>JAZGTN010000148.1:0-600000 GCA_037783415.1 Leptasterias polaris
CAGAGTGAGGGTGGGAATTGCCGTCCCTTGACTTGAGCAGAGTGAGGGTGGGAATTGCCGTCACTTGACTTGAGTAGAGTGAGGGTGGGAATTGCCGTCCCTTGACTTGGATAGAAGTGAGGGTGGGAATTGCCGTCCCTTGACTTGGACAGAGTGAGTGTGGGAATTGCCGTCCCTTGCCTTGAGCAGAGTGATGGTGGGAATTGCCGTCCCTTTACTTGGACAGAGTGAGTGTGGGAATTGCCGTCCCTTGACTTGAGCAGAGTGAGAGTGGGAATTGCGTCCCTTGACTTGAGAAGAGTGAGGGTTGGAATTGCCGTCCCTTGCCTTGAGCAGAGTGAGGGTGGGAATTACCGTCCCTTGACTTGAGCAGAGTGAGGGTGGGAATTGCGTCCCTTGACTTGAGCAGAGTGAGGGTTGGAATTGCCGTCCCTTGACCTGAGCATAGTGAGGGTGGGAATTGCCGTCCCTTGACTTGACCAGAGTGAGGGTGGGAATTGCCGTCATTTGACTTGTGCAGAGTGAGTGTGGGAATTGCCGTCCCTTGCCTTGAGCAGAGTGATGGTGGAATTGCCGTCCCTTGACTTGACCAGAGTGAGGGTGGGAATTGCCGTCCCTTGCCTTGAGCAGAGTGAGGGTGGGAATTGCCGTCCCTTGCCTTGAGCAGAGTGAGGGTGGGAATTGCCGTCCCTTGACTTGAGCAGAGTGAGGGTGGGAATTGCCGTCACTTGACTTGAGCAGAGTGAGGGTGGGAATTGCCGTCCCGTGACTTGTGCAGAGTGAGGGTGGGAATTGCCGTCCTGACTTTGACAGAGTGAGTGTGGGAATTGCCGTCCCTTGACTTGACCAGAGTGAGGGTGGGAATTGCCGTCCCTTGCCTTGAGCAGAGTGAGGGTGGGAATTGCCGTCCCTTGCCTTGAGCAGAGTGAGGGTGGGAATTGCCGTCCCTTGACTTGAGCAGAGTGAGGGTGGGAATTGCCGTCACTTGACTTGAGTAGAGTGAGGGTGGGAATTGCCGTCCCTTGACTTGGATAGAAGTGAGGGTGGGAATTGCCGTCCCTTGACTTGGACAGAGTGAGTGTGGGAATTGCCGTCCCTTGCCTTGAGCAGAGTGATGGTGGGAATTGCCGTCCCTTTACTTGGACAGAGTGAGTGTGGGAATTGCCGTCCCTTGACTTGAGCAGAGTGAGAGTGGGAATTGCGTCCCTTGACTTGAGCAGAGTGAGGGTTGGAATTGCCGTCCCTTGACCTGAGCATAGTGAGGGTGGGAATTGCCGTCCCTTGACTTGACCAGATTGAGGGTGGGAATTGCCGTCCCTTGACTTGTGCAGAGTGAGTGTGGGAATTGCCGTCCCTTGCCTTGAGCAGAGTGAGGGTGGGAATTGCCGTCCCTTGACTTGAGCAGAGTGAGGGTGGGAATTGCCGTCACTTGACTTGAGTAGAGTGAGGTTGGGAATTGCCGTCCCTTGACTTGGATAGAAGTGAGGGTGGGAATTGCCGTCCCTTGACTTGGACAGAGTGAGTGTGGGAATTGCCGTCCCTTGCCTTGAGCAGAGTGATGGTGGGAATTGCCGTCCCTTTACTTGGACAGAGTGAGTGTGGGAATTGCCGTCCCTTGACTTGAGCAGAGTGAGGGTGGGAATTGCGTCCCTTGACTTGAGCAGAGTGAGGGTTGGAATTGCCGTCCCTTGACCTGAGCATAGTGAGGGTGGGAATTGCCGTCCCTTGACTTGACCAGAGTGAGGGTGGGAATTGCCGTCCCTTGACTTGTGCAGAGTGAGTGTGGGAATTGCCGTCCCTTGCCTTGAGCAGAGTGATGGTGGGAATTGCCGTCCCTTGACTTGACCAGAGTGAGGGTGGGAATTGCCGTCCCTTGCCTTGAGCAGAGTGAGGGTGGGAATTGCCGTCCCTTGCCTTGAGCAGAGTGAGGGTGGGAATTGCCGTCCCTTGACTTGAGCAGAGTGAGGGTGGGAATTGCCGTCACTTGACTTGAGCAGAGTGAGGGTGGGAATTGCCGTCCCGTGACTTGTGCAGAGTGAGGGTGGGAATTGCCGTCCCTTGACTTTGACAGAGTGAGTGTGGGAATTGCCGTCCCTTGACTTGACCAGAGTGAGGGTGGGAATTGCCGTCCCTTGCCTTGAGCAGAGTGAGGGTGGGAATTGCCGTCCCTTGCCTTGAGCAGAGTGAGGGTGGGAATTGCCGTCCCTTGACTTGAGCAGAGTGAGGGTGGGAATTGCCGTCACTTGACTTGAGTAGAGTGAGGGTGGGAATTGCCGTCCCTTGACTTGGATAGAAGTGAGGGTGGGAATTGCCGTCCCTTGACTTGGACAGAGTGAGTGTGGGAATTGCCGTCCCTTGCCTTGAGCAGAGTGATGGTGGGAATTGCCGTCCCTTTACTTGGACAGAGTGAGTGTGGGAATTGCCGTCCCTTGACTTGAGCAGAGTGAGAGTGGGAATTGCGTCCCTTGACTTGAGCAGGGTGAGGGTTGGAATTGCCGTCCCTTGACCTGAGCATAGTGAGGGTGGGAATTGCCGTCCCTTGACTTGACCAGAGTGAGGGTGGGAATTGCCGTCCCTTGACTTGTGCAGAGTGAGTGTGGGAATTGCCGTCCCTTGCATTGAGCAGAGTGATGGTGGGAATTGCCGTCCCTTTACTTGGACAGAGTGAGTGTGGGAATTGCCGTCCCTTGACTTGAGCAGAGTGAGGGTGGGAATTGCGTCCCTTGACTTGAGCAGAGTGAGGGTTGGAATTGCCGTCCCTTGACCTGAGCATAGTGAGGGTGGGAATTGCCGTCCCTTGACTTGACCAGAGTGATGTTGGGAATTGCCGTCCCTTGACTTGTGCAGAGTGAGTGTGGGAATTGCCGTCCCTTGCCTTGAGCAAAGTGAGGGTGGGAATTGCCGTCCCTTGACTTGACCAGAGTGAGGGTGGGAATTGCCGTCCCTTGCCTTTAGCAGAGTGAGGGTGGGAATTGCCGTCCCTTGCCTTGAGCAGAGTGAGGGTGGGAATTGCCGTCCCTTGACTTGAGCAGAGTGAGGGTGGGAATTGCCGTCACTTGACTTGAGCAGAGTGAGGGTGGGAATTGCCGTCCCTTGACTTGTGCAGAGTGAGGGTGGGAATTGCCGTCCCTTGCCTTGAGCAGAGTGAGGGTGGGAATTGCCGTCCCTTGACTTGAGCAGAGTGAGGGTGGGAATTGCCGTCACTTGACTTGAGTAGAGTGAGGGTGGGAATTGCCGTCCCTTGACTTGGATAGAAGTGAGGGTGGGAATTGCCGTCCCTTGACTTGGACAGAGTGAGTGTGGGAATTGCCGTCCCTTGCCTTGAGCAGAGTGATGGTGGGAATTGCCGTCCCTTTACTTGGACAGAGTGAGGGTGGGAATTGCCGTCACTTGACTTGAGCAGAGTGAGGGTGGGAATTGCCGTCCCGTGACTTGTGCAGAGTGAGGGTGGGAATTGCCGTCCTGACTTTGACAGAGTGAGTGTGGGAATTGCCGTCCCTTGACTTGACCAGAGTGAGGGTGGGAATTGCCGTCCCTTGCCTTGAGCAGAGTGAGGGTGGGAATTGCCGTCCCTTGCCTTGAGCAGAGTGAGGGTGGGAATTGCCGTCCCTTGACTTGAGCAGAGTGAGGGTGGGAATTGCCGTCACTTGACTTGAGTAGAGTGAGGGTGGGAATTGCCGTCCCTTGACTTGGATAGAAGTGAGGGTGGGAATTGCCGTCCCTTGACTTGGACAGAGTGAGTGTGGGAATTGCCGTCCCTTGCCTTGAGCAGAGTGATGGTGGGAATTGCCGTCCCTTTACTTGGACAGAGTGAGTGTGGGAATTGCCGTCCCTTGACTTGAGCAGAGTGAGAGTGGGAATTGCGTCCCTTGACTTGAGCAGAGTGAGGGTTGGAATTGCCGTCCCTTGACCTGAGCATAGTGAGGGTGGGAATTGCCGTCCCTTGACTTGACCAGATTGAGGGTGGGAATTGCCGTCCCTTGACTTGTGCAGAGTGAGTGTGGGAATTGCCGTCCCTTGCCTTGAGCAGAGTGAGGGTGGGAATTGCCGTCCCTTGACTTGAGCAGAGTGAGGGTGGGAATTGCCGTCACTTGACTTGAGTAGAGTGAGGTTGGGAATTGCCGTCCCTTGACTTGGATAGAAGTGAGGGTGGGAATTGCCGTCCCTTGACTTGGACAGAGTGAGTGTGGGAATTGCCGTCCCTTGCCTTGAGCAGAGTGATGGTGGGAATTGCCGTCCCTTTACTTGGACAGAGTGAGTGTGGGAATTGCCGTCCCTTGACTTGAGCAGAGTGAGGGTGGGAATTGCGTCCCTTGACTTGAGCAGAGTGAGGGTTGGAATTGCCGTCCCTTGACCTGAGCATAGTGAGGGTGGGAATTGCCGTCCCTTGACTTGACCAGAGTGAGGGTGGGAATTGCCGTCCCTTGACTTGTGCAGAGTGAGTGTGGGAATTGCCGTCCCTTGCCTTGAGCAGAGTGATGGTGGGAATTGCCGTCCCTTGACTTGACCAGAGTGAGGGTGGGAATTGCCGTCCCTTGCCTTGAGCAGAGTGAGGGTGGGAATTGCCGTCCCTTGCCTTGAGCAGAGTGAGGGTGGGAATTGCCGTCCCTTGACTTGAGCAGAGTGAGGGTGGGAATTGCCGTCACTTGACTTGAGCAGAGTGAGGGTGGGAATTGCCGTCCCGTGACTTGTGCAGAGTGAGGGTGGGAATTGCCGTCCCTTGACTTTGACAGAGTGAGTGTGGGAATTGCCGTCCCTTGACTTGACCAGAGTGAGGGTGGGAATTGCCGTCCCTTGCCTTGAGCAGAGTGAGGGTGGGAATTGCCGTCCCTTGCCTTGAGCAGAGTGAGGGTGGGAATTGCCGTCCCTTGACTTGAGCAGAGTGAGGGTGGGAATTGCCGTCACTTGACTTGAGTAGAGTGAGGGTGGGAATTGCCGTCCCTTGACTTGGATAGAAGTGAGGGTGGGAATTGCCGTCCCTTGACTTGGACAGAGTGAGTGTGGGAATTGCCGTCCCTTGACTTGACCAGAGTGAGGGTGGGAATTGCCGTCCCTTGCCTTGAGCAGAGTGAGGGTGGGAATTGCCGTCCCTTGCCTTGAGCAGAGTGAGGGTGGGAATTGCCGTCCCTTGACTTGAGCAGAGTGAGGGTGGGAGTTGCCGTCACTTGACTTGAGTAGAGTGAGGGTGGGAATTGCCGTCCCTTGACTTGGATAGAAGTGAGGGTGGGAATTGCCGTCCCTTGACTTGGACAGAGTGAGTGTGGGAATTGCCGTCCCTTGCCTTGAGCAGAGTGATGGTGGGAATTGCCGTCCCTTTACTTGGACAGAGTGAGTGTGGGAATTGCCGTCCCTTGACTTGAGCAGAGTGAGAGTGGGAATTGCGTCCCTTGACTTGAGCAGAGTGAGGGTTGGAATTGCCGTCCCTTGACCTGAGCATAGTGAGGGTGGGAATTGCCGTCCCTTGACTTGACCAGATTGAGGGTGGGAATTGCCGTCCCTTGACTTGTGCAGAGTGAGTGTGGGAATTGCCGTCCCTTGCCTTGAGCAGAGTGAGGGTGGGAATTGCCGTCCCTTGACTTGAGCAGAGTGAGGGTGGGAATTGCCGTCACTTGACTTGAGTAGAGTGAGGTTGGGAATTGCCGTCCCTTGACTTGGATAGAAGTGAGGGTGGGAATTGCCGTCCCTTGACTTGGACAGAGTGAGTGTGGGAATTGCCGTCCCTTGGCTTGAGCAGAGTGATGGTGGGAATTGCCGTCCCTTTACTTGGACAGAGTGAGTGTGGGAATTGCCGTCCCTTGACTTGAGCAGAGTGAGGGTGGGAATTGCGTCCCTTGACTTGAGCAGAGTGAGGGTTGGAATTGCCGTCCCTTGACCTGAGCATAGTGAGGGTGGGAATTGCCGTCCCTTGACTTGACCAGAGTGAGGGTGGGAATTGCCGTCCCTTGACTTGTGCAGAGTGAGTGTGGGAATTGCCGTCCCTTGCCTTGAGCAGAGTGATGGTGGGAATTGCCGTCCCTTGACTTGACCAGAGTGAGGGTGGGAATTGCCGTCCCTTGCCTTGAGCAGAGTGAGGGTGGGAATTGCCGTCCCTTGCCTTGAGCAGAGTGAGGGTGGGAATTGCCGTCCCTTGACTTGAGCAGAGTGAGGGTGGGAATTGCCGTCACTTGACTTGAGCAGAGTGAGGGTGGGAATTGCCGTCCCGTGACTTGTGCAGAGTGAGGGTGGGAATTGCCGTCCCTTGACTTTGACAGAGTGAGTGTGGGAATTGCCGTCCCTTGACTTGACCAGAGTGAGGGTGGGAATTGCCGTCCCTTGCCTTGAGCAGAGTGAGGGTGGGAATTGCCGTCCCTTGCCTTGAGCAGAGTGAGGGTGGGAATTGCCGTCCCTTGACTTGAGCAGAGTGAGGGTGGGAATTGCCGTCACTTGACTTGAGTAGAGTGAGGGTGGGAATTGCCGTCCCTTGACTTGGATAGAAGTGAGGGTGGGAATTGCCGTCCCTTGACTTGGACAGAGTGAGTGTGGGAATTGCCGTCCCTTGCCTTAAGCAGAGTGATGGTGGGAATTGCCGTCCCTTTACTTGGACAGAGTGAGTGTGGGAATTGCCGTCCCTTGACTTGAGCAGAGTGAGAGTGGGAATTGCGTCCCTTGACTTGAGCAGGGTGAGGGTTGGAATTGCCGTCCCTTGACCTGAGCATAGTGAGGGTGGGAATTGCCGTCCCTTGACTTGACCAGAGTGAGGGTGGGAATTGCCGTCCCTTGACTTGTGCAGAGTGAGTGTGGGAATTGCCGTCCCTTGCATTGAGCAGAGTGATGGTGGGAATTGCCGTCCCTTTACTTGGACAGAGTGAGTGTGGGAATTGCCGTCCCTTGACTTGAGCAGAGTGAGGGTGGGAATTGCGTCCCTTGACTTGAGCAGAGTGAGGGTTGGAATTGCCGTCCCTTGACCTGAGCATAGTGAGGGTGGGAATTGCCGTCCCTTGACTTGACCAGAGTGATGTTGGGAATTGCCGTCCCTTGACTTGTGCAGAGTGAGTGTGGGAATTGCCGTCCCTTGACTTGAGCAAAGTGAGGGTGGGAATTGCCGTCCCTTGACTTGACCAGAGTGAGGGTGGGAATTGCCGTCCCTTGCCTTTAGCAGAGTGAGGGTGGGAATTGCCGTCCCTTGCCTTGAGCAGAGTGAGGGTGGGAATTGCCGTCCCTTGACTTGAGCAGAGTGAGGGTGGGAATTGCCGTCACTTGACTTGAGCAGAGTGAGGGTGGGAATTGCCGTCCCTTGACTTGTGCAGAGTGAGGGTGGGAATTGCCGTCCCTTGCCTTGAGCAGAGTGAGGGTGGGAATTGCCGTCCCTTGACTTGAGCAGAGTGAGGGTGGGAATTGCCGTCACTTGACTTGAGTAGAGTGAGGGTGGGAATTGCCGTCCCTTGACTTGGATAGAAGTGAGGGTGGGAATTGCCGTCCCTTGACTTGGACAGAGTGAGTGTGGGAATTGCCGTCCCTTGCCTTGAGCAGAGTGATGGTGGGAATTGCCGTCCCTTTACTTGGACAGAGTGAGTGTGGGAATTGCCGTCCCTTGACTTGAGCAGAGTGAGAGTGGGAATTGCGTCCCTTGACTTGAGCAGAGTGAGGGTTGGAATTGCCGTCCCTTGACCTGAGCATAATAATAATAATAATAATAACCAGTTCTTATATAGCGCATTTCACAATAACGTCTCAATGCGCTTTACATTAGTGCCCTGGTCATTGGGCCAATAACATTCCTTTTTAATCTTTCTCAGCTCCCTGGGGAGTTTACAGCCTGTGCTGCAATATATGCGCTACTAGGCTAAATCAATCACAAGAACCATCTCTGCCCTCACAGGTACCCATTTTACCCCTGGGTGGAGAGAAGCAATTATAGTTAAGTGTCTTGCTCAGGGACACAAGTGTCACGACCGGGACTCGAACCCACACTCTGCTGAACAGAAACACCAGAGCTTGAGTTCGGTGCTCTTAACCGCTCGGCCACGACACGCTAGTGAGGGTGGGAATTGCCGTCCCTTGACTTGACCAGAGTGAGGGTGGGAATTGCCGTCCCTTGACTTGTGCAGAGTGAGTGTGGGAATTGCCGTCCCTTGCCTTGAGCAGAGTGATGGTGGGAATTGCCGTCCCTTGACTTGACCAGAGTGAGGGTGGGAATTGCCGTCCCTTGCCTTGAGCAGAGTGAGGGTGGGAATTGCCGTCCCTTGCCTTGAGCAGAGTGAGGGTGGGAATTGCCGTCCCTTGACTTGAGCAGAGTGAGGGTGGGAATTGCCGTCACTTGACTTGAGCAGAGTGAGGGTGGGAATTGCCGTCCCGTGACTTGTGCAGAGTGAGGGTGGGAATTGCCGTCCCTTGACTTTGACAGAGTGAGTGTGGGAATTGCCGTCCCTTGACTTGACCAGAGTGAGGGTGGGAATTGCCGTCCCTTGCCTTGAGCAGAGTGAGGGTGGGAATTGCCGTCCCTTGCCTTGAGCAGAGTGAGGGTGGGAATTGCCGTCCCTTGACTTGAGCAGAGTGAGGGTGGGAATTGCCGTCACTTGACTTGAGTAGAGTGAGGGTGGGAATTGCCGTCCCTTGACTTGGATAGAAGTGAGGGTGGGAATTGCCGTCCCTTGACTTGGACAGAGTGAGTGTGGGAATTGCCGTCCCTTGCCTTGAGCAGAGTGATGGTGGGAATTGCCGTCCCTTTACTTGGACAGAGTGAGTGTGGGAATTGCCGTCCCTTGACTTGAGCAGAGTGAGAGTGGGAATTGCGTCCCTTGACTTGAGCAGGGTGAGGGTTGGAATTGCCGTCCCTTGACCTGAGCATAGTGAGGGTGGGAATTGCCGTCCCTTGACTTGACCAGAGTGAGGGTGGGAATTGCCGTCCCTTGACTTGTGCAGAGTGAGTGTGGGAATTGCCGTCCCTTGCCTTGAGCAGAGTGATGGTGGGAATTGCCGTCCCTTTACTTGGACAGAGTGAGTGTGGGAATTGCCGTCCCTTGACTTGAGCAGAGTGAGGGTGGGAATTGCGTCCCTTGACTTGAGCAGAGTGAGGGTTGGAATTGCCGTCCCTTGACCTGAGCATAGTGAGGGTGGGAATTGCCGTCCCTTGACTTGACCAGAGTGATGTTGGGAATTGCCGTCCCTTGACTTGTGCAGAGTGAGTGTGGGAATTGCCGTCCCTTGCCTTGAGCAAAGTGAGGGTGGGAATTGCCGTCCCTTGACTTGACCAGAGTGAGGGTGGGAATTGCCGTCCCTTGCCTTGAGCAAAGTGAGGGTGGGAATTGCCGTCCCTTGACTTGACCAGAGTGAGGGTGGGAATTGCCGTCCCTTGCCTTTAGCAGAGTGAGGGTGGGAATTGCCGTCCCTTGCCTTGAGCAGAGTGAGGGTGGGAATTGCCGTCCCTTGACTTGAGCAGAGTGAGGGTGGGAATTGCCGTCACTTGACTTGAGCAGAGTGAGGGTGGGAATTGCCGTCCCTTGACTTGTGCAGAGTGAGGGTGGGAATTGCCGTCCCTTGCCTTGAGCAGAGTGAGGGTGGGAATTGCCGTCCCTTGACTTGAGCAGAGTGAGGGTGGGAATTGCCGTCACTTGACTTGAGTAGAGTGAGGGTGGGAATTGCCGTCCCTTGACTTGGATAGAAGTGAGGGTGGGAATTGCCGTCCCTTGACTTGGACAGAGTGAGTGTGGGAATTGCCGTCCCTTGCCTTGAGCAGAGTGATGGTGGGAATTGCCGTCCCTTTACTTCGACAGAGTGAGTGTGGGAATTGCCGTCCCTTGACTTGAGCAGAGTGAGAGTGGGAATTGCGTCCCTTGACTTGAGCAGAGTGAGGGTTGGAATTGCCGTCCCTTGACCTGAGCATAGTGAGGGTGGGAATTGCCGTCCCTTGACTTGACCAGAGTGAGGGTGGGAATTGCCGTCCCTTGACTTGTGCAGAGTGAGTGTGGGAATTGCCGTCCCTTGCAATTGCCTTGAGCAGAGTGATGGTGGGAATTGCCGTCCCTTTACTTGGACAGAGTGAGTGTGGGAATTGCCGTCCCTTGACTTGAGCAGAGTGATGGTGGGAATTGCGTCCCTTGACTTGAGCAGAGTGAGGGTTGGAATTGCCGTCCCTTGACCTGAGCATAGTGAGGGTGGGAATTGCCGTCCCTTGACTTGACCAGAGTGATGTTGGGAATTGCCGTCCCTTGACTTGTGCAGAGTGAGTGTGGGAATTGCCGTCCCTTGCCTTGAGCAAAGTGAGGGTGGGAATTGCCGTCCCTTGACTTGACCAGAGTGAGGGTGGGAATTGCCGTCCCTTGCCTTTAGCAGAGTGAGGGTGGGAATTGCCGTCCCTTGCCTTGAGCAGAGTGAGGGTGGGAATTGCCGTCCCTTGACTTGAGCAGAGTGAGGGTGGGAATTGCCGTCACTTGACTTGAGCAGAGTGAGGGTGGGAATTGCCGTCCCTTGACTTGAGCAGAGTGAGGGTGGGAATTGCGTCCCTTGACTTGAGCAGAGTGAGGGTTGGAATTGCCGTCCCTTGACCTGAGCATAGTGAGGGTGGGAATTGCCGTCCCTTGACTTGACCAGAGTGATGTTGGGAATTGCCGTCCCTTGACTTGTGCAGAGTGAGTGTGGGAATTGCCGTCCCTTGCCTTGAGCAAAGTGAGGGTGGGAATTGCCGTCCCTTGACTTGACCAGAGTGAGGGTGGGAATTGCCGTCCCTTGCCTTTAGCAGAGTGAGGGTGGGAATTGCCGTCCCTTGCCTTGAGCAGAGTGAGGGTGGGAATTGCCGTCCCTTGACTTGAGCAGAGTGAGGGTGGGAATTGCCGTCACTTGACTTGAGCAGAGTGAGGGTGGGAATTGCCGTCCCTTGACTTGTGCAGAGTGAGGGTGGGAATTGCCGTCCCTTGCCTTGAGCAGAGTGAGGGTGGGAATTGCCGTCCCTTGACTTGAGCAGAGTGAGGGTGGGAATTGCCGTCACTTGACTTGAGTAGTGTGAGGGTGGGAATTGCCGTCCCTTGACTTGGATAGAAGTGAGGGTGGGAATTGCCGTCCCTTGACTTGGACAGAGTGAGTGTGGGAATTGCCGTCCCTTGCCTTGAGCAGAGTGATGGTGGGAATTGCCGTCCCTTTACTTGGACAGAGTGAGTGTGGGAATTGCCGTCCCTTGACTTGAGCAGAGTGAGAGTGGGAATTGCGTCCCTTGACTTGAGCAGAGTGAGGGTTGGAATTGCCGTCCCTTGACCTGAGCATAGTGAGGGTGGGAATTGCCGTCCCTTGACTTGACCAGAGTGAGGGTGGGAATTGCCGTCCCTTGACTTGTGCAGAGTGAGTGTGGGAATTGCCGTCCCTTGCCTTGAGCAGAGTGATGGTGGGAATTGCCGTCCCTTTACTTGGGCAGAGTGAGTGTGGGAATTGCCGTCCCTTGACTTGAGCAGAGTGAGGGTGGGAATTGCGTCCCTTGACTTGAGCAGAGTGAGAGTGGGAATTGCGTCCCTTGACTTGAGCAGAGTGAGGGTTGGAATTGCCGTCCCTTGACCTGAGCATAGTGAGGGTGGGAATTGCCGTCCCTTGACTTGACCAGAGTGAGGGTGGGAATTGCCGTCCCGTGACTTGTGCAGAGTGAGTGTGGGAATTGCCGTCCCTTGCCTTGAGCAGAGTGATGGTGGGAATTGCCGTCCCTTTACTTGGACAGAGTGAGTGTGGGAATTGCCGTCCCTTGACTTGAGCAGAGTGAGGGTGGGAATTGCGTCCCTTGACTTGAGCAGAGTGAGGGTGGGAATTGCCGTCCCTTGACTTGAGCAGAGTGAGGGTGGGAATTGCGTCCCTTGACTTGAGCAGAGTGAGGGTTGGAATTGCCGTCCCTTGACCTGAGCATAGTGAGGGTGGGAATTGCCGTCCCTTGACTTGACCAGAGTGAGGGTGGGAATTGCCGTCATTTGACTTGTGCAGAGTGAGTGTGGGAATTGCCGTCCCTTGCCTTGAGCAGAGTGATGGTGGGAATTGCCGTCCCTTGACTTGACCAGAGTGAGGGTGGGAATTGCCGTCCCTTGCCTTGAGCAGAGTGAGGGTGGGAATTGCCGTCCCTTGCCTTGAGCAGAGTGAGGGTGGGAATTGCCGTCCCTTGACTTGAGCAGAGTGAGGGTGGGAATTGCCGTCACTTGACTTGAGCAGAGTGAGGGTGGGAATTGCCGTCCCGTGACTTGTGCAGAGTGAGGGTGGGAATTGCCGTCCTGACTTTGACAGAGTGAGTGTGGGAATTGCCGTCCCTTGACTTGACCAGAGTGAGGGTGGGAATTGCCGTCCCTTGCCTTGAGCAGAGTGAGGGTGGGAATTGCCGTCCCTTGCCTTGAGCAGAGTGAGGGTGGGAATTGCCGTCCCTTGACTTGAGCAGAGTGAGGGTGGGAATTGCCGTCACTTGACTTGAGTAGAGTGAGGGTGGGAATTGCCGTCCCTTGACTTGGATAGAAGTGAGGGTGGGAATTGCCGTCCCTTGACTTGGACAGAGTGAGTGTGGGAATTGCCGTCCCTTGCCTTGAGCAGAGTGATGGTGGGAATTGCCGTCCCTTTACTTGGACAGAGTGAGTGTGGGAATTGCCGTCCCTTGACTTGAGCAGAGTGAGAGTGGGAATTGCGTCCCTTGACTTGAGCAGAGTGAGGGTTGGAATTGCCGTCCCTTGACCTGAGCATAGTGAGGGTGGGAATTGCCGTCCCTTGACTTGACCAGATTGAGGGTGGGAATTGCCGTCCCTTGACTTGTGCAGAGTGAGTGTGGGAATTGCCGTCCCTTGCCTTGAGCAGAGTGAGGGTGGGAATTGCCGTCCCTTGACTTGAGCAGAGTGAGGGTGGGAATTGCCGTCACTTGACTTGAGTAGAGTGAGGTTGGGAATTGCCGTCCCTTGACTTGGATAGAAGTGAGGGTGGGAATTGCCGTCCCTTGACTTGGACAGAGTGAGTGTGGGAATTGCCGTCCCTTGCCTTGAGCAGAGTGATGGTGGGAATTGCCGTCCCTTTACTTGGACAGAGTGAGTGTGGGAATTGCCGTCCCTTGACTTGAGCAGAGTGAGGGTGGGAATTGCGTCCCTTGACTTGAGCAGAGTGAGGGTTGGAATTGCCGTCCCTTGACCTGAGCATAGTGAGGGTGGGAATTGCCGTCCCTTGACTTGACCAGAGTGAGGGTGGGAATTGCCGTCCCTTGACTTGTGCAGAGTGAGTGTGGGAATTGCCGTCCCTTGCCTTGAACAGAGTGATGGTGGGAATTGCCGTCCCTTGACTTGACCAGAGTGAGGGTGGGAATTGCCGTCCCTTGCCTTGAGCAGAGTGAGGGTGGGAATTGCCGTCCCTTGCCTTGAGCAGAGTGAGGGTGGGAATTGCCGTCCCTTGACTTGAGCAGAGTGAGGGTGGGAATTGCCGTCACTTGACTTGAGCAGAGTGAGGGTGGGAATTGCCGTCCCGTGACTTGTGCAGAGTGAGGGTGGGAATTGCCGTCCTTTGACTTTGACAGAGTGAGTGTGGGAATTGCCGTCCCTTGACTTGACCAGAGTGAGGGTGGGAATTGCCGTCCCTTGCCTTGAGCAGAGTGAGGGTGGGAATTGCCGTCCCTTGCCTTGAGCAGAGTGAGGGTGGGAATTGCCGTCCCTTGACTTGAGCAGAGTGAGGGTGGGAATTGCCGTCACTTGACTTGAGTAGAGTGAGGGTGGGAATTGCCGTCCCTTGACTTGGATAGAAGTGAGGGTGGGAATTGCCGTCCCTTGACTTGGACAGAGTGAGTGTGGGAATTGCCGTCCCTTGCCTTGAGCAGAGTGATGGTGGGAATTGCCGTCCCTTTACTTGGACAGAGTGAGTGTGGGAATTGCCGTCCCTTGACTTGAGCAGAGTGAGAGTGGGAATTGCGTCCCTTGACTTGAGCAGGGTGAGGGTTGGAATTGCCGTCCCTTGACCTGAGCATAGTGAGGGTGGGAATTGCCGTCCCTTGCCTTGAGCAGAGTGAGGGTGGGAATTGCCGTCCCTTGACTTGAGCAGAGTGAGGGTGGGAATTGCCGTCACTTGACTTGAGTAGAGTGAGGTTGGGAATTGCCGTCCCTTGACTTGGATAGAAGTGAGGGTGGGAATTGCCGTCCCTTGACTTGGACAGAGTGAGTGTGGGAATTGCCGTCCCTTGCCTTGAGCAGAGTGATGGTGGGAATTGCCGTCCCTTTACTTGGACAGAGTGAGTGTGGGAATTGCCGTCCCTTGACTTGAGCAGAGTGAGGGTGGGAATTGCGTCCCTTGACTTGAGCAGAGTGAGGGTTGGAATTGCCGTCCCTTGACCTGAGCATAGTGAGGGTGGGAATTGCCGTCCCTTGACTTGACCAGAGTGAGGGTGGGAATTGCCGTCCCTTGACTTGTGCAGAGTGAGTGTGGGAATTGCCGTCCCTTGCCTTGAACAGAGTGATGGTGGGAATTGCCGTCCCTTGACTTGACCAGAGTGAGGGTGGGAATTGCCGTCCCTTGCCTTGAGCAGAGTGAGGGTGGGAATTGCCGTCCCTTGCCTTGAGCAGAGTGAGGGTGGGAATTGCCGTCCCTTGACTTGAGCAGAGTGAGGGTGGGAATTGCCGTCACTTGACTTGAGCAGAGTGAGGGTGGGAATTGCCGTCCCGTGACTTGTGCAGAGTGAGGGTGGGAATTGCCGTCCCTTGACTTTGACAGAGTGAGTGTGGGAATTGCCGTCCCTTGACTTGACCAGAGTGAGGGTGGGAATTGCCGTCCCTTGCCTTGAGCAGAGTGAGGGTGGGAATTGCCGTCCCTTGCCTTGAGCAGAGTGAGGGTGGGAATTGCCGTCCCTTGACTTGAGCAGAGTGAGGGTGGGAATTGCCGTCACTTGACTTGAGTAGAGTGAGGGTGGGAATTGCCGTCCCTTGACTTGGATAGAAGTGAGGGTGGGAATTGCCGTCCCTTGACTTGGACAGAGTGAGTGTGGGAATTGCCGTCCCTTGCCTTGAGCAGAGTGATGGTGGGAATTGCCGTCCCTTTACTTGGACAGAGTGAGTGTGGGAATTGCCGTCCCTTGACTTGAGCAGAGTGAGAGTGGGAATTGCGTCCCTTGACTTGAGCAGGGTGAGGGTTGGAATTGCCGTCCCTTGACCTGAGCATAGTGAGGGTGGGAATTGCCGTCCCTTGACTTGACCAGAGTGAGGGTGGGAATTGCCGTCCCTTGACTTGTGCAGAGTGAGTGTGGGAATTGCCGTCCCTTGCCTTGAGCAGAGTGATGGTGGGAATTGCCGTCCCTTTACTTGGACAGAGTGAGTGTGGGAATTGCCGTCCCTTGACTTGAGCAGAGTGAGGGTGGGAATTGCGTCCCTTGACTTGAGCAGAGTGAGGGTTGGAATTGCCGTCCCTTGACCTGAGCATAGTGAGGGTGGGAATTGCCGTCCCTTGACTTGACCAGAGTGATGTTGGGAATTGCCGTCCCTTGACTTGTGCAGAGTGAGTGTGGGAATTGCCGTCCCTTGCCTTGAGCAAAGTAAGGGTGGGAATTGCCGTCCCTTGACTTGACCAGAGTGAGGGTGGGAATTGCCGTCCTTTGCCTTTAGCAGAGTGAGGGTGGGAATTGCCGTCCCTTGCCTTGAGCAGAGTGAGGGTGGGAATTGCCGTCCCTTGACTTGAGCAGAGTGAGGGTGGGAATTGCCGTCACTTGACTTGAGCAGAGTGAGGGTGGGAATTGCCGTCCCTTGACTTGTGCAGAGTGAGGGTGGGAATTGCCGTCCCTTGCCTTGAGCAGAGTGAGGGTGGGAATTGCCGTCCCTTGACTTGAGCAGAGTGAGGGTGGGAATTGCCGTCACTTGACTTGAGTAGAGTGAGGGTGGGAATTGCCGTCCCTTGACTTGGATAGAAGTGAGGGTGGGAATTGCCGTCCCTTGACTTGGACAGAGTGAGTGTGGGAATTGCCGTCCCTTGCCTTGAGCAGAGTGATGGTGGGAATTGCCGTCCCTTTACTTGGACAGAGTGAGTGTGGGAATTGCCGTCCCTTGACTTGAGCAGAGTGAGAGTGGGAATTGCGTCCCTTGACATGAGCAGAGTGAGGGTTGGAATTGCCGTCCCTTGACCTGAGCATAGTGAGGGTGGGAATTGCCGTCCCTTGACTTGACCAGAGTGAGGGTGGGAATTGCCGTCCCTTGACTTGTGCAGAGTGAGTGTGGGAATTGCCGTCCCTTGCCTTGAGCAGAGTGATGGTGGGAATTGCCGTCCCTTTACTTGGACAGAGTGAGTGTGGGAATTGCCGTCCCTTGACTTGAGCAGAGTGATGGTGGGAATTGCGTCCCTTGACTTGAGCAGAGTGAGGGTTGGAATTGCCGTCCCTTGACCTGAGCATAGTGAGGGTGGGAATTGCCGTCCCTTGACTTGACCAGAGTGATGTTGGGAATTGCCGTCCCTTGACTTGTGCAGAGTGAGTGTGGGAATTGCCGTCCCTTGCCTTGAGCAAAGTGAGGGTGGGAATTGCCGTCCCTTGACTTGACCAGAGTGAGGGTGGGAATTGCCGTCCCTTGCCTTTAGCAGAGTGAGGGTGGGAATTGCCGTCCCTTGCCTTGAGCAGAGTGAGGGTGGGAATTGCCGTCCCTTGACTTGAGCAGAGTGAGGGTGGGAATTGCCGTCACTTGACTTGAGCAGAGTGAGGGTGGGAATTGCCGTCCCTTGACTTGAGCAGAGTGAGGGTGGGAATTGCGTCCCTTGACTTGAGCAGAGTGAGGGTTGGAATTGCCGTCCCTTGACCTGAGCATAGTGAGGGTGGGAATTGCCGTCCCTTGACTTGACCAGAGTGATGTTGGGAATTGCCGTCCCTTGACTTGTGCAGAGTGAGTGTGGGAATTGCCGTCCCTTGCCTTGAGCAAAGTGAGGGTGGGAATTGCCGTCCCTTGACTTGACCAGAGTGAGGGTGGGAATTGCCGTCCCTTGCCTTTAGCAGAGTGAGGGTGGGAATTGCCGTCCCTTGCCTTGAGCAGAGTGAGGGTGGGAATTGCCGTCCCTTGACTTGAGCAGAGTGAGGGTGGGAATTGCCGTCACTTGACTTGAGCAGAGTGAGGGTGGGAATTGCCGTCCCTTGACTTGTGCAGAGTGAGGGTGGGAATTGCCGTCCCTTGCCTTGAGCAGAGTGAGGGTGGGAATTGCCGTCCCTTGACTTGAGCAGAGTGAGGGTGGGAATTGCCGTCACTTGACTTGAGTAGTGTGAGGGTGGGAATTGCCGTCCCTTGACTTGGATAGAAGTGAGGGTGGGAATTGCCGTCCCTTGACTTGGACAGAGTGAGTGTGGGAATTGCCGTCCCTTGCCTTGAGCAGAGTGATGGTGGGAATTGCCGGCCCTTTACTTGGACAGAGTGAGTGTGGGAATTGCCGTCCCTTGACTTGAGCAGAGTGAGAGTGGGAATTGCGTCCCTTGACTTGAGCAGAGTGAGGGTTGGAATTGCCGTCCCTTGACCTGAGCATAGTGAGGGTGGGAATTGCCGTCCCTTGCCTTGAGCAAAGTGAGGGTGGGAATTGCCGTCCCTTGACTTGACCAGAGTGAGGGTGGGAATTGCCGTCCCTTGCCTTTAGCAGAGTGAGGGTGGGAATTGCCGTCCCTTGCCTTGAGCAGAGTGAGGGTGGGAATTGCCGTCCCTTGACTTGAGTAGAGTGAGGGTGGGAATTGCCGTCCCTTGACTTGGATAGAAGTGAGGGTGGGAATTGCCGTCCCTTGACTTGGACAGAGTGAGTGTGGGAATTGCCGTCCCTTGCCTTGAGCAGAGTGATGGTGGGAATTGCCGTCCCTTTACTTGGACAGAGTGAGTGTGGGAATTGCCGTCCCTTGACTTGAGCAGAGTGAGAGTGGGAATTGCGTCCCTTGACATGAGCAGAGTGAGGGTTGGAATTGCCGTCCCTTGACCTGAGCATAGTGAGGGTGGGAATTGCCGTCCCTTGACTTGACCAGAGTGAGGGTGGGAATTGCCGTCCCTTGACTTGTGCAGAGTGAGTGTGGGAATTGCCGTCCCTTGCCTTGAGCAGAGTGATGGTGGGAATTGCCGTCCCTTTACTTGGACAGAGTGAGTGTGGGAATTGCCGTCCCTTGACTTGAGCAGAGTGATGGTGGGAATTGCGTCCCTTGACTTGAGCAGAGTGAGGGTTGGAATTGCCGTCCCTTGACCTGAGCATAGTGAGGGTGGGAATTGCCGTCCCTTGACTTGACCAGAGTGATGTTGGGAATTGCCGTCCCTTGACTTGTGCAGAGTGAGTGTGGGAATTGCCGTCCCTTGCCTTGAGCAAAGTGAGGGTGGGAATTGCCGTCCCTTGACTTGACCAGAGTGAGGGTGGGAATTGCCGTCCCTTGCCTTTAGCAGAGTGAGGGTGGGAATTGCCGTCCCTTGCCTTGAGCAGAGTGAGGGTGGGAATTGCCGTCCCTTGACTTGAGCAGAGTGAGGGTGGGAATTGCCGTCACTTGACTTGAGCAGAGTGAGGGTGGGAATTGCCGTCCCTTGACTTGAGCAGAGTGAGGGTGGGAATTGCGTCCCTTGACTTGAGCAGAGTGAGGGTTGGAATTGCCGTCCCTTGACCTGAGCATAGTGAGGGTGGGAATTGCCGTCCCTTGACTTGACCAGAGTGATGTTGGGAATTGCCGTCCCTTGACTTGTGCAGAGTGAGTGTGGGAATTGCCGTCCCTTGCCTTGAGCAAAGTGAGGGTGGGAATTGCCGTCCCTTGACTTGACCAGAGTGAGGGTGGGAATTGCCGTCCCTTGCCTTTAGCAGAGTGAGGGTGGGAATTGCCGTCCCTTGCCTTGAGCAGAGTGAGGGTGGGAATTGCCGTCCCTTGACTTGAGCAGAGTGAGGGTGGGAATTGCCGTCACTTGACTTGAGCAGAGTGAGGGTGGGAATTGCCGTCCCTTGACTTGTGCAGAGTGAGGGTGGGAATTGCCGTCCCTTGCCTTGAGCAGAGTGAGGGTGGGAATTGCCGTCCCTTGACTTGAGCAGAGTGAGGGTGGGAATTGCCGTCACTTGACTTGAGTAGTGTGAGGGTGGGAATTGCCGTCCCTTGACTTGGATAGAAGTGAGGGTGGGAATTGCCGTCCCTTGACTTGGACAGAGTGAGTGTGGGAATTGCCGTCCCTTGCCTTGAGCAGAGTGATGGTGGGAATTGCCGGCCCTTTACTTGGACAGAGTGAGTGTGGGAATTGCCGTCCCTTGACTTGAGCAGAGTGAGAGTGGGAATTGCGTCCCTTGACTTGAGCAGAGTGAGGGTTGGAATTGCCGTCCCTTGACCTGAGCATAGTGAGGGTGGGAATTGCCGTCCCTTGCCTTGAGCAAAGTGAGGGTGGGAATTGCCGTCCCTTGACTTGACCAGAGTGAGGGTGGGAATTGCCGTCCCTTGCCTTTAGCAGAGTGAGGGTGGGAATTGCCGTCCCTTGCCTTGAGCAGAGTGAGGGTGGGAATTGCCGTCCCTTGACTTGAGCAGAGTGAGGGTGGGAATTGCCGTCACTTGACTTGAGCAGAGTGAGGGTGGGAATTGCCGTCCCTTGACTTGTGCAGAGTGAGGGTGGGAATTGCCGTCCCTTGCCTTGAGCAGAGTGAGGGTGGGAATTGCCGTCCCTTGACTTGAGCAGAGTGAGGGTGGGAATTGCCGTCACTTGACTTGAGTAGTGTGAGGGTGGGAATTGCCGTCCCTTGACTTGGATAAAAGTGAGGGTGGGAATTGCCGTCCCTTGACTTGGACAGAGTGAGTGTGGGAATTGCCGTCCCTTGCCTTGAGCAGAGTGATGGTGGGAATTGCCGGCCCTTTACTTGGACAGAGTGAGTGTGGGAATTGCCGTCCCTTGACTTGAGCAGAGTGAGAGTGGGAATTGCGTCCCTTGACTTGAGCAGAGTGAGGGTTGGAATTGCCGTCCCTTGACCTGAGCATAGTGAGGGTGGGAATTGCCGTCCCTTGACTTGACCAGAGTGAGGGTGGGAATTGCCGTCCCGTGACTTGTGCAGAGTGAGTGTGGGAATTGCCGTCCCTTGCCTTGAGCAGAGTGATGGTGGGAATTGCCGTCCCTTTACTTGGACAGAGTGAGTGTGGGAATTGCCGTCCCTTGACTTGAGCAGAGTGAGGGTGGGAATTGCGTCCCTTGACTTGAGCAGAGTGAGGGTTGGAATTGCCGTCCCTTGACCTGAGCATAGTGAGGGTGGGAATTGCCGTCCCTTGACTTGACCAGAGTGATGTTGGGAATTGCCGTCCCTTGACTTGTGCAGAGTGAGTGTGGGAATTGCCGTCCCATGCCTTGAGCAAAGTGAGGGTGGGAATTGCCGTCCCTTGACTTGACCAGAGTGAGGGTGGGAATTGCCGTCCCTTGCCTTTAGCAGAGTGAGGGTGGGAATTGCCGTCCCTTGCCTTGAGCAGAGTGAGGGTGGGAATTGCCGTCCCTTGACTTGAGCAGAGTGAGGGTGGGAATTGCCGTCACTTGACTTGAGCAGAGTGAGGGTGGGAATTGCCGTCCCTTGACTTGTGCAGAGTGAGGGTGGTAATTGCCGTCCCTTGACTTTGACAGAGTGAGTGTGGGAATTGCCGTCCCTTGACTTGACCAGAGTGAGGGTGGGAATTGCCGTCCCTTGCCTTGAGCAGAGTGAGGGTGGGAATTGCCGTCCCTTGCCTTGAGCAGAGTGAGGGTGGGAATTGCCGTCCCTTGACTTGAGCAGAGTGAGGGTGGGAATTGCGTCCCTTGACTTGAGCAGAGTGAGGGTTGGAATTGCCGTCCCTTGACCTGAGCATAGTGATGGTGGGAATTGCCGTCCCTTGACTTGACCAGAGTGAGGGTGGGAATTGCCGTCATTTGACTTGTGCAGAGTGAGTGTGGGAATTGCCGTCCCTTGCCTTGAGCAGAGTGATGGTGGGAATTGCCGTCCCTTGACTTGACCAGAGTGAGGGTGGGAATTGCCGTCCCTTGCCTTGAGCAGAGTGAGGGTGGGAATTGCCGTCCCTTGCCTTGAGCAGAGTGAGGGTGGGAATTGCCGTCCCTTGACTTGAGCAGAGTGAGGGTGGGAATTGCCGTCACTTGACTTGAGCAGAGTGAGGGTGGGAATTGCCGTCCCGTGACTTGTGCAGAGTGAGGGTGGGAATTGCCGTCCTGACTTTGACAGAGTGAGTGTGGGAATTGCCGTCCCTTGACTTGACCAGAGTGAGGGTGGGAATTGCCGTCCCTTGCCTTGAGCAGAGTGAGGGTGGGAATTGCCGTCCCTTGCCTTGAGCAGAGTGAGGGTGGGAATTGCCGTCCCTTGACTTGAGCAGAGTGAGGGTGGGAATTGCCGTCACTTGACTTGAGTAGAGTGAGGGTGGGAATTGCCGTCCCTTGACTTGGATAGAAGTGAGGGTGGGAATTGCCGTCCCTTGACTTGGACAGAGTGAGTGTGGGAATTGCCGTCCCTTGCCTTGAGCAGAGTGATGGTGGGAATTGCCGTCCCTTTACTTGGACAGAGTGAGTGTGGGAATTGCCGTCCCTTGACTTGAGCAGAGTGAGAGTGGGAATTGCGTCCCTTGACTTGAGCAGAGTGAGGGTTGGAATTGCCGTCCCTTGACCTGAGCATAGTGAGGGTGGGAATTGCCGTCCCTTGCCTTGAGCAGAGTGAGGGTGGGAATTGCCGTCCCTTGACTTGAGCAGAGTGAGGGTGGGAATTGCGTCCCTTGACTTGAGCAGAGTGAGGGTTGGAATTGCCGTCCCTTGACCTGAGCATAGTGAGGGTGGGAATTGCCGTCCCTTGACTTGACCAGAGTGATGTTGGGAATTGCCGTCCCTTGACTTGTGCAGAGTGAGTGTGGGAATTGCCGTCCCTTGCCTTGAGCAAAGTGAGGGTGGGAATTGCCGTCCCTTGACTTGACCAGAGTGAGGGTGGGAATTGCCGTGTCTTGCCTTTAGCAGAGTGAGGGTGGGAATTGCCGTCCCTTGCCTTGAGCAGAGTGAGGGTGGGAATTGCCGTCCCTTGACTTGAGCAGAGTGAGGGTGGGAATTGCCGTCACTTGACTTGAGCAGAGTGAGGGTGGGAATTGCCGTCCCTTGACTTGAGCAGAGTGAGGGTGGGAATTGCGTCCCTTGACTTGAGCAGAGTGAGGGTTGGAATTGCCGTCCCTTGACCTGAGCATAGTGAGGGTGGGAATTGCCGTCCCTTGACTTGACCAGAGTGATGTTGGGAATTGCCGTCCCTTGACTTGTGCAGAGTGAGTGTGGGAATTGCCGTCCCTTGCCTTGAGCAAAGTGAGGGTGGGAATTGCCGTCCCTTGACTTGACCAGAGTGAGGGTGGGAATTGCCGTCCCTTGCCTTTAGCAGAGTGAGGGTGGGAATTGCCGTCCCTTGCCTTGAGCAGAGTGAGGGTGGGAATTGCCGTCCCTTGACTTGAGCAGAGTGAGGGTGGGAATTGCCGTCACTTGACTTGAGCAGAGTGAGGGTGGGAATTGCCGTCCCTTGACTTGTGCAGAGTGAGGGTGGGAATTGCCGTCCCTTGCCTTGAGCAGAGTGAGGGTGGGAATTGCCGTCCCTTGACTTGAGCAGAGTGAGGGTGGGAATTGCCGTCACTTGACTTGAGTAGTGTGAGGGTGGGAATTGCCGTCCCTTGACTTGGATAGAAGTGAGGGTGGGAATTGCCGTCCCTTGACTTGGACAGAGTGAGTGTGGGAATTGCCGTCCCTTGCCTTGAGCAGAGTGATGGTGGGAATTGCCGGCCCTTTACTTGGACAGAGTGAGTGTGGGAATTGCCGTCCCTTGACTTGAGCAGAGTGAGAGTGGGAATTGCGTCCCTTGACTTGAGCAGAGTGAGGGTTGGAATTGCCGTCCCTTGACCTGAGCATAGTGAGGGTGGGAATTGCCGTCCCTTGACTTGACCAGAGTGAGGGTGGGAATTGCCGTCCCTTGACTTGTGCAGAGTGAGTGTGGGAATTGCCGTCCCTTGCCTTGAGCAGAGTGATGGTGGGAATTGCCGTCCCTTTACTTGGACAGAGTGAGTGTGGGAATTGCCGTCCCTTGACTTGAGCAGAGTGAGGGTGGGAATTGCGTCCCTTGACTTGAGCAGAGTGAGAGTGGGAATTGTGTCCCTCGACTTGAGCAGAGTGAGGGTTGGAATTGCCGTCCCTTGACCTGAGCATAGTGAGGGTGGGAATTGCCGTCCCTTGACTTGACCAGAGTGAGGGTGGGAATTGCCGTCCCGTGACTTGTGCAGAGTGAGTGTGGGAATTGCCGTCCCTTGCCTTGAGCAGAGTGATGGTGGGAATTGCCGTCCCTTTACTTGGACAGAGTGAGTGTGGGAATTGCCGTCCCTTGACTTGAGCAGAGTGAGGGTGGGAATTGCGTCCCTTGACTTGAGCAGAGTGAGGGTTGGAATTGCCGTCCCTTGACCTGAGCATAGTGAGGGTGGGAATTGCCGTCCCTTGACTTGACCAGAGTGATGTTGGGAATTGCCGTCCCTTGACTTGTGCAGAGTGAGTGTGGGAATTGCCGTCCCATGCCTTGAGCAAAGTGAGGGTGGGAATTGCCGTCCCTTGACTTGACCAGAGTGAGGGTGGGAATTGCCGTCCCTTGCCTTTAGCAGAGTGAGGGTGGGAATTGCCGTCCCTTGCCTTGAGCAGAGTGAGGGTGGGAATTGCCGTCCCTTGACTTGAGCAGAGTGAGGGTGGGAATTGCCGTCACTTGACTTGAGCAGAGTGAGGGTGGGAATTGCCGTCCCTTGACTTGTGCAGAGTGAGGGTGGTAATTGCCGTCCCTTGACTTTGACAGAGTGAGTGTGGGAATTGCCGTCCCTTGACTTGACCAGAGTGAGGGTGGGAATTGCCGTCCCTTGCCTTGAGCAGAGTGAGGGTGGGAATTGCCGTCCCTTGCCTTGAGCAGAGTGAGGGTGGGAATTGCCGTCCCTTGACTTGAGCAGAGTGAGGGTGGGAATTGCGTCCCTTGACTTGAGCAGAGTGAGGGTTGGAATTGCCGTCCCTTGACCTGAGCATAGTGAGGGTGGGAATTGCCGTCCCTTGACTTGACCAGAGTGAGGGTGGGAATTGCCGTCATTTGACTTGTGCAGAGTGAGTGTGGGAATTGCCGTCCCTTGCCTTGAGCAGAGTGATGGTGGGAATTGCCGTCCCTTGACTTGACCAGAGTGAGGGTGGGAATTGCCGTCCCTTGCCTTGAGCAGAGTGAGGGTGGGAATTGCCGTCCCTTGCCTTGAGCAGAGTGAGGGTGGGAATTGCCGTCCCTTGACTTGAGCAGAGTGAGGGTGGGAATTGCCGTCACTTGACTTGAGCAGAGTGAGGGTGGGAATTGCCGTCCCGTGACTTGTGCAGAGTGAGGGTGGGAATTGCCGTCCTGACTTTGACAGAGTGAGTGTGGGAATTGCCGTCCCTTGACTTGACCAGAGTGAGGGTGGGAATTGCCGTCCCTTGCCTTGAGCAGAGTGAGGGTGGGAATTGCCGTCCCTTGCCTTGAGCAGAGTGAGGGTGGGAATTGCCGTCCCTTGACTTGAGCAGAGTGAGGGTGGGAATTGCCGTCACTTGACTTGAGTAGAGTGAGGGTGGGAATTGCCGTCCCTTGACTTGGATAGAAGTGAGGGTGGGAATTGCCGTCCCTTGACTTGGACAGAGTGAGTGTGGGAATTGCCGTCCCTTGCCTTGAGCAGAGTGATGGTGGGAATTGCCGTCCCTTTACTTGGACAGAGTGAGTGTGGGAATTGCCGTCCCTTGACTTGAGCAGAGTGAGAGTGGGAATTGCGTCCCTTGACTTGAGCAGAGTGAGGGTTGGAATTGCCGTCCCTTGACCTGAGCATAGTGAGGGTGGGAATTGCCGTCCCTTGCCTTGAGCAGAGTGAGGGTGGGAATTGCCGTCCCTTGACTTGAGCAGAGTGAGGGTGGGAATTGCGTCCCTTGACTTGAGCAGAGTGAGGGTTGGAATTGCCGTCCCTTGACCTGAGCATAGTGAGGGTGGGAATTGCCGTCCCTTGACTTGACCAGAGTGAGGGTGGGAATTGCCGTCATTTGACTTGTGCAGAGTGAGTGTGGGAATTGCCGTCCCTTGCCTTGAGCAGAGTGATGGTGGGAATTGCCGTCCCTTGACTTGACCAGAGTGAGGGTGGGAATTGCCGTCCCTTGCCTTGAGCAGAGTGAGGGTGGGAATTGCCGTCCCTTGCCTTGAGCAGAGTGAGGGTGGGAATTGCCGTCCCTTGACTTGAGCAGAGTGAGGGTGGGAATTGCCGTCACTTGACTTGAGCAGAGTGAGGGTGGGAATTGCCGTCCCGTGACTTGTGCAGAGTGAGGGTGGGAATTGCCGTCCTGACTTTGACAGAGTGAGTGTGGGAATTGCCGTCCCTTGACTTGACCAGAGTGAGGGTGGGAATTGCCGTCCCTTGCCTTGAGCAGAGTGAGGGTGGGAATTGCCGTCCCTTGCCTTGAGCAGAGTGAGGGTGGGAATTGCCGTCCCTTGACTTGAGCAGAGTGAGGGTGGGAATTGCCGTCACTTGACTTGAGTAGAGTGAGGGTGGGAATTGCCGTCCCTTGACTTGGATAGAAGTGAGGGTGGGAATTGCCGTCCCTTGACTTGGACAGAGTGAGTGTGGGAATTGCCGTCCCTTGCCTTGAGCAGAGTGATGGTGGGAATTGCCGTCCCTTTACTTGGACAGAGTGAGTGTGGGAATTGCCGTCCCTTGACTTGAGCAGAGTGAGAGTGGGAATTGCGTCCCTTGACTTGAGCAGAGTGAGGGTTGGAATTGCCGTCCCTTGACCTGAGCATAGTGAGGGTGGGAATTGCCGTCCCTTGACTTGACCAGATTGAGGGTGGGAATTGCCGTCCCTTGACTTGTGCAGAGTGAGTGTGGGAATTGCCGTCCCTTGACTTGAGCAGAGTGAGGGTGGGAATTGCCGTCACTTGACTTGAGTAGAGTGAGGTTGGGAATTGCCGTCCCTTGACTTGGATAGAAGTGAGGGTGGGAATTGCCGTCCCTTGACTTGGACAGAGTGAGTGTGGGAATTGCCGTCCCTTGCCTTGAGCAGAGTGATGGTGGGAATTGCCGTCCCTTTACTTGGACAGAGTGAGTGTGGGAATTGCCGTCCCTTGACTTGAGCAGAGTGAGGGTGGGAATTGCGTCCCTTGACTTGAGCAGAGTGAGGGTTGGAATTGCCGTCCCTTGACCTGAGCATAGTGAGGGTGGGAATTGCCGTCCCTTGACTTGACCAGAGTGAGGGTGGGAATTGCCGTCCCTTGACTTGTGCAGAGTGAGTGTGGGAATTGCCGTCCCTTGCCTTGAGCAGAGTGATGGTGGGAATTGCCGTCCCTTGACTTGACCAGAGTGAGGGTGGGAATTGCCGTCCCTTGCCTTGAGCAGAGTGAGGGTGGGAATTGCCGTCCCTTGCCTTGAGCAGAGTGAGGGTGGGAATTGCCGTCCCTTGACTTGAGCAGAGTGAGGGTGGGAATTGCCGTCACTTGACTTGAGCAGAGTGAGGGTGGGAATTGCCGTCCCGTGACTTGTGCAGAGTGAGGGTGGGAATTGCCGTCCCTTGACTTTGACAGAGTGAGTGTGGGAATTGCCGTCCCTTGACTTGACCAGAGTGAGGGTGGGAATTGCCGTCCCTTGCCTTGAGCAGAGTGAGGGTGGGAATTGCCGTCCCTTGCCTTGAGCAGAGTGAGGGTGGGAATTGCCGTCCCTTGACTTGAGCAGAGTGAGGGTGGGAATTGCCGTCACTTGACTTGAGTAGAGTGAGGGTGGGAATTGCCGTCCCTTGACTTGGATAGAAGTGAGGGTGGGAATTGCCGTCCCTTGACTTGGACAGAGTGAGTGTGGGAATTGCCGTCCCTTGCCTTGAGCAGAGTGATGGTGGGAATTGCCGTCCCTTTACTTGGACAGAGTGAGTGTGGGAATTGCCGTCCCTTGACTTGAGCAGAGTGAGAGTGGGAATTGCGTCCCTTGACTTGAGCAGGGTGAGGGTTGGAATTGCCGTCCCTTGACCTGAGCATAGTGAGGGTGGGAATTGCCGTCCCTTGACTTGACCAGAGTGAGGGTGGGAATTGCCGTCCCTTGACTTGTGCAGAGTGAGTGTGGGAATTGCCGTCCCTTGCCTTGAGCAGAGTGATGGTGGGAATTGCCGTCCCTTTACTTGGACAGAGTGAGTGTGGGAATTGCCGTCCCTTGACTTGAGCAGAGTGAGGGTGGGAATTGCGTCCCTTGACTTGAGCAGAGTGAGGGTTGGAATTGCCGTCCCTTGACCTGAGCATAGTGAGGGTGGGAATTGCCGTCCCTTGACTTGACCAGAGTGATGTTGGGAATTGCCGTCCTTGACTTGTGCAGAGTGAGTGTGGAATTGCCGTCCCTTGCCTTGAGCAAAGTGAGGGTGGGAATTGCCGTCCCTTGACTTGACCAGAGTGAGGGTGGGAATTGCCGTCCCTTGCCTTTAGCAGAGTGAGGGTGGGAATTGCCGTCCCTTGCCTTGAGCAGAGTGAGGGTGGGAATTGCCGTCCCTTGACTTGAGCAGAGTGAGGGTGGGAATTGCCGTCACTTGACTTGAGCAGAGTGAGGGTGGGAATTGCCGTCCCTTGACTTGTGCAGAGTGAGGGTGGGAATTGCCGTCCCTTGCCTTGAGCAGAGTGAGGGTGGGAATTGCCGTCCCTTGACTTGAGCAGAGTGAGGGTGGGAATTGCCGTCACTTGACTTGAGTAGAGTGAGGGTGGGAATTGCCGTCCCTTGACTTGGATAGAAGTGAGGGTGGGAATTGCCGTCCCTTGACTTGGACAGAGTGAGTGTGGGAATTGCCGTCCCTTGCCTTGAGCAGAGTGATGGTGGGAATTGCCGTCCCTTTACTTGGACAGAGTGAGTGTGGGAATTGCCGTCCCTTGACTTGAGCAGAGTGAGAGTGGGAATTGCGTCCCTTGACTTGAGCAGAGTGAGGGTTGGAATTGCCGTCCCTTGACCTGAGCATAGTGAGGGTGGGAATTGCCGTCCCTTGACTTGACCAGAGTGAGGGTGGGAATTGCCGTCCCTTGACTTGTGCAGAGTGAGTGTGGGAATTGCCGTTCCTTGCCTTGAGCAGAGTGATGGTGGAATTGCCGTCCCTTTACTTGGACAGAGTGAGTGTGGGAATTGCCGTCCCTTGACTTGAGCAGAGTGATGGTGGGAATTGCGTCCCTTGACTTGAGCAGAGTGAGGGTTGGAATTGCCGTCCCTTGACCTGAGCATAGTGAGGGTGGGAATTGCCGTCCTTGACTTGACCCAGAGTGATGTTGGGAATTGCCGTCCCTTGACTTGTGCAGAGTGAGTGTGGGAATTGCCGTCCCTTGCCTTGAGCAAAGTGAGGGTGGGAATTGCCGTCCCTTGACTTGACCAGAGTGAGGGTGGGAATTGCCGTCCCTTGCCTTTAGCAGAGTGAGGGTGGGAATTGCCGTCCCTTGCCTTGAGCAGAGTGAGGGTGGGAATTGCCGTCCCTTGACTTGAGCAGAGTGAGGGTGGGAATTGCCGTCACTTGACTTGAGCAGAGTGAGGGTGGGAATTGCCGTCCCTTGACTTGAGCAGAGTGAGGGTGGGAATTGCGTCCCTTGACTTGAGCAGAGTGAGGGTTGGAATTGCCGTCCCTTGACCTGAGCATAGTGAGGGTGGGAATTGCCGTCCCTTGACTTGACCAGAGTGATGTTGGGAATTGCCGTCCCTTGACTTGTGCAGAGTGAGTGTGGGAATTGCCGTCCCTTGCCTTGAGCAAAGTGAGGGTGGGAATTGCCGTCCCTTGACTTGACCAGAGTGAGGGTGGGAATTGCCGTCCCTTGCCTTTAGCAGAGTGAGGGTGGGAATTGCCGTCCCTTGCCTTGAGCAGAGTGAGGGTGGGAATTGCCGTCCCTTGACTTGAGCAGAGTGAGGGTGGGAATTGCCGTCACTTGACTTGAGTAGTGTGAGGGTGGGAATTGCCGTCCCTTGACTTGGATAGAAGTGAGGGTGGGAATTGCCGTCCCTTGACTTGGACAGAGTGAGTGTGGGAATTGCCGTCCCTTGCCTTGAGCAGAGTGATGGTGGGAATTGCCGTCCCTTTACTTGGACAGAGTGAGTGTGGGAATTGCCGTCCCTTGACTTGAGCAGAGTGAGAGTGGGAATTGCGTCCCTTGACTTGAGCAGAGTGAGGGTTGGAATTGCCGTCCCTTGACCTGAGCATAGTGAGGGTGGGAATTGCCGTCCCTTGACTTGACCAGAGTGAGGGTGGGAATTGCCGTCCCTTGACTTGTGCAGAGTGAGTGTGGGAATTGCCGTCCCTTGCCTTGAGCAGAGTGATGGTGGGAATTGCCGTCCCTTTACTTGGACAGAGTGAGTGTGGGAATTGCCGTCCCTTGACTTGAGCAGAGTGAGGGTGGGAATTGCGTCCCTTGACTTGAGCAGAGTGAGAGTGGGAATTGCGTCCCTTGACTTGAGCAGAGTGAGGGTTGGAATTGCCGTCCCTTGACCTGAGCATAGTGAGGGTGGGAATTGCCGTCCCTTGACTTGACCAGAGTGAGGGTGGGAATTGCCGTCCCGTGACTTGTGCAGAGTGAGTGTGGGAATTGCCGTCCCTTGCCTTGAGCAGAGTGATGGTGGGAATTGCCGTCCCTTTACTTGGACAGAGTGAGTGTGGGAATTGCCGTCCCTTGACTTGAGCAGAGTGAGGGTGGGAATTGCGTCCCTTGACTTGAGCAGAGTGAGGGTTGGAATTGCCGTCCCTTGACCTGAGCATAGTGAGGGTGGGAATTGCCGTCCCTTGACTTGACCAGAGTGATGTTGGGAATTGCCGTCCCTTGACTTGTGCAGAGTGAGTGTGGGAATTGCCGTCCCATGCCTTGAGCAAAGTGAGGGTGGGAATTGCCGTCCCTTGACTTGACCAGAGTGAGGGTGGGAATTGCCGTCCCTTGCCTTTAACAGAGTGAGGGTGGGAATTGCCGTCCCTTGCCTTGAGCAGAGTGAGGGTGGGAATTGCCGTCCCTTGACTTGAGCAGAGTGAGGGTGGGAATTGCCGTCACTTGACTTGAGCAGAGTGAGGGTGGGAATTGCCGTCCTTGACTTGTGCAGAGTGAGGGTGGTAATTGCCGTCCCTTGACTTTGACAGAGTGAGTGTGGGAATTGCCGTCCCTTGACTTGACCAGAGTGAGGGTGGGAATTGCCGTCCCTTGCCTTGAGCAGAGTGAGGGTGGGAATTGCCGTCCCTTGCCTTGAGCAGAGTGAGGGTGGGAATTGCCGTCCCTTGACTTGAGCAGAGTGAGGGTGGGAATTGCGTCCCTTGACTTGAGCAGAGTGAGGGTTGGAATTGCCGTCCCTTGACCTGAGCATAGTGAGGGTGGGAATTGCCGTCCCTTGACTTGACCAGAGTGAGGGTGGGAATTGCCGTCATTTGACTTGTGCAGAGTGAGTGTGGGAATTGCCGTCCCTTGCCTTGAGCAGAGTGATGGTGGGAATTGCCGTCCCTTGACTTGACCAGAGTGAGGGTGGGAATTGCCGTCCCTTGCCTTGAGCAGAGTGAGGGTGGGAATTGCCGTCCCTTGCCTTGAGCAGAGTGAGGGTGGGAATTGCCGTCCCTTGACTTGAGCAGAGTGAGGGTGGGAATTGCCGTCACTTGACTTGAGCAGAGTGAGGGTGGGAATTGCCGTCCCGTGACTTGTGCAGAGTGAGGGTGGGAATTGCCGTCCTGACTTTGACAGAGTGAGTGTGGGAATTGCCGTCCCTTGACTTGACCAGAGTGAGGGTGGGAATTGCCGTCCCTTGCCTTGAGCAGAGTGAGGGTGGGAATTGCCGTCCCTTGCCTTGAGCAGAGTGAGGGTGGGAATTGCCGTCCCTTGACTTGAGCAGAGTGAGGGTGGGAATTGCCGTCACTTGACTTGAGTAGAGTGAGGGTGGGAATTGCCGTCCCTTGACTTGGATAGAAGTGAGGGTGGGAATTGCCGTCCCTTGACTTGGACAGAGTGAGTGTGGGAATTGCCGTCCCTTGCCTTGAGCAGAGTGATGGTGGGAATTGCCGTCCCTTTACTTGGACAGAGTGAGTGTGGGAATTGCCGTCCCTTGACTTGAGCAGAGTGAGAGTGGGAATTGCGTCCCTTGACTTGAGCAGAGTGAGGGTTGGAATTGCCGTCCCTTGACCTGAGCATAGTGAGGGTGGGAATTGCCGTCCCTTGCCTTGAGCAGAGTGAGGGTGGGAATTGCCGTCCCTTGACTTGAGCAGAGTGAGGGTGGGAATTGCGTCCCTTGACTTGAGCAGAGTGAGGGTTGGAATTGCCGTCCCTTGACCTGAGCATAGTGAGGGTGGGAATTGCCGTCCCTTGACTTGACCAGAGTGAGGGTGGGAATTGCCGTCATTTGACTTGTGCAGAGTGAGTGTGGGAATTGCCGTCCCTTGCCTTGAGCAGAGTGATGGTGGGAATTGCCGTCCCTTGACTTGACCAGAGTGAGGGTGGGGAATTGCCGTCCCTTGCCTTGAGCAGAGTGAGGGTGGGAATTGCCGTCCCTTGCCTTGAGCAGAGTGAGGGTGGGAATTGCCGTCCCTTGACTTGAGCAGAGTGAGGGTGGGAATTGCCGTCACTTGACTTGAGCAGAGTGAGGGTGGGAATTGCCGTCCCGTGACTTGTGCAGAGTGAGGGTGGGAATTGCCGTCCTGACTTTGACAGAGTGAGTGTGGAATTGCCGTCCCTTGACTTGACCAGAGTGAGGGTGGGAATTGCCGTCCCTTGCCTTGAGCAGAGTGAGGGTGGGAATTGCCGTCCCTTGACTTGAGCAGAGTGAGGGTGGGAATTGCCGTCACTTGACTTGAGTAGAGTGAGGGTGGGAATTGCCGTCCCTTGACTTGGATAGAAGTGAGGGTGGGAATTGCCGTCCCTTGACTTGGACAGAGTGAGTGTGGGAATTGCCGTCCCTTGCCTTGAGCAGAGTGATGGTGGGAATTGCCGTCCCTTTACTTGGACAGAGTGAGTGTGGGAATTGCCGTCCCTTGACTTGAGCAGAGTGAGAGTGGGAATTGCGTCCCTTGACTTGAGCAGAGTGAGGGTTGAATTGCCGTCCCTTGACCTGAGCATAGTGAGGGTGGGAATTGCCGTCCCTTGACTTGACCAGATTGAGGGTGGGAATTGCCGTCCCTTGACTTGTGCAGAGTGAGTGTGGGAATTGCCGTCCCTTGCCTTGAGCAGAGTGAGGGTGGGAATTGCCGTCCCTTGACTTGAGCAGAGTGAGGGTGGGAATTGCCGTCACTTGACTTGAGTAGAGTGAGGTTGGGAATTGCCGTCCCTTGACTTGGATAGAAGTGAGGGTGGAATTGCCGTCCCTTGACTTGGACAGAGTGAGTGTGGGAATTGCCGTCCCTTGCCTTGAGCAGAGTGATGGTGGGAATTGCCGTCCCTTTACTTGGACAGAGTGAGTGTGGGAATTGCCGTCCCTTGACTTGAGCAGAGTGAGGGTGGGAATTGCGTCCCTTGACTTGAGCAGAGTGAGGGTTGGAATTGCCGTCCCTTGACCTGAGCATAGTGAGGGTGGGAATTGCCGTCCCTTGACTTGACCAGAGTGAGGGTGGGAATTGCCGTCCCGTGACTTGTGCAGAGTGAGTGTGGGAATTGCCGTCCCTTGCCTTGAGCAGAGTGATGGTGGGAATTGCCGTCCCTTTACTTGGACAGAGTGAGTGTGGGAATTGCCGTCCCTTGACTTGAGCAGAGTGAGGGTGGGAATTGCGTCCCTTGACTTGAGCAGAGTGAGGGTTGGAATTGCCGTCCCTTGACCTGAGCATAGTGAGGGTGGGAATTGCCGTCCCTTGACTTGACCAGAGTGATGTTGGCAATTGCCGTCCCTTGACTTGTGCAGAGTGAGTGTGGGAATTGCCGTCCCATGCCTTGAGCAAAGTGAGGGTGGGAATTGCCGTCCCTTGACTTGACCAGAGTGAGGGTGGGAATTGCCGTCCCTTGCCTTTAACAGAGTGAGGGTGGGAATTGCCGTCCCTTGCCTTGAGCAGAGTGAGGGTGGGAATTGCCGTCCCTTGACTTGAGCAGAGTGAGGGTGGGAATTGCCGTCACTTGACTTGAGCAGAGTGAGGGTGGGAATTGCCGTCCCTTGACTTGTGCAGAGTGAGGGTGGTAATTGCCGTCCCTTGACTTTGACAGAGTGAGTGTGGGAATTGCCGTCCCTTGACTTGACCAGAGTGAGGGTGGGAATTGCCGTCCCTTGCCTTGAGCAGAGTGAGGGTGGGAATTGCCGTCCCTTGCCTTGAGCAGAGTGAGGGTGGGAATTGCCGTCCCTTGACTTGAGCAGAGTGAGGGTGGGAATTGCGTCCCTTGACTTGAGCAGAGTGAGGGTTGGAATTGCCGTCCCTTGACCTGAGCATAGTGAGGGTGGGAATTGCGTCCCTTGACTTGACCAGAGTGAGGGTGGGAATTGCCGTCATTTGACTTGTGCAGAGTGAGTGTGGGAATTGCCGTCCCTTGCCTTGAGCAGAGTGATGGTGGGAATTGCCGTCCCTTGACTTGACCAGAGTGAGGGTGGGAATTGCCGTCCCTTGCCTTGAGCAGAGTGAGGGTGGGAATTGCCGTCCCTTGCCTTGAGCAGAGTGAGGGTGGGAATTGCCGTCCCTTGACTTGAGCAGAGTGAGGGTGGGAATTGCCGTCACTTGACTTGAGCAGAGTGAGGGTGGGAATTGCCGTCCCGTGACTTGTGCAGAGTGAGGGTGGGAATTGCCGTCCTGACTTTGACAGAGTGAGTGTGGGAATTGCCGTCCCTTGACTTGACCAGAGTGAGGGTGGGAATTGCCGTCCCTTGCCTTGAGCAGAGTGAGGGTGGGAATTGCCGTCCCTTGCCTTGAGCAGAGTGAGGGTGGGAATTGCCGTCCCTTGACTTGAGCAGAGTGAGGGTGGGAATTGCCGTCACTTGACTTGAGTAGAGTGAGGGTGGGAATTGCCGTCCCTTGACTTGGATAGAAGTGAGGGTGGGAATTGCCGTCCCTTGACTTGGACAGAGTGAGTGTGGGAATTGCCGTCCCTTGCCTTGAGCAGAGTGATGGTGGGAATTGCCGTCCCTTTACTTGGACAGAGTGAGTGTGGGAATTGCCGTCCCTTGACTTGAGCAGAGTGAGAGTGGGAATTGCGTCCCTTGACTTGAGCAGAGTGAGGGTTGGAATTGCCGTCCCTTGACCTGAGCATAGTGAGGGTGGGAATTGCCGTCCCTTGCCTTGAGCAGAGTGAGGGTGGGAATTGCCGTCCCTTGACTTGAGCAGAGTGAGGGTGGGAATTGCGTCCCTTGACTTGAGCAGAGTGAGGGTTGGAATTGCCGTCCCTTGACCTGACCATAGTGAGGGTGGGAATTGCCGTCCCTTGACTTGACCAGAGTGAGGGTGGGAATTGCCGTCATTTGACTTGTGCAGAGTGAGTGTGGGAATTGCCGTCCCTTGCCTTGAGCAGAGTGATGGTGGGAATTGCCGTCCCTTGACTTGACCAGAGTGAGGGTGGGAATTGCCGTCCCTTGCCTTGAGCAGAGTGAGGGTGGGAATTGCCGTCCCTTGCCTTGAGCAGAGTGAGGGTGGGAATTGCCGTCCCTTGACTTGAGCAGAGTGAGGGTGGGAATTGCCGTCACTTGACTTGAGCAGAGTGAGGGTGGGAATTGCCGTCCCGTGACTTGTGCAGAGTGAGGGTGGGAATTGCCGTCCTGACTTTGACAGAGTGAGTGTGGGAATTGCCGTCCCTTGACTTGACCAGAGTGAGGGTGGGAATTGCCGTCCCTTGCCTTGAGCAGAGTGAGGGTGGGAATTGCCGTCCCTTGCCTTGAGCAGAGTGAGGGTGGGAATTGCCGTCCCTTGACTTGAGCAGAGTGAGGGTGGGAATTGCCGTCACTTGACTTGAGTAGAGTGAGGGTGGGAATTGCCGTCCCTTGACTTGGATAGAAGTGAGGGTGGGAATTGCCGTCCCTTGACTTGGACAGAGTGAGTGTGGGAATTGCCGTCCCTTGCCTTGAGCAGAGTGATGGTGGGAATTGCCGTCCCTTTACTTGGACAGAGTGAGTGTGGGAATTGCCGTCCCTTGACTTGAGCAGAGTGAGAGTGGGAATTGCGTCCCTTGACTTGAGCAGAGTGAGGGTTGGAATTGCCGTCCCTTGACCTGAGCATAGTGAGGGTGGGAATTGCCGTCCCTTGACTTGACCAGATTGAGGGTGGGAATTGCCGTCCCTTGACTTGTGCAGAGTGAGTGTGGGAATTGCCGTCCCTTGCCTTGAGCAGAGTGAGGGTGGGAATTGCCGTCCCTTGACTTGAGCAGAGTGAGGGTGGGAATTGCCGTCACTTGACTTGAGTAGAGTGAGGTTGGGAATTGCCGTCCCTTGACTTGGATAGAAGTGAGGGTGGGAATTGCCGTCCCTTGACTTGGACAGAGTGAGTGTGGGAATTGCCGTCCCTTGCCTTGAGCAGAGTGATGGTGGGAATTGCCGTCCCTTTACTTGGACAGAGTGAGTGTGGGAATTGCCGTCCCTTGACTTGAGCAGAGTGAGGGTGGGAATTGCGTCCCTTGACTTGAGCAGAGTGAGGGTTGGAATTGCCGTCCCTTGACCTGAGCATAGTGAGGGTGGGAATTGCCGTCCCTTGACTTGACCAGAGTGAGGGTGGGAATTGCCGTCCCTTGACTTGTGCAGAGTGAGTGTGGGAATTGCCGTCCCTTGCCTTGAGCAGAGTGATGGTGGGAATTGCCGTCCCTTGACTTGACCAGAGTGAGGGTGGGAATTGCCGTCCCTTGCCTTGAGCAGAGTGAGGGTGGGAATTGCCGTCCCTTGCCTTGAGCAGAGTGAGGGTGGGAATTGCCGTCCCTTGACTTGAGCAGAGTGAGGGTGGGAATTGCCGTCACTTGACTTGAGCAGAGTGAGGGTGGGAATTGCCGTCCCGTGACTTGTGCAGAGTGAGGGTGGGAATTGCCGTCCCTTGACTTTGACAGAGTGAGTGTGGGAATTGCCGTCCCTTGACTTGACCAGAGTGAGGGTGGGAATTGCCGTCCCTTGCCTTGAGCAGAGTGAGGGTGGGAATTGCCGTCCCTTGCCTTGAGCAGAGTGAGGGTGGGAATTGCCGTCCCTTGACTTGAGCAGAGTGAGGGTGGGAATTGCCGTCACTTGACTTGAGTAGAGTGAGGGTGGGAATTGCCGTCCCTTGACTTGGATAGAAGTGAGGGTGGGAATTGCCGTCCCTTGACTTGGACAGAGTGAGTGTGGGAATTGCCGTCCCTTGCCTTGAGCAGAGTGATGGTGGGAATTGCCGTCCCTTTACTTGGACAGAGTGAGTGTGGGAATTGCCGTCCCTTGCCTTGAGCAGAGTGAGGGTGGGAATTGCCGTCCCTTGCCTTGAGCAGAGTGAGGGTGGGAATTGCCGTCCCTTGACTTGAGCAGAGTGAGGGTGGGAATTGCCGTCACTTGACTTGAGTAGAGTGAGGGTGGGAATTGCCGTCCCTTGACTTGGATAGAAGTGAGGGTGGGAATTGCCGTCCCTTGACTTGGACAGAGTGAGTGTGGGAATTGCCGTCCTTTGCCTTGAGCAGAGTGATGGTGGGAATTGCCGTCCCTTTACTTGGACAGAGTGAGTGTGGGAATTGCCGTCCCTTGACTTGAGCAGAGTGACAGTGGGAATTGCGTCCCTTGACTTGAGCAGGGTGAGGGTTGGAATTGCCGTCCCTTGACCTGAGCATAGTGAGTGTGGGAATTGCCGTCCCTTGACTTGACCAGAGTGAGGGTGGGAATTGCCGTCCCTTGACTTGTGCAGAGTGAGTGTGGGAATTGCCGTCCCTTGCCTTGAGCAGAGTGATGGTGGGAATTGCCGTCCCTTTACTTGGACAGAGTGAGTGTGGGAATTGCCGTCCCTTGACTTGAGCAGAGTGAGGGTGGGAATTGCGTCCCTTGACTTGAGCAGAGTGAGGGTTGGAATTGCCGTCCCTTGACCTGAGCATAGTGAGGGTGGGAATTGCCGTCCCTTGACTTGACCAGAGTGATGTTGGGAATTGCCGTCCCTTGACTTGTGCAGAGTGAGTGTGGGAATTGCCGTCCCTTGCCTTGAGCAAAGTGAGGGTGGGAATTGCCGTCCCTTGACTTGACCAGAGTGAGGGTGGGAATTGCCGTCCCTTGCCTTTAGCAGAGTGAGGGTGGGAATTGCCGTCCCTTGCCTTGAGCAGAGTGAGGGTGGGAATTGCCGTCCCTTGACTTGAGCAGAGTGAGGGTGGGAATTGCCGTCACTTGACTTGAGCAGAGTGAGGGTGGGAATTGCCGTCCCTTGACTTGTGCAGAGTGAGGGTGGGAATTGCCGTCCCTTGCCTTGAGCAGAGTGAGGGTGGGAATTGCCGTCCCTTGACTTGAGCAGAGTGAGGGTGGGAATTGCCGTCACTTGACTTGAGTAGAGTGAGGGTGGGAATTGCCGTCCCTTGACTTGGATAGAAGTGAGGGTGGGAATTGCCGTCCCTTGACTTGGACAGAGTGAGTGTGGGAATTGCCGTCCCTTGCCTTGAGCAGAGTGATGGTGGGAATTGCCGTCCCTTTACTTGGACAGAGTGAGTGTGGGAATTGCCGTCCCTTCACTCTAGCAGAGTGAGAGTGGGAATTGCGTCCCTTGACTTGAGCAGAGTGAGGGTTGGAATTGCCGTCCCTTGACCTGAGCATAGTGAGGGTGGGAATTGCCGTCCCTTGACTTGACCAGAGTGAGGGTGGGAATTGCCGTCCCTTGACTTGTGCAGAGTGAGTGTGGGAATTGCCGTCCCTTGCCTTGAGCAGAGTGATGGTGGGAATTGCCGTCCCTTTACTTGGACAGAGTGAGTGTGGGAATTGCCGTCCCTTGACTTGAGCAGAGTGATGGTGGGAATTGCGTCCCTTGACTTGAGCAGAGTGAGGGTTGGAATTGCCGTCCCTTGACCTGAGCATAGTGAGGGTGGGAATTGCCGTCCCTTGACTTGACCAGAGTGATGTTGGGAATTGCCGTCCCTTGACTTGTGCAGAGTGAGTGTGGGAATTGCCGTCCCTTGCCTTGAGCAAAGTGAGGGTGGGAATTGCCGTCCCTTGACTTGACCAGAGTGAGGGTGGGAATTGCCGTCCCTTGCCTTTAGCAGAGTGAGGGTGGGAATTGCCGTCCCTTGCCTTGAGCAGAGTGAGGGTGGGAATTGCCGTCCCTTGACTTGAGCAGAGTGAGGGTGGGAATTGCCGTCACTTGACTTGAGCAGAGTGAGGGTGGGAATTGCCGTCCCTTGACTTGAGCAGAGTGAGGGTGGGAATTGCGTCCCTTGACTTGAGCAGAGTGAGGGTTGGAATTGCCGTCCCTTGACCTGAGCATAGTGAGGGTGGGAATTGCCGTCCCTTGACTTGACCAGAGTGATGTTGGGAATTGCCGTCCCTTGACTTGTGCAGAGTGAGTGGGGGAATTGCCGTCCCTTGCCTTGAGCAAAGTGAGGGTGGGAATTGCCGTCCCTTGACTTGACCAGAGTGAGGGTGGGAATTGCCGTCCCTTGCCTTTAGCAGAGTGAGGGTGGGAATTGCCGTCCCTTGCCTTGAGCAGAGTGAGGGTGGGAATTGCCGTCCCTTGACTTGAGCAGAGTGAGGGTGGGAATTGCCGTCACTTGACTTGAGCAGAGTGAGGGTGGGAATTGCCGTCCCTTGACTTGTGCAGAGTGAGGGTGGGAATTGCCGTCCCTTGCCTTGAGCAGAGTGAGGGTGGGAATTGCCGTCCCTTGACTTGAGCAGAGTGAGGGTGGGAATTGCCGTCACTTGACTTGAGTAGTGTGAGGGTGGGAATTGCCGTCCCTTGACTTGGATAGAAGTGAGGGTGGGAATTGCCGTCCCTTGACTTGGACAGAGTGAGTGTGGGAATTGCCGTCCCTTGACTTGAGCAGAGTGAGGGTGGGAATTGCCGTCACTTGACTTGAGTAGAGTGAGGGTGGGAATTGCCGTCCCTTGACTTGGATAGAAGTGAGGGTGGGAATTGCCGTCCCTTGACTTGGACAGAGTGAGTGTGGGAATTGCCGTCCCTTGCCTTGAGCAGAGTGATGGTGGGAATTGCCGTCCCTTTACTTGGACAGAGTGAGTGTGGGAATTGCCGTCCCTTGACTTGAGCAGAGTGAGAGTGGGAATTGCGTCCCTTGACTTGAGCAGAGTGAGGGTTGGAATTGCCGTCCCTTGACCTGAGCATAGTGAGGGTGGGAATTGCCGTCCCTTGACTTGACCAGAGTGAGGGTGGGAATTGCCGTCCCTTGACTTGTGCAGAGTGAGTGTGGGAATTGCCGTCCCTTGCCTTGAGCAGAGTGATGGTGGGAATTGCCGTCCCTTTACTTGGACAGAGTGAGTGTGGGAATTGCCGTCCCTTGACTTGAGCAGAGTGATGGTGGGAAGTGCGTCCCTTGACTTGAGCAGAGTGAGGGTTGGAATTGCCGTCCCTTGACCTGAGCATAGTGAGGGTGGGAATTGCCGTCCCTTGACTTGACCAGAGTGATGTTGGGAATTGCCGTCCCTTGACTTGTGCAGAGTGAGTGTGGGAATTGCCGTCCCTTGCCTTGAGCAAAGTGAGGGTGGGAATTGCCGTCCCTTGACTTGACCAGAGTGAGGGTGGGAATTGCCGTCCCTTGCCTTTAGCAGAGTGAGGGTGGGAATTGCCGTCCCTTGCCTTGAGCAGAGTGAGGGTGGGAATTGCCGTCCCTTGACTTGAGCAGAGTGAGGGTGGGAATTGCCGTCACTTGACTTGAGCAGAGTGAGGGTGGGAATTGCCGTCCCTTGACTTGAGCAGAGTGAGGGTGGGAATTGCGTCCCTTGACTTGAGCAGAGTGAGGGTTGGAATTGCCGTCCCTTGACCTGAGCATAGTGAGGGTGGGAATTGCCGTCCCTTGACTTGACCAGAGTGATGTTGGGAATTGCCGTCCCTTGACTTGTGCAGAGTGAGTGTGGGAATTGCCGTCCCTTGCCTTGAGCAAAGTGAGGGTGGGAATTGCCGTCCCTTGACTTGACCAGAGTGAGGGTGGGAATTGCCGTCCCTTGCCTTTAGCAGAGTGAGGGTGGGAATTGCCGTCCCTTGCCTTGAGCAGAGTGAGGGTGGGAATTGCCGTCCCTTGACTTGAGCAGAGTGAGGGTGGGAATTGCCGTCACTTGACTTGAGCAGAGTGAGGGTGGGAATTGCCGTCCCTTGACTTGTGCAGAGTGAGGGTGGGAATTGCCGTCCCTTGCCTTGAGCAGAGTGAGGGTGGGAATTGCCGTCCCTGGACTTGAGCAGAGTGAGGGTGGGAATTGCCGTCACTTGACTTGAGTAGTGTGAGGGTGGGAATTGCCGTCCCTTGACTTGGATAGAAGTGAGGGTGGGAATTGCCGTCCCTTGACTTGGACAGAGTGAGTGTGGGAATTGCCGTCCCTTGCCTTGAGCAGAGTGATGGTGGGAATTGCGGTCCCTTTACTTGGACAGAGTGAGTGTGGGAATTGCCGTCCCTTGACTTGAGCAGAGTGAGAGTGGGAATTGCGTCCCTTGACTTGAGCAGAGTGAGGGTTGGAATTGCCGTCCCTTGACCTGAGCATAGTGAGGGTGGGAATTGCCGTCCCTTGACTTGACCAGAGTGAGGGTGGGAATTGCCGTCCCTTGACTTGTGCAGAGTGAGTGTGGGAATTGCCGTCCCTTGCCTTGAGCAGAGTGATGGTGGGAATTGCCGTCCCTTTACTTGGACAGAGTGAGTGTGGGAATTGCCGTCCCTTGACTTGAGCAGAGTGAGGGTGGGAATTGCGTCCCTTGACTTGAGCAGAGTGAGGGTTGGAATTGCCGTCCCTTGACCTGAGCATAGTGAGGGTGGGAATTGCCGTCCCTTGACTTGACCAGAGTGATGTTGGGAATTGCCGTCCCTTGACTTGTGCAGAGTGAGTGTGGGAATTGCCGTCCCTTGCCTTGAGCAAAGTGAGGGTGGGAATTGCCGTCCCTTGACTTGACCAGAGTGAGGGTGGGAATTGCCGTCCCTTGCCTTTAGCAGAGTGAGGGTGGGAATTGCCGTCCCTTGCCTTGAGCAGAGTGAGGGTGGGAATTGCCGTCCCTTGACTTGAGCAGAGTGAGGGTGGGAATTGCCGTCACTTGACTTGAGCAGAGTGAGGGTGGGAATTGCCGTCCCTTGACTTGTGCAGAGTGAGGGTGGGAATTGCCGTCCCTTGACTTTGACAGAGTGAGTGTGGGAATTGCCGTCCCTTGACGTGACCAGAGTGAGGGTGGGAATTGCCGTCCCTTGCCTTGAGCAGAGTGAGGGTGGGAATTGCCGTCCCTTGCCTTGAGCAGAGTGAGGGTGGGAATTGCCGTCCCTTGACTTGAGCAGAGTGAGGGTGGGAATTGCCGTCACTTGACTTGAGCAGAGTGAGGGTGGGAATTGCCGTCCCTTGACTTGGATAGAAGTGAGGGTGGGAATTGCCGTCCCTTGACTTGGACAGAGTGAGTGTGGGAATGGCCGTCCCTTGCCTTGAGCAGAGTGATGGTGGGAATTGCCGTCCCTTTACTTGGACAGAGTGAGTGTGGGAATTGCCGTCCCTTGACTTGAGCAGAGTGAGGGTAGGAATTGCCGTCCCTTGACTTGTGCAGAGTGAGGGTGGGAATTGCCGTCCCTTGACTTTGACAGAGTGAGTGTGGGAATTGCCGTCCCTTGACTTGACCAGAGTGAGGGTGGGAATTGCCGTCCCTTGACTTGAGCAGAGTGAGGGTGGGAATTGCCGTCACTTGACTTGAGCAGAGTGAGGGTGGGAATTGCCGTCCCTTGACTTGGATAGAAGTGAGGGTGGGAATTGCCGTCCCTTGACTTGGACAGAGTGAGTGTGGGAATGGCCGTCCCTTGCCTTGAGCAGAGTGATGGTGGGAATTGCCGTCCCTTTACTTGGACAGAGTGAGTGTGGGAATTGCCGTCCCTTGACTTGAGCAGAGTGAGGGTGGGAATTGCGTCCTTTGACTTGTGCAGAGTGAGTGTGGGAATTGCCGTCCCTTGCCTTGAGCAGAGTGAGGGTGGGAATATCCGTCCCTTGACTTGACCAGAGTGAGGGTGGGAATTGCCGTCCCTTGCCTTGAGCAGAGTGAGGGTGGGAATTGCCGTCCCTTGCCTTGAGCACAGTGAGGGTGGGAATTGCCGTCCCTTGACTTGGACAGAGTGAGTGTGGGAATTGCCGTCCCTTGCCTTGAGCAGAGTGATGGTGGGAATTGCCGTCCCTTTACTTGGACAGAGTGAGTGTGGGAATTGCCGTCCCTTGACTTGAGCAGAGTGAGAGTGGGAATTGCGTCCCTTGACTTGAGCAGAGTGAGGGTTGGAATTGCCGTCCCTTGACCTGAGCATAGTGAGGGTGGGAATTGCCGTCCCTTGACTTGACCAGAGTGAGGGTGGGAATTGCCGTCCCTTGACTTGTGCAGAGTGAGTGTGGGAATTGCCGTCCCTTGTCTTGAGCAGAGTGATGGTGGGAATTGCCGTCCCTTTACTTGGACAGAGTGAGTGTGGGAATTGCCGTCCCTTGACTTGAGCAGAGTGAGGGTGGGAATTGCGTCCCTTGACTTGAGCAGAGTGAGGGTTGGAATTGCCGTCCCTTGACCTGAGCATAGTGAGGGTGGGAATTGCCGTCCCTTGACTTGACCAGAGTGAGGGTGGGAATTGCCGTCCCTTGCCTTTAGCAGAGTGAGGGTGGGAATTGCCGTCCCTTGCCTTGAGCAGAGTGAGGGTGGGAATTGCCGTCCCTTGACTTGAGCAGAGTGAGGGTGGGAATTGCCGTCACTTGACTTGAGCAGAGTGAGGGTGGGAATTGCCGTCCCTTGACTTGTGCAGAGTGAGGGTGGGAATTGCCGTCCCTTGCCTTGAGCAGAGTGAGGGTGGGAATTGCCGTCCCTGGACTTGAGCAGAGTGAGGGTGGGAATTGCCGTCACTTGACTTGAGTAGTGTGAGGGTGGGAATTGCCGTCCCTTGACTTGGATAGAAGTGAGGGTGGGAATTGCCGTCCCTTGACTTGGACAGAGTGAGTGTGGGAATTGCCGTCCCTTGCCTTGAGCAGAGTGATGGTGGGAATTGCGGTCCCTTTACTTGGACAGAGTGAGTGTGGGAATTGCCGTCCCTTGACTTGAGCAGAGTGAGAGTGGGAATTGCGTCCCTTGACTTGAGCAGAGTGAGGGTTGGAATTGCCGTCCCTTGACCTGAGCATAGTGAGGGTGGGAATTGCCGTCCCTTGACTTGACCAGAGTGAGGGTGGGAATTGCCGTCCCTTGACTTGTGCAGAGTGAGTGTGGGAATTGCCGTCCCTTGCCTTGAGCAGAGTGATGGTGGGAATTGCCGTCCCTTTACTTGGACAGAGTGAGTGTGGGAATTGCCGTCCCTTGACTTGAGCAGAGTGAGGGTGGGAATTGCGTCCCTTGACTTGAGCAGAGTGAGGGTTGGAATTGCCGTCCCTTGACCTGAGCATAGTGAGGGTGGGAATTGCCGTCCCTTGACTTGACCAGAGTGATGTTGGGAATTGCCGTCCCTTGACTTGTGCAGAGTGAGTGTGGGAATTGCCGTCCCTTGCCTTGAGCAAAGTGAGGGTGGGAATTGCCGTCCCTTGACTTGACCAGAGTGAGGGTGGGAATTGCCGTCCCTTGCCTTTAGCAGAGTGAGGGTGGGAATTGCCGTCCCTTGCCTTGAGCAGAGTGAGGGTGGGAATTGCCGTCCCTTGACTTGAGCAGAGTGAGGGTGGGAATTGCCGTCACTTGACTTGAGCAGAGTGAGGGTGGGAATTGCCGTCCCTTGACTTGTGCAGAGTGAGGGTGGGAATTGCCGTCCCTTGACTTTGACAGAGTGAGTGTGGGAATTGCCGTCCCTTGACGTGACCAGAGTGAGGGTGGGAATTGCCGTCCCTTGCCTTGAGCAGAGTGAGGGTGGGAATTGCCGTCCCTTGCCTTGAGCAGAGTGAGGGTGGGAATTGCCGTCCCTTGACTTGAGCAGAGTGAGGGTGGGAATTGCCGTCACTTGACTTGAGCAGAGTGAGGGTGGGAATTGCCGTCCCTTGACTTGGATAGAAGTGAGGGTGGGAATTGCCGTCCCTTGACTTGGACAGAGTGAGTGTGGGAATGGCCGTCCCTTGCCTTGAGCAGAGTGATGGTGGGAATTGCCGTCCCTTTACTTGGACAGAGTGAGTGTGGGAATTTCCGTCCCTTGACTTGAGCAGAGTGAGGGTAGGAATTGCCGTCCCTTGACTTGTGCAGAGTGAGGGTGGGAATTGCCGTCCCTTGACTTTGACAGAGTGAGTGTGGGAATTGCCGTCCCTTGACTTGACCAGAGTGAGGGTGGGAATTGCCGTCCCTTGACTTGAGCAGAGTGAGGGTGGGAATTGCCGTCACTTGACTTGAGCAGAGTGAGGGTGGGAATTGCCGTCCCTTGACTTGGATAGAAGTGAGGGTGGGAATTGCCGTCCCTTGACTTGGACAGAGTGAGTGTGGGAATGGCCGTCCCTTGCCTTGAGCAGAGTGATGGTGGGAATTGCCGTCCCTTTACTTGGACAGAGTGAGTGTGGGAATTGCCGTCCCTTGACTTGAGCAGAGTGAGGGTGGGAATTGCGTCCTTTGACTTGTGCAGAGTGAGTGTGGGAATTGCCGTCCCTTGCCTTGAGCAGAGTGAGGGTGGGAATATCCGTCCCTTGACTTGACCAGAGTGAGGGTGGGAATTGCCGTCCCTTGCCTTGAGCAGAGTGAGGGTGGGAATTGCCGTCCCTTGCCTTGAGCACAGTGAGGGTGGGAATTGCCGTCCCTTGACTTGGACAGAGTGAGTGTGGGAATTGCCGTCCCTTGCCTTGAGCAGAGTGATGGTGGGAATTGCCGTCCCTTTACTTGGACAGAGTGAGTGTGGGAATTGCCGTCCCTTGACTTGAGCAGAGTGAGAGTGGGAATTGCGTCCCTTGACTTGAGCAGAGTGAGGGTTGGAATTGCCGTCCCTTGACCTGAGCATAGTGAGGGTGGGAATTGCCGTCCCTTGACTTGACCAGAGTGAGGGTGGGAATTGCCGTCCCTTGACTTGTGCAGAGTGAGTGTGGGAATTGCCGTCCCTTGTCTTGAGCAGAGTGATGGTGGGAATTGCCGTCCCTTTACTTGGACAGAGTGAGTGTGGGAATTGCCGTCCCTTGACTTGAGCAGAGTGAGGGTGGGAATTGCGTCCCTTGACTTGAGCAGAGTGAGGGTTGGAATTGCCGTCCCTTGACCTGAGCATAGTGAGGGTGGGAATTGCCGTCCCTTGACTTGACCAGAGTGATGTTGGGAATTGCCGTCCCTTGACTTGTGCAGAGTGAGTGTGGGAATTGCCGTCCCTTGCCTTGAGCAAAGTGAGGGTGGGAATTGCCGTCCCTTGACTTGACCAGAGTGAGGGTGGGAATTGCCGTCCCTTGCCTTTAGCAGAGTGAGGGTGGGAATTGCCGTCCCTTGCCTTGAGCAGAGTGAGGGTGGGAATTGCCGTCCCTTGACTTGAGCAGAGTGAGGGTGGGAATTGCCGTCACTTGACTTGAGCAGAGTGAGGGTGGGAATTGCCGTCCCTTGACTTGTGCAGAGTGAGGGTGGGAATTGCCGTCCCTTGCCTTGAGCAGAGTGAGGGTGGGAATTGCCGTCACTTGACTTGAGTAGAGTGAGGGTGGGAATTGCCGTCCCTTGACTTGGATAGAAGTGAGGGTGGGAATTGCCGTCCCTTGACTTGGACAGAGTGAGTGTGGGAATTGCCGTCCCTTGCCTTGAGCAGAGTGATGGTGGGAATTGCCGTCCCTTTACTTGGACAGAGTGAGTGTGGGAATTGCCGTCCCTTGACTTGAGCAGAGTGAGGTTGGGAATTGCCGTCCCTTGACTTGAGCAAAGTGAGGCTGGGAATTGCCGTCCCTTGACTTGGACAGAGTGAGGCTGGGAATTGCCGTCCCTTTACTTGGACAGAGTGAGTGTGGGAATTGCCGTCCCTTGACTTGAGCAGAGTGAGGGTTGGAATTGCCGTCCCTTGACCTGAGCATAGTGAGGGTGGGAATTGCCGTCCCTTGATTTGAGCAGAGTGAGGGTGGGAATTGCCGTCCCTTGACTTGAGCAGAGTGAGGGTGGGAATTGCCGTCACTTGACTTGAGCAGAGTGAGGGTGGGAATTGCCGTCCCTTGACTTGTGCAGAGTGAGGGTGGGAATTGCCGTCCCTTGCCTTGAGCAGAGTGAGTGTGGGAATTGCCGTCACTTGACTTGAGTAGAGTGAGGGTGGGAATTGCCGTCCCTTGACTTGGATAGAAGTGAGGGTGGGAATTGCCGTCCCTTGACTTGGACAGAGTGAGAGTGGGAATTGCCGTCCCTTGCCTTGAGCACAGTGAGGGTGGGAATTGCCGTCCCTTGACTTGACGGCTGTTTCCCCTTTAAAAAAGTGCGCCCTCTTTTGTCAGATTTAAGACAGTTGGTAAATAGGCGTGTTGACCTCCAATATGTCAGTGCGTCACAGGGGAACAATAAAAAGGTTATTTCTAAATATGGAAGGGACACTCCTTGCTGTTTTCTGATTGGTTAAAATGCCCGAATATTGTTTTTTTGACATGAATATGCAATTACATTATGTTAAAGTTCACATGACAGTGTTTACCCTGTTCTGGGGTTTGTTTATATCCTGAATCTGGCGGTTGTAAATTGAGAGTGAACGGCGGCCATTTTCAAGAACGTGTTGATCTTAAGTCGAAAGAGCATTTTGCAGTCGTCGTCAATGATAGTTCTGCATTTTTCATCGGCACAATCTACCTACCAAAGTAACTATTGAGACATCCTTTGTCGATAAATCAAGAAGGTAAGTCTGGGCCAAACGGATTTTTATTGGTAAACCGTCTCGAAAAAGGTAATTTTTATCGGAATTTTTTACCACATTGTGTGCGTGGGTGCGCGTGTACTGCATTTGTAGTGTACACAAATGCGTCCATTTCCGACACTTACAACAAAACCGTTATTGTATCGCAACGAACTAGTGTAGTACTACTCCATTTTGCGTTATATTCTTGGATGTTTTCTGATAAATTAGTTTTAAAGTATGGTTAGAATTTCATATCCGGCCAGCACTCTAGCGGTAGAGGGTTGACACTATTTTTTTAATATTTAAAAACAGAAAACATTCAGCAAGAAAACAGTCAAATTGATCGATTCTAAGTAAAGGCTTAAATTTAATCAAAGGGTTTGACGCAAGAATAAATTAAACCTGCGTTCTGAACAAGATTTATTAAGAACAAAACACCTGACTTCCTTTTGTCTCCTTTATTTTTGACTATTTTTACATTATTTACAAAATTACAATAGAGATCTTGACAATTGGTTAAAACATGGAGGTAGGCCTACCTCCATGGTTAAAAGCAAGGGGTTGTTTACTACCTGTATCGTGTTTGTTTACAATAGTTACTAAAAAATCATGTCTGTCACTGTCAGACAAACATCCCGCATCATGGGCATGGATGCCAGACTGCAGAAGTAAACACTCGGCACACGCAAGTTTAAATAGAACTTAGACATGTAGTATGTACGCAAGCTTACGTTAGTGAACTTTGACATTATGTCTGAGATTGGAAACTTTTTACTTAATTTTCACTTTGTATTTCTTGTATTATTTCATTTCAGACTTGACTTCAGGGAAGGTTGTTTCTCCAGTGCATCACTCATGCCATTCAAAACACAGCTCTACCAGCTCTGTTGAATTTGATGTGAAGTAATTCCCCACCTTGTTCATTCAGTAGGCCCAATCCAACTTTGAACCGCCTCAACTGATTGATGACATGATCTTCGAGCATGTGAAGTTTCATATTGATGCTTGCCTCTGGGAAAGTCTGCCTATTTTTTTGTATGTACTGAAGAAATTCTTGATGCATGTGTCTATTGGATAAAGAAGGTGAAATTCCAAACATCAGTAATGAACATGTACACACCTCTCTGTCATGAACAATGCAGGAGAACTTTATAGGGGGCCCAATGCAGTGAATGCACAAACAACAAATTTTACCTGTGTGGTCAATGTCAAGTTCTGTGAGCGGATTGGGCTGATTGATGGCTTATCCGCGAAGGTGACGGTACTTCATCATGGCTAGGGCTTTGTTGGCCGACATTGTTGTGTCATCGTGCTCCCCTTGGGTAGGTTTCGATGAAATGGGGGCTACCGTTGAATTGACTTGTTTGATAAAAGCAGGCTAAAAAAACAAATCGTTGCGTAAAGCTTTTACTTGTACTATATGTACAGACTATTTATGTAAATACGTGTTCATTTTTCCACTCAACTTATGTATTTAATATGCAATTTGTTTGATAATATGAAACTTAAAGGTCAATTTACATTTCTAATGACATTGTAATAGCACTTTTTGTAAACAATTAGAAGAAAATTATTGTCCCCATAATAAAACATATTAGAAAATATATGTAGGGATCCCAAGTGCGCCCTCAGTGGTTATTTTGTAAAAAGTTTACTTTGGGGTCGCCACCTGTTGACCCAGTCTCTTTTTCATTTGGTAGCTTTTGCACGAGAGAGCACATTATTTTATCTCGGTATTTCTCTCCATTTTGTGGGGAGCATGGCTCTGGCCATGCTCCACATGCTATTCATTTGGGAGGGATAGTTTCGTAGAACTCTCTGTGAGTATTATAATATCTTTAGTATCTTTTGATTATAGAAAGATCGTCTTTTATGAAGCTTTTTCAATCACAGTGTGTATTGTAAACTTGTAGTGTGTGTGTAGCCAGCCTCGTGTTGCGCTGACCTTTTGACCTTTAGTGTAACGGTGTGCATTTGTAATGTAATGTATGCTATTTTGTAGTCTATGTGCTGTATTGCATTGGATAATTAAAATCAGTACAGGAGATTATTATTATAATTATTTAACACGTCATCTATAGAAATTGTTGCTTGCTTATTGTATTGTCTCTTGGTGAATACTCGTCCTTTTTAATTAGAGGACCGGCCTCCTTCCCGTGTCTCTACATATATTTGGCTTACTCTGCCTCCTGTTTGTTATGCAACCCTGTCTTCTTGATGTAGTATTAGCCACGTCCAACTTCTGGGAACTTGGGGATCACTTGGTTGACATGAATGATTGTGGAGTTCACAACATTTACCAATCTTGGTGCATTTGTCGCAAACTACTACCAAATACTGTAACTGTATAAATTATACGCAGTACCATTGGACTGTCGGAGACTTCACTATACTTTACAAGAGCTTTACATACATGACAAGGGGCAACTGAACTTTGTGCTGAAAATACCAAGTAAAGCACTGCGCATCGTAAACTGCTTGATAGTGTCTGTCTTTCCTTCCACAGTTATAAGGAAAGCACGTAGGGTGCACGTCCCGCGTATCTTCCTAGGGAGAAATACCAAATACTGCAAACAATTCTTTTTGAACTCCCGAGTCCCAACACCTCAACGATGCCATGCTCTTCCGTCCGATTACCCAAACGATTTACCACAGATGCGACATAACTTTCCAAGTGCATGGATGTGGAAATCAAAATTCATCTTTTGTCAGTACACATACTATTTTTATTTAATTTAAACGACCTCAAAACTCAAAAGTTGTTAGATGATCCCCCGATGTAGTTAGCGAAAAAGACCTTGTTTACAGTGTCCCCTTTTTCAAGTAACGCACGCCGTGTTTGTGTGCGTGTTTCCCCGGGAAATGTTAGTTCCGACTGCACGGTCGTCCGTCCGTGCGATGTACACACTCGCATAGCGTTGTACACCAAACACGAGGGTGGCCGCATTCGTAAACAAAAAGTACGTCAAAATAAATCATTACAAATCGCGTTTGCTCTTTGGCCCAGAAGGAAAATGATGATAAATGATTACACACATATCTCATCTATCGAAATCTGAAAGGACTGTTTAAAAAAAAATGCACATCCACTCTAAATGGGGAAAATCAAAAGCATATTTTAGTAACTTCTAAAACAATAAAGGAAACGAACGGTTGACAAAAAAATCTATTTTTTTTATATATTATTGTTTGTAATCAGCCAGTAAACCCTATAACTGCAAGGAAATCTCATTCAGCATCGGGTTTTATAAACAATCGCACACACAACTGTCAGATTCCAACACAAAGTTGGCTTCAATAATTATCGTTTGTTGAAAGTCAAATTCAACGACGGTCACCATAAATAGCATGACGTCATTGGTACTTATTGGAGTAAAGAAAATAATGCGGGCGCGTTTGTTCAACTTAATTGTACGCGCACAATGGGAATGGAACGAGCAGAGTGAGGGTGGGAATTGCCGTCCCTTGACTTGAGAAGAGTGAGGGTGGGAATTGCCGTCCCTTGACTTGGATAGAGTGAGGGTGGGAATTGCGTACCTTTACTTGGACAGAGTCAGGGTGGGAATATCCGTCCCTTGACTTGAGCAGAGTGAGGGTGGGAATTACCGTCCCTTGACTTGAGAAGAGTCAGGGTGGGAATATCCGTCCCTTGACTTGAGCAGAGTGAGGGTGGGAATTACCGTCCCTTGACTTGAGAAGAGTGAGGGTGGGAATTGCCGTCCCTTGACTTGAGAAGAGTGAGGGTGGGAATTGCGTACCTTTACTTGGACAGAGTCAGGGTGGGAATATCCGTCCCTTGACTTGAGCAGAGTGAGGGTGGGAATTACCGTCCCTTGACTTGAGAAGAGTGAGGGTGGGAATTGCCGTCCCTTGACTTGGATAGAGTGAGGGTGGGAATTGCGTACCTTTACTTGGACAGAGTCAGGGTGGGAATATCCGTCCCTTGACTTGAGCAGAGTGAGGGTGGGAATTACCGTCCCTTGACTTGAGAAAAGTCAGGGTGGGAATATCCGTCCCTTGACTTGAGCAGAGTGAGGGTGGGAATTGCGTACCTTTACTTGGACAGAGTCAGGGTGGGAATATCCGTCCCTTGACTTGAGCAGAGTGAGGGTGGGAATTACCGTCCCTTGACTTGGACAGAGTCAGGGTGGGAATTGCCGTCCCTTGACTTGAGCAGAGTGAGGGTGGGAATTGCCGTCCCTTGACTTGAGCAAAGTGAGGCTGGGAATTGCCGTCCCTTGACTTGGACAGAGTGAGGGTGGGAATTGCCGTCCCTTGACTTGAGCAGAGTGAGGGTGGGAATTGCCGTCCCTTGACTTGAGCAGAGTGATGGTGGGAATTGCCGTCCCTTGCCTTGAGCAGAGTGATGGTGGGAATTGCCGTCCCTTTACTTGGACAGAGTGAGTGTGGGAATTGCCGTCCCTTTACTTGGACAGAGTGAGGGTGGGAATATCCGTCCCTTGACTTGAGCAGAGTGAGGGTGGGAATTACCGTCCCTTGACTTGGACAGAGTGAGGGTGGGAATTACCGTCCCTTGACTTGGACAGAGTGAGTGTGGGAATTGCCGTCCCTTTACTTGGACAGAGTCAGGGTGGGAATTGCCGTCCCTTGACTTGAGCAGAGTGAGGGTGGGAATTGCCGTCCCTTGACTTGACCAAAGTGAGGGTGGGAATTGCCGTCCCTTGACTTGAGCAGAGTGATGGTGGGAATTGCCGTCCCTTTACTTGGACAGAGTGAGTGTGGGAATTGCCGTCCCTTTACTTGGACAGAGTGAGGGTGGGAATATCCGTCCCTTGACTTGAGCAGAGTGAGGGTGGGAATTACCGTCCCTTGACTTGGACAGAGTGAGGGTGGGAATTACCGTCCCTTGACTTGGACAGAGTGAGTGTGGGAATTGCCGTCCCTTTACTTGGACAGAGTCAGGGTGGGAATTGCCGTCCCTTGACTTGAGCAGAGTGAGGGTGGGAATTGCCGTCCCTTGACTTGAGCAGAGTGAGGTTGGGAATTGCCGTCCCTTGACTTGACCAAAGTGAGGGTGGGAATTGCCGTCCCTTGCCTTGAGCAGAGTGAGGGTGGGAATATCCGTCCCTTGACTTGAGCAGAGTGAGGGTGGAAATTACCGTCCCTTGACTTGGACAGAGTGAGGGTGGGAATTACCGTCCCTTGACTTGGACAGAGTGAGTGTGGGAATTGCCCTCCCTTTACTTGAGCAGAGTGAGGGTGGGAATTGCCGTCCCTTGACTTGAGCAGAGTGAGGTTGGGAATTGCCGTCCCTTGACTTGACCAAAGTGAGGGTGGGAATTGCCGTCCCTTGCCTTGAGCAGAGTGAGGGTGGGAATATCCGTCCCTTGACTTGAGCAGAGTGAGGGTGGGGATTACCGTCCCTTGACTTGGACAGAGTGAGGGTGGGAATTACCGTCCCTTGACTTGGACAGAGTGAGTGTGGGAATTGCCGTCCCTTGACTTGAGAAGAGTGAGGGTGGGAATTGCAGTCCCTTGACTTGGATAGAGTGAGGGTGGGAATTGCGTACCTTTACTTGGACAGAGTCAGGGTGGGAATATCCGTCCCTTGACTTGAGCAGAGTGAGGGTGGGAATTACCGTCCCTTGACTTGGACAGAGTCAGGGTGGGAATTGCCGTCCCTTGACTTGAGCAGAGTGAGGGTGGGAATTGCCGTCCCTTGACTTGAGCAAAGTGAGGCTGGGAATTGCCGTCCCTTGACTTGGACAGAGTGAGGGTGGGAATTGCCGTCCCTTGACTTGAGCAGAGTGATGGTGGGAATTGCCGTCCCTTGCCTTGAGCAGAGTGATGGTGGGAATTGCCGTCCCTTTACTTGGACAGTGAGTGTGGGAATTGCCGTCCCTTTACTTGGACAGAGTGAGGGTGGGAATATCCGTCCCTTGACTTGAGCAGAGTGAGGGTGGGAATTACCGTCCCTTGACTTGGACAGAGTGAGGGTGGGAATTACCGTCCCTTGACTTGGACAGAGTGAGTGTGGGAATTGCCGTCCCTTTACTTGGACAGAGTCAGGGTGGGAATTGCCGTCCCTTGACTTGAGCAGAGTGAGGGTGGGAATTGCCGTCCCTTGACTTGAGCAGAGTGAGGTTGGGAATTGCCGTCCCTTGACTTGACCAAAGTGAGGGTGGGAATTGCCGTCCCTTGCCTTGAGCAGAGTGAGGGTGGGAATATCCGTCCCTTGACTTGAGCAGAGTGAGGGTGGGAATTACCGTCCCTTGACTTGGACAGAGTGAGGGTGGGAATTACCGTCCCTTGACTTGGACAGAGTGAGTGTGGGAATTGCCGTCCCTTGACTTGAGCAGAGTGAGGGTGGGAATTGCCGTCCCTTGACTTGAGCAGAGTGAGGTTGGGAATTGCCGTCCCTTGACTTGACCAAAGTGAGGGTGGGAATTGCCGTCCCTTGCCTTGAGCAGAGTGAGGTTGGGAATATCCGTCCCTTGACTTGAGCAGAGTGAGGGTGGGAATTACCGTCCCTTGACTTGGAAAAGAGTGAGGGTGGGAATTACCGTCCCTTGACTTGGACAGAGTGAGTGTGGGAATTGCCGTCCCTTTACTTGGACAGAGTGAGGGTGGGAATTGCCGTCCCTTGACTTGAGCAGAGTGAGGGTGGGAATTGCCGTCCCTTGACTTGAGCAAAGTGAGGCTGGGAATTGCCGTCCCTTGACTTGGACAGAGTGAGGCTGGGAATTGCCGTCCCTTTACTTGGACAGAGTGAGTGTGGGAATTGCCGTCCCTTGACTTGAGCAGAGTGAGGGTTGGAATTGCCGTCCCTTGACCTGAGCATAGTGAGGGTGGGAATTGCCGTCCCTTGACTTGACCAGAGTGAGGGTGGGAATTGCCGTCCCTTGACTTGTGCAGAGTGAGTGTGGGAATTGCCGTCCCTTGCCTTTAGCAGAGTGAGGGTGGGAATTGCCGTCCCTTGACTTTGACAGAGTGAGTGTGGGAATTGCCGTTCCTTTACTTGGACAGAGTGAGGGTGGGAATTACCGTCCCCTGACTTGGACAGAGTGAGTGTGGGAATTGCCGTCCTTTACTTGGACAGAGTGAGGGTGGGAATTGCCGTCCCTTGACTTGAGCAGAGTGAGGGTGGGAATTGCCGTCCCTTGACTTGAGAAGAGTGATGGTGGGAATTGCCGTCCCTTGACTTGGATAGAGTGAGGGTGGGAATTGCGTACCTTTACTTGGACAGAGTCAGGGTGGGAATATCCGTCCCTTGACTTGAGCAGAGTGAGGGTGGGAATTACCGTCCCTTGACTTGGACAGAGTCAGGGTGGGAATTGCCGTCCCTTGACTTGAGCAGAGTGAGGGTGGGAATTGCCGTCCCTTGACTTGAGCAAAGTGAGGCTGGGAATTGCCGTCCCTTGACTTGGACAGAGTGAGGGTGGGAATTGCCGTCCCTTGACTTGAGCAGAGTGATGGTGGGAATTGCCGTCCCTTGCCTTGAGCAGAGTGATGGTGGGAATTGCCGTCCCTTTACTTGGACAGAGTGAGTGTGGGAATTGCCGTCCCTTGACTTGAGCAGAGTGAGGGTTGGAATTGCCGTCCCTTGACCTGAGCATAGTGAGGGTGGGAATTGCCGTCCCTTGACTTGACCAAAGTGAGTGTGGGAATTGCCGTCCCTTGACTTGACCAGAGTGAGGGTGGGAATTGCCGTCCCTTGACTTGACCAGAGTGAGGGTGGGAATTGCCGTCCCTTGCCTTGAGCAGAGTGAGGGTGGGAATTGCCGTCCCTTGCCTTGAGCAGAGTGAGGGTGGGAATTACCGTCCCTTGACTTGGACAGAGTGAGTGTGGGAATTGCCGTCCCTTGACTTGAGAAGAGTGAGGGTGGGAATTGCAGTCCCTTGACTTGGATAGAGTGAGGGTGGGAATTGCGTACCTTTACTTGGACAGAGTCAGGGTGGGAATATCCGTCCCTTGACTTGAGCAGAGTGAGGGTGGGAATTACCGTCCCTTGACTTGGACAGAGTCAGGGTGGGAATTGCCGTCCCTTGACTTGAGCAGAGTGAGGGTGGGAATTGCCGTCCCTTGACTTGAGCAAAGTGAGGCTGGGAATTGCCGTCCCTTGACTTGGACAGAGTGAGGGTGGGAATTGCCGTCCCTTGACTTGAGCAGAGTGATGGTGGGAATTGCCGTCCCTTGCCTTGAGCAGAGTGATGGTGGGAATTGCCGTCCCTTTACTTGGACAGTGAGTGTGGGAATTGCCGTCCCTTTACTTGGACAGAGTGAGGGTGGGAATATCCGTCCCTTGACTTGAGCAGAGTGAGGGTGGGAATTACCGTCCCTTGACTTGGACAGAGTGAGGGTGGGAATTACCGTCCCTTGACTTGGACAGAGTGAGTGTGGGAATTGCCGTCCCTTTACTTGGACAGAGTCAGGGTGGGAATTGCCGTCCCTTGACTTGAGCAGAGTGAGGGTGGGAATTGCCGTCCCTTGACTTGAGCAGAGTGAGGTTGGGAATTGCCGTCCCTTGACTTGACCAAAGTGAGGGTGGGAATTGCCGTCCCTTGCCTTGAGCAGAGTGAGGGTGGGAATATCCGTCCCTTGACTTGAGCAGAGTGAGGGTGGGAATTACCGTCCCTTGACTTGGACAGAGTGAGGGTGGGAATTACCGTCCCTTGACTTGGACAGAGTGAGTGTGGGAATTGCCGTCCCTTGACTTGAGCAGAGTGAGGGTGGGAATTGCCGTCCCTTGACTTGAGCAGAGTGAGGTTGGGAATTGCCGTCCCTTGACTTGACCAAAGTGAGGGTGGGAATTGCCGTCCCTTGCCTTGAGCAGAGTGAGGTTGGGAATATCCGTCCCTTGACTTGAGCAGAGTGAGGGTGGGAATTACCGTCCCTTGACTTGGAAAAGAGTGAGGGTGGGAATTACCGTCCCTTGACTTGGACAGAGTGAGTGTGGGAATTGCCGTCCCTTTACTTGGACAGAGTGAGGGTGGGAATTGCCGTCCCTTGACTTGAGCAGAGTGAGGGTGGGAATTGCCGTCCCTTGACTTGAGCAAAGTGAGGCTGGGAATTGCCGTCCCTTGACTTGGACAGAGTGAGGCTGGGAATTGCCGTCCCTTTACTTGGACAGAGTGAGTGTGGGAATTGCCGTCCCTTGACTTGAGCAGAGTGAGGGTTGGAATTGCCGTCCCTTGACCTGAGCATAGTGAGGGTGGGAATTGCCGTCCCTTGACTTGACCAGAGTGAGGGTGGGAATTGCCGTCCCTTGACTTGTGCAGAGTGAGTGTGGGAATTGCCGTCCCTTGCCTTTAGCAGAGTGAGGGTGGGAATTGCCGTCCCTTGACTTTGACAGAGTGAGTGTGGGAATTGCCGTTCCTTTACTTGGACAGAGTGAGGGTGGGAATTACCGTCCCCTGACTTGGACAGAGTGAGTGTGGGAATTGCCGTCCTTTACTTGGACAGAGTGAGGGTGGGAATTGCCGTCCCTTGACTTGAGCAGAGTGAGGGTGGGAATTGCCGTCCCTTGACTTGAGAAGAGTGATGGTGGGAATTGCCGTCCCTTGACTTGGATAGAGTGAGGGTGGGAATTGCGTACCTTTACTTGGACAGAGTCAGGGTGGGAATATCCGTCCCTTGACTTGAGCAGAGTGAGGGTGGGAATTACCGTCCCTTGACTTGGACAGAGTCAGGGTGGGAATTGCCGTCCCTTGACTTGAGCAGAGTGAGGGTGGGAATTGCCGTCCCTTGACTTGAGCAAAGTGAGGCTGGGAATTGCCGTCCCTTGACTTGGACAGAGTGAGGGTGGGAATTGCCGTCCCTTGACTTGAGCAGAGTGATGGTGGGAATTGCCGTCCCTTGCCTTGAGCAGAGTGATGGTGGGAATTGCCGTCCCTTTACTTGGACAGAGTGAGTGTGGGAATTGCCGTCCCTTGACTTGAGCAGAGTGAGGGTTGGAATTGCCGTCCCTTGACCTGAGCATAGTGAGGGTGGGAATTGCCGTCCCTTGACTTGACCAAAGTGAGTGTGGGAATTGCCGTCCCTTGACTTGACCAGAGTGAGGGTGGGAATTGCCGTCCCTTGACTTGACCAGAGTGAGGGTGGGAATTGCCGTCCCTTGCCTTGAGCAGAGTGAGGGTGGGAATTGCCGTCCCTTGACTTTGACAGAGTGAGTGTGGGAATTGCCGTCCCTTTACTTGGACATAGTCAGTGTGGCAATTGCCGTCCCTTGACTTGAGCAGAGTGAGGGTGGGAATATCCGTTCCTTGACTTGAGCAGAGTGAGGGTGGGAATTACCGTCCCTTGACTTGGACAGAGTGAGGGTGGGAATTACCGTCCCTTGACTTGGACAGAGTGAGTGTGGGAATTGCCGTCCCTTTACTTGGACAGAGTCAGGGTGGGAATTGCCGTCCCTTGACTTGAGCAGAGTGAGGGTGGGAATTGCCGTCCCTTTACTTGGACAGAGTCAGGGTGAGAATTGCCGTCCCTTGACTTGAGCAGAGTGAGGGTGGCAATTGCCGTCCCTTGACTTGAGCAGAGTGAGGGTGGGAATTGCCGTCCCTTGACTTGAGCAGAGTGAGGTTGGGAATTGCCGTCCCTTGACTTGACCAGAGTGAGGGTGAGAATTGCCGTCCCTTGCCTTGAGCAGAGTGATGGTGGGAATTGCCGTCCCTTGACTTGAGCAGAGTGAGGGTGGGAATAGCCGTCCCTTGACTTGAGCAGAGTGAGGGTGGGAATTGCCGTCCCTTGCCTTGAGCAGAGTGAGGGTGGGAAGTGCCGTCCCTTGACTTGGGCAGAGTGAGGGTGGGAATTGCCGTCCCTTGACCTGAGTTGAGTGAGGATGGGAATTGCCGTCCCTTGCCTTGAGCAGAGTTAGGGTGGAAATTGCCGTCCCTTCCCTTGAGCAGAGGGAGGGTGGGAATTGCCGTCTCTTGACTTGAGCAGAGTGACGGTGGGAAATGCCGTCAATTGCCTTGAGAAGAGTGAGGGTGTGAATTGCCGTCCCTTGACCTGAGGTGAGTGAGGGTGGGAATTTCCCTTCCTTGTACTCGAATCAAAGGACGGCAACTCCAATCCTCAATCTACCTTCTCCCCGACGTGTAGAACAATACCCGTTTTTTGCAGATAATCCCTCACACTTTGGGAGCTGCCAGAAATGAAATAGCCCATTACTTTATAGGGGACAAAACCCCAGTTCATTCACAAAGTGACATAAAACAAGATGCTTAAAAAAGGCTAACAAGTAAAGAAGGAATTGATTTATAATATTTTTAAGTTGCACAATAAAATAATAAAAGGTTATAAATAGTATATTATCAAAAACATAAAATATGGTTTGTTGACGACACCACTATGATGAGCTTGAACCACAAACAATTCATGATTGTTGTGTACCTCATTTTACATATTAAGGGACATGGTCCCTTTCAGCAATATTTTGTGTGAAAATGTTGAAGACATGTTATGTATTCCTATTTGCTTATTAAAATATACAGCACGGTTGGCATCCAACACATCCTGGAAAACACCCCTATTAATGAAATGCACTGATCCAGCCACAGTAAAATTGAAGAAAAGAAGAAGAAGAAAAAAACCGGCATACACTTTGTGTGTTAAAAAATATTTAAACATTTTTAACCAAAAGGTTTTTGTTCAGGCAAAATAAAATGCCTGACTGTACTCACTCTACTAATAAGGGACGGTATTTCCCACCCTCACTCTGCACAAGTCATTATTTGTTTGTGGATTTTTTTCTTGATATCTTATTTGAATTTTTTATAATTTTCGTTATTCTAAAAAAAAAGCAATTCAAAATTTGTTTGACTTGTTGTGATAAAATAGGCTAGAGCACGGATCAGACGTCTTTAAACTGTGTGATTGTAATGTTCCGGTTAATATTTGCCTTTTCCCCACAGATATAGATGGCAAAATAAATTTTGTTTACACCATAAATTGATATTTTGTACATTTCAGTGTAAGCTTTGGCCTAAGGGGCAAAAAGTTTCTCTACATCTTCGACCGATATTTCTAAGGGAACCCAGTCCTGGGAATCAGCTGTCTGAGAAACTGTTGGCTCTAGATTAGTTGGTGGCTCTGTGGTTGATGTGCTTGGTGTCGAAGTTGATTTGCTTGGTGTCGAAGTTGATGGCTCGGTTGAGGTGCTTGGTCCTGGTTGAGTTGGCAGAGGATGCTTCTTACCTTTGGGGGTGATTAGTTGCGAATGGCATCTTGCCTTTAGGTCTTTTAGAATGTTTTCATCCGTGTCCACAGCAACACAGTTCCGACCCTCCTGTAAACTTGCAATTAGTCCAGTATACCTGAATGAATAAAAATATAAACAAAAACGTTTATCCGTGGCCCTGCTAGCTCGTAGATACCACTATCACTTTACTTGACATTTGTTGATGATAATAAAGTGTGCATTTCGTTCAATTAAAACCATTGATTTGTTTACACAATTCAGAAGCAAGTAAAATTGTTCAGTTCAGTTTTGTGTATAGATTCAAGTTCTTTGTGCAATACATTACGAATTCCACATTTTTTTCATTTTCATCCATGAATGCAGTATTTCGTATCTGCAGTATTTTATCCGACAGTTTTGATACTTTATAAGCTCAACTTAATAACTCATGTTTGTGACTACGAAAAAAGCCGGTTTGTTTAACTGTTCAAGACGAATTATATTGGAATAAAGATATTACGTTAAAAAAACCTTCAGATGTTGTGAAAACTTTTTAAAATATTGTCTGTGCTTTTTAATATAAAGTGTATTTTGTGAAATACTTTGTTCTTTAATATTAGGCAAGTTTTAATGAAGAATTAAATTTCACTTCAAATAATAAACGTTTTTTTTCTCAACTTCACCATTTTTTAGGAAAAATCATATAAATCGTTAAATCTGGTTGAAACTTGGGTTTTTTGCAATAAAAATTAAATCCAAGTGAAATTGAAATACATCTTAAACGTTTTTTCTCATAAATATTACATAATAATAATTTCCAATAAAACTGAAATAGTTCCAATCCTGTTGCATGTGGTTGCGAGTAGGTACTACGTCTTAAAATAAGACTATAATTATAGCGGAACACGTCGGCCATTTAGTGGAGTAAAGAAATTGACTCAACAAAACGGCGGAGCGTTTTGTGTCTCGAAATTCAGTAAAAGGCAAACATTTCTAAGGCATAGTTATGTGGATCATTATATTCTACTTTTAAAACATTTTTCCAACTGTGTTCATTTCATATCAAACGCTTTTTATAGCCCAAAGCGCCCAATCTGAAGGCAACGTGTACCTTTAAGGTGATCCCCTGGCAGAGGGTGGGAATTGCCGTCCCTTGACTTGGGCAGAGTGAGGGTGGGAATTGCTGTCCATTGACTTGTGCAGAGTGAGGGTGGGTATTGCCGTCCCTTGCCTTGAGCAGAGTGATGGTGGGAATTGCCGTCCCTTGACTTGAGCGGAGTGAGGGTGGGAATTGCGTCCCTTGACTTGAGCAGAGTGAGGGTGGGAATTGCCGTCCCTTTACTTGGACAGAGTCAGGTTGGGAATTGCCGTCCCTTGACTTGAGCAGAGTGAGGGTGGGAATTGCCGTCCCGTGACTTGAGCAGAGTGAGGGTTGGAATTGCCGTCCCTTGACTTGGACAGAGTGAGGGTGGGAATTGCCGTCCCTTGACTTGGACAGAGTGAGTGTGCGAATTGCCGTCCCTTGCCTTGAGCAGAGTGATGGTGGGAATTGCCGTCCCTTGACTTGAGCAGAGTGAGGGTGGGAATTGCCGTCCCTTGACTTGAGCATAGTGAGGGTGGGAATTGCCGTCCCTTGACTTGTGCAGAGTGAGTGTGGGAATTGCCGTCCCTTGCCTTGAGCAGAGTGAGGGTGGGAATTGCCGTCCCTTGACTTGAGCAGAGTGAGGGTGGGAATTGCCGTCCCTTGACTTGAGCATAGTGAGGGTGGGAATTGCCGTCCCTTGACTTGTGCAGAGTGAGGGTTGCAATTGCCGTCCCTTGACTTGGACAGAGTGAGGGTGGGAATTGCCGTCCCTTGACTTGGACAGAGTGAGTGTGCGAATTGCCGTCCCTTGCCTTGAGCAGAGTGATGGTGGGAATTGCCGTCCCTTGACTTGAGCAGAGTGAGGGTGGGAATTGCCGTCCCTTGACTTGAGCATAGTGAGGGTGGGAATTGCCGTCCCTTGACTTGTGCAGAGTGAGTGTGGGAATTGCCGTCCCTTGCCTTGAGCAGAGTGAGGGTGGGAATTGCCGTCCCTTGACTTGAGCAGAGTGAGGGTGGGAATTGCCGTCCCTTGACTTGAGCATAGTGAGGGTGGGAATTGCCGTCCCTTGACTTGTGCAGAGTGAGGGTTGCAATTGCCGTCCCTTGACTTGGACAGAGTGAGGGTGGGAATTGCCGTCCCTTGACTTGGACAGAGTGAGTGTGCGAATTGCCGTCCCTTGCCTTGAGCAGAGTGATGGTGGGAATTGCCGTCCCTTGACTTGAGCAGAGTGAGGGTGGGAATTGCCGTCCCTTGACTTGAGCAGAGTGAGGGTGGGAATTGCGTCCCTTGACTTGAGCATAGTGAGGGTGGGAATTGCCGTCCCTTGACTTGTGCAGAGTGAGTGTGGGAATTGCCGTCCCTTGCCTTGAGCAGAGTGAGGGTGGGAATTGCCGTCCCTTGACTTGACCAGAGTGAGGGTGGGAATTGCCGTCCCTTGCCTTGTGCAGAGTGAGGGTGGGAATTGCCGTCCCTTGCCTTGAGCACAGTGAGGGTGGCAATTGCCGTCCCTTGACTTGAGCAGAGTGAGAGTGGGAATTGCCGTCACTTGACTTGAGCAGAGTGTTATTGCGAAATCGATTCGCGCTCTCAAAACATTTCGAGAGTATCGTGACATGATTTCAAGGTGACAAAATACTATTTCGATGTAACGAAATAATTTCGAGGGAACAAAGTACTTTTTTGAGGGAACGAAATAGTATTTAAGGTTACATTTTGGCCAGGGCGACATTTAGGTACAAGTTTGAAGCCACATTTAGGTCGGGGCGATATTTGGTTACAAGTTTGGGGCTTCCCTTAGGTCGGGCTACATTTAGGTCGGGGCAAAGTTTGCTTACAAGTTGGGGCTACATTTAGGTCGGGGCGACAATGAGGTACAAGTTTGGGGCTGCATTTATGTCCGGCGACATTTTGGTACAAGTTTGGACTACGTTTAGTTACAAGTTTGGGGCTACATTTAGGTTGGGGTGACATTTAGGTACAAGTTTGGTGCTACATTTAGGTCGGAACGACAGGGTACAAGTTTGGGGCTAATTTAAGTCGGGACGACATTTCGGTAAAAATTTGGGGTTACATTTGGGTCCGGGCGCAATAAGGTACAAGTTTGGGGCTACATTTAGGTCGGGGTGCAATTAGGTATAGGTTTGGGGCTACATTATGGTCGGCGCGACATTTGGTTACAAGTTTAAGTTTGGGGCTACATTTAGGTCTAAGCGACATTTGGGTACAAGTTTGAGCCAACATTTAGGTCGGGGCGACATTAAGGTACAAGTTTGGGGATACGTTTAGGTCGAGGTGAAATCTGGGTACGAGTTTGGGGCTAAATTATGTTGTATTTGGTGGCCTATACTTATAGTTACCTACGCAGGCCTATGGCTCATAGGTGGGAGTCCGTCGAAGTCCAATGGTCCAAACAAACAGTACAGAGTGTGACACGTCTAACATTGCAGTTGGCTGGATTCGGACTGCCCGTCAGCCAGGCTGCGTGGTGCAGCAAGACCACGGTCACGCCCGACTGGTTTATTGCGTAATACAGTCGTTATACTACATTCTTCCCCATTATATATATATTTTAATTTTTTATTTTTTTAAGGAAATAAACTTACATATCCAACAGCAGTTGTAATTACTCACATACGTTGGATTCTTTTTCTTCCCAGATCTACCACAAACTAAATATTATAAACTTAAAGCTAGCTTACTTTTCACATTGAAAACAAACAAAGGGCAAACATATAATTATACTGTAAATATAATCTGTACATGCAGTTATTCGCTGCAGTTATTTACAAGAACTTTCCGCTGGGTACACTGTTAAGTGTACGAGTACGCTTGACTTTATAGGTTCACAGAATACATGTTCCTGGTGTTTTTCAGGCAGTGTGTCAAAACCTCGCCAATTTCTATGCCTCGGATCTTGGCGACCTCCTGTGCGACTGATCTGGCCATTGTAGGGACACTGGTGAGGGTTGCCTCAGGATAGTTTTGGGGCACAAAATAGGGGGCATCAGTCTCCAGAAGTAGCCGCCCAAGAGGAATGTTTTGAGCGACACTTCTGGTTCCTTGATCACCCCCAGGTGACGAGTGGTGTCAGTCCTATAAACAGGTGTGGAAAGGCGCTGCACCATTTGCCCGCCACCTGCCAACCCTGTGTAAAACAATGGAGGTGGATCTTCCAGTACCAGGGTAGGCAGTCTGAGACTATCCCGAAGCAATCGTCGTCTGCATCCCTACAGTGGATAATTACCGGCTTATTCGCTTTTTTGCAACAGCAAGGAGTTTGCGTAGAGCGGCTTTCTGGGCTTTGCTGTATTGACGATGGTTACCCGAGTAGTCGAGACCGATTTCCCCCAGGGCACAGACCTTAGGGTGTTCCAGCAAATGCAGGATTACCTGGTCTGTGTCATGGGAGAAAGTGCGCGCTTTTTGGGGATGCAATCCTACAGCTGCGTAAACCACTTGGTCCGAAATGAGCCGCAACCACCGTTGAGTGTCGCTATATACTTCCGGGTCGCAGAAATTTGCAATGCAGCCCAGAAAACCTTTCAGACCGCTTTTTGACTCCTTACTGCTGTTAAGATACTCGCTTAAGGTGCCAGAGTATTTGACGCGGTCAAGCAGGCGATCTATATGACAATGTGAATCTATAAATACACCTTGGGGCTCCATGATGGGGGAGCTGCAAGAAAGCAGACGTTTGAGTGTCCTCCAGTGGAAGATCGAAGAGATGCGTTCGGGCTTCACGAGGTCTCGATCCACCACTGGAAGAAGGCCAACGAAGGCATCATACGAGTCCCAGACGGCTTTTTCTTCTGGCTTAAATGAAGAAAAGATATCCCCCAGATTATGCTGGTAAACAAAGCTAACTAATTCCCCCGGCGATTTTACTCCTGTGATGTCACAAAGATAGGTGACGAATCCACTCACTAGGAATGCTAGTTCAGGAAGACGTCGACCCGTGCAAAAAGGGCCGTGTGCTCTCACATGGGATGCTATCTCCAACTTATGGCACTCCCAGCATGTCAGTAAAGGATAGACAAACCACCATCTCTCGCCGATGTGTCTCCGGATCACGTGTCTTTTGAGCTGGTTGGTGCTGTGGTCACATCCATCGTGAGGACATGCTTGTTTCGTTTGTCGTTTCTTCCTTGGTTGGGTTGGAATGCTAATTGCAGGAACTGACGATGGTGGGGTTGAACGCATTTCCAGGGCAGGCATGTCATCATAAGTAGTGGTGCATGCGGATTCCAGGCTTGGCATATAATCCGGTGGCTGGCTGTCACCCTCCCAGGTGTAATCCGGAACAAAATACTCCTCTTCCATGATATCTGTGTGTAAAGCTTAGTTTGATGCTAAATACCAACACGTTGTTTTATTTATTGGTCACAGAGCCGCTGTGGCTGCTTAACCACCCTCCCACTTCTGGTGCTGTATGTTTGAATGGGTGTTCCAGTGATAACATCGTGGTTTAGGGATTCGTCGCACCTACCAATATGATTGGGTTGGCTCAGTGGCACCTGTGCGTTTGGGACAACCGTTCCCTCCCCCAACAGTCGGTTACGTAACCTACGCAGCCAAAGGGGAATTTCTCTATTCTCGCACTTTTTGAGCAAGTCATGATGGAGGACTTGTGACTTTTTCCTACCCTGTACCTGGTACAATATTGGGGAGAGAGCCTTTGCAACCAGAAGAGGACCCTGCCAAGCAAGTTGTAATTTTCGGGACTGTCCGACCTTGAATGACTTGTTTAGTTTGTATACCAAATCCCCCTCCTCGAAGGGCATGTGGCGAATGTTCCGATCAAAGTAATTCTTCTGGTGTATTTGAGATGATCCAATATTATCCCGTGCAAGAGAATGTATCCTACACATTCTTTCTTTTAGTTCCCTTACGTAAGCATTCGGTTCGTCCTCCTCTGATATATTAGGTGGTATACTGAAAACCAGATCCACTGGTTGCCTAACCTCTCTACCCAACATCATAAGGTTGGGGGTCATGCCCGTTTGTCGGTTTGGAAGACAGCGAATGGCTGCCGTTAATATAGGTAAGTCTTCATCCCATGTCAGTACCTTCCCCTTTAGGTGGCATCTCATTACCTGTAAAAGTGTCCTATTGTATTGTGGTAGACGCACGTGCGCCCTCACTTGACGGGTACGTTTTTCCCGCGCTTTGAGAGACTGCATGTATAGGCAACAATTCGTGAAAGCCTCGAACGATTATTTTTGGGATGAATTTACCCTGAAAGGTGGCGAGCAGCTGCGTTTTGGCCACTATCCATGGATTGTTGTTTTGCCTGATTATCCGGGATTGGGTAAGTAAAGTTGTAAGTTATATAGTGTAGGTTTGGGGTGAGTTTTGCCTTGTGTTTGGCTAAATGTATGTCGTCAGATTTGGAATCGTGTATTTATGTAGCACATCATGTGTGTGTTTCTGTATGGATGTACATGTAAGTTGAATATACTTTGCTGTTATGTAAATCCAAGTGTGTAATACTAATAGCAGGACGATGTGTATCTTGATTTAATTCTGTGTACTCCTGTATTATGTTATGCAGGGTGTTTCTTACTGCATGTGACCTGTGAATAATAAACATGATGTTGGAAGTGTACTACTGAGCTGTACTGATTGCCTTGTTTTCAAGTCCCGATGTCAACTAAGTCTAACTACTGGTCGTGATCAAAGAAGAACTGGGAGCTCACACCTCCCCAAATACTAGCTGAAATAATATCAGTGACCAGACTACGAAAGTAGTTTCGAACTATTACAGTATCTTTCCACTTGTCCATTTGAACAGGGTCCGATAAGGGGTTGTTCGGGTTTTGGTTATGTCAAGTAAATCACAAACTGCTTGAAATAGATTGCTCGTAAAGTTTCTACCTTGATCTGTGTGTATTTGCATGGGGCAACCAAACCGAGAAATAAAGTTATCTATTACGACTTTTGCTCCAGATTCTGCAGTTTGATCAGGGAGCGGATAAGCTTCTAACCATTTGGTAAATTGGCAGACCAACATAACCCTTTCAGTACCAACACATATTGGCTACTTATGCCATGGTGACCAGACACATTTCCTTGACATGGCTAACTGGTGACCAACACTATTTTAGGAAAATTTGAGGTTACAGCGCCCTCACAAGGCAGATTTGGGTTAGTCTCAGGTCCTAGTCATATAATGCCAGTTGAGCAACCAATTAAATTACTGTTTCCTTTGTCATATTGCCTTGGACTAAATCATTGCCCTAAACATATATTTGAGGTATGGAATTATTACCACTAAATACACAATTGAGTAGTTTAAATGTTTAAGCTAAACATTTGTCAAGTAGCTGTTCATACCAATCTGCATGAGACATATTTTTGAGACGTTAAATAAACATAAGGTGTTAAGATATTACTTTTCATACAGCATCCTCCCCCCCCCCCCAAACCAACCCAAAAATATAAAAAAATATTGGTTGAGCCTCACCGATACTGGGAGTTGGTGACTATACCCATGTTGATCAATAGGTTAAGGCTGCCATTTAGATTGTTGGCAAATTATGAATCCTCCAAAAAACAAAAGGTTATAATAATTTATTTAGGAAGCAACCCCCCCCCCCCCCCAAAAAACCGCTCATAGGAAAAGACATTAAATAAAAACAATAGAGTTTGGATTACGCACAATATGACTTATAAACAAATGACTGGTAAAATCAAAAGTTTAATTTTTTTCTACATTTAATGACAAAGAAGGAACTGACATAAAAGAAAATTAAATATTGCCCATTTATAAATGTCCGCCAATAAGTTAGGTTTTGGTACGTATTTCCGTCTATGAGCCTCACATACAAACATTATAATTGCCATGGTGGCAAAATAACTCATAAAATATATGTTTTACCTATCATTCACCAATATGTAAAGAAGAAAAAAACATAAAATAATTCAAAAGTGCTATACTTGTATTTTCTAAGTACCATCCTCCCCCCCCCGCCCCGCCCCAATGTTCGAAACTTGAATGTATTAAGGATCCAGGAACCCAACAAGACGCACAATAAAATAATTGCATCAGTCGGTTAAGGCAGCCATTTTAATAATAAAAATGGCCGCCAAACATTTTTGTTTTGGCCCGTAACATAAAATATTGCCAGGTTTTCAGGATGCTGGAACCCAATGAGACCAAATAAAAACAATGTGGTACAGTTGCTTAAGTCGGCCATTTTGAGTATTTTTAAATTAGTTTCTGAAACCTCAAATAAACATGTTTTAATAAATTCCTTTTGAAGCACCCCCCAAACCCGCTCATAGGATTGCACATTCAATAAACAGAAGAGAGGAACTGGACAAAAATTACTCCTAAAATAAAAATAACACCTATCATGAACCAATATGTAAAGAAGGAACTAACATTACATTTTGCCAAAGTGCTATACTTGTTTTTTCTAAGTACCATCTCCCCCCCCCCCCCCCCCGCCTCAATGTTGATTGTTGGCAGGCATGCGATTGTGGGATTCAACATTGTAGCGGGGGGGGGGGAAGTATTCAGAAAGTTTAGAAAATTATTAGTTTGGTGTGGAAAATCTCCAATAATGGTATAACCGCTTTACCAATTTATAACATAATTAACTTAAGAGTTGAATTGTTGGCCTAATTTATCGCTTGGTGTGGAATTTTTCAAAGCATGGTATAACACACATTGGCTTGATACACTGCTTACAAATCGTGCGAGTTTGTTTCCGATTAGAGGTGGAACTGCATACAACACAGTCACGTTTCTTCCCGTCAACAGTCGGACCTGGAAAGTGCTGAGTTGAAAGGGCGTTTGAAGCACTCGACACTTTACGGGCCTGGTGAACTGGGTTGTTCTCAAAGTTTGAAATAAGTGCCTCTATCACCTTGACCCGAAAATCCAAAGTAGACAAGCTCTTGTTTGTATGGATGCTGTTGTAGACGACATTAGCATTGAGCAAACATATGTCTAGGATTGTAATAAAAACACGTTTCCACCATTTGAATGTTTTGTGGGTATGAGTATAGTACGTGCATAACTGTGCAGCCAGATCCGTGCCCCCCATGTATTTATTGTAATCCTCGACTATGCACGGTTTTTTGATATGACGAAATCCTGTTGAAGTTTTCCGGCTCCGAATCTTTTTACTAGTGACACTGCAATCGCCATAGTTTGAGAGGAGAGTGACACGTTTTGTGTCCTGCCACATAACGCATAGTTGGCCTGCTTTCTGAAAATTTTTTGGATCTGCACCGCTTTTCATAGGAAATTTTTTGGAGTTTGCTACGTCGGGTATCCCTAGGGTGGTATAGCGCACAGTTCCACAAGCTCCGAATCCTAGCTCAGACAACTTGGAGAACAGAGCCGGGCTAGTATACCAATTGTCCATGAAGATGCAATGTCCTTTATTTTCGAGTCCCTGCAAAAGGTTCAATACTACGTTGCCTGCTGCCCCTATTTCGGATGGATGGTTCGTCTCGGGATCACTTACAGAGGACTGTCCTTGTGGGCACCTGGGCTGCGATCCTGTGAACAACTCCCAGGCACATGTGTACCCTGTGTCGGATTCGTTCAATGAGAAAGATTTCAATCCCCATTTTGCGGCTTTTCTTGGCATGTATTGCTTGAAGCTCACCCGTCCTTTGAATTTGACCATCGTCTCGTCCGGTGAAAGGCTTCGTCCCGGCTGGTACACCCGGAGGAATGATGGTAGTACAATGTTTAAAAGTGGCCGTAATTTAGCAAGTTTGTCACGGGGAGAGTCGCCCTCGACATCTCGGTTATTGGCGAGGTGAAAAAAAATTAGAATTGCAGTAAATCGGTTACGAGCCATGGTTGCTGAGTACAGGGGACTTCGTAGAATTTCAGACCTGGACCAATGCATGGAGTAACGAGGCCTTTTGTTGATGCCCATGCAAAGAAGTAGGGCCACGAATGCCATCATTTCAGGTACATCAGTTGGTCTCCATGCACACTTATTTTCGGCCCCCGCTCCCAATATTTGTTTAGCATAACGATTAGTCTCTTGTACCATCATCTGCCACACTGCTTCACAAAAGTACAGTTTGAAGATTTGTATGGGGGAGAACGAACTGAAGTCTTCTGTAGCCCCTGTGTTTGCTGTAAATTTAACAGGCGGTCGCCGTGTGTAACAGTTGGCTTCACGCCATCCACACCTGAAATTCGGCTTTGTTTTGGTTTTCTTACCCTTCTTAGAACAGGTTAATGTTGCTGTTGATGTCGAGGCCCTCGGCTCTGTATCGTCACTGTCTTCTGACGTTTCCGAGTCCTCAAGTGGCGATTCCTCGTCAGATGACATTTCGGAACCACTGTCTGCGAAAATTTCTTCCAAAATTTTCTCATTTTCTTCGGCCATGTTGTAATAATGATCTCTTACTGAAGAATGCGTGGGGCCGGTCCGGGGGGGACCGCTTAACGATACCGCTGAAATTTTTAAAGTTGCGACGCTTCAGGGCACACGTGACCAGCTTGTTACCATGGGGATGGACAAAAGGCGATTGAGGGCGCTATTAACATTTTGATAACTTACTTTTGGTCGATGTGCCAGAGAGGCTGATTGGTCACCGAGAGTGCTAATAATTCCGTGCCATACGAGCTCATTGGTCACCAAGTGGTATGTTGTTTTGAGCCGCTATGGCACGGCGGTACTGAAAGGGATAAGGATGTAGTTATTGCCTGATGACGATGGAGTGAATGGACCAAGAATATCGATATGTATTCGTTCGGTGGGAGCTCCCGCATGATACTTTGTCATTGGTGCCTTCGCTAAGCGTGAGGTTTTTTTTATATACATTGCATTCCCTACATGCTTTAACATGCATAGAGACATCTTCCGATACCTTGTACCAATGCGACGTCTGTTGCACTTTTTTCAGGGTTCTAGTGATTCCTGGGTGCCCGGCCATTTTGGTATTGTGACAAAGCTTGAGGATTTCTAGTCTTAAGCTTGCTGGAACCAATAACAAATTTCTACTCGAATGATCCTCAACCCACTTGTAATAAAGTACGCCATCTAACAACTGTAAGAGGGGGGCATTTGACCATAAATATTTTACTGCCGCGGACTGAATTTGTAATTCGTATTGTTGAGGTGCGAACTCGCCATTCGTAGCTATCGACTTTTCTTTCCACGTGTGCAAGTGTTTAAGATCAGGGTCTTTGAGCTGTAAGTCCCTCATCAGCTGGTGATGTGAGTATTTATTGACTATGGATGGTTCTGCGTCCTGCATGTTTTAGTCCCCCCAAAGTTCCGGTTTCCTTCTCATTATTTTTGGGCGTGGAGATCATTCCCTCATCCAGTGTAAACTGGTTGGTAGGGTCAGGTCTTCCACGGTATTCCGCGTGTGTATCTGTTGGGTTTACTGAGGTCGTCTCCCCTTCCAGCACAAGCCGGTTGTAAGGGTCAAGACCCTGGTAGTGATCGGATTGTTTATTTTGCTCATCAGTTGTGAGCTCGTGGACCTCCCCCTCATCCAGTGCAGACTGGTTGTCGGTGTCATGATCCGCGTGATCACAACCTCCAGTTATTAGTTGTGTTGAGATTGGTATTGATGCGCGAGGTGTTTTTGGCCGCGCTGTGATTTCGCGAACGGCTAGGGGGATGACGTCGTCAACGTCATCCTCGAACCGTTGCCATTGTGTATGGATACGTAAACAGTGTTTGCAACCGCCGCACGGGAGATTTTCAACGTTACAGCCGGCGTAGTAGCAGCTGCAGCTTGCAATGTCGCTTGGGATACGAGAGAGAGAGTCCGCATCAGTATGTTGTGTACCCTTTCTGTGCAAGATGATCATGTCGTACTGACTCAGTTTCTCCATCCACCTAGCTAACATACCAGATAAGTTCTTAAAGCGCATCAACCATACAAGACTACTGTGATGGATCAAAATTGTAATATACCCATGGCATTTTGTTGCGTTGATAGAAAGTTTGGTTGAATGATTTTGTTGACCGATAGAGGGCGCTGTTGTGCTTTAACGGTAGTCGCACTGATCCAATTTACAAGGATGTAAAAAGGCATAACTTTTAGGATTATTTTATCTTATAAAGAAGTTAGTCTCAATATCGTCTTCATTGCTGTATGTAAATTAATTATACACAATTATACAAATATTCACTATGTTATTTTCGATCTTCAGCTCTGCATAGGTGAGATTGGTAATTAATCAGTGTTAAGCGTAGTAATATTAGCTGGGTTAGGCGGTCGGGTTTATTTGTTGCGTCCTTTTTCTGTGTTGTTTTCTGAATGTGTGCACGTTTGAGAAAAACTATGAGGGTGTAAATCCAACATTTTGGGTGGAGGAAGCGAGGAAAGGGACCCACTCATGGAGTGATTCTAATTAGTAATATCTAGAGAGGAGGATCGGTTGGTGAGTAGGATGTTAGAATGTTATTTTGGGTGAACTTGGGTAACAATATTGTTTGATAAATCAATAGCACATGGTATATGAAGTGCACATGGTATTGGCTTTAACTAAATGTTATGCATACTTCCTTTATGCAAACTAAGGTAGATGGTTGGCTACCTATGGGAAAGTATAAGCTTTAGCATTGGTTGTAACTTTACATAATGATTTATAAGGTTTATTTTTGGATATGTATTTTTGTACTAGGTTTTTCTGTGAATGGTGATTTTAAAAAAAAGCAGTCAGCAGCATTTTGAGCCTGCCAGTGAGTAACCCCAAACAAGGTGTCAAGCCTTCAAGTTATTGTCTTCGGACTTAATAAAAACACTACACTACTATGGTCTGTTCGGACGTAAAATCTACGACCGAGGATATAGTGACGAAACTGGCGTGTAAATCGCACTACTGCAAGGAGCTTCCTGCGAGTAGTGCAGTACTTTCTTTGAGCTGGTGATAATATACAACTACCGTAGCCAAGTACTCGTTCAACTCCATCTTGTATTTGGAGCAATTCTGCCCCAATAGCGAATTCTGAGGCATCAGTGTCTATGATAAAAGGTTCATCGCTATTGTTCTTTGGGAACGACAGAACTGGACTAGTAATAAGTGCTTGTTTCAATTGCTGGAATGCTTGCTCATGTTCGTTTTGCCAGACAAATTTCGTTCGTTTTTTAGTTAGGTCATACATTGGTTTTGCTATTCTTGCAAAATTTTGGACATGGGTTCTATGATAATTCACAAGACCCATAAATTTCTCCACATGTTTGCTAGAAGTTGGTGTCGGCCAGCTTTGAACTGCTTTGACGCTACTAGGGTTTGGTGAAATTCCTTTGTCGCTGACTAGTTTCCCCAAAAAAATCACTTCTTTCTGCAGCAAGTGAAATTTTTTGGATTTCAATTTGATGTTATGTGTTCGGAATCTTCCCAAGACACTTATGAGGTTTCGTACCGAATCCTCAAAGTCTTTTCCAAGAATAATAATGTCGTCTAGATAGGCAAGTACCTCGTTCCAATGCAGACCTCTAAGTATGAGGGTCATTGCGCGCTGGAATGTGGCCGGGACGTTGCATAGCCCGAACGGCATACGTTTGTACTCAAATAATCCGTATTTGGTGATGAACGCCGTTTTATGCCTATCGCTCGCGTCAAGTTCAATTTGATAATAGCCGCTGCTCATATCTAAAGTGCTAAAAAACATGGTGCCTTCAAGAACATCTAAGCATTCTTCGATGTTTGGCAAAGGGAAAGCGTCTTTGGTCGTTACGCTGTTTAAGGCTCTGTAGTCAATACAATAGCGGACCTTTCCATCTTTCTTCCTTATTTTTTTTATTTTTTTTTTAATGCAAGTTCGCCCCAAACAAGGCTAAAAGCCACTCTTGGTAAGGGGCTATAAGAGGAAAATTATAAAAAATGAAAAGAACTCAGGAGAGCTGGAGGTAGGAATTGATATTCCTCTTGAAACAGTCTAGATTGTAGGATGGAGGGAAACATGCACCAGGCAAGGAGTTCCAAAGAGATGCAGTACGTGGAATAAAGCTGTTGGAATGGCTCTTTGTTCTACATCTCAGCAAATTAAGAGTGTATGGGTGAGAAGAAGCAGAAAGTCTGGTTTCACGCTCAAACACTCTGACAGGAGGAACTAGGTCGGACACACTGGTGGCACATTTACCATGAAAATATCTGTAGAAAAGACACAGGCTGGCTACAGACCTACGGTGGGAAAGAGGTTGTAACGTTGATCCCAACACTTCACCAACAAGATTAACAATACGCTTCTGCACCCTATCTAGTAAAGATAAATAACAGGCAGAAGCTCCGGCCCAGATGTGACAACAGTACTCCAATAGGGGACGTATAGTTGTCTTATACAGGTAGAGAGTAGCATCAGGAGGTAAGAACTTCCGAGCTCGGTAAAGACAGCCAACTCGCATGGAAGCACTCTTTGCAATGCCTGAGATATACCTTTCCCAACTGGCGTTGGTGGAGATGTCAAGTCCAAGAAGGCGAAAATCTGCTACCTCAGGCAAAGTCAATGGACCCATATGAATAGATGGAAATGTAACATCTCTTGAGCGAGACAGAGACAGAAGTTTAGTTTTCTTTGCATTGAAGGTTACTAGCCAATCATTCCCCCACTTTAGCACATTCTCTAAGTCAGTGTTTAGTGAGACACCAACCTCACAGCGAGAAGTGTTGGAAGAGTTAGGGGAAACACAGAAGAGAGTTGAATCATCAGCATACATGGCGAGCTGAGACAAAACTTCATCGGGCAGATCATTAATGTAAACAAGAAAGAGAGTGGGACCAAGTACTGAGCCTTGCGGAACACCGGAATTGATAGAACAGGTAGGAGAAGATTGACCCTCAAGGGCAACCTTCAACTTGCGATTGGAAAGGAAAGCAGAGATTATAGATAGCATTCTTCCTGACACACCATATGACTGAAGCTTGTGGAGCAGGCCAGTATGCCATACTTTGTCGAAGGCCTTGGAGATGTCCAATGCTACAACACGAGCCTCACCCCTGCGATCTAAAGCCCTACTAAAATGATCGGTAATTAGGGAAAGCAGGTCACCGGTTGAGCGGGAATGGCGAAACCCAAACTGGCAGTCAGTTAGAAGGTCATTATCCTCCAGGTATCCAAGGAGCTGTTGATTGACGAAGCATTCAAAGATCTTACTTATTATGGGAAGCAGACTAATAGGACGATAATTAGTAGCTTCAGAACGCTCACCAGCACCCTTAAAGACAGGGACAACGGATGCCACTTTCCAGGATGAAGGAAACACAGAGACTGCCAAGCACATATTGAACAGCTTGGCAAGAATGGGTGAAAGTTCAGGGGAACACATTTTCAAAACAATTACAGGGATTCCATCAGGGCCAGTAGCCTTGGAGGCATCCAAGGAATTAATAATCCGGGCAATCTTCTTTGGAGTGATAAGAGGTTCAGATACGAGATGGAAAGGCAGGAAGTGGATGCCCCTCATCATTGAGTGTGGAGTTAGATGCAAAGTTGTCAGCAAAAAGGTTTGCCTTATCTTGAGGAGAAGTAAGAATTTCGGGTCCATGAAAAAGAGGAGGAATGGAGGACTTGTTGCGGTTCAGTACACTATTGGCAATTCGCCAAAAGTCCCTTGAACCAAGCCGCTGTGATGAAATAGAACTAGCAACAGAGTTGGCATATTGCTTCTTAGCATCCTCTAAAACTCTCTTACATCGATTTCGAGCTTCATGGAAAAGACGCTTACTGTCCAAAGTTCCTAAAAGATGATACTTCTTTAAAAAATGGTTACGATGGGCAATTGCTGCAGCACAGGCCGGAGTGTACCAAGGTTGAGAATGGGCCTTGATCTGGTAGGTACGTGAGGGGATGTAAATCTCCATACCAAGGTTAATCCATTGGGATAACTCATCTGCCGTCAAATCAGGACCAAGACTTAGAATCCACGACCACGGCACATCTGCGAGAAAACATCGAAAACCATCCCAGTCAGCCTTTCCAAACTGAAAAACAGTACGATGAAAAGGCTGAAATGTAGTTGTTGGAGAAGAATATGAGACGGAAACAGAGACAATCGAGTGATCTGAGTTACCAATTGGAGGCAAGACTTTGGCAACACAGTCATCTGGGTTAGAACACAAGAAGAGGTCAAGCAAGTACCTTCCATCGGAAGCACGATCCGGAATGTGAGTAGGTGATGAAACGATCTGAGTAAGATTTTGGGAGATTGAAAAATTATGTGTTGCTATACCAGGAATGTCAATATTACGAGAATGGGTCAGCCACTCCTTGTGATGGACATTAAAGTCACCAAATACCATGACTTGAGCAGAAGGGTGCTGAGAAATAGCAGAGTCAATGCTATCAGAGATAGCATCAAGCACAGCGCAGGATGATGACGAAGGTGAACGATACAGGAAAAACAGGTAGGTTGTTGAATGGAGAAGTGAAAGACGAAAGCACATGTATTCATGGTTGTTACATTCCAAATTGCTTTCACGGGCTAAGGGGAGAGTTTCTTTGACATAGACACCCAGACCATGTGATGGAGGGTGGTCAAGGCGATGAAAGATATATCCTGGTAACTTGAAAGAGTCTGAAGAAATGTCACAATTCAGTCTGCTCTCAGATAGAGCTAGAAAATCAGGAGAGTTGTTGAGAACAAAAGACTGAACGGAAGTGAAGTTGGAACGAAAGCCCCTGATATTGGAAAAGGCAATAACAAGAGGCTTTGAACGCCGCGCACGGGCAGGTGGATTTGCGCGAGCAGGTAAGGTTTCTTTATTCTTTGTTTGTGTAGTCATGATTTTTGCATTTATTGGAGAAAAAGAGTCTCAGCTAGTCTTCGGTTTGAAGTCCGCCCAAAACACTCAGAGGAACCAATTGAACTCGTGCGAACACATTGTCGTAACAATGTCACCCCGATGGCCTCAGGAATGCAACCGAAAGTGGCTGCACGGACCACCAATCCATGCAAGTCCATGGCAGTACAACCACCTCGACATTTTTCACCTGTTGATAGATCAGCCTCTCAGAGCATTACCACTGAGTTCGGGATCCTGTACTACCAGGCGGCCATGCCCTGCAACATGTTTATTTCCGGTACCCTTCGGAGAGGCGGAGCTCAGATGATCCAGGGAGGGTCCAGGGCAAGTTTCAAGTAAATAGGGTCTAGACTAACTGAGAAGAGATAGAAGGAAAGATAGGAATGAGAAGGAAAGGGGAAAACTGGCAGAACTTCGCCTAGTCCAGAAACAAGGTAGAACCTCTTCACTGGACCACTGCAAAAGATGGGGTAACGATGCCAGACGGAAAAAAAGAATTGTTCCTACCCCCTGGGGGAGAGGCCCAGTCTGAAGAAGATGGTTTAATCACCTCTGATGCTAACAAGGCATCCAGATGTCTCTTCTCCTCTGCCTCAAACCCAAGAGGTGTTCTTCTAATTTTTTTTTTTTTTGGCCGGGCATTCCCAGTGTCAATAGAATGTTTAATTGAGGAGAATTTCCCTAGATCCATATCGCCCCTTGAAAATACGTCACTAAAGGACATTGGCTAGTAATTATGGTGGATTGGTCAGAGGTTAAATTTTGGTTGGAATTCTGCCAAAGTTCAGCAATATGTCTAGGTAATTTATGCACCTGTTGCACAGTACTCGCATGGAGCATGTCTTTTGACTGAGTTTGACTGCATTTATCAAGGACGGATAGGTCCTCTATTGAATCATCACTTATTGATATAACTTCGTCAACCTCTTCAGCTCTACCTATTACGTGTCCCCTATTTAGATGTATATAGTGATCACTATCGTTCCGCAGGGTTATAAAAGGTCCGGCTTTGATCGCCTGTACGGGGTTCGTATTGCTCTTTGATGAAACTAGGCTGTAGGGTATACTCAAACCTTTATGGTCATGTTCCGGTGCGTGTATCATATATAGGCTGTCTGAATTGTGAGTGAATTTGACTTCCGCACTGACTAGTGAATTTGGGGGGACAACAACTTTCCTTCTTAATTCTACTCTTTGCGTTGAGTAAAGTTTATTTTGGTTCTTCCTCATATCTGCATGTATTCTATTACCGTTAATCGTAATTGCATCGTCTTTCAAGTCAATTTTGGCATTATTTGTTTTCAGAAAGTCCAACCCAAGTATGAACTCATCCGCAATCGGAGCCACTAAGATGTCCCATGAGTAATTACTGCCTCCTATTTCGAGTGGTATGTTCGGAACCCTGTCAGCAACCATATTACTAGACTTTCCCGCACCTCTGAGTAAGACCTTTTCTATTGGCTGGATGGATGGTTTTAATCGTTTCGCCAATCCCTCACTAATTATTGAAACTTGGGCGGCAGTGTCAATTGTTGCGTGAGTAGAAATCCCTTGGATTTTGATAGGTACAACCAGACTAATTCCATCATAATTGGATGATATCTGCACCTCTCTCAATCTGATCCCCGAGTTGTTATGATGGGAAATATTTTCTTTTGTACTTTCATTGAAGAGACCGTCAGTTACAGCCGGGCGGTGGTCAACACGCCCGGCTTCTAATAGTTTAAATGTTGCGCTCTATTTGCCGGGGATGGTGATCTCGATCTTGTTGGGCAATCACGAGCAAAATGGCCAGTCTGATTGCATGCAAAGCATTTAAATTGCGGCGATAATCTAGTAGCCCGCTCGGATGGATTTAAACCACGAGGTGGTGTAGGTGGTGTGGGTTTTGGCAAAGATTTGAATGAAACACCACTAGTAGCCTCGTGTGAGGGAACTGGCTTAGGATTCACTGGAACTGGCTTAGGATTCACTGGGTGACTACTTTGGGGTTTCTAACATATGACAGTATTTCACGCATGTTTTGGTTTATTTCAGACCAGTCCAAGTTTACATTGATTTTGTCTTCGCCCATTTGGTTTATTTGCACTCGTCTGACTGATGGTATGGGATCTTCACCAGAGAATGACACATTCCGAACCCTAGGCCTCCCAGCGCGAGAAAGAAGTCTGTGGTTATGCGCCGCCGTTTGTGTAAAAATTGAACTGCTTCATTGAGTGTTTTGGGGTCTCTGTGCAGTGCCAATTCGGCAGCATCAATGTCGCTGCATCCTTTTAGGAAGGCCTCTCTAGCTAAGGTTTCAAACACATCTAGGTTTGCAGTTGGATATGCGCGAGTGGATATTTGTCGCACGCGCTGCCCGTACTCTTCTAGAGACTCGTCTTCCTTTTGTCGAATTGCAGCGAGCTCTGCCCTTTGTATAATTGGGTCCCTCATTTTCCCAAACATTTTCATAAGTTGGTCTTTGATTTGTATATAGCTTCGCCTGATTTCTGGTTCCTGCCAGGCATAGCAGTCCAGGGCTTTCCCAGTGAGTGCCCCAACTAACTGTAAAAGCTTAGAGTGCTCGTCCCATTGACAGCATTCAGCCATCACTTCAAACTTAATGATGAAGGCGTGAAAGTCGCTTTTTCCATCATAAGGGGGCAATTTGGGCATTGCTATTGTGGGTGTCCTAACAGCATTGCGGTTTAGCAAAGTACCGAGAGCAGGTGGATTTGCGATTGCAGCTCCAGCGCGGCTGTAACACTATGTTCTGGATTTTATTTGATTTTGATTCTGATCCCGAAAACCCGTGAGCTTTCAGTGGTTTTTGCGCCGACCAGGGCTGTCCACCAGGAGGGATTGATGGTTTTTGTTCCACGGACAATGGTTTTTGTTCAGTTTGCTGGAGCTCGGGGAGGTTTGGCTTTTGTTCGCCTTTGTTGTCAGACCCATTTTGCATTAACTCAAGAATGTAACTTGGAACTGGAGGGGCTTTATCCCCAATGACCTTAAGCGTTGCATCGATCACTTTGTCCCCAGTGAGTTCTGCAGTGACGGGAATTTCTTTTTCTTTTGGATCGACTATTGTCGGTTCATGGTCCTTCCCCATTAACATGCTTGACATTGTTTTCTCTAAGCCCTCGTTTTTAACGCACATTTTTTCAACCGCTTCGGTTATGGCCCCCATGTTTGATTTTAATGAAGAAGTGACTGTTACAGTGTTTTCCTCAACAACCTTTGTCAGTATACCAATATGTTTAGTTAGAACGTCAAGACTGTGAATTATTTTATCTAGCTTATCCTTGTCTCCCTGTTCTTTTTGTCCAAGCGGAACCAAGGTTTCAGGGTGTTCGAGAGAAATTAATTTCTTCTCGTTCAGTTCGTGTAGTTTAGTTTGCAAAGCAGGTGTTTCATGGAAATCATCTATTACTATTTTCCCTTTGAGTTCTTTCATGGAGATAATAGTTTGTGCATATTTAACTCCAATGCCTGGCAAAGTTGTCAGTTCCTTAAGGGAAGCCTTATTTATGTCCATGGTTATGTTGGTTTACAAGTTTGCAACAGAAAGATACACAAATTATATAACAAGTATAAGTAGGTATTTAAGAGCGGCTGTTTTGCCCGTCACTTAAGATACTGTCAACGCCCCTGTCGCAGTGACGCACAACACGTTGACCTGATTGACAGTATTAATTTTGTAAGCTAATGCGAGATACGGATCGCCAAATTTAGTTGTGATAGCGATTCACATACACTTCGGCATGCGAATGGAAAAGTACGTACCACACAAGCAGGAATACCTACTTTTGAATATATATTACCAAAATACAATGCAGAGGTAGACCTATTAACTATTTATTGATGCAAAATCTACTGACATTTCCAGCGAACGCTGATTATGTTGGTGTGGATTCTGTTAAATGAAATAAACAAAACTATAAAGGTTGTTGTGATTCCAAACTGTCGACAACTTTCAACGAATGCAGATAATTTTCGATGTAAAATTTTGTCTGAAAGTTTTAGTTTAGATTAATACTTTAGTTCCCGAGAGATCTTTCTGGAAATTTTCCCAAAATTTCGCAATTATTGTCTATTATTTCGAAATAAACTGTTAATAGTCCCATGAATGCCTCACAGAGACCAATTAAACAAATGGTTTGAAATAATAGTTAAATAACTAATGGTAAATAGCACGCAACGATTTATCCTCGTCGCCAATGTTGTATTTGGTGGCCTATACTTATAGTTACCTAAGCAGGCATATGGCTCATAGGTGGGAGTCCGTCGAAGTCCAATGGTCCAAACAAACAGTACAGAGTGTGACACGTCTAACATTGCAGTTGGCTGGATTCGGACTGCCCGTCAGCCAGGCTGCGTTGTGCAGCAAGACCACGGTCACGCCCGACTGGTTTATTGCGTAATACAGTCGTTATACTACAGTAGGTCGGGGCAAAATTTGGTTACCAGTTTGGTGCTACATTTTGGTCAGTGTGACATTTAGTTACAAGTTGGGGCTACATTTAGGTCGGGGCGGCAATGAGGGGAGTGTCAAGTATTGGGCTACATCAAGGTATAAGTTTGGGGCTACATTTGATTCTCAAAATGCTTTAAACTATCGAAAGCTGCTGTACATTTTACCACGTAAGTTTTTATTGCCATCAATTTTCAAAGTCATTACCAAACGTTTAGAGAATCTTTAACATGTCCCTTGCTAACCGGTGAATTTCCTTACAGCTTCAAAACTGCTCTGCTCACATTTCACTCAAAATGTTCAAGTATAAATGACGAAATCATACTTTCACTCACTAATAACTGTGTGACTTCAAAAGATGGATGCAAGAAAATGTTCTGAAATTCACTACAAAACAAAGCTCCTAATAATCTCCTCCCCGCCCTCATCTCCAATAGACAAAGTGTTATCTCACACATTCAGTTTGGTTTTGTCCAGGCTAGACCCAGCACAGAGGTTAGGTAATCTTGGCGTTATTTTTGATCAGCATGAACCGTACTTGCGTTAAATCGCCGTACTCGCCATAATGGTTTACAGGAAAGTGCACCTTACAAATGCTGTACTGTCATTGTTATTATTAAGCTAATGGTTATTATCACGATCATAAACTTTGGCTTTTGGTACAACTTTCTGGACAAATCATCAGTTTGAATTGTTTTCTTTCATTTATCCACAATACCCCTTGCATATGACGTCACAAGCCTTAAAAATGCCCTCACTGAGGTCAAATGATCTACGAAGACCTATCATTGGCTGAAAGTTGTGCTTGGCCGTACACGCGTGCACTTATCCATTGTTTAAACCACTATGGCGGTCTATGCAAGGGTCTACCAATTGCGTGTTTTGCAATAAATCTAAATTGATTACAGAAAATTCTTGTAAGTTTCCAAATACAGTTTTGTATAAATTACCGTCAACAATGTCTGCCTATCTACACCAAATATTGAGTTACTTTATTTCGTTTTATAAAGGTCTAAAACAGTGCTATCAATTCCATAACTAAATAATCAGTAACATGACCTTAATTTACCTGGGCTCAAAATCACAGAGCTGCTTAAGCAAAAACGTTAACTAAGCACATTAAAAGTATGCTAACCGAATTAAGGTTACCAGCCAAAGCAGCATCCCGCATAATATGTACCATCTTTGACTGGAATCCAGCTGGGTTTTCTTTGCCTCTTTGCAACTTATACTTGGACATACCTGTTTGGTTTTGAAGGCATTGCATGGTGAGGTATCAATGTTGCGGTAACACCATGCGATATCTACTTTGCTGTGTTGATTGTTCTTTTGAGAACTTGTCTTGAGAAGATTTTTTAATTAGGGGACTACTTAGTTCTAAAAAGAGCTGTCCTACTTACTAACTTCTATACCTGATGGGCGGAAGGGAAATCAGCCAAGACTACTACTTTCGCTTAGTGAATCGAGGGGACTTCTCGTTATTAATTTCAACAAGCCTACTCTAGTCATCGTCATGAGACTAAGTAGTGTGAGACTTCTTGATTTAATAAGGGGTCAGAGTAATCCCTTGTTTACTTCAGCCTCGGTTTGGTTGCATTAATTTGGGATGAAAACAAGATGACAGTACCATGATCTCTCAAGGCCTACTTGCTGTTGCACTTTTCCATACATTCCTCTTCTGACTCAAACCTGTTGCCATTTCCCCCACATCCACCGTAGCCGAATTTCTTGCAAGTCTCTTCTTCTTTATCATAATACCAAGTCCAATGAAGCGCTCTGCAACGACCTGTATCTTTAGGTAGCTGACACACATCTGTTAGAAAGTTTAATGAATAAATTCAGATTTAAAAATTAAGATTTTTGAAACCTAGTGCATTTGTTTATGCTTAATTAAGCTCAAAAGGGCTTACCGAATAAGGTTACAATATGGAATTCGAACAGTGAACAATCTGCTTTTCAGCTTTCTAAAATTAAAAAAACTAGAAGGAACGTTTTCTTGTGCATTTTCTGTTTTTCTTCCTCCTAAAAACATTTTCGTTTAAGCAGGTTAAAAGGGATTCTTTTGCATTTTTGTAACAAATTCCATGTTAAACACCCCATGGCACGATAACAAAAAACTCACACGCTTACACCTGTACAAGTTCTAACCGTCAAGCCATCTGTAAGCCATCAGGCGAAGACATAATTGATTACAGCCGGGTGTGGTCTTAAGACATAGGCTAAGAGAAAAGTGTACGACCTCGGTTGGAATTGGGGTAAATCTGAAGATTTTATTTTTTATTTTTGTTTGCCAAAGGATCAACCCCAAGGATACTTTTTGGCTAGGTCTCAGGAGGTAATGTTGAATATTTGAAACGAAGTATTTGTTTTAGCGTAGCAGCCAACATTTTTTTAACGGAAAGTTGACAACTGTCCAATGGCTTCGTGGTATGCTCACATGTGCTTATACCAGAATAAGGTTACAAGCTCAAACACAATACCACATAATAATACACTGACTGTTCAAAAAGTGGTCAAAATAATGTTAAAAAACATCAAAATCTAAAGCGGCACACTAAAAAGAACAAAGCATAAAAAGTAAAATATAGAAAGCACTAGAAATATTTTTTGTTTTATTTTTTTTTAAATTACTATTTATACATTCATTAAACAACAATATAGATAAAAGACAAAAAACAGTCTCAAAATCCAAGTCAGGAGTCAGGAGACAGGAGAGACGATTAAATTAATGTTAAAAGTAAACACTTAAAAAGGACTGTGAGATAAAATAATAATATTAAAAAAATACATTAAAAAAATAATATAAAACTACTATGGAAAGAAAAAAATCATTCATATATAAAACGCTGATTAGGGATGGACCGGGGCTGCATTTGAGATTATTTATTTTATTATAATATATTTTATTATTTTTTTTGGGGGGGAGGGGGTTCGGGGGGATCTGAGTTCATATCCAGAGAACCTTTTTACAAAGTGAAGTTTCTGAAGTTTGGAGTTCTTAAGAGAATTTCCAAAATCGAAGAAGTGTTGTTTGCGTCTGCTCTCAAGCGATTTGAGTTTACAGTCTGGTGAAAGAGTGACTGCGGTAATTTGGTCCTAAAGCTATGCAACACACCCTCTGCTGGATGCACTCTATCGAGTTGATGCTCTTTCGTGAGTGCATTAGTCCAGACAGGCGTTGCATACTCCAAAATTGGTCGTTTGAAAGACATGTAGATCTCTGCACAAGGTCAGTGGTGGTCGACAGAAAGTGGTATTTCAGCTGCCGGATCATAATGTAGTCGACTATTTACTCCTTTGACCATGTACTCTACATGTTTGTCCCATTTGACTGGATGAAGATTCCGATCAATTTTACCTTGTCGGTCACACTGCTGAATTGTGACGTCACTCAGTGTTAGGTTTAAGGGGTCCGGTATGTTTCTGGCAAAACAGACGCTCATAACCGCACACTTTTCGGGGGTTAAACGCATATTGTTTTCCGTCGACCAGTTGTTAATTTCATTCAGGACTGTTGGTAGCTGTGAATATCCAATGATTATATCACTGTGAGGTCATCGACATATTTATAATAATATGTTTTATAGTTGTAACATGACTCGTCAATGCGTCGTTGATTTTTGGGAGGAAAACAACCGGACCCAGCTTTGTTCCCTGAGGTATTCCCGCGTGCAATGTCGTCCAAGTCGATAGAGCTTTGCCGTATCCATTACTGGCGATTGCTTAAGAACTCGGTTATCCTGGAAATAACTGAGTGAGATTCCCCCATTTGTAGAAATTTGGAGATGGCGACAGTGTGATCAATGTGGTCGAATAAATTCCATGCTCCTGGTGGGTTAGCTGCATGTGCGTGAAGAATATGGAGAATGTCTATCAAGCAATGTGAAGTAGATGCCCCTTTTAAAGGCACTGTACACGTTTGGTAATTACTCAAAATATATTAGCATAAAAACTTACTTGGTAACCAGCAACGGAGAGCTGTTGATAGTATACAATATTGTGAGAAACCACTCCCTCTGAAGAACGTAGTTTTTGGGAAAGAGGTAACTTCTCACTTAAATAATAAAAGACTTCATGCATGAAGCCTTTTATTGGCATTTGAAAGCTCACAAAATTGTGCAACAAGGGTGTTTTCTCTTTCTTTATTTTCTTGCAACTTCGATGACCGATTCAGCCCAATTTTTCACAGGTTTGTTATTATATGCATATGTTGGGATACACCGAGTGACACTACTGGTGTTTTATAATTACCAAACATGTTCAGTGCCTTTAAGTTGCCAAATTGTGAAGGGTCGAGGATGTTTAATTTCTTCTACTGTTTTGCAGTCCAATGAAGTGTTTTTGGAGAAGTGGTCGGTGAGTGCAATTGAACGAAGGTTGGCAACTGAGGCTGGAGTTGATTTGTGAACAGGCAATAAAATGTATTCTCTTTTTCCACTGGAAATGTTCACATGTTGTGCAAATGATACATTGATAATGTCATTCAATGTTGTTGCAAGTTCGTATGAGAATTGACGAATTAACTTGTCTGGAATATTTTCAGGACCGGTTGATTTCCCGGGTATGATTTTGCTCAGAAGTGGGAGAGTAGCGGTTGAATATCTTCGGCAACTGATACAAAGCATGAAGAAACAGCGTTTCAATCAAGCTATGGTAATCTGTGAACGTAAAGCCTCTCAAAGAGGACTGTCCTTGAGCGAGAGGGCGCTAATTTAAGTTCACAGTTGATTTTAGAAATGCAAGTATGATCCTCCCATCGTTAGGAGCTGAGCAAACCGATCGAACAACTGGCAGCATAAGCAAAACGTATAATACAGGTTAATTCCAGTGAGCGAATATGATGCCCTTTTGCGACCCTTGTAATTGTTAAGACTTTATTTGTGTCACATTTTAATTACTTATTTCAAATTCTAGTTTGATGGATTAGGGTTGGTATTTCTTTCTTTCAGTAGGTCATGTGGTATTTAATTTGTGTTTTTTTAAACAGCAACAGTGCTTCAAGTAGCTTTGAAACCATAACATTTTCAATTGCCAATTAGGCTGTATAAAAGGAGGCCCTAAAAGGACATGTGAAGAGAACAAAATTACGACAGAAATAATCAGAGTTCTTAACTTTCTGATCACGAAATAATTTTGTTCACTCAAAATGTGTACTTAGTTTGTGCGCTTGTATTTTAAACAAACCGTTTTGCTCACATGAAATCATTTCACTCACTTAGAAAATATTATGTTGTCAACTCGTAATCATGTTGGTTACTTGCAATCATTTGAAGGGCATAAAATGATTCTTGTCACTCGTTTGAACGAAATAATGTACACATTTTGAATATCTCGAAATCATTGTTCATACAAAATCGTTTTGTTTATAACCGTTTTAAATTAATTTCGAAAAAGAAAATTTAAAGGTGTAAGAACAAAAATCGATAGTAGTTTTTCCGATCAATTTAATATTGCAAGGCAAGAAAACTTTAAAGGTTTGACCAAATATTAATTAACACATAATATTAATAACCAAACCTAAAGAGTCACATAAGTTTTAGTGGCTTAGTTCTCAACTTGATCTTTAAGCCTATACTAACAATCGTAAATTGAAATATTGCTAAAAAAGAACGGGAACGGGAGTTTGTGAGGCGAACATAAGCCCTTTTTTGGAGACGGCAGGGCAAGCAAGGAAAATATAAATGGATTCCCCGGCTGCCGGCCATCTTTTTTGGCAAACAATGTGAAAAGTGCAGGTGTGTACGCGCAGCTGCACACTATCAGCCATTGATAGCCTTTAACGCGTGCACGTTTCGTCAACGATACGGCAGTCAAGGCAAGGGGTCCTTTAATGTTAATGTGAACTTTTTCGACCTATTGGGAGGCAACAGAAGGCCTTCAGGGAAGAGTTCCGATCGGTAGGGGAATACGCCACTTATAGCTCATCACCCTTACCCTGGGTCGGTATTGGTCTTGGTCTTGGTCTTGGTCTTGGTCTTGGTCTTTGTCTTCGTCCTTCGAACTGTGATTGGAAGAACACAAATATTACATAGTTTTTTTATAAAGCGCACATACTTATCCTAGACAACACAAGGTTAAAGCTGGACAATTGAAGATTCAACCAAACTAATGAGCTTTTTCAGTTTTGTCACAGTTTGTTGAACTCAATCATTTAGTCAGATTGACGGACATCTAGAGGGAGTTTGTTCCCTATGTGGGGAACGCTGTAACCAAAGGTACCCAGGACTGACCAGCAATCACTTTATTACAGATGGGAGACAAAGGTAAAGGGGTTTAGGGGTGTTTCGTGCAGTTCACGGAGTCGGCCGTCGCGATAAAAAACGATGAGAAGGAAATTAACGTTCTAATCAACCAATATAACCTGCAGAAACCTTTTTAGAGAAGCCAAGGGGCGCGGGCAGAAGAACAGATTTCTTATTTCTTCTTTCTCCTTTTTAATACATACTACATCATCTGTGGGTCAACTTCATTGAATTGTTTTGAACTTCAATGAAACCCCTCTATTTGAGATAGCGTAAAGGATACTTGGTATGAGCTCACTCAGAGGCCGCCAGGGACTGTGGGAAAATTGGGTTCAGCCTAACATTGAAACGTGTACAAAACAAAAAATGAAAACATTTGGGCATGCACTATTTACTGTCGATAAAATTATCACACTGTGTCATTGAGAGTTAATGAGCATTATTCCCAGATGAATCGGCGAATGAATCGTTTCTGATACTTCTGAGGGTTGGTGTGCTGCTTTTGTGGGCAAGTGGACACTGTATTCAACTGAAACTTTCTTGTGTCTTTTTCTTGTATCTTACTTTGTAATCTTGCCTATAAATTAGCCATACGTAACAAAAAAAATTGTTAATCTATGACACTACCTTTAAAGTGGTTATCCACTTCAATTCAATTCAAACTTTTATTAGTCATGTTAAAAAGTACATGAAATTCCCTTTCCTGGTGTGAAAAGTATATATAAAAATACAGACATCCACTTAAAGACACACCACACAAAAATTACAATAAAAAGTTTTTACAACAATACAGATTAAAAATAGAAATACAAAATACAGGCTACATGATATGCAAGTCCCCCTCCCCTTCCTTTAACAACTCCCTCCTGTGATTTATGTTAAACAATCCAGAGTTTATGTAAAAATACAAACATCCACTCCAGGACACATCACTCAATAATTACAATAAATAAAATAGTGTTTTATAATTATTACAGAACAAATACAGGCTACATGCACAAGTTCACCTCCCTTTCCTAAGTTAAAAACTCTCTCCTGTGATTTATGTTAAACATTTGAATTGCACTGGGTAAAAAAGAAAACTTATGGCGGTTTGTCCGCAAATGCGATTGCAAGATTCTCCCTGCCCTACTAAAAACAATTTGGGAATGTAATGGGTGGGTTTTATCTGTACAGATCAGGTTAAGTTTTCCTAATAAAGCTTGATCACTTACAGTCCATTTCTTGAACACTAATACCGATAACCCTGCTGGCAGCCTTGGTGACTCTACGAAGCTTCTTCAAGTTTTTGTTAGTCAGACTATTGAACCAGACAATACTACAAAAAGTAACAACTGATTGAATAACACTTTGATAAAATAAAAACATGGTATCACTGTCCACCTTAAAATATCTTAACTTGCGTAGAAAGTAAAGCCGTTGGTTAGCTTTGTTATAAATCTTTTGTGTGTTTGTGTTCCAATTTAGCTTACTCTCAATAAAAGTTCCAAGATACTTGTACTCAGTCACAATCTCAACATCTACATTTTTAATCTTTAGAGGCATAATTGCATTTTTTTGTTTCCGGAAATCGAAAATTATCTCTTTTGTTTTATGAACATTGAGCACTAAATGGTTGTCGTCACACCACCTTACAAAGCGGGCAACTTCATTCCTATATGCGTCCTCATCTTCGTTTGAAATCAGCCCTGTCAGTGACGTATCATCTGCATACTTAACAATGGAACATGAAGAATTAAAACACCTAAGATCACTAGTATATAAAGTAAAAAGCAGTGGTGACAAGACACAACCCTGGGGAGCACCAGTATTAGAACAAATTATGTTTGAAAAGGAATTTGCTACCTTAACCCGCTGTGACCGTCCTGAAAGAAAATCACTTATCCACAATGATAAATAAGGATTAATTCCCATGGTTTGAAGTTTCCTTATTAGGTATGAGGCTGTATAGTGTTAAAAGCTGATGAAAAATCAATAAAAAGAGTTCGTACATATGACTTTGGCTTGTCCAGGTGTTTATAAATTTGATGTAACATCGTTATAACAGCATCTTCCACTCCTCTCTTTGCCTGATAGGCGAACTGCAGAGGATCAATGAATGGTTTAGTCTGTTCTACAACAGTATCTCTAACTATGCGCTCTAAACATTTCATAGCAATAGAGGTGAGTGCCACTGGCCGGTAGTCATTCAATTCACATGGCTTGGTTACTTTTGGCACTGGAATGATAACTGCAGTTTTCCAAATTTCTGGGACAGTAAAACAATTAAGTGACCATTCAAACAGATTATGAAAAACTGGGGCAAGCTGTTTGAAACAGACTTTTAAAGATTTACCCGACACTTTATCTGGACCCCCCAATTTGCTAGATTTGACAGCACTAAACATCTTCTCTACATCAGAAATACAAATATCTACGATACCGGAGTCATTCAGATTTGCATGTATAGTCTCTTTCGTGGCATCGAGAACAGTGGTAAAGTCATGCACGTCAAAACGAGCATAGAATTCATAGTGCCTAAATCATTTTCACTACACATAGGACATTGGGAGAGTGGTGGTCAAAGTCCTTCATCGATACAGGCTTATCATTGTTTATTTTCAAACAGATTTTAGAAGTTTTCGATTTTTAGGACCCGATGGTATAGAACCTTGCATTATTGCAAAAACCCTTCTTTATGCGATACTTGGTTTTAACGCGCACTACACAACAATTGGGACCAACGGCACCTCTCATCCAAAGAACGATGCAATAATGGTAAAAAGTTTGCCTTAAGGACAAAAGGGCACTGATGGGGACTTGAACCCACACTGTGCCGATCAGAAACACTAGAGCTTGAGTTCAGTGCGCTTCAATGCTCAGCCATGACATGCCACAAACTCACCTTAAGCGTGTCCACCACAAACGCAGACTGTAACAGTAGAACCACCGCCAGGACAACGCATATAAAACGAAGCATCTTGTTGACTACAGAAACTCTCTATCAGATCGGAATGGCGATGGGAACTATAGATCTCTGGTTTGTGTTTATAAAGCTTGGATACAAATTGCATTGATTAAAAACAGTTGCATTGTATTGATTATTGTAATTTATTTTATCTCTATTTAATGGGGTCACTATGAATGGATTATCTATTATGGCTTTGCTGATGGTGGATTTGTTTGTATGTGGTGATGTTAGATCAAAAGTTTAAATTACATTCATTTATATTGAATTTATTGTATACTTGTACTGTATAAAGGGGCACGTTGCCTTTGATTGGGCGATTGGGAAAAAAAGAAGTTTGAAGGCGTTCGTTCTAAATTGAATTATGGTTGGAAAGATGGTTTAAAAGTAGAATTCAATAATCCGCACAATGCCTTGACATCTGTTGTGGTTTTCCTTTTACTTAGTGAACTAAAACGGTCCGCCATGTTGTACATGTAGGCCTAGTACTAAATGTTAACACTGTGTGATCCGGTAAATTTGAAACAGCGCCCTTTTTAGTGAGTGCAATTGAGTTTGTGCCCGACGAAAGCGTGTGCTGTACAATAGTTGATATTTCGTTGATGATGGCGATGAAATCCCTTGGCTAAAAATACGAACATTACGCTTCTGGAATAAATTTAGTCATAAAATACACGTTAGCTGCAAAACGAACTTTAGCACCGTAATGGTTTTATAACGTCGTACTAGATACTACGGCGCCCCTAAAGGGACAGGTATAAAAAATATAAAAAGGTAAAACAAAAATCCAAATTATTTCGTTTCTTCGAAATACCATTTCGTTCCCTCGAAATACTATTTTGTTACCACGAAATATTATTATTTCGTTCCCTCGAAATGTTATTTCGTTTCCTCGAAATATTATTTTGTTTGAACGAAATAATTATATTTTACGGAAGCGCATTGCTGCCAAGTTGAATTTAAAATAATAAATATTAAGTCGTTCGAACGAGATACTAATTCGTTCGAACGAGATACTAAGTCGTTCGAACGAGATACTAAGTCGTTCGAACGAGATAATTAAGTCGTTCGAACGAGATACTAAGTCGTTCGAACGAGATAATTAAGTCGTTCGAACGAGATACTAAGTCGTTCGAACGAGATAATTAAGTCGTTCGAACGAGATACTAAGTCGTTCGAACGAGATAACTAAGTCGTTCGAACGACATACGAAGTCGTTCACGACAGAGGGCCTACACTAAAGCAGTGACTGACTGGACGTGTAAGTTTCACATCGTCGAGGTGCGTGTGCTCCGTGAAGATAAATTGACAACACGTGAAACAAGTGTTAGTTTGTATAACATTCCGTCTTAAATAGATGATCTAGCTTGCAGATGAGAGGCAAGTGTCAAATTGATGAGGCCGGAAAAAACAAAGAAAAGAATCTGAAGATGGTAATTTTTGGAGATGCTTTATAATTTATGTGACCTAATTTCTTAGAACAAAGTTATATGATAAAATATAATTAGCTGTTGCAAACTGCTTACCAACCAAAATGACCTGTTATAAACACAAACAATAATAGTTAGTGGCCTGACGTTTCGACCCTATAGCAGAGTCTTTCTCTTTTAGCTTTCGAGAAAGACTCTACTATAGGGTAAAAACGTCATCAGGCCATAAACTATTTTTTTGAAAGGTTTAATAACGTAATTGTCAACAGGGGAGTGTGTGGTGAGTGCTGGGGGCCTTGAGGTCATGAACCAAGAATGTGTGTGGTGTATGTTTTACTGAGAAAAGGGAAGGAACCTTGAAATGATGAAATGTATATATGGGCCTCCTGTTGACACATAAAACATATTGGGGGAATACTTAATCTTAGGGAAAAACTTCCTTACATTGTACATCAACTTTAACTTGATATTTCCTTGGTTTTTTCTGACAAAAATGTTTTTGCCTGCAATAACTTGACCACATGGGTATTTTCGCAGTCGGGTAGAGGCTCTTTTTGAGAATGTTGCCTTGTTTCATTGGGGGATCGGTTCCAACCCGTTTATATCTCGACTTAAACCCAGCCCCACCCAGTTTAATATAATTATATGACTGGCAAGTAATTGTTTTGCAAATATTGACAAATATGTAATTTGTTTTAATTTTCTTGTATAACCGGTACGTCTTTAATTCTTGCAGATCGATGAAAATGCGATCAACCTTATGACAGAAGACGATCTGGCAAGATACATACCAGCTTTCGGAGACAGGATTGCTGTCCGTCAATTCTGCACCAAGGCCACAAAGGTGCCGGTAGAGCAAAAGAAAAGAACACTTTTCCACAAGCTTAGGCGTAAAATGAAGCTTGCAAATTCCAGACAAACAGATTCTGAGACCAATTCAGATGTAGAAGATGAAGAGCAGGTTCCTACCAGTAAACGTCTAAGGGGGAACAAAAATGCATCAAAACCTACCAGAAAAATTGAACTTGGATGGATTCATGACGGAAAACAAGTCAGAAAGAAAAATGGTGGGGGAACTCGCAGCATTTCCGTCTCCAAGAACTGTAATAAGCAGCACTTATTAGAGAGTGGCAAGGAGCTCTTCTTCCCTGAAGGTAGCACTAAATTGGTGTCACTTGACGATGTCACTTGTGACGTCCTAGATTTTAAGGAGACACCTTTCTCTGAGACAGAAACCATTGGCGATATGTATGACAAGTTGAAGATGGGAATGCTCAGGTTTTATCTAGTCACTAAAACCATCGACAAAAGTGGGAGTTCGCCGAATAGTTCCCGTCAGTCCAGCCCTTTGCCGGAGCCTTTCACTGCAGAAAACATTGAAACCATTAACACTGGGACATCGGCAGATCCCTCTCGGTGATGACACTCTACCTGTGGAAGGTCAGCCCTACACAGGTATTCCAACTTCAATCAACTTCAATCAGTGTTGTATGACTCGAGTCCAGGACTCGGACTCGAGTCCGTCTCGAGTCACAATTTCGGTGACTCGGACTTGACTCGAGCCACGTCTGCAAAAGACTCGGACTCGGACTCGGACTCGGACTCGACTATCATGACTCGGACTTGTCCCCGAGGACTCGTGACTCGAGTCACGTATTTTCACAAACAATACCTTTTTTAAATATTAAAAACAACTCCGATGATCCGATCGTCATTCCCGGAGTGCACATGGAGTTAACGTCTAGCACAATAAATAAGTACACTGTCGTATGGTGTTACACTAGTAATAGTGTTCGTGATTATTGTGTAAATGGCCATCTACGTACAGCGCGTGTATGTTCGATTCGTATGTTCAATACGCATAATAACACTGGGATGCACGACACCAGTATTAATGCTGGTATTCTGTCAACGTTAACACCATAGCCACTGCTTGTGCTTGATGCATAATATTACCAGGGAAATGGCATGTCTGGTACCTGTAAAACACAGCCTGCATATTGCACTGTGATGGCTGTGTGTTGTTTGCACCAGTTTCTACACATGGTCGACACACACACACAACATCAAGTTTGGTCACGTCACTAGTAAAAAGTAGTACAACATTTTTTAATCATGGCATCTGCCGTTCCGCCCCGTATTGTTTTCTTTTGGTTATACCAACTTTAACAAAAACTTTAACAGAACTTTGTTTAAAATAAATGTGTTTTATTTTGTCATTTCCAATTCTTATTTTACGACATTTGGTTTGCAATCAATATTTAAACAAGTGACTCGTGACTCGGACTCGGACTCGGACCAAGTGACTCGTGACTCGGACTCGGACTCGGACCAAGTGACTCGGGACTCAGACTCGGACTCGACCCAAGTGACTTGACACTCGGACTCTGACTCGACACAGGTGACTCGACTACAACACTGACTTCAATCACGTCAGCGATGACATCGCTGACGTGATCGAAGTTGAATGCTGCTCCATTGATGTTTACTGCACTGGTGAATCCAACCACTCTGACGAATGCAGTGCCCCACGAAGCCCAACACCACCTCCTGACGAATGCAGTGCCCCACGAAGTCCAACACCACCTCCGGTAGACACCGAACGCCACTCAAAATACACTGTTCTGCGTGTTCATCGAGCAAATTTGCTAAATGAAATGATAATGCATTTCAAGGGTCCACACATTATGGAAACAAACATCAAATTTATGTTTGTTGGGGAAATGGGTGTTGATCAAAGTGGCGTTTCCAGAGAAGCATACTGCACCTTCTGGAATGAATTCTTCAGTGAAAATTCAGAAGGGGGAGATGAGCGTGTACCAGCACTAAACACAAAATGGCAGGAAGTCGAGTGGTACTCAATTGGACGAATCCTGTTGAAAGGATTCATTGAACAGGTGTCTTCCCAATCAAGTTGAGTGAAGCTTTTACAGTGGCGCTTATTCTTGGTGAGGAATATGTAACCCCAGAGTTGTTGTATACATCCCTGTTGAACTACTTGAGCCCGACAGAGAGGAACGTCATCAAATTAGCAATAGATGGAAACCTAAATGACGAGGACAAGGAGGAGTTCATAGACTTCTTGTACAGGGTGGGATCATCTTCTATTCCATCCACAGAAAATATGAAACAGAAGATCATTCAAATTGGCCACAAGGAACTTATCCAAAAACCTAAATACGCCCTTGATAAGATGGCAGAGGTGTGCAGAGGCATGCTCGCACAAAACTTCAAAGACATAAATTATATCAAATCGATGTATATCGCCAAGAAACCCACTGTGCGAAAAGTTTTGAAGCTTCTGGATGCTAACCCAATAAATAAAGCACAAGATCAAAGCTTCAAATTCTTCCAACAGTTTGTTAGAACCCAAGATGATACAAGTCTCAAGAGACTTCTTCGCCTCATGACAAGCTCCGTCTCCATGTCAACGGACAAAATACGTATTTCGTTCACAAATTTGCAGGGCTTGGCAAGACGCCCAGTATTTCACACATGTGGACCTGTATTGGAACTACCCTCCACATATGACAAGTTTCCCGAACTTAGAAAGGAACTCGATGCCATTCTTGCAAGTGATGAGTGCTTCTGCATGGACATTGCGTAAATAAAACGAGCAAACAAAGGTTCCCCAATAAGAGACTTTGGAGGACTTAAGTTGCGTTAACATATTGGAAATACCTGCGTAGTCTGCTTCCACCTGTCGTCCTAAAGTTTCCCAATCCTGATGTGCTCCCATCTCTAATGCTTCCCAAAGCCTAATAAACGCTTTCATTTTCTACTTCTGTATTTCGCAACAAATTGATGAATCAAACTATTTTTGTTACAGCTATTAATTTATTTGATTTGATAATGAATCTTCTATTTTATTTTATAAATGACGACACTCAACATGTTCACAATAGACCTGTAACAGACTGTTCGACGACACACTGAACAGAAAACTCATTTTGTAAACATTAAATCAACTATGGACTATAGAAGAGGAGGGGCGGCGTTAAACTTATATAAATCAGCTGGATGCCACTTTTTAAACTGTGTGACCTTGTAAAAACCCTGCGATTTGGAGACGCTTAAAAAGCAGACTTCAAAATGTTCCTTGAAGGAATGATGTTTTAGTTCATTTAACTTTCTACTGTATATTATACTCTCTATTTTTGTATCCAACATGTTATATATTGTATTCTCTGTTTAGGAACTGTTTTAGCAAGAGTTCACATTCATTTTTTAAGTGTTTTAAGCTTTAACATGTTTGCACGTTCCTAATTGTTCGGTTCATTTACCCGGAATATATACTGGAATATTTACCCTTAAAACAATCTTTATTTGACAGTTAATCTTTGCTTGGTTTGTTTTGCTATTTTCATTTGAAAATAATTTATAGATAATCCAATGTAGCGGATGCCTATTCGTTGGGGGTCTTTTCAAAATTTGAACAATGTCAGGTCAGCCTGTTGTCATAAAATGTGTGGGAGAATACTAACCATGCCAAGCAACACCCCAAAAAGTCAATAAGACATACATTATTATTGCTTGAATTGTTATGTTTTATTAATTTTATTGGAAACATTGCAAGAACATTGGTTCTTGTCAGCCTAACAATTTAACAAGTGTCATGTTTCATGATAATTCATAGAGTTGGCCTTTGCGGCGGGTGCAGCTTTTAATGGGGTGGGTACAACACTTTTTAGGGAGATAAAACAATAGCTGGCAGTTTCCACCATTGTGGTTAAAATATGAAACTATAGCACGGAAAGGGTTTTACTTTAATTGATTAATTAGCAACAAATAACAAAATAAATACAAAATAAATAAAGTTTATTTATTTTGTCATGTTTAACATGACTGAAGAAGCTTTTACAATCTGTGCTTTCTACTGTCCTCTTCATAGAAGACGTTTCAATCTAAAGTATCAATGGTAATATCAAACGTTCATCATGATTGAGTGTCGAAGAAGTGTGTACAGCTCAATTGCCTCATCTGGAGAAGACGGTGCATTCCAGCCATGTTCATCCATCAGAAGAAGACACAAATCAAACACTGTCTTGTCACATGGGTAGCTCTTTGGTGTACATTCGTCTCGACAAAGGCGAATCTCTTCATTGTTGACTCTGCATAAGTGGTTCTGTGCTCCATACAGGTGTGGAAGGTTGTAGATGAGTGTAGGTCTACCACTTGGATTTACTCGATTCCGATAAGGACGAATTCGATGAGTGTTCCATAATAGAACGACTTCGTCAAGATTATCCTGTAAATGAAAAAGGGGGGTTCCAAATGAACGGTTTTTATGACACATTATCCCCCCAAATTCGTTGTTTGGCATCCTCCTTTACATGTCGTTTGTACCATCAGGAAGTTGTACAAAACCCTAATAGGCCCACATTTTGAGTGACTCCCTTTTCATGGCTTTAAAGTTCTTTTCATACCACTATCTTCATCCCCGCCCTCACTATACACGATTGTGTGCTATCCAGGGCTAGGGCCCTACCCCACCCGTCACGCACGGATCATTATGGAGAAACCACGGTATTTGAGGGTCCCATTGTAATAATTTGCATAATGTATGGGGCCCGAAGGATCACCACAAAGTTACATTTACTACCGTGAATAATATTGCCGTAAATATATATTTGTGGTGTCCCTTCAGAGCAACCAAAGTAAGGAGATTGCATGCAAGATTGTATATTAACAACACTCATTTTCTTGGGGTTGTGCAAAGTTTAAGTATACCACACCTGTACTATCTGCAGAAAACAGAATTGTATCAAACTCTTGTCGAGAAAGTCGCCCGTGAAGGAACCGTCATCTTTGAAGGTTTGGAAGAGATTCATCCAGAATTGGCCACACTGTTTGCGCAAAAAACCCCACCACCACTCAATTCTCTGGTTATGGTTGCTCGAACCGTACCGGAAACTACACCGAGATAATCTGTCGGGATGATCATATCTCAAGAATGTCTGCATTGCTTCGATGTATACATTCTCTGTCCCGCGGTCCGCTCGCATGATTTTGGGGCACCCCTTCCTCTGGTTTACAGCGTCAATGTAATAGTTGGCCACAACACTTGGATCACTGTTCCTTCCTCCATGGTGCCACGCATAGTCGGGTCCAGAATTCTGATATGTCCTCCTCCTCAATCGATTGCGTTTCCTCAGCATGATTCCTTCAGGATCAATAATATCCCTTTCAGTACCGCCGTGCCATAGCGGCTCAAAACAACATTCCACTTGGTGACCAATGAGCCCGTATGGCACGGAATTATTAGCACTCTCGGTGACCAATGAGCCTCTCTGGCACATCGACCAAAAGTAAGTTATCAAAATGTAAATAGCCCCCTCAATCGCCTTTTGTCCATCCCCATGGTAACAAGCTGGCCTCGTGTGCTGAAGCGTCGCAGGTTTAAAAATTTCAGCGGTATCGTTAAGCGTCCCCCACGCATTCTTCAGTAAGAGATCATTCTGTGAACATGGCCGAAGAAAATGATAAAATTTTGGAAGAAATTTTCGCAGACAGTGGTTCAGAAATGTCATCTGACGAGGAATCGCCACTTGAGGACTCGGAGACGTCACAAGACAGTGAGGATACAGAGCCGAGGGCCTCGACATCAACAGCAACATTAACCTGTTCTAAGAAGGGTAAGAAAACCAAAAAAAAAACGAATTTCAGGTGTGGATGGCGTGAAGCCAACTGTTACACACGGCGACCGCCTGTTAAATTTACAGCAAACACCGGGGCTACAGAAGACTTCAGTTCGTTCTCCCCCATACAAATCTTCAAACTGTACTTTTGTGAAGCAGTGTGGCAGATGATGGTACTAGAGACTAATCGTTATGCTGAACAAATATTGGGAGCGGGGGCAGAAAATAAGTGTGCATGGAGAACAACTGATGTACCTGAAATGATGGCATTCGTGGCCCTACTTCTTTGCATGGGAATCAACAAAAGGCCTCGTTACTCCATGCATTGGTCCAGGTCTGAAATTCTACGAAGTCCCCTGTACTCAGCAACCATGGCTCGTAACCGATTTACTGCAATCCTCAGATTTTTTCACCTCGCCAATAACAGAGATGTCGAGGGCGACTCTCCCCGTGACAAACTTGCTAAATTACGGCCACTGTTAAACATTGTACTACCATCATTCCTGCGGGTGTACCAGCCGGGACGAAGCCTTTCACCGGACGAGACGATGGTCAAATTCAAAGGACGGGGGAGCTTCAAGCAATACATGCCAAGAAAAGCCGCAAAATGGGGATTGAAATCTTTCTCATTGAACGAATCCGACACAGGGTACACATGTGCCTGGGAGTTGTTCACAGGATCGCAGCCCAGGTGCCCACAAGGCCAGTCCTCTGTAAGTGATCCCGAGACAAACCATCCATCCGAAATAGGGGTACCAGGCAACGTAGTATTGAACCTTTTGCAGGGCCTCGAAAATAAAGGACATTGCATCTACATGGACAATTGGTTTACTAGCCCGGCTCTGTTCTCCAAGTTGTCTGAGCTAGGATTCGGAGCTTGTGGAACTGTGCGCTATACCACCCTAGGGATACCCGACGTAGCAAACTCCAAAAAATTTCCTATGAAAAGCGGTGCAGATCCCAAATTTTTTCAGAAAGCAGGCCAACTATGCGTTATGTGGCAGGACACAAAACGTGTCACTCTCCTCTCAAACTATGGCGATTGCAGTGTCACTAGTAAAAAGATTCGGAGCCGGAAAACTTCAACAGGATTTCGTCATATCAAAAAACCGTGCATAGTCGAGGATTACAATAAATACATGGGGGGCACGGATCTGGCAGGACAATTATGCACGTACTATACTCATACCCACAAAACATTCAAATGGTGGAAACGTGTATTTATTACAATCCTAGACATATGTTTGCTCAATGCTAATGTCGTATACAACAGCATCCATACAAACAAGAGCTTGTCTACTTTGGATTTTCGGGTCAAGGTGATAGAGGCACTTATTTCAAACTTCGAGAACAACCCAGTTCACCATGCCCGTAAAGTGTCAAGTGCTTCAAACGCCCTTTCAACTCAGCACTTTCCAGGTCCGACTGTTGACGGGAAGAAACGTGACTGTGTTGTATGCAGTTCCACCTCTAATCGGAAACAAACTCGCACGATTTGTAAGCAGTGTATCAAGCCAATGTGTGTTATACCATGCTTTGAGAAATTCCACACCAAGCGATAAATTAGGTCAACAATTCAACTATTAAGTTAATTATGTTAAAAATTTGTAAAGCGGTTATACCATTATTGGAGAATTTCCACACCAAACTAATAATTTTCTAAACTTTCTGAATACTCCCTCCCCCCCCCCCCCCCCCCGCTACAATGTTGAATCCCACAATCGCATGCCTGCCAACAATCAACATTGAGGCGGGGAGGCGGGGGGGAGGGGGGGGGATGGTACTTAGAAAAAACAAGTATAGCACTTTGGCAAAATGTAATGTTAGTTCCTTCTTTACATATTGCTTCATGATAGGTGTAAATTTGATTTGAGGAGTAATTTTTGTCCAGTTCCTATTGTGCGTAATCAAAACTCTCTTCTGTTTATTGAATGTGCAATCCTAAAGGAATGTATTAAAACATTATTTTTATTTAAGGTTTCAGAAACAAATTTTACTTTAATCAAAATGGCCGACTTAAGCAACTCAGTGTACTACATTGTTTGTATTTGGTTTCATTGGGTTCCTGCATCCTGAAAACCTCGCCATATTTTATGTTACGGGCCAAAACCAAATTGGTTGGCGGCCATTTTTATTATTAAAATGGCCGCCTACCAAAACCAAATTGGTTGGCGGCCATTTTAATTATTAAAATGGCCGCCTTAACCGACTGATGCAATTACTTAATTATGTGTCTTGTTGGGTTCCTGGATCCTTAATACATTCAAGTTTCCAACATTGAGGCGAGGCGGGGGGGGGAGGATGGTACGTCGAAAAAACAAGTATAGCACTTTGGAAATATTTTTTGTTAGTTCCTTCTTGACATATTGGTTAATGATAGGTAAAACATAAATGTTATGAGTTATTTTGTTCGAGTAACGTTCATATTGTGCTTAATCAAACTTCTCTTTGTTATTTTTAATGTTATAATAATCAAAATGGCCGCCTTTTTAAAGCGACTGAACCACCATGGCAATTATAATTTATGTATGTGAGGCTCATAGACGGAGATACGGACCAAAACCAAATTGCTTGGCGGACATTTACAAATGGGCAATATTTTATGTAATTTTATATCAGTTCCTTCTTTGTCATTAAATGTAGAAATAAATAAAACTATTGATTTTACCAGTCATATATTTATAAGTCATATTGTGCGTAATCCAAACTCTCTTGTTTATATTTAATGTCCTATCCTAGGAGCGGGTTGGGGGGGGGGGTGCTTCATAAAAAATTAATAAAAACTTTTATTTTTTTTGGACGATTCATAATTTGCCAACAATCTAAATGGCCGCCTTAACCAATTGATCAACATGGGTATAGTCACCAACTCCCAGTATCTGTGAGGCTCAACCAATTGTTATTTAATTTTGGGCGGGTTTGGGGGGGGGGGAGGATGCTGTTTCAAAAGAAATTTATTAAAACCTTATGTTTATTTGACGTTTCAAAAATATGTCTCATGCAGATTGGTATGAACAGCTACTTGAAAAATGTTTAGCTTCAACATTTAAACTACTCAATTGTGTATTTAGTGGTCATAATACCATACCTCAAATATATGTTAAAGGCAATGATTTAGTCCAAGGCAATATGCCAAAGGAAACAGTCATATGTTATTGCTTGCTCAACTTGCATTATGTAAGTAGCACCTAGGCTAACCCCAATCTGCCTTGTGAGGGCGCTGTAACCTGAAACTTTGCAAAATAGTGTTGGTCTCCAGGTAGCCATGTCAAGGAAATGTCTCTGGTCACCATGGCATAAGTAGCCAAAATGTGTTGGTACTGAAAGGGATATGAAGCAATAATCTCACGGTGTCTTGGCTTACAACCAATCCATGTTGAGTACATTTTAAGTGCATCATCTTATATCCATGTAACTGTCCATACGTTTCCATTTCTGCCATCAAGAAAAGCGCCACTTCCAAAATATCAGACACGTTCTTCCGCCGATATAATCCCGCTCTCGACAAAATCCTCCTCAAACTCCTGAGACTTAGCACTATTCCGTTTAGTTGAGCCAAACAGTGTAGTATTTCACGATGGTTTAAGCCCAATTCAAAGTAGAATTTGACAAGTGCCAATTTCCCCATAGCTAATCACGTTACAATTCATGCACTTACAGAGCAGAAAGCCTGTAGCTAAGTCGAACGACTATCTCGTTTGAACGACTTAGTATCTCGTTCGAACGACTTAGTATCTCGTTCCAACGACTTAGTATCTCGTTCGAACGACTTAGTATCTCGTTCGAACGACTTAGTATCTCGTTCGAACGACTTAGTATCTCGTTCCAACGACTTAGTATCTCGTTCGAACGACTTAGTATCTCGTTCGAACGACTTAGTATCTCGTTCGAACGACTTAGTATCTCGTTCGAACGACTTAGTATCTCGTTCGAACGACTTAATTTTTATTTGTTTTAATTCAACTTGGCAGCAATGCGCTTCCGTAATATTTCGTTCCCTCGCAATAATATTTCATTCCCCCGAAATATTATTTCGTTCCCTCGAAATATTATTTCTTTTGTAAATTTTTTAAATATCAATCTGTGATCTACACATTGTAAAGTTTCATGTGTAATGTGGTTGAGGAGATATGCTATTTATTTGTTAAACAAATCTCTGATTTAGTTTGATTTAATACCGATGACGTCATGGAGCGTTATGTGTTCAAAAGTCTAGGTGAAGTTGTATAGCACAACTGAATGTACTATGAAAATGTTAAGTTCAAGTTTTTCTGATAACAAAACCTAGGGTTAGGTTTAAAACACACAGGTCACATTGGCTATTAAAAATTATGACAATTCTTGTTGTGGACCTCCATCAATTTTAACTTTTTACATCTAGAGCTTTGATATGATGCAAAAAATATGTAGTAATAATGGTTCTCTAGATTGTTTTGTTTAATAATGATGCTTTACCGTTGTGACGTCATAACAGACGTCATCACCCTGACAACATATTTGGCGTCATGCATTCACTGGGAGTCAAAGACTTGGTAAGTTTCAAGTCTGAATTGTTTCTGGTTTGTGAGATAGGAACATTTGAATTATGAAATTTTAACTTTAAGTTTCAACATGAAGTATGGGTCTAATGAGGTCACACTTACGATTTTTGCATGTGCCAATTATGGTTCTCCATATTTGAATGTTGCAAATAATGTTGTGACGTTATTGATGACGTCCGCATCAAGAAACAATTGCAGTGTCATTTACGCACTAAGGTTTAGGTAAATAGTAAGGTGCATACGTCAATTACACAAAAACAATGTGAACATATTAAGAAGGTCCAAAAACGTGCATTCTGCATTATTTTTGGATCTAGGCATAGTTTATGTTAATACACTCTCTGGATTCAATTTAACTTCTCTTCGAGAGAGTAGACAATATCTATTGTACATTTTTGGGGAGAAAATACTCAACTCTAACAACTTTCGTTTGCTCCCCAAAATTAGGAACAGTACAACAGTTCTCAGGTCCAAAGTTAGCTTCCCTCATCGTTCTCTTTTGCTATACAGAGAGATACAAACATTCCACAAGACCTGCTCTAACCAAATTCATGAATGCCAATATATATGGGACCTGGTATTGGTTTGGAACAATGACCATCATGCTTGCTCCTCGTTTTTAATTTTCTAGTCTTAAGTTGACTTTTTGTTCTATTTGCTGTGTTTACTGCTAAAGCAACTTGACTCTTGTGCTTGTGTATTTTTAACCCTCATAAATAGTCCAACATGTCTAACTAAGAGAGGTTTGCGGTAACACCATGTTAAAATCTCTTTTGAGTAACTGTTGGTTCTGAAAAGAACCGGTAGTTTAACGACTCAACGTTTCGATCAGTATGCTCTGATCGTCTTCAGGAGAATGCTAGAGTTAGTCTTGGCTCGGTGATGCACGAAGGCGGGAACTAGATAAGCTGGGCTTAGCTCAATGAAGCATGTAGGCTGGAGCTGGGACTAAACCTAAACTGAAACCCTAGGGGAGTGGGTAGGGAGTGTGTGCTCACTGAACTGAATCAGTTGGTGATAAGCACAGGGGAGTGAGGGAGCCTAGAGGAGACTGAGGGTATAGAAGACCCAAGTCAAGGGGTAGGGGTTGTGACCTTGGATATAGGAGATCCATTAGTCAGGAATAGTGGTAGCCAAATGTCACTGATGTGGAAGCCTATGTCGAAACAAGCTAGTCGAAACGTTGAGACCAATTAAAGAACTCACTCCGCGGCAGTGAAATAAATAACGAGAAGTCCCCTCGATCCACTAAGCGGAAGTAGTCCCGGCCGATTTCCTACCTTCCGCCCAGGTAGTAGTTAATAAGCAGGACAGTTCTTTTCAGAACTGAGAAGTATCCCGAATTCCGAATAATCTACTCCGCGGCAGTAGAATAAAAATAGCAAGACAAGTTCTCAAAGAACAAAATCTACCTAGCAAGTAGATATACACATGGTGTCACCGCAAACCAAATATACATGTGTGTATACCTATGTATATATATATAACTATATACTTTTTTTCAATCTGTTTTCTTTTCTTTCAACGTTGTACAATGGCCTTTGGGCCACCTGTTTCAATTTCTAATGTGATAGTATATCCGACATGCATATCCGACATCAAGTCATAGATGACCCTAAACATGCTTAAGCTCAATGAAGAGAAAACAGAGTTATTCATTGCTGTTCCTGACCATCTCAAACACAAAGTGCCTTCGGTGTCTCTTCAGGTCGGCGACAAAGTCATCAAGCCTTCTAAGAGTGTGCGCAACCTCGGAGTTGTATTTGATACATCAATGTCCATGCACTCCCACATTACAACTCTCTGTTCCAGCCTAAACTATCAACTTAGAAACATTAGTCGCATTCGCAAATTTCTGGACTTCGATACGTGTCACTTAATTATCCGTGCTTTAATTTTATCTAGATTAGACTATGGTAATGGGTTGCTTCTTGGATCTAGCACTTCAGAAATCCAACGTCTTCAACGCATCCAAAACTGGGCGGCCAAGCTGATTTGCAGTGCTATGAAGTATGACCACGCGACACCCTGCCTTCAGCAGTTACATTGGCTTCCGGTCAAAGAGAGAGTAACTTTCAAAGTTTTAGTTACTGTTTTTAAATGTCTCCTAGGAACAGCACCAGGCTACTTATCATCTTGCCTCTCTCTCTACAAACCGCAACGCGCAAGCTTGCGATCAGCTTCCGACACCACACGCCTAACTGAACACTCATCCATCACAGAACACTCTCATCTGCTCACAGCCGGACTATATCACCTATGTTGCTCCCCAAATGTGGAACAACCTCCCAGTATCCATTAGAAATTGTAACTCTTTGCCAATTTTCAAGAAATCTCTTAAAACTTATCTGTATCAAATGTAATATGTTGTAGTTTAGTTCCATTGGTTTGCTCACTGTATAGCGCTTTGATCTTGTAGAAAAGGCGCTTTATAAATGCTCTGTTGTATGTATGTATAGTAATAAAAAAATATAAAAATCTAGTCTGATTTTTTGTTTGGTTCATGAGAAATGGTTCAGTTTTTTTCGTTGAAAACTTTTACTACCGGTTTTGACTGACAGTAGAGGGGGCAAACTTTGTGAAAGATTTGTAGAATTGTTAAAGGCCTTTCAGATAATGTGATGATTATTTGATATGTACAACGGAAAGGTATATTGTAATCAAAATACTTAGGGTGCGTTCGATTAGCTTCCCCGGGTCGACCCCGGTCTGCTCATCCGGGTGAGCCCCTAACCATGAGCTAATCGAACGCCAACTTCCCCCAGCATTCACACCGATGCATCTTGGGACAGCCGACGGGAACTACTTCCATTTTGTGCCGTATGTCCGATACTTTCCGTGGATTCACGAAAACATCGTAAAATAATTATTCTCAAGGTTAAACTGCAACGTTAAACAATTTGTACAACCCCACAGTGATACAAAGGTACCCGGCTTCGAATAAAAAATACTTATTGCTCACAAAAAGGCTGTTGTAATGGCGAAAATGTGTGTCAAACTTCCTAAAATGTCCCGCTGAATTACAAACAAAATGGTGGCCATTGAGAAAGTTTTTCGCCGTGACGTCATGAACCAGGGTCAGCCCCAAGTATCCCGCTCCACGAGCAGGGCACTTGGGTCTCACCCGAGTGAGCCACAGCAATGACGTCAGAGCTATTCGAACGCACTGGGGTAATAGATGGGTAATACTGCTTCGCAAATATTTTTTTAATTTGACAATCGTTAACATAAAATAGTACGATTTGACAATTGCTTCCTTAAATTTCCAAGCAATTTTTGTCGTTATTTCCAACTAGAAATGCGAGTTTCGTTCCGAAACAGCCTGTCGCCATACAAAAATAAGTCCCCCGGGGATATAGTGCACTAGACCACCCGCATCCTGTATTTGAATATATGTAAATATTATATCTAGCCTGTACGTTGACTTTGAAGGCTCGAGGAGTTTCCACTGACAATGTTTCTTATGATTTTAGCAGTATTTTTCACAAAACACAATGTTTAACTGATAGGGTATTTATTTAGCCTTCATAATTACTTGGGTTTGGAATGATACAGCCAAGTATAACCACAACATATTGAAGGAAATCGGACACTGTTTATCTGAGATAATCATTGCACGGCTCAGCACACACAGCAGCCCGGGGGGGGGGGGGGAGGGGTGGCGGAAGGGGTGTTGCGCAATCATTTGCGATCGCTGTTTGGGTACACTCCATTTTAAAAATAGGTAATGACCATTAAAAAACAAAAAGAAATCCATGTATACCGTTAAAATTCTCTCTTTATCAGCACTGAAAACATAACAGTGTATATAGTAAGAGTATTTTCAATTGTTGAGATGCTTAATTTTAAATAAAGTGCGTAAAAATATTATCGAAAATTTTCCGTTGGTTTATTGCAGAGGCTAACGTGTATGAATGGGTCCAGGTGGGAATTTCGTTACAAATGGTCTCCCCTAAAATGGCTACAAATATCGACATAATGTGAAAACAATTATCGTTCATCCTCTGATTTTTTTCCATTAACGTAATATTTAGGAATAGATCTTTCATTCCTGAAAGTTTAATCAAAATCCCTCGGTACATCCTCTAGATATTTGACGATTATTTTGGAGAGAATGGATCCCGCCAATACTTAGTTTGCGTTCAAACGATCTCTGTTGACGGACGGGAACATTTGCCGCAGGTAATTGTAATTCTGAGGCAACATACACATCTTAAACATACACATCTTAAACAGATATGTTATACATGTCGTTTAGGTTAAATATATGTTGTTTATTAAATAGTTAATTTACTGAAGCAGTTGGCAAGGCAAAAAAAACAATTTACAAATGTTTTCTGGTGCTCGCGCTGGTCTTTTTTCGAGGTTGTTCTAAAACCCCCTCGACCCCCTCGACCCCCACGACCCACGACCCCCTCGACCCCTCGACTTATGCTCGATTTTTTTTTATGTACACCAAAATTGCCACATGACACGATCTCAGCCAATCACGCACGAAGCAAACTGCGCGTGATTGGCTGAGATCGGGTACTGTGGCAATTTTGGTGTACAGAAAAAAAATCGCGGCATTTCCAAGCGTATCTCTTGGCCGACCCGAGCCTGAATAGGAGTATATCCCAACTAGGATCCTGCGTTTACCGCCCGAGTACGATTTAGGCCAACTCATTACGTGATGATCAGGCAGACTCATTTCCGGTTGATCGCTCCCGTCCTGTGTCAACAATTACTACTTGCTCTATGCGGAGCTCGAGGTTGTAGACCCGACCGACCATGGCCCACACGTGTTTTGGGGTTGTCAGTCTCCCACACCCGGGCCCCCGACCATATGAAACGAGATCATGATCGGTGTGCACGTAACGTGCGGAAGCGGATTAAATACGCCCATTTATGCTATAAAGTGGCCTCATTTGTCCTGGGGAAAATACGCAGACCATTTCTTTTCGGATTTTGGTGTTGGCCACAGAATGCTAAAATTAAAATTACCTCTCTTCTTGTGTCGTGACTCTCACTCGGTCGGTGCACACACCCTTACAGATCCGGTTTGTGGGGTACTGCTATTGTTGTTCTATTATTCCCTTTTCTGAAGAATTCCCTTGTGGGGTCCAATTGTTCCTATTGAAATGACCTTGTGGGGTCCATTGTTCCATTGTTGTCAGGACCCCACAAGTGCCAATCCGTGCGAACAACACCACTGACTCTGGACGTATGGTCTGTTGGTCATCAGCAGGTCGCCGGAAGGAAGTCGCGTCGCCAGACCAGCTAGCTCTTTGGATCATACGCTGTGAATTCTAAATCGGGAACTTAATTCTTACTCGGCCGTAAAGCGATGTGTTATGAATTGGAATTGGGACACGTTTCGATAACGGGGCGGACGTCGAGGGGTCGAGGGGTCGTGGGTCGTGGGGGTCGAGGGGGTTTTAGAACAACCCCTTTTTTCGTGCGTAATATCCGGGCTGGGGGTGCCGCGGTGCGCCTTGACTAAAGGCTAACCTGGGTCGACCAGGGGAAGCTAATCGAACGCACCCTTATTTTCAACGTTTAGTTTCGACCGGAAGTAAAGGTCACATGAGTCACATTCTGTGTGCGATTTGTAAAATTAATCAGGAGCAAAGATTTTGTAAGTATCATTATTGTGGTTTTCTAGATATTTGGTTTTCCAAAAAGGCCATAAAGATTATGTGCGACAACAAAGTGTTACGTACTGAAGTGTATATAAAGGACAAGGTAAAAAATAAACTATTCCGCCTGGGCGGATTACTGTTTCGCCCGGGCGGATTACTAATTTGCCAAGGCAGATTACTATTAACCATCGTAGCCAGGACTTTTTCGTGTTCATTATTATGTGATTGAGCTTTTATTCGGGGGGGGGGGGGTAAACCACATAATTACCCATTTTTAGGTCATTATAATGGTTTGACCTAAACGATGACCTGCATTAATTTTTCTTAAATAATGGAAACAATCTCTTTTTATGTGATTATCGTACATTTCCCATTTTTCTAGACAATCATGCCTGTGTTTTATTGTTTCTTTTTCATGAATCAAATCAACTGAAAATGTCCCCCCGAAAAAATTAAGAAATGTTCATTATGTGGTTAAGCAAGAATCGTTTTTTATCAAGTAATTTTATAGGTCAATTTTTTTACCGTTACAAAAGGTATTTGACAATAAATCGGACTGAAATTCGCAGTGCCCTATATCATATGTAATTCATAGTAAGACGTGCTACAGAAGTGATGTTGGCTGCCTCCAGTTCTTATAAATTCCAAACTTTCTTTGAGGTTACAAGGAGGAATGGACTCAAAATGTGATACACTTTTAGAAAAAAAACATTGTTTAAAAGATTTACCCTGGCATGAAAATTGTTTTCTAAGACTCTAAACACTCTAAACAATTCTTGCTGAACCAATGACCCATCTTAGATTCCATTTTATTAGCAAAATGAACCTCAATGATATTTTTGAACCTCAAAAATTATGTTTTTTAAAATGATTATTGGAAATTAAAATTGAACTTATTTTGAAAAGAAGCTTGATTTTGGACATTGAACATACACATAGGTTAGTACAGTGAATGTTTACTTTGATGCCAGTGTAAGCCTGTTATTTTGTTGTGCCCCACACTTCTCCCAGTCTCACAAGCACCCCATCTTAATTAATCCAATGCCCACCCAGACACCAGTGTCTAGACTCATGGCCTGTCTGTTACGGGACTTGACAAATTTATGACCAAAATGACCACCTAGTCTGTCCCCACAATTTTCCTATATTGCCCTAATGCTTTATCCAATAAATTTTTCTTCACTGTTCTGTACTCCTAGACTTTAAAAGTAAAGTTTGGTTGACTACTTCGGGAAAAAATGCAACTTGCTATTTAATATTACACAAAATAAAACCTATAAAGAAATAATAATCAATTTTTTGAACACAAATCTTTCCGATTTAATTAACTTACTGTGAAGTCTTTGTTGTGTTCTTTCTTTCAATTTTTTAAACCTTCAGGAAATCCTTGAAATGGCCATTAGATCCTACCACACTAGTTAAGGTATATTTAAAACATATTTTAGGTGTATACTAGTGACTTCTTTACATGCCCAGCTATTGTCAAAAGTTATTTAAGGTCCATAATAGTTAACCAGTAATTGATTTCTAAGCTAAACTTCCGAACCACCCAGATGTTACGCCGACGAGCGAAAGGGCCAATATTTACTAAAAACCCATTCTAATTATATATTTGAGATAGGCCTATACATGATATGCATTTCCCAAAATATTTTACATCTAGGTGACTTTTTTACATGCCCAGCTTTTGTCTAAGAACGTTTTGAGTCCTTTAGCTACCCATTAATTGATTTATTCCCTAGATAGCTAAGCTTTTGGGGGCGTGGAAACACCCCTGACTTTACGCCAAGGAGCGAAAGGGTCAATATTTATTACCACACCATCCAATATATATATATTTTTTAATCCGGTAAACAAATAAAATCATTAACAATCTAGGGTATGACCCCCCCCCCCCCCTCTTAGATATGTCGAATGGTCTATTCTAGGATATCAAGAAGTTTGACTTCCCCTAGTCATATACACTTTTGACACTTTAAACCAAAACAATTTCAAATCAAAACGGCAAACATCACATGAAGCAAGACTTTCTTTGGGTCCTTTCCAGATGATTTTTAGGGAAAACACATGATAACAAACGGCGGAAAATTAAAACGTCAAAACGGATTTCGTCAAAACTCTGGATGCATGACATGCAACCTAAATATTATTAGTGATGATGATTGCGCTATAATTTAAACAATTAAACCAGTAATTTAAACATTCCAGCTTATAAACTTGCATTTCATTTGAAATGGAGGGAAGAAACAATTTATTACTGATTTATTACGGTAGGCGCCCTCAAGGAAGGTGGCAAGTGCTTTCTTAATAAACAACTATCTGTTGTACGAAGGCCAAAACAAAACAACACGACTTGTATAGGCTTTCATAAATCTGGACTAAATCTGGACATAAATTCTTTGCGTATGACGTCAAGCTCTCGTCACGGTCGGCCACAGCAGGGACAGGATTTAACTAGTCCCTGCTTTATTCTGAGAATTTCCGATGGCTCAGTTCCCACGGTATAAATCTGGTAGCAACTATGAATAATAGTAATTTTAAGTGTAAAAGGGAAATTGATTGTTAATGTTATTTTTATTTTTTCTATATATTAACCTCTGGATGTTGTCTGAGTTAATCATATTATAATAAGGTCAAGATCACTAATTGTGTCAGCTTACCACTGTTGGTCGATTAAATCTATTATCATTTCATGGACAAATGAGCATCGTAAACAACAATTGACGATCGCAAATAATTATGTAGGCATTAACTCTCCGATTCCCTTCCTAAATGTAGGTCTATATAACAGAACAGCTTGATTAATAAATTATATTTTTAAATTGAAATCCATGTTTTACTGTAGCTCACACTTATCTCCACCTTGGCAATTAACATAATTATAAAATAATAAAGAATACTTATAGGTGGCGCTTGAGGGGGAAAAACAAAATTAGCACTGTGGATTGTGTGAGTATGCTTGTTTGAACAGGTGATATTTTAAGTTTCTCTTGAATGTTGTGATGGATGGAGATGATTTGACAGTCAGTGGGAGTTGGTTCCACACTCGGGCTGATGCTGTAGAAAATGACCTGTTGCCCCAAAGAGTCAACGTCTTGGGCTGATGAAGCATTATTAGCTCATTCGAACGCAGTCCGGTGTATGCTGATGTGTATGGGTGGTGAGATTGATGAGGTATTCTGGAGCAGGGTTGTGAAGGACTTTGTAAACGAATAGGCCAAGTTTGTACTGAATTCTGTGTGATATTGGAAGCCAATGGAGATCCTCTAATACAGGAGTGATGCGGGAATATTTACTAGTGAGAGAGACTAGTCTGGCGGCGATGATTTGTAGACGCTGCAAACGGTTCAGTTGATTTTTCTTGATGTCGTATAGAAAAATCCATCAGCGAAAGGGCCAATATTTACTAAAAACCCATTCTAATTATATATTTGAGATAGGCCTATACATGATATGCATTTCCCAAAATATTTTACATCTAGGTGACTTTTTTACATATGCCCAGCTTTTGTCTAAGAACGTTTTGAGTCCTTTAGCTACCCATTAATTGATTTATTCCCTAGATAGCTAAGCTTTTGGGGGCGTGGAAACACCCCTGACTTTACGCCAAGGAGCGAAAGGGTCAATATTTATTACCACACCATCCAATATATATATATTTTTTAATCCGGTAAACAAATAAAATCATTAACAATCTAGGGTATGACCCCCCCCCCCCCCCTCTTAGATATGTCGAATGGTCTATTCTAGGATATCAAGAAGTTTGACTTCCCCTAGTCATATACACTTTTGACACTTTAAACCAAAACAATTTCAAATCAAAACGGCAAACATCACATGAAGCAAGACTTTCTTTGGGTCCTTTCCAGATGATTTTTAGGGAAAACACATGATAACAAACGGCGGAAAATTAAAACGTCAAAACGGATTTCGTCAAAACTCTGGATGCATGACATGCAACCTAAATATTATTAGTGATGATGATTGCGCTATAATTTAAACAATTAAACCAGTAATTTAAACATTCCAGCTTATAAACTTGCATTTCATTTGAAATGGAGGGAAGAAACAATTTATTACTGATTTATTACGGTAGGCGCCCTCAAGGAAGGTGGCAAGTGCTTTCTTAATAAACAACTATCTGTTGTACGAAGGCAAAAAAAACAACAGGGACAGGAGGGACAGGATTTAACTAGTCCCTGCTTTATTCTGAGAATTTCCGATGGCTCAGTTCCCACGGTATAAATCTGGTAGCAACTATGAATAATAGTAATTTTAAGTGTAAAAGGGAAATTGATTGTTAATGTTATTTTTATTTTTTCTATATATTAACCTCTGGATGTTGTCTGAGTTAATCATATTATAATAAGGTCAAGATCACTAATTGTGTCAGCTTACCACTGTTGGTCGATTAAATCTATTATCATTTCATGGACAAATGAGCATCGTAAACAACAATTGACGATCGCAAATAATTATGTAGGCATTAACTCTCCGATTCCCTTCCTAAATGTAGGTCTATATAACAGAACAGCTTGATTAATAAATTATATTTTTAAATTGAAATCCATGTTTTACTGTAGCTCACACTTATCTCCACCTTGGCAATTAACATAATTATAAAATAATAAAGAATACTTATAGGTGGCGCTTGAGGGGGAAAAACAAAATTAGCACTGTGGATTGTGTGAGTATGCTTGTTTGAACAGGTGATATTTTAAGTTTCTCTTGAATGTTGTGATGGATGGAGATGATTTGACAGTCAGTGGGAGTTGGTTCCACACTCGGGCTGATGCTGTAGAAAATGACCTGTTGCCCCAAAGAGTCAACGTCTTGGGCTGATGAAGCATTATTAGCTCATTCGAACGCAGTCCGGTGTATGCTGATGTGTATGGGTGGTGAGATTGATGAGGTATTCTGGAGCAGGGTTGTGAAGGACTTTGTAAACGAATAGGCCAAGTTTGTACTGAATTCTGTGTGATATTGGAAGCCAATGGAGATCCTCTAATACAGGAGTGATGCGGGAATATTTACTAGTGAGAGAGACTAGTCTGGCGGCGATGATTTGTAGACGCTGCAAACGGTTCAGTTGATTTTTCTTGATGTCGTATAGAAAAATCCATCAGCGAAAGGGCCAATATTTACTAAAAACCCATTCTAATTATATATTTGAGATAGGCCTATACATGATATGCATTTCCCAAAATATTTTACATCTAGGTGACTTTTTTACATATGCCCAGCTTTTGTCTAAGAACGTTTTGAGTCCTTTAGCTACCCATTAATTGATTTATTCCCTAGATAGCTAAGCTTTTGGGGGCGTGGAAACACCCCTGACTTTACGCCAAGGAGCGAAAGGGTCAATATTTATTACCACACCATCCAATATATATATATTTTTTAATCCGGTAAACAAATAAAATCATTAACAATCTAGGGTATGACCCCCCCCCCCCCCCTCTTAGATATGTCGAATGGTCTATTCTAGGATATCAAGAAGTTTGACTTCCCCTAGTCATATACACTTTTGACACTTTAAACCAAAACAATTTCAAATCAAAACGGCAAACATCACATGAAGCAAGACTTTCTTTGGGTCCTTTCCAGATGATTTTTAGGGAAAACACATGATAACAAACGGCGGAAAATTAAAACGTCAAAACGGATTTCGTCAAAACTCTGGATGCATGACATGCAACCTAAATATTATTAGTGATGATGATTGCGCTATAATTTAAACAATTAAACCAGTAATTTAAACATTCCAGCTTATAAACTTGCATTTCATTTGAAATGGAGGGAAGAAACAATTTATTACTGATTTATTACGGTAGGCGCCCTCAAGGAAGGTGGCAAGTGCTTTCTTAATAAACAACTATCTGTTGTACGAAGGCAAAAAAAACAACAGGGACAGGAGGGACAGGATTTAACTAGTCCCTGCTTTATTCTGAGAATTTCCGATGGCTCAGTTCCCACGGTATAAATCTGGTAGCAACTATGAATAATAGTAATTTTAAGTGTAAAAGGGAAATTGATTGTTAATGTTATTTTTATTGAGCTAATAATACAGTCCATCAAGAAAAATCAACTGAACCGTCTAAAGTAGTGAATTGCCAATGTCGATTTTAGAAGTGATGAAAGCGTGAACCAGTATTTCAGTGTTGTGTTTGTTTAAGATACTTCCGTATGTGTCAAATGGTATGGATGGACATGCAGACTGATCTAGAGATTGTTGTCACATGGGGTTCCATGGATAGTGATGAATCAAAGATAATGCCTAGATGGTATGACGGACGAATCACCAATCCTATTGTAATAGACTTGATAAATTTAGGCGTTAAAGTTGGCCCTATTTGACCGGGAAAGTGGAGAAGTGCTTCACGAAAACTGGCAGCAAGTCGGTTTTGGAAAAACACAAATTATCGTGTTTTTTTCTTCTGGGGTAGTTAGCAAAAATTCCAAACGGCTGACCTGGCAAAAATTGAAAAGAATTCTGAAGTTCAGTCGTCCGAAAATATGTTTGATTAGTTTTCAGAAGGCTGAGAGACTTTCACGATTTTTTGAGTATTTTTGAATATTTATCATTTAGCATTGGTTCCTATGGGAGTTTATTTAGTGTGGTGCAACCTATATATACAACATGGCGGCGCCCGTGCAGCCATGTTTGTGTAGTGTTTACAGTTGCTCTATGCTTGAAACAACGACAGTAATGAGTTGTGTGGGGGCATTGTTTGTCACTTTGTTGCTGTTTTTACATTGGAAACACCATTTCTTTGACTGTAAACTGTTAGTATGAGCAATAATGTTTCTATTTCCTCAAATTACAATACATTTATTAACCGAGAATAATTCAACGTTTCAAACTCAAAGAGGGGTTTGCTTTCTAAACCTTCATGGTTAAACTATGACAAGTAATAAGTATGAGACTGACGGTTTTAGTCACATTCAAAGAATCATGAGCCAACGTGGCTGGTTGAATATGAAAAAGGAGAGAAAAACCACCAACAGACTATTTGAAGAGGAGTAGGGGAGGTGGTGGATATGTCAAGTTTCCGGAAGGTGAATGCACTCTGATGCGTGTGAAACCCGTAGGCCTAGCCCCCAGCAGCCTAAACCCTCGGCAAAAACCGTAGCCGTCAGCCCAAACCCCAGCCCCCAGCCCAAACCCTACACCCAAGCCAAAATCATATCCCCCAGCCCCCTAACCCTAGCCCCCAGCCCAAACAATCTTAACTATGATAGTCCAATTGTTCCCGTTCCACCACAATTTATTAACCGTAAAGAAGATGTCTGGAAGGGCATTTTGCAACAAGCCCCGCCCACGCCCCGCCCATTCACCCCCTTATCCCTTAACAGCTAGGTAAAATGAAACTTAGAATGACAATTAAACGTGGTAAAATGACCTATGTATATTCTTGTTTGTTATAAAGTTCACCATTTTAAACTCAATATGAATACATGGTTAACAATGTTGGCGGGTAAGCAAAATCTGCCCCCCCCCCCCCTTCTCAGGCCCTCCCTCTTCAATCCCCGTTCCCTTTTACAGCTTCCACATTAGTTAACCCCCTCTTGTCAAAAACTAAAAATAATTGAAGGCGTTTAGAATCGTATAACTAAAAAAAGAGATACGTTTATAACTTTTTGAGTGAGGATTTGGATATAACTTCTGACCTGTCATTAGAGTGTACACAGCGTGTAATGCATGTTTTTCTTATCGCATTGCTTAGAGTACATGTAAATGCTCCAACATGTTTGACCTTGTTGTAGACGAACGCAATAACATTTCCAATTTATTTTTTCAGATATCAAGTCAGTGACTTATTTTCAACAATTTAAGCATAATTTTTTAACCATAAAGAATAATTAAGTGCCCTTATAGGGTTATAGGGCGCACCACACCAAATAAGCCAGAATTCATGCGCCAAGCTACTAATTCAGTGTGGTGCAACCATTGATCTCCATTGTCAGTATAATGGAGATCAATGGGTGCAACACCGTAGGGGCGCACCACACCAAATAAGCCAGAATTAATGCGCCAAGCTACTTATCATAATTTGTAAACCCACAACTTATTTTTAATTACAACGTTTTGGGGGTCATGCAATTAATAGATTGTGTAAATATAATAATCTATCACAACCTGGGGGTTCTGTGCTTCAACCTTTGAGGAGACTTGATAAATTTAGGCGTTAAAGTTGGCCCTATTTGAACGGGAAAGTGGAGAAGTGCTTCACGAAAACTGGCAGCAAGTCGGTTTTGGAAAAAAACAAATTTTCGCGTTTTTTTCTTCTGGGGTAGTTAGCAAAAATTCCAAACGGCTGACCTGGCAAAAATTGAAAAGAATTCTAAAGTTCAGTCGTCCGAAAATATGTTTGATTGGTTTTCAAGAGGCTGAGAGACTTACACGATTTTTTGAGTATTTTTGAATATTTATCATTTAGCATTGGTTCCTATGGGAGTTTATTTAGTGTGGTGCGCCCGTAGCGGCGAGCTAGCTAATTTTTGCTATAGCGCCCTCTTGTGGTATAATTGGGGGTCTCAATTGGGGGTTTGTCTATTGCTGCTCAGCTAGTTCCATGGATATGTTGACAAGAAACTAACGAGGTTAAAGAAAGTTCGAGTGCCTTTCCTACTCTTGTTTAAGTTTGGGATCCACAAGTGTCGGTAAGAACATTAATATATTTGAGTGATAAATCATTTCTTGTAATTTCATTCAGTAAATTCCTATGGGGGTTTCAGTATAAAATTGTGGCTTTCGGGGACTCGTTTGGGTTATTTAAGTTGCATGGTTTCAAGGTTATGGCATTGTTCTTGCATTTGTTATTGTTTATAGTGAACCAGTTACGGCATTTGACAGTATATGTATGCAGTAGAGAACTTTTGAGTAATTCAGCACTGATGAGTGCAGTTTAACTGATACCTGTGTAAGCAGAAGTTGGCTTCTATGAGATTCTACTGAGATAATAAAAATATTGTTCACTGAAGAACTGTGTTCCGCCGTGGTTATTAACTATGTGGTTCACCGTTCAGTGGCGTAACTAAGGTAAATGTTTTGGGGGGCGGCACAAGGGGGGCACCATTTTTTCTAGGGGGGCACTGCTGGCAAATCAACTATAGATTCCTTTGCACTTAAAAAAAAACTGGATCTTAATATACGCAATGGCGGGTTCCAAACAGCCCCTCAATTAAACCAAAGGGAATATGGTAAATGTTTTTTGGGTTTTTTTCTTTCTTTTTTTTCTCTCTTCTTTTTCGCACATCTAGACCTTGCAGTTACTGTTTGAATGTGTAGAAATAAATCAGAAAAATTTCCGTATCCTGCCACCACTTGTTCACTAATTTTTACAAAAAGGAATATCTCATTTGAGTAAATAAGATACTGTTTTATTTCATAACGAATAGGATAAGGATCATTTTTATTAGTAACCAAAATAGAGTTGGATTCATTCATTCATTACAACATTTATTTCCAAATTCCTCAATCAATAAAATACAACTTAAGATTACATTGAAAACTGAATAGACTCTGATATTCCTTAAACTTACAGGTAATTCATTTCAGTGGAGAGGCCCAGAGTGTCTAATGCTATGTTTAAAGGCAGAGGTCCTAAACTTAAAAAAATGTAAAAGGGAAGAAAACCTGGTATTGTGGCTGTGAACATTATAATTTGGTTGAACCATATTGACAAAGTGTTGGGGAAGTTGATTAAAATGGTATTTATAAATAAAAATCAGTTGCTGAAAAACATTGATCAAGTTTATAGGAAGGAGATTACAATTTTTGAATAACGTGTTGGTGCTAGCTCGAAAATGACTTTTAGAAATTATACGGATAGCCTTCTTTTGTAAATGAACTAAATTACGTAAATTAATGGGAAACCCATTAGCCCAGACAATATTACAGTAAGAAATATAAGGTAAAATTAAGGAACAATAAAGAGTACGCAGAATAATACCTGGGAAAACTGATCTGAGACGGCTAATAATACCAATAGATTTAGAAAGTTTGTTACAGACAGCACTGATGTGAGGCTTCCAAGTTAACTGGCTATCAATAACAATACCAAGAAATTTAGTAGAATCAACCTGAGGGATTTGTTCATTACACATGGTGATGTTAAAATTATGAACACGTTTTTTGTTTCTGTTACAGAAAATCATGAAGTTACATTTCTTATAGTTCAATTCAATTCAATTCAATTCAATTCAATAAACATTTATTTCGGTATTGCCCTCACATGATATAATACATCATTGTTTTTCTATAAATATTAACAGTGGCAGTTGTAAACAGTAGCCAAAATTATTAACAAGTCAGAAGGGCAAAACTTTGGATTGGGTGAAGCCTTGGCTTTTGTACCCTAACCTATTGACAGACTAACAAAACAATAAGACTCACAAAGACATGGGACTATAAGGACAGACGAACAAATGTAGGTGTATCAACAATATACCAAAAGTAAGCCATGAAATAATTATAATGAATATGCATTAAGTAGTAATTGTTTTAATTTTTTTGAAAATATAGGTAGAGTGATTGCAGATTTAACAGAACCATCCAAACTATTCCAGTATGTAACACCGCGTTGAACAAGGCTGTTTTTATACATTGAGGTTCGGTTGCGAGAAACAAAAAGATTTTTCTTTGAAGTGCTTCGAGTTTTGTATGAATGAATGCTAGTAGTAAGAGTAAAAAATGAACTAAAACAAGGTGGTAATGCATTACTCATGTACTTGTACATAAATTTACCTAATTTCAAATGATAAAGATCATTAAATTTTAACAATTTAAGATTACAAAATAATGCAGCAGTATGATCAAGAAAACCAGCGTTAGAAATGATCCTAACAGCTCGCTTTTGTAAAGTAAGAAGTCTATTACATTGTGTAGGTAAACCACCCCAAGTAAGAACTGAGTAACTTAAATAGGGAAGAACAAAACAATTATATAGAGTTAATAAGACATGGCTTGGTAAAAATTTCTTTAGCCGATTAATTATACCAATATTCTTTGATATTTTACTTGCAACATCATTAATATGACTTTTCCAAGACAAATTTTCATCAATTCTTATACCAAGGAATTTAGTACTTGTTACTCTTTGAAGGTCAATTCCATTTAAGATTAAAGGCACAGATTGGATATATTTACGTTGTCTTGGACAAAATATCATATAATTTGTTTTGAGTAGATTAATACACAGTTTATTAGCAACAAGCCACGTACTTATTTTTACCATTTCAACGTTAAGGTTAAGAATAGCTGTATCTACATTTCTGTGGCTGTACACTAAACTTGTATCATCGGCAAAAAGACAAAATGATATAATTTCGGATGTGTTACAGATATCATTATTATAAATAATAAAAAGAAGAGGACCCAAAACAGAACCCTGAGGTACTCCACAAGAAATAGGTTTTTCAGATGAATGGACAGAATTATATGAAACAAACTGTTTTCTATTAGATAAATAGCTTTTGAACCACTCCAAGGTTACTCCACGGATTCTATAATGCTCTAGTTTACATATCAAAATATCATGGTTAATCGTGTCAAAAGCTTTAGATAGGTCTAAAAATACACCAATAGAAATGTTGTTTTCTTCAACGGCATTTAGCAAATTATTCATTACATAAGACGTTGCTAGCTCAGTAGAGCGATTTGCCCTGAAACCAAACTGTGACTCAGAAAGAATGTTATGTTTATTTATGAATGCAATGAGGCGACTATATATCAACTTTTCAAATACCTTGGAAAAAGTAGATAAAACAGAAATAGGTCTGAAATTACCAATGACATGTTTATCCCCTCCTTTGTGAACCGGAATGACTTTAGCTATTTTAAGCCCGTCTGGAAAACCCCCAGAACTTATAGACCTATTGAAAATTTTGGCTAGTGGTTTTGCTAAGGAGTACCTGGCTTTCTTGATAACAAAAGAATTTAAAGAATCACAACCTGGCGATTTGCCAGAAGGGAGATTATTTAAAACATCTGCAATTTCTTCTTGTAAAATAGGACTAAGGAACAGAGAATGGGAACATTTATCGTCAAGAAAGGATTGAAAAGTAGTGTTACATAAGGGAAGCTTACTAGCAAGTGAAGCGCCAATGTTAACAAAGTACTCATTGAATGCCTCACTAATTTCTTTGTTTCCTTCGATTGACGCACCATCTTTGACAAAATAAGAGGGATTGGGCTTGTGGTTGCCCTTGTTCAACACAGAATTGATCACTTTCCAAGTACCTTTAATATTGCCCTTATTTTTTTCAAATTTCGAACTAAAATATTGTTGCTTTGAAGCCTTTATTAAACAATTTAGCTTGTTTTTATACGTAGTATAATTAGATTTATTTTGCAGAGTAGGATTTTTAAGAACTTTTTTATACAGATAGTTTTTTCTCCGCATTGAGTTGTAAACACCCTCAGATAACCATGGTGACTTACATTTATCGTATCTACATTTAACCTCTTGTAAAGGAAAGTGTTTATCATAAAGTTTAAGAACATGATCTAAGAAGGTAGTGTACATGTCATGCATGTTATCTTGCAATGTTATTACATCCCAGTCGGTTGCATTTAAATCATTAATAAAACATTGGATATTATTATCAGTAAAATAACGTTTTTTATAGTTTTTCTTATTTAGCACTCTATCTTTTAGAGCATCAATAATCAGAAACACAGGTAAATGATCACTTATGTCAGTTAGCAAAACACCAGCAATATGATTCAGCAAGTCATTTGTTAAAATATTATCAATCAGAGTTGAACTACCTGCAGCTATTCTTGTAGGCTTAGATTTTATGGTTGGATAAAAGGACTGAGAAGACAAAGTATCTATGAAGTTTTGTACTGCAACATCCACATCATAATTTAATAAATTAATATTGAAATCACCCATAATGTAGCATTTTTTATTTTCATTACTAATTTTCCCTAATAATTCATTTATATGGTCTGTGAAGTTATTACATGAAGCACTAGGTGGTCTGTATACAACTCCAGTTATTATATTACTGTGAGAGGAGTTGATAATCTCAATAATGCAAGATTTTATTTCAGAGTTATTTATACACAGATCTTTACGAATCTTATACACAACATCATTTTTAATGTAAAGTGCAACTCCGCCTCCTTTCTTATTTTGTCTACAAAAACCTTCAATGGAATAATTTGGAATTTGAATGAGTGGATCCTGAATATCCTTTAACCATGATTCAGATACACCAATGACAGAAAAACAATTATTTAGAAGGTTGACATAGTTGATAATATGTGACACATTCTTATATAAGCTACGTGCATTTATATGTAGGAGTTTAACATTAGTATTTTTATTAAAGTAATTCATGAATTCAGTTTGATCATAGTAGTCACAACTTACATCAGGTGCCTCAAAGTTTAAATCTGGATCTATACTAGAATTAACGTCATTATGTGTTACATTATTTGTCATTATTTCAAGATAGTGATATTAATCATTACAGGCGACTTCATATCGAACACGTTCGATAAGTCAATGGGCTGACTTGTCTTACACCTACACAAATAACCAAACACAAACAGAACACAGAACAATGACAAACAAACACTACAGTGAGACATTATATACATAGAAAACACAAGTAAGCAAGTAAACTTAGACATGAAAAATGGCAGATCAAGAGAATCACAAGTAGTTTGTAATTAGGTACTTTACAATCATTTAGTGTCCGAGCTGTCCATAGGGACGATTTTGTCTTTGTGGAAGACTACTTGGTAGACGCAGTGTGCTTTATTCCGTCTATGAAGAGATCGCCGTTTCGGAATACGACTTTGTGTCCAGAGTCATACGCATTCTTCATGAGTTCTCTCATCGATCTCTTCTTCACAAGATCGGCGATAGGCAAGTCTTGAAGTACAAACACACCAGTGTTGCTTAGAGAAGATTTGGCGTGCTTCAGGATCGCGAGACGTTCGGGTCGGTAGAGAAACTTGACAAGGATGTAGCGAGGTTTCTGCGACATCTCAGAAGCTTTAGGTGTGCGACCAGACCGATGTGCGTTCTCTATCTTTATGTCCGTCATGCTGAATTTGGTAGATAGGATCTCTTTAACCTTCTGAAGTGGGTATGACGGGCTCTCGTTCACAGACTCTGTTATACCGCCGAATCGTAGATTGAACCCTCGGGAGTAGCGTTCGAGGTGCAGATCAGCCTCTTCGAGCTGGGCGATCTTTGTTTGGGCTTCTTTCAATTGCGACGCCATCTTGGACAGATCGTCGGACGTCGAGACAATTTTCTTTTGGATATCTTTTATGGTTTTGGATGTAAAGTTAAGGGATTTCTCCATCTCTTCATGATTGGTTTCCATTTTCTCCATTCTGGTAAGAAGATCTAGCTGATTTTTTATTACTTTGTCAAGCTTACCATGAAGATCAGCTGCCAGGCCCATGATGTCCTGCCGCAAACCAGCGATCTCAGCGGCCGAAGAGCTTTGGGTACTGGCGGGCGACTGGTCACCTGACGATCTACGCGCGGGAACACTGGAGCTCGACAGTTCAGTTGGAACAGATCCCTTTTTCTCCTTTCTTGGGGGCATGATAATGTTGGAGACTCAGTAGGAAGGATAAACTGGCACGATGTTTGTTTAATCGTAGATAAAATGATGAATAAATACGAAGAGATGGAGAAAATTGAGATTTTGATTAGATTCTCACGGAGCTGGCACTAGATACGTTTGTTCATGTTGAACCAGTTAGAAAGCTTATTTAAATGAACATTAGCATCCTGAAATAATGTAAAAAGGTCCTTGCTTGTTTGAACATAACACATTAGTATCGTCTGCATAAAGTATGAGAGAAAACAAGTTAGAGGAATTACAAATATCATTAATGTAAATGATAAATCATAGAGGGGACCCAATAAACTACCTTGTGGAATGCCGCAGGATATTTCAGAAAGATGGGAAGTGGAATTGTCATAAATTGTACATTAGGAACGGTTGGATAAGTAGCTAGAAAACCATTCAATTGTCACACCAAGAAAGCCATAATGTACTAACTTGTCTAGTAAAATGCGATGATTAATTGTATCGAAGGCCTTCGATAAATCTAAGAAAATACCCATATAGTATACAAATTATCTTCGAAACCATCAATAATTTTGTTAGTTAATTTTAAACTACATCAAAAATTAAAAAATACATAAAAAAGTGGTGGCAGGATACGGAAATTTTTCCATAAATCATAACTGTTAACAAGGGATTGCGAGACCGGAGTCTTTTTTGTGGGGATTTATGTATTTGAGGACTGGCACTAGTATTTATTTATTACACACTTGGGGTCATGCACAGTAGGCCTAATCAATGTTAAAAACTTTGATCTTTTTTCGAAATTGTTTTGACCCATCCGCCCCCCCCCCCCAATTTCGATTTTTACATATTGACAAACTATTTAATATACCCTAAATACTGAAGAACAAGTAATGTCTCAAATGAAGCAGATATTTTAGACCAATGCTCTCACAGCTCAAGAGTTTTCAATGGCTTTTCCTCATGTACTTACGATAAATGCAACGGCACCCAGCACGTCGTGTAGCTTCATGTGACCGTACCGTATTTAACGTGGCAGACTGTGGCAGAATGGGGCGCGCGCGGGCGATGAGTCATCATACAATTTGCGGACGTGATTTACCGTACTCTGAAGACGTTGGTAAAAATAATAACTGTCCATTGCAAAGGTACAACAAATATGTGTAAATAGAAAACAAGTTTGAAACATTGAGTTATACGCCACCAGTGCTCCCTGAAAGTTTATAAAACTTAAAGGCACCTGGCAGTGGTATTTTTTCAAAATAAAGCTTTTGTCATTAATATATACATTTTTATGAGTGGAATGTGAATAAACAATTTACTAAGGTTAAAAAATTGTATTTTTCTTTTAATTACAAATTAAAAAATAGGCCCCCCTTTACATGGCGCTGTTCGTGACGTCAATCGAGGCAGGAGAAAATGTGTAGTCTGGCCCCGTACATTACGTCTGTGTACCTGATCAGTATGATGCGTTTTCGTATTCGGACGTCACCACCCAATGCAATCCTAGGACAGTGTACAGTCGACTAATACGAGACGCCAGTTTATACGAGGTTTTTCGCCAGTCCCGAACTGTCCCATGCGCGTTTCTATGTCTTAAAAACGGAAGATACGACCATGGTCATAACGAGAACACGGATAATACGAGGTATTATTTTTCCACCAGAAACATTTCGCTGGTAACCTAAGCTTCACTGCAACTTCCCTTGCACACTACTACCAACGAAAACATCCCCGGGCTATCCAAGTATTCGCTGCATAGCGCTGAAAACGACGTCGGACCGGACCACTTTGCCCTCGTTAGCCTAACTTTCGATGCCCGTAACTGCCTATATTTGGGATCTGCAGGAAAAAAATGCTGGCTGACCCCATCTTTAGTCGTTTTGCTGCATCCAGCAGCAATTTTCGCTGGAAAAATGCAAGAAAAAACCCACTTTTGGATAACCAAACGAAACGTACAATCTCACTACTTGCACGTGTATATACAACGTAAATGCAGGCAAGTTCGAGTGGGGTCGATGTTCAATCGAGGCGAAGTCCTCCTCGATTGACGTCACAAAAAGGGATGGGCGGAGTCGCCCCCAAACAACTTTATCTATTTTTTTAACATATAAATACTGACAAACAATTACTCAAAAAATTGTTTTATTGTTAATATACATATACTCTTATATAGGTTTTCTCGGTCAAATTCGGCAAATGAGCAGCCGATTTCATTTTCGTGCGTTCGAATTAAAGCCATTTTGCCTCTCCAGTTTTTACTGCGTTTCAAATTCAGAATTCGGTCATTCAATTTCGTTTTGAGGCATTCAAATTCCTTTAGCACTGTGTTCAATTTAGTATATCGTCATTCTTTTTCGTGATGCACAATCATCATTCAATTTAGCAAAGCTGGTTCGACTGGAGATTTTTACTGATTTATTTTTTTCAATTTCGTAAAGAGGCAATCAATTTCGCTAAATGAGAATTCAAATTAATTTATGGTTCCAGGAGACTTTACATGGGGCCCATGATGTTTTTTCTTCTTTGTTTTCTCCTATATTCTTTTTTTGGGGGGGATCTTTATTGGTTAACTGGCCTAATTTTGTATTGTGTTTGAATGGGGTGTTTCTTTATGTTTTTCCTGGTTTTTGTTGTTTATGTTGTTTCTTCCTCAACCATCAATCTGTTGGCGTGCCAGACATCTTGGCGTATATGTTTAGGTATGGTTGTACCACAAGCTGCAAACTTATTGAAATATGCGTGTAAAACTGTAGCAAAAGCTCGTCTTCGAAGTACAAAGTGACTCAAGTGCAAATAAGTGAACCGTATAATTATGCCTTATTAACAAAGCGTTTTTTAGATTGCACAAATTACAGAAATGACTGCCCAAAAATGAATTTGAATGACTAAACACACGCCTCAAAAAGCTCCGGCGAATTTGAATGCTTCTTTGATGAATCGTTAAATTGAATGATTATTTTGTTAAATCGAATGACTCAACAGTACATTTGACTAGTCATAAAACGAAATCGAATGACCCTTTTTAGTAGCATTCGATTTCGCGCGAAATAGAATAGCGTGGTGGTTAAATTGGCTGCTCATTTGCCGAAATTGACCGAGAAAACCTATATTAAAAAAATATATATATATATTTCCAGGTGACTTTAACATTTTATATTCTGGTAATTATTAAAGTCTCAAAGGTTCAGATTTCAAATGGGGGGCACCCGGGGGGCACTGACATCAATTGGGGGGGCACGTGCCCCCCCCCCCCCCTCAACTGTTTTTCACTTAACATTTGCATAAATCGAGTCAAAAATGCACCTCTCCGAGAGTGAAAAACTGCTTATTTATGAAAATGATATGCAATGACCCCTTGACGTTATCGTCGGCTAGAAACATACAGTCAGCTTTAATAATATGATCGACCCACACATAAATACTGTCTCTTTTTGGGGGAAACAAAACAAAGTCAAGAAGAAGAAAACAAATTGTAAAAATTCTTTCTGATCATCCAGGGTATCCTAAATTGTGTCATTGATGTAAAATGAAGCTTACATAGGTAGTTTTTCGTGAACAAACTCAATTTCCAAGGAACTATGCTCCGCAGTCCGCAGACCGAAGACCGCATGCGTGCGGATCAGCGACTACATACAGTGCTGTATGGTTTTAACGTGCGATGATTTTTGCAATGTCATCAGAGGAATAACCGTTTTCCCGAGCATGCGCAGAAACGTTAAGTCGTGAGTATAACTGGTTTTGTATGACATCACAAATAGAAAGCGCTTTCGTTCGAACTATCAAATTCTTCTAAAAAGTATCACTACAAAAAGTCTGTGTCTCACGGCACTTTTCCCGGGTGAATTTTTTCGACGTGCAACCGGACTGTGTGTATGTATAGGGGGGGCGGGGGGGGGCTATTAGCCCTGGCGGCCTTTCGCTTTCGTAATACACGATAGTGACGTACGTCCTACCCTGGATATCAGGTACCATTTCTGGGGCGGAAAATTTCAAAGCTTCATAAGTCATATCTTACCTGCAAGAAGCAACTAATTTCACAAGATTCATATTCCATGGCGGCATACATATTTCTGCGGTGGGTTTTGGACGTCATATTCCTCATTAATCCGTAATTTTCGTGAAAAAATGCAGATCCCAACGTTAAAAAACACCCGTTTTGTTCGTCTTCTCACAGTGTCTGCCGTGCGTACGCGCATATTCGCGTGTAAGACGCAGGGTGCATTACGCACATCCTCTCAGTGTCTGCCGTGCGCGTACGTGCTTATTCGCGTGTAAGACGCAGGGTGCATGACGCGCATATCGTGCGTTGCGTTTGCATGTTAACGCTGTGCTGTCAAGATACTGCGACTAAAAAGTGCGATATAAATTTGGTGCATTTTGCGAACACATGCAAACGCCGGCGTCTTGGTTTTTCTTTATTAAAAGTTTGCAGAATTTTTTTACGTTGAAAGCTGCATTATTTCATGAAAATTACGGATTAATGAGGAATAATATGACGTCCAAAACCCACAGATTTGAGTTATGAAGCTTTGAAATTTTTCCGCCCCAGAAACGGGCCCTAACATTTAGGACTCTGTATCTGTGTACAGCACAGAGGAAGAGTCCTATATAGGGCTAAGGTGCCTGTGTATGTAATTGTAAGGGTTGAGTTGTAAGGTAAAGTTTGTGTATTTTGTCAAACACATTGTTTAACCTAATTGAACCATCAATATAAGAGTGGTATTCCTATTTATTGACATAAATCTTATTTAAATACCAATAAATTCGGTATACAAATCGGGGGAAGGAACGTACACCGAGCATTGAAACGTTGCGATTTTGAAACAGCGGATTCGATCAGCGAGGTTAACCGACTAACAAACCCACAATGGCAACAGGGTAGTTGGTGGTCTGGTCCCCTACCCCTCCTACATGTTCATGAGCTTCCAGGTACAGCTATCTCTTTCTAGGGAGGTTTCCGTCGCGCTGAGCCCCGCCGCAAAGAACTCGATTGCTCCTATGTTATACGCGTAGCTAGTCCCCACGCTGTGCACTGTAAAACACGCTTCCGTTGCTCGGACTCTCTGAAATAAAATCTTACGTTCGATTTATTGTAATTATTTACAAGTTGTACCCCTAATTTGAATACGTATTTTCTTTTGTCAAATACTCATGAACACAACTCTCATCACTCAGTGTTTGGTTGATCGTGCATGATCATAAGACTCCATCCAGTACAGGATTTATTGTTTAATATCCATCTACAGTTTGAATATTCATAGTATAACAAAATTGACCAATCAGATGCGTCCGTACGAAATCGGCTTAAGAGCCCATAGGCCATGCACAAACCGCCTGCGGGTTTCACAAGTCAGTAAATGTGACCAGTCTTGAGAGCAGTAATCTCGAGCAGAGCAGCCCTCTCGCGGGATATTGCGAGGGAGCCGTTCCGCTATCACCTCGACAGACATTAAACGACTTGTCCACAAGTCTACAATCTGCATGGTCCTTTCATGAACATGCTCTTTAAAACTCATTGTACAGCCGGCCAAGTGTTGAACTTTGACATTTTCTACTGCGTATAGGCCAACTGCATTATACCAGAGGAGAGTCTATTTTTGCAATCGAGTCGTCATCTGGATCATGTTCGCCCGCTGTAGATATCAGTGCCTGCTCCCTCCACATTAATTGATGTGGGACTGGATCCTTACACTTGTATATTGATTTTCTAATTTAAAAAAAAGAACATCATTGGTCGTCTATTGTTGTCCAAAGTAATTAGAACATTAAGGTACTTAAATTAAAATGGGCTGAAGGAAGTTTATTCACAAGTGGGCGCTTTCATACGAAAACTCTACACAAGTTGCCATATGTGGGAGAGAATCTCCTGCCTCAATGGAAAAGCTAACCTGCACGTGTAGGCCTACTCGTATAACCTTTTTCAGATCGACTATTTTAATTTAGCTTATTGTATGGGGGACACATACCCTGGGACAGTGGCGAAACCTGGGGGAAGGAGTGGGGGTTTGAGCCCCCCCCCCCCTCCTGCTCAAAGCCCCTTGCCCTTCTTCCCCCAAATTAGTTCTCGAAAATGCACAATTAATGGTTTTGATACATTAGCCCCTCAAACTATGTCTTTGCCCGTGCTTCCCTCAATTTTTTTTTTAACAGTAATAATTATAATAGCAATATCACTAATAATAATACTAAATCAAATCAAACAAACAAAATAAAACTAACATAAATCGAAATAAATAAACAAATATATAAATCAATAAATAAATAAATAAATAATTTAATAAATAAATGTCAGGTTACGCCTGTGCAACTATATCGGGGGTGGGGTCAAATTCAATTTGACACCGGCAATCAAATTAAACAAAAACGGTCTGTGAGGTCTTCAAATGCTCACCATTTTTTCTCCCAGAAAATACTAATTTATCTTGACTTTATTTGAAAGTTCATTACACGGATAGGGGCCTATACTTCCTTTGAAGACTGCTATCTGACATAAACATAATCAGTGATTTGTCAGTACAAACTGAAAAACTACATTTTGAAAACGTGGCATTTCTTACAGCGTGGAATTTACACGCAATCCTAATTATAATAATAATAATAATAACTAGTTCTTATATAGCGCATTTCACAATAACGGTCTCAATGCACAGGCATAAAATAGTTGCACAGGCATAAAATAGAGAGTGTGGGGTTGCAACACTTCAAACTTCCTTCTAAAACGGATGTTGAGAAAATAGAATTAGCTGTTGCAAACTGCTTACCAACCAAAAGGACCTGTGGTATAAATGCAAAAAATAAGTTAGTGGCCTGACGTTTCGACCCTAGCAGAGTCTTTCTCGAAGGCTAAAAAATCGGATGTTATAAAACCCTGGGTGGGCCTTACCTAAATTATTCCAAAAGGATAGGAAATAATCCATCTGACAGTTTTGTATGCAATGACAACAACCAATAATTGTCAGTTGGAAGTCCAGAAAGGTTTGCGTATAGACTCTTCGTAAATGAACTTCCTCTACGAGCTGTTGATTTTCGAGAAGAACCGGTAGTTTACAACTCGATTTGTTCAGAGTTTTCTGACATCTTTATTTCTCCTGAAGACGATCCCCTTTAAACGTCTTATTTGTAGGCATATATAATTTAACTATAAAAGTCATGACCCCCACCGAACTTGGCATCCCATAATGAGATTTCACACAATTTCTGATGTGGGGATTTTTTCAGGCATGCAATCCCTAGAATATGGAAAGTGTTTGCTGTCACACTTTGAACTTTCTTCCTTAGTGGCGCCATTAGCTTGTGAAACACACACGATAGCAAACATTTCCGAACAGGACACCTGGGTGTATGTTTCTTCCTGGAGAACCAGGCAACTATTAGACTGTGCTCTACTGACGCTGGTACGTATATAGTATTGGAGTCCCGCACTGCAAAATATGGGGTGTTAAATTGATTCTTTGGGTATCTAGGCTATAATTTGACAACAGCGACACGGTGTTAACTTCAACAACGGTGTAGTTATGGGAATAACTAACACCGTGTCGGTGTTGTCAAATAGATACAAAGAGGATAAATGTAACACCCCAGTTTGTTTTCAGTGCGAGAGGGTGTGGTTTTGATATAGGGTGGGGTTCTGAGCTTGAGAACAGAGACTGAAAATGTAATTCCGAATGACGGTGTACAACACACGGTAACACGGCAAGCATGGTACGCACGGATCGGTAATCAACGAAAGAATATAAAAAAAGAATAAATTAATCTAAACGGTCACTGATTATACAGTGCACAATCACACCAAGAGGAAAGTTTCTGTCTGACCAAACAAATAACACAAATATTAAAAAAAAATAACAATAACATTCAACACCTTTGCTTCCTTGACTACGATTGCCACAATCAAAAGTAACCCGATACAGAAAATAAAATAAAACGTTGACATTTTGATGAAATTTGTATTTGCAGTTGGGTATTGGGGCAGCCGTTTTCTCGTTCCAATATGGCGGTGATGAATATGTTGTGGACTTGTTGTTTTCTGCTGATGGCATCGCTGGCAGTCAATCTTCTTCACTCTGTGAACTCTCAGGTAATCATGAATTAGGAATAATAATAAAAAATACTAATAATAATAATAAATAAACTATTTAAAATTATATGTAAAGTCTCAATAGGTGTACATATTAAATGAATAAATAAATTACTATTTCCTTCTATTTAGACTACAGCCTCATCTGACGTGAATGACTTCCAACTGACCCGGGATCGAGGCGAGGACGGACCCTGCCAATGTTCAGTCAAAACACCAATCCCCGTGGTCTGCACGGACTACCAAACACATAACAACTCCGAGAAACTACGTGAGATTCGAAATCAGGTAAAGCTTAATTTTCGTAGAATCACAGTGTTAAAAACCCGGTTCATACTTCCTGCAAATGCAAATGCGATACGAATTTTGATTCGCGACGAATAATTCGGAAGAGTTGCCCTATGGGCAACTTCTGCAAAATATTTGCAGTGAAAACAACCCTGTGGCGTCAAAACTCGCTTCACATTCGCATTCGCAGCAAGTATGAACCGGGCTTTGCAGTAGCACTGTTCTGTATGTATTGCACACCAATTGGAGACATCATCAAGAATCATGGCCTTGGTTACCACTGCTACGCGGACGATACCCAGATATATTTATCAGTCAATCCTGTCCAATCTGAAGTAATCCATGCAGTACAGCAAATAGAAGCTTGTGTTGATGAGCTACGCCAGTGGATGACTTCAAACTTCCTAAAGCTGAATGATGGGAAGACCGAGTTCATAGTAATTGGATCTAAACATCAGAGATCAAAGGTAAATATCTCTGGGATCAGGGTGGGTACAGGCGTCATTCCTCCATCAGACACTGTCAGGAATCTTGGTATCATCTTGGATTCTAATCTCTCCATGGATAGCCACATCTCCGCTGTATCCCGAGCAGCATTCCTGTCACTCAGAAACATTGGTATGGTCCGCAAGCATATCAATGACCATGTTGCAGAACTTTTATCCCATGCATACATCACTTCCAGGCTTGATATGGGAAATTCTGCATTGTACAAACTGAACAAATCACAACTGAATCGACTCCAACGTCTACAAAACAATGCAGCCAGAGTAGTTACATTATCCAAAAAGAGTGTAAGCATCAGCTCTCTTCTGAAACAACTTCACTGGCTCCCAATTGAACTGCGGATTAAATACAAAATTGGCTTGCTTGTGTTTAACCCTTTCAGTACCGCCGTGCCATAGCGGCTCAAAACAACATCCCACTTGGTGACCAATGAGTCCGTATGGCACGTAATTATTTGCATTCTTGGTGACCAATGAGCCTCTCTGGCACATCGACAAAAAGTAAGTTATCAAAATGTTAATAGCCCCCTCAATCGCCTGCGTCGATCCCCCGGCAACAAGCTGGCCGCGTGTGCCCTGAAGCGTCGCAAGTTTTAAAATTTAAGCGGGATCGTTAAGCGTCCCCCCACGCATTCTTGAGTAAGAGATCATTCTGACAACATGGCCGATGAAAATGATAAAATTTTGGAAGAAATTTTCGCAGACAGTGGTTCAGAAATGTCGTCTGACGAGGATTCGCCACTTTATGACTCGGAGACGTCAGAAGACAGTGAGGATACAGAGCCGAGGGCCTCGACATCAACAGCAACATTAACCTGTTCTAAGAAGGGTAAGAAGACCAAAAAGAAGCCGAATTTCAGGTGTGGATGGCGTGAAGCCAACTGTTACACACGGCGACCGCCTGTTAAATTTACAGCAAACACCGGGGCTACAGAAGACTTCAGTTCGTTCTCCCCCATACAAATCTTCAAACTGTACTTTTGTGAAGCAGTGTGGCAGATGATGGTACTAGAGACTAATCGTTATGCTGAACAAATATTGGGAGCGGGGGCAGAAAAAAGTGTGCATGGAGACCAACTGATGTACCTGAAATGATGGCATTCGTGGCCCTACTTCTTTGCATGGGAATCAACAAAAGGCCTCGTTACTCCATGCATTGGTCCAGGTCTGAAATTCTACGAAGTCCCCTGTACTCAGCAACCATGGCTCGTAACCGATTTACTGCAATCCTAAGATTTGTTCACCTCGCCAATAACAGAGATGTCGAGGGCGACTCTCCCCGTGACAAACTTGCTAAATTACAGCCACTGTTAAACATTGTACTACCATCATTCCTCCGGGTGTACCAGCCGGGACGAAGCCTTTCACCGGACGAGACGATGGTCAAATTCAAAGGACGACTGAGCTTCAAGCAGTACATGCCAAGAAAAGCCGCAAAATGGGGATTGAAATCTTTCTCATTGAACGAATCCGACACAGGGTACACATGTGCCTGGGAGTTGTTCACAGGATCGCAGCCCAGGTCCCCACAAGGACAGTCCTCTGTAAGTGATCCTGAGACAAACCATCCATCCGCGAAATAGGGGCACCAGGCAACATAGTATTGAACCTTTTGCAGGGACTCGAAAATAAAGGACATTGCATCTACATGGACAATTGGTTTAGTGTAGCCCGGCTCTGTTCTCCAAGTTGTCTGAGCTAGGATTCGGAGCATGTGGAACTGTGCGCTATACCACCCTAGGGATACCCGACGTAGCAAACTCCAAGAAATTTCCTATGAAAAGCGGTGCAGATCCCAAATTTTTTCAGAAAGCAGGCCAACTATGCGTTATGTGGCAGGACACAAAACGTGTCACTCTCCTCTCAAACTATGGCGATTGCAGTGTCACTAGTAAAAAGATTCGGAGCCGGAAAACTTCAACAGGATTTCGTCATATCAAAAAACCGTGCATACTCATACCCACAAAACATTCAAATGGTGGAAACGTGTATTTATTACAATCCTAGACATATGTTTGCTTAATGCTAATGTCGTATACAACAGCATCCATACAAACAAGAGCTTGTCTACTTTGGATTTTCGGGTCAAGGTGATAGAGGCACTTATTTCAAGCTTCGAGAACAACCCAGTTGACCATGCCCGTCAAGTGTCAAGTGCTTCAAACGCCCTTTCAACTCAGCACTTTCCGGGTCCGAATGTTGGCGGGAAGAAACGTGACTGTGTTGTATGCAGTTCCACCTCTAATCGGAAACAAACTCGCATGATTTGTAAGCAGTGTATCAAGCCAATGTGTGTTATACCATGCTTTGAGAAATACCACACCAAGCGATAAATTAGGTCAACAATTAAACTATTAAGTTAATTATGAAAAAAATGTGTAAAGCTGTTATACCATTATTGGAGAATTTCTACACCATGCGAATAATTTTCAATACTTTCTGAAAACTACTCCCCCCCCCCCCCCCCCCCGCTACAATGTTGAATCCCACAATCGCATGCCTGCCAACAATCAACATTGGGCGGGGGGGGGGGGGGGGATGGTACTTAGAAAAAACAAGTATAGCACTTTGGCAAAATTTAATGTTAGTTCCTTCTTTACATATTGTTTCATGATAGGTGTAAATTAGATTTGAGGAGTACTTTTTGTCCAGTTCCTATTGTGCGTAATCAAAACTCTCTTATTTTTATTGAATGTGCAATCCTATGAGCGGGTTTGGGGGGTGCTTCAAAAGGAATTTATTAAAACATTATGTTTATTTAATGTTTCAGAAACAAATTTTACAATAATCAAAATGGCCGACTTAAGCAACTGTACCACATTGTTTGTATTTGGTCTCATTGGGTTCCTGCATCCTGAAAACCTGGCAATATTTTATGTTACGGGCCAAAACCAAATTGTTTGGCGGCCATTTTTATTAATAAAATGGCCGCCTTAACCGACTGATGCAATAATTTTATTATGTTTCTTGTTGGGTTCCTGGATCCTTAATACATTCCAGTTTCCAACATTGAGGCGGGGGGGGGGAGGGTGGTACTTAGAAAATACAAGTATAGCACTTTGGAAATATTTTATGTTAGTTCCTTCTTTACATATTGGTTAATGCTAGGTACAACATTAATTGTAGGAGTAATTTTGTTCGAGTAACGTTCATATTGTGCTTAATCAAACTTCTCTAATACCGGTGAATCCTATGAGCGCTAATCCAAGTTTCCTACATTGAGGCGGGTGGGGTAGGATGGGTAGGTGGGTAGGATGATTGTTTAAAAGTACAAGTATAGCACTTTGGCTATATATTATGTTATTTAATGCGAGTTCCTTCTTTGTCATTAAATGTGGTCACAAAAATGTTGTTTATTTTTGGTTTCATAAACCAATGTTATAATAATCAAAATGGCCGCCTTTTAAAAGTGACTGAACCACCATGGCAATTATAATTTTTTTATGTGAGGCTCATAAACGGAGATACGGGCCAAAACCAACTTGATTGGCGGACATTTAGAAATGGGCAATATTTAATGTTATTTTATGTCAGTTCCTTCTTTGTCATTAAATGTAGAAAAAAATAATACTTTTGATTTTTACCAGTCATTTATTTCTAAGTCATATTGTGCGTAATCCAAACTCTCTTGTTTATATTTAATGTCCTATCCTAGGAGCGGGTTGGGGGGGGGGTGCTTTATAAAAAAAAATTCTTAAAACCTTTTGTTTTTTGGAGGATTCATAATTTGCCAACAATCTAAATGGCCGCCTTAACCAATTGATCAACTATTTCATCCTGAAAACATGGGTATAGTCACCAAATCTCAGTATCTGTGAGGCTCAACCAATTTTTATTTTATTTTTGGCGGGTTTGGGGGGGGGGAGGATGCTGTTTCAAAAGTAATTTCTTAAAACCTTATGTTTATTTAACGTTTCAAAAATATGTCTCATGCAGATTGGTATGAACAGCTACTTGACAAATGTTTAGCTTTAACATTTAAACTACTAAATTGTGTATTTAGTGCTCATAATACCATACCTCAAATATATGTTAAAGGCAATGCTTTAGTCCAAGGCAATATGCCAAAGGAAACAGTAATTTTTTTGCTTGCTTGTACAACTTGCATTATGTTACTAGGACCTAGGCTAACCCCAATCTGCCTTGTGAGGGCGCTGTAACCTAAAACTGTCCTAAATAGTGGTGGTCACCAGGTAGCCATGTCAAGGAAATTTCTCTGGTCACCATTGCATAAGTAGCCAATATGTGTTGGTACTGAAAGGGTTATGGCGATGAATGGTTATTCCCCGTCTTATATATGTGATCTTGTGCAGCCATATGTTCCAACACGAGAAAACCTACGCTCTGCAGACAAATTTCTGCTTGAAGAACACAGGGCACGCAACTCTTGGGGAGAGCGTTCATTTCAAGTCGCAGCAGCAAAGATATGGAATGGTCTTCCACACAACGTCCGGGCAGCTGTCACAACTGATACATTCAAATCAGCACTCAAAACACATCTGTTCAACATGCACAACTAATCATTGCCTTTGACATTATTTTGATATGGACATGTGAATTTGACCACAGAGCATAATAACTATAACTATTTTATTAGATATCACGAGCAGTGCACTTGGAGCTCAACTGACTAGAGTTATTATTATTATTATTATAAAATGGCCGTACGTGGTTTGGTTTTGTGCTCTAACGATTTTGAGGCCACGTCCGATCCAAACAACTTCGGCTCTGGCTATGGTAGCAGCAACAGCAGTGCTTCCACTCCCCAAAATTGAATTTCCTTAGATTGACATAATTTTTTCCTTAGATTAAAAGAAATTTCCTTAGAGTTTTGGGAGGATTTCCTTAAAATTTCCTTAGATAAAATAACTTAAACTATTGATGGTAATTGATGAAAATTGTCATAGTATACCAGTCCCAATTTTAGTCAAACAGCAATGAACAAACAACACAACATGTACAATGTACAGTATGCAAAATCTACGACGTGCAAACCACACATACAGTCATCGTGTGGATGCGCGACCCCGCCGCATATCAGGCCTGGGCTCAGCCTACGATGCAATCGAAACCAGACTATTACTTGGGGGCGCCAGGCGCAGGCAGTGGAGCTATGCTTTTAGTACGCACCGACCGGGTTCTAATTCTATGGTACGCGCTATAAGCAACCAACCTCGTTCCCAGCCGTGATCGATCTCACTGCGCCATTTTTCGCTGATATGAACCCTAAAAATGGCCAGTTTTAATGTTTTATTGTATTTTTTTGTATGATTTGCTTTTATTCTCAAATTTCTTTAAATTGTTCTTAAAATTTTGAAATTTCCTTAAAATTTCCTTAGATTTTTGAAATTTCCTTAAATTTCCTTAGATTTTTTGTTTCCTTAGAAATTTCCTTAGGACGTTAAAATTTCCTTAAAATAAGGAAATTTCCTTAGAAGTGGAAACGCTGAGCAACAGACGTGCAATAATAGGAACGTTCAGTTTAGCCATAATAGCCACTGCCGAAATAGACTTGTGGACAAGTCGTTAAAACTGTTACGGTGATAGCGAAACGGCCCTCTTGCTACTATCTCCCGAGACTGCCACTCTGCGCGAGACTACTGCTCTCACGACTACTGTTCTCGCCACTAGTGGTGGTATCATGATGAGAGCAGTAGTCTCACACAGAGCAGCTGTCTCGGGATAGTAGCAAGAGGGTCGTTTCGCTATCACCACGACAGACAATTAACGGCTTGTCCACAAGTCTAATGCCGAAGCCGTGTATTAGGACACGGCCAACTTGAACTATAACAGTAAAGCTCACTGCAGCCAACATTTGATGCACTAAAACATGCATTATACTGAACTTACCACAGTATGGTTTAACGGCACTACGTATGCCATCCACCAATGGATCATTTTGCTGCAATGTGGGAAAGGTCAAACTTAAAGTCAATGATTATTCAGGCTGAAGTTGGTTGAGGTATATCGGCGGGTGCGTTTTGGTTAAAGGGAAGAAGAGAAAGATAAGGAGAGTGTCCACCATTTCCAACGAAACTGAATTATAATATTGTAAAGTTAATTAAAGTCTTATTGATGATAGGTGACGTAATGAAGATGAAAATCAATTGTATATTTAATCTGAAATCTTTATTATTATTTTTGTAGACTTGATAGATACAAACATTAATCAGCCTATATCCTTTGAACTGTTCACAATTTCCGTCAGGCATATTATCAGTTTTGGTTTTCGGGGAATGGACAAAATGTTATTTTGATTTCGATTGCCGCAATAGACTGTGCAATTGCCGCGCGTATCAGAACGAGAAAACACGTCAAGCGAAGAACAATGTTTTTTTCTGAAATCCAATCATTGTTTTTAAATTAGATCTATGAAAAAATCTGACCAACAAAGATAATCATTGCAATTTGTATAATATGAGTTTAAGTTTGAATAATAAACACACAAATCATTTGTTAGTTTTTGTTGAAACAAACTCTGGGACAAGGATGCTTATTTGATCTTAACTTTTTTAGGAACCCCTTTTGTAAATCCACGCCTGAGTACGTGCAACCACTAAAAGCAGGTTTAAACGCAGACGCGCGATGATCGCACGGGCGTAGATTTAACGCGTGACGCAGTTTAAAGAGGACGCTGACGCCTCAACAACCGTAGACTGCAATGAAAAGGCTTAGCGTCTGACAATTACAGCGTCTGGTCATTATAATCACGCGACCAAAACAAATTTGGTGATCGGAGGTGGGCACAAATTCTAGCAAGAGGGTTGTTTAGTACAGACGATTCCTAGAAATTAACTTGTACAGGGTGCTAGAAGAGATTAAGATGGAAATATAAACAGTGGAAGGGTAATAAAACTCTAATATGTCTCCTACAGAACAATGGTCTTTGTTCGTGACCCTAACTTTCGCTACTACGGCTATTTCATTTTGTTGTGAGCCAAAAAGCAACCTATATATACAGTGCATTTTTCATGGTTTTTTTTTTGGGGGGGGGGGTCTGTCGGGCGGGCGGGCTGTCTGTCTGTCTGTCGGGCGGGCGGGCTGTCGGGGTGTCTGTCTGTCTGTTCGTTCGTTCGTTCGTTCGTTCGTTCGTTCGTTCGTTCGTTCGTTCGTTCGTTCGTTCGTTCGTTCGTTCGTTTGTTTGTTTGTTGGGTTGTTTGTTTGTTTGTTTGTTTGTTTGTTTGTTGGGTTGTTGGGTTGTTTGCATGCTTGTTTGTTCAGAGCGAAATTTGTTGTCATTAGATTCTAACAATTAATTTGTCTTTACATTCCAATGAGGAATTTTTCGTCAGTCGAAATGTCAAATTATAGGCCTTTAGGATTAAATTTCATTGAGTCAGGAATAAACCAAAACATCCCTGCACAAAAATGTACAGACTCGTTTTTTTCAGAATGATGTCATCGCTAGTTTTGGATGTTGACAAATCTTGCCCCGGAAGGACAATGGCAAATTACACCATACGTGAGGCATATAGAGACTTGATTTATTTCTCACTCACATAAGGACTCTATACTATTGGAAAATAAGAACAATACAATAAATAAATTGACATGTCTCTCAGCATTCTTCTCTAGAGGATAATTAGTGTTATGAAGTTTCATAATCAGCTGGCGTATTGAAATCTATACATTCTGTTTGTAACAACTATGTACTTAAGGTTCTTTGTTTCATAGATAAACAACTTGACGCTTGGTGTTACTCAACTGTACGAGAAGGCAATCTGGCAATCGGAACTCGTCATTACCTTCCAGGACAACCTTGCCGAAGCTACTGAGAAGTTTAATTTAATGGAGGGTGGGCAGCTGCTGGTCACCCGAGCCGAGATTGAGGGAGTACGCCAGAATGTTCGCGGAATGGCCTCTGCCCTGTACACATTACAACAATGGCAAGGGATCCAGTCAGATGATGAACAAGTTGGGAGAATTCGGGCCATTATGAGAGACGTAAATATCGAATATCTATAAACAAACTCTGTGAATTTCTAGACATTAACTGAAACCCGGTACACACTCAGAAGACATATAGACAAGAAACTAAATTTCCATTACAAGGTTCCGGAATGTTGGCCATTTTTACTTTCCAAAGGGTCATGCTGACCCACTGATGGTCTCCCCCCCCCCCCGTACTGAATAAGTGAGTCCTGTTGGTCAAAACTGTCCGATGACCTTGTTTAGGGATGCACTGACCAGGGCCCAATTTAATTTCGCTTGCCAAAATAAGGTTACCTGCCAAACTACCATGTCACATGTACAATTTGTGACTGGTATCCTGCTCATTTCTGCTTAGCATAATTTTCTGCTTAAGCAGCTCTATGAAATTGGGCCCAGGATTTTTGACTGAGATTATGGGCAAAATGAACCGCTATTTTATGAGTGATGTTCTCAGACAATGGTTGTTAAATGTTCTACAGGTTTCACCGGCCAATTTTAGCAACAATTAATTCAGTTTTATTGAAACGCATTCAAATTCAGGCATGCACTCTGAAAACTCACAGGTCAGAACATAGCCAGATTCTGGATCTCATTGGGTCTGACTCATTTCTGGGTCAGGTTGACACGAAAATTGATTTAAAAAGTGGGATCTTAACTTGGATTCGAGGTCATTTGAACACACATTCCGGGGCATACTGACCCAAAAACTGATAAGGTCCAAATGGACCAAGTATCTGGGTCAATTATGAGCCAGGAGTTTTCCCGGATCATTTGAACTAGCTATTTCGTATAGCTATACTTCTGCATTTATCTTTGTTTTCTTACACACCATGATTTCGCACGTCTCATTAAGGCTCGTTTGAGACGTTCAATTTGATTATTTATAGACATCACATAAGATTACATGCTCATTTTTCTTCAGTTGAAATTTCAATTACCCATTTACAATTGATGAAGTTGAGGTGATCAGCCACTTGTTGTTGACTTTTATTAAACTTAACGATCTTTGCAACTTAATTAATTATAATTAATTCGCAATAGTGGACTACATAATCTGATAAACGTTTCATGAAACGTTTCTCAGATTGAAAAGATTGTGCATCCCTTTCTCTAAAACCATATTCCTTGGAAGAGAATCTTTGTTTAAATATTATACATTATCAACAGCTGCAGTGTTTCTAATCAAGTAAGATGTTATTGTCATTTTTTTGAGTAATACCAAAGGTATACCTCTCCTTTAAATTGAATGATTTTGTTGATGAAATTTGCCGGGAAAATCTAGTTTATTATTCGTTTTCATTATTTGGTTATTGTTTTTATTTGTTATGAAGGTTTCAACCATCAGCACAGTTGTGGATGCTATGGTGGAGCTCGAAAACAGCGATGACTTGGACGGCATGCAGCGTCGAATCACCGAATTGTCTGGCAAGCTGAGGACTTGCAATGTGGGGCAGCAGGCGGCAGGTGATGGTGCACGGCACCCCTTTCCTACTGTAGGAACCGCAACTGTGAGGCAGAGTACCAGCCAAGAATCAGTTGGTGATAAAGCACTACCGGAAAGGTGGCCAGAGTTGGCAAAACAAAGTAAAAATAGTCTCGCATCGCGTAATTTTGTAGAAATAAACATGATGACATTCGATGAGCTGATCATGTTGAAAGTACTTTTAATCAAAGGCAGAATGAAACAAGAAATTGTTAAATTAATTATATTACAGCAAGTATCAACAACAACAAAAGAGACAATTTCACAAAAAGCTTGAAACAGTGACGAGTGGTTTCCTAAAATTATATACATTAACTAATTAATTATCAACGTTTCATTAAATGTAGCGGATTTTAACGAGTGTAAAAACAGATTAATGTTTCAATGTAGGATTGGCTGGTATTATTCTTTAATTTGATTTAATGGTCATCCCTGAAGCATTGGCGAATTAATAAGATTAAGACGTCTGGAACGAAGACTAAAGTGGCAGTTACCACTGCATCCTTGTATGAAAACTGTGTACCATCCATTTGTTCTCCTGTCTATAGATAGCTGCGGAAGACTAGTCTCCATTTCAGAGCCTTACACTGTCCGAGCAAGTATGAATCAGTATGGAGCGTGGATGAGGGACCCGAAGGTGAATCCAGACTATGTATACTATCAAAAGTAAGTATGGAGTAACACACACAAAATGTTTCCATTGACTAAGTACCCGATTGGTAAGAAGAAGATCATTAATTAGGAACTTTCCCCAGTACCAATTCTCCAGAGAATTGTTTCCATCTGAAATACTTTCAAAGACAATAAACACTATTCGATTTCCCGAAGTGGCAACCGAATTCAATGAACTTACAGTTTGGTTGTTTGGTGTTTATTGGAAACAAGATAACGGGGATAAAGATCGGTACCTTATCGTGTCTCAACATTGTTGATGTTCGGAACTGATGAATGAAAATCGAAATGTGTTGAATCGGTTTAAAACTAGTTGTTTAAACACGATGGGGCATGGTTCTTGATCACTTTACCTCGACTTCGTCTCATCGTGTGTTTAAACAACTTTGATTCAAATAGTATAGGACACCTTTCATTAAACTGTTGAGTGGCGGAACAGTATACATGAACAAATGTGACGCGTGCTCCACCATAACAAATGACAAAGATCTATAAATGATTATTTTGCAGTAGGCCTACTTAAAAGAATATTTCCCTCTCTTTACAGTTACACGGCCTCAAGTCAAACTGTGAAGTTTGGAGGTAGTATGAATGTGGGTGCCTTTCAGCGGTCTAAAACCCATTCGATTGAGGGAGAAACTCTCCGACACATTGAGGAGGCGATCGTCTACAACAGCTCCTTCTTTGCATACTCGGAGGAACGAGTGACGTATCAGGTTCAGGAGCAAGTGACCAGCAGTTACTATCATAGTTATCGTGATCGTGTGCAGACAACGACGCACTATCGGACAGACAAGAAACTGTTCAAGATCACACGGGACTCTTCGCCGGATTCTAACATGACTATTGACTCAGATGAGGTGGTGATTACGCGAGAAATTTCATCAGATACACCCCTGGATCGGTTTGCTTACTCCGGTCCAAGTGACGTTCCAAAGATGGACCTTAGCGTAGATGAAACTGGACTGTGGCTGCTGTACAGTAATGAACTGGAAATGCTCGTTGTCAGTAAAGTGGACGAAGAAACGCTGGAGTTTGAGCGTACACTGGAGAGTTCGTACCCGAAGAATAGTGTGGGAAACTGCTTCATCATCTGCAGGAAGGTGTACTGTCTGAACGGTGCCATGAGGTACGACTCTAAAGTGGCTTTCTTCATGGACACAGACAGTGGCTTCGAGGGATTCGTCAACGTCCCCTTCATCATCAAGTACGGGAGCCTATCATCGATTGAGTATAACCCACGTGATCAGCTGCTGTATGGCTGGGATAATGGCCATGCAGTTGTGTACAGTCTTACTTTCGAGTGACGCCCGACATACAAGCACGCATACACCCCGTCACTCGTTTAGTTTTAAATTAGGTCTAGCGACCTGTTAAAAGAGCATGATATTCTATAATAAACGTGAAATTTGAAGCAAGTTGAAGTTATTATACTTAGGTTAATTTTTATTAGTATATGACAACTCAGATACGCCCAAGTATTGATTAGTGCAGAAAATGTAAGCATTGCTGTTCACAGAAGTACATTGGCATCAAGAAAAACGACTCATGAAAGTTTAAAACACAAACAGACAAACAATTCACGATTTAAAATAATTGAAATGTAGAGACACGGGAAGGAGCCGGTCCTCCCTAACAGGACGGGCATTCACCAAAATACAAAAGCAACAAATTCCATACGAGACGTATACAAGTTATGAAGTGATCTCTTTATTTTGATCCTCAAGTCAATAGCACACAATACAAAATAGCATTAACTCAGTCACCACTAAGGCCAAGTGCAAAAGCGCAACACGAGGCTGGTTATACATACACACACAAGTTTAAAATTACCCGATTCAGATAGCCCTAAAATGACAATATTTCTCTAATAATTACACAATCTATAGTTGCATGACCCCAAAACATTATTGAAATAATCAGTTTGGTGCATGAATTTTGGCCTGTTTATATTAAGTGGTACACCCTACTTAGGGTAGTCAATTATCCTTTTTGGTCAACAAATTAGGCTTAAAATTTTGAAAATAAGTCACTGATTTGATATCTTTAAAAATGTAGGCCTAAGTTTATTTTGCGTTTGGTCAAACATGTTGGTTTTTACGTACTTAGTTTATGCATAGAGAAAGGACGTTTTTGCTTCAAATTGGTATTATGCAGGGCCCAAACTAGCCTTTTGTCAAGGCCTTCGTGGCTTGGACAGCTTCGTAGCGACGCGATCTCAAGCGACTGAAAGGGGAGTACTAGGACGGCCTTTTCCAACTTGTTTGCGGTTTCTAATGTGTTTCTTTATCATCTCGATTTTTGCTACACAAACAAGCAAAAGTCCAAACCAATCACAAGCGAATAATGCATGTTTCGTTTGCCTCATGAATAATTCATCAAAAAACCGCAAACAAGTTGGAAAAGGCCCTCGTGGCTACACCACTTGGCTCGCGCACGTGGTCTCCCTTTCCAGTCGCTCCGCTGTTTACACGCTGTTTTGACGATGGCCTTGTCAAAAGGCTAGGCCCAAACGAGCCTTTCTTCAAGGCAATCGTGTCTCTTACAAAGCCACGATGGTCTTTCCAACTTGTCAGGAATTTATGTTGATTTTTTTGTTTTTCTTGATTTCTTGTTTTTTATTTGCTACAACATTGGTAAGATTGAAAATACAAATGTTCACAGATTTGCACATAACTTACATGGTATAAAGATGGTCATGGTAAAAACTTCCCTTGAAATAGTTTTGCTTGAAATGCTAAGTTTTAAGGAAATGAGTAAAACAATTAGTCTTTATCACTGGTGATAAAATCCGGTGTTTGAAAACAGTGAAAACATATAATGGGTTTTGTCACTCTTTTCTCATGACTCCGAAGACCGATTTAGCTGAAACCTCCACAGGTTAAGATGTTTTAAATGGATTATTAGAAAGGAGGAAAGTGGAAGTATCGTGACAAAAATACAATTATCAATCGAAATAGGACAACAGTTGACTACAAATAATCAACAATATTAAGTGTGGAGATGTACCTTAACATGTAACAAAACGAGAACATAGCAATGATCCTCGGCTGCATTATCACCCGATTCGACTACCCACCGCTGTTAATAAGCAAGGCTTGAGGGGGGGGGGGGGGGGGGGAGATGCCATACTATAAGCGTGCCCGAAATATATTATCATCTTACATAATATCACCCGCCACGATTGTTAGCGAGGCATGTCATAATATGCAATGTTTAAGTTCTCTCCGTGGATCGGTTGGTGGCGCTTTCCACAGGCATGCAACTGTAACTTCACCCAAAAAGAGGAAATTACAAAATTTCAATAATTTTGTACAGTATTTTTCAATTTTGAATGGTAAAACTGAGAATAAAAAGAGGAAATCAGCGGAAAAGAGGAAAAGTTGCATGCCTGTTTCCATCATGGCCGCCTCATGAAATAATGACTTCTTCTGCAAAGTTCTGGTTGCGGAAGTTTTCACCCCAAAATGTCTCCGAATCATCAATGGATGAATCACATTGAACACATCCACTTTGTATTCAGGTGCTTAGGTAGAGATTCTGCCGATCAATGATTATTGGTAAGTTAATGGTGTGACTGATTCTCTACCGCGCGACGCCGACCTCGCTTCTAAGTGTGCCTGGCGTATTATGTAAGATGATAATATATTTCGGGCACGCTTATAGTATGGCATCTCCCCCTCAAGCCTTGCTTATTAACAGCGGTGGGTAGTCGAATCGGGTGGCATTATACATTGGCTTTACATACATTTAACTTGTAATGTTAAGCAGCTTAAGAAAATTAGTACTCATTTGTTTGAATCTTTATTTGTGTAACTTGCTTTTTAAAATTATATTCTTTTCTATGTTTTTGTTTTTGTGTTGCGCATAGAGGCTTCTGCATTATGCGCTATATAAATTTCTCGTATTATTATTATTATGTATGTTTTTTGTTTCTATATTTAGATTAAAGCAATTCAAAGCAAACTTATCATCCCGATTTTTTCACAATAGTGGGTCATTATTTAAGCCTTGACCTCAGCGGTTTGACAGCGTTCCTTATTAATTGAATATGGGTGGAAAGATTTTGTAAAAGTATAATCTAATGATCCAAGCAAAATAATGTGAATTGAAATTGCGTGGTTTTCCTTCTGTTTACTTCGTGAACTAAAACGATCCGCCATTATGTCGAGTCAAACATCTGGTTCTACAAAATGGCAGACCATGTTCGTTCACGAAATAAAAGGAAAACAACATAATTTCGAGGCATTTGATTGGATCATTACATTCTATTTTTAAAATATTTGTTCAACCACATTCAATTCTTAGCGAACGCTTTCAAACGCTTTTTATCGCCTTAACCGCCCAATCCAAGAGAACGTGACCCTTTAGACCAGAACATTGGGTACAGCATGCTCTTCGCTACACCATCCTCTTGGTAGTGATGATGTCACACTCCAAATTTGACTATATGAGTCCTACGTTGGTAAATATGACTCTTGGAACGCTTGGCAATTACGCTTCACGCCTACTACGATAGATTTGACATTGAGATGTATGACAGGCTTTTAAAATGTCATTTCAGGGACACGTTGCATTGGATTGGGCGCTTTGGGCTATAAAAAGTGTTAGTTGTGAAATCAATTTGGTTGGAAAGATTTAAAACTACAATATATAACGATTCACATAAGTTAAGTATTCATCGAAGTTGTGTGGTTTTCCTTTTAATTCGTGAACTAACACGCCCGCCATTTATAACCAAATTTTTGACTCCACTCTTTTTTTATTGGCGCTTTGAAATGGCGTTTTGAAAGCGTTTTGAAAGCGTTTGTTATGAAATGAATATGGCTGGAAAGGTGTTTTTTCAAACAGAACATAATAATTCACACAAACTTCCTCGAAATTGTTTGGTTTTCCTTTTACTTCGTAAACTATGGTCTACCATTTTTTGAAGTCAAAAATTTGGTTCTACAAAATGTCGGACCGTGTTAGTTCACGAAGTAAAAGAAAAACCACACCATTTCGAGGGTTACAACATATTATGTGGATCATTATATTCTACTTTAAAAACATCTTTCCAGTAATATTCACTTCTTAACGAACGCTTTTAAAACACAAAGCGTCCAATCCGAAGGCAATGTCTCCCTTTAGTGCATTAATTTATTCATTATTCACACACTTTTGAGCGCCCCCTGGCGGCAGCCCATTCCCCTGACGGCAGCCCATTCAAATTCAACCCTGTGGGGTTCATTGTGTTTTTGTTTATACTCTGACATCCAATTAATATGTTAAATTATCACAAACGTATCCTAGAAACATTTTCAGTTCTTGTACGATGACTTCGTCAGGCATATGCAAATTCGTTGAAAAGTGTGCCAGGTTGAGGTCCCACACGGGTAGGTAGAAAGCACCTGTACCCATAAAAGCATCCCTTAATATTATGTCCGTTTTCTTTCGCAAGAAAATCAGAAAACCTCAAAATAAATGCGTATGCAGGGAAATTCCTTGGTGAGGTCCCTTGATCACAATTAAAATACTAGGACAGCGTTTGCGTAAGCGAAGCACGGCATTCCGCATCAATACCGTCCGTTCAATGAAACTATCTCTTGTCCACAACGTGAAGTGTGCCCAGGGGCTGAGCACAATGATAATTATACCTCCGGCAGTCGAGGGAGTTTAGTCAAGAACATCAACCTCGTACTTCATGTCCTTGCGACCAAAAATGGCGTTTCCCATTCGGTCCGGATGGAAATAGAAAGCTATAAGTGAGGTCAATGGAACCAAAATGTGCTTCGCACCGGCTTCATTTCACCTGGTTTATTTGAAACTTCTTCCTTGGGTTTGCCTGCTTGTAATACTTTGTTAAAGTTCCGATACCATTGGCCTGTGGTTGAGTCGCCATGTAAAAGGAGTTTCTTGCCGTGTAGGCATTTGTGCAGCGTGTCCTTTGGAAAGTCGGGTATTCTGCAGAGCATTCAGTGCCAATTGCCACTCAACCAATAACCCTGAACAACTGGTATTTCTTGGTCGGGCAGACATCGGGGTAAGTCATTCAAAGGAGGGGGAAATCCAGCTATTATAGAAGAAAATTGTGATAAGAATAAATCAGATTGACAACAAAAGTAAAGGTTTCAAAAACGACAAAGATACACAACATTTCGGATATGCCCTGGCACAAAATACAAGTTACACGTACTTTAATTGTATGTACGTGACTGATCAATGTGCATTGTTGTCAGGATGCCTGCATTAAATTCATTTTTAGTTTTTAACTATAGTTACCGTTTATCAGTGGTGGATTTTTTTCATGCAAGACGTTAAATGTAAGCTTGTAACTTTTCTGGTTATATAAAAGTAGCTATTACAACTTTAAAGGCTTTTTGGGGGTAAAATCATATGATCACGGTCTCAGCTATCCCGCGTGCTCAGCTATCCAGATGACCAAATACGGTAACATTACGTCATGCCAAGCGAAAGTAGTCCAGTTTTAGTGCCGTGCTGAGTCGTGTTGTGATACTGAGAACGTGTATTTTAAACATCCCCTTCTTTCTAGCTGTCATGGTGGCATCTGCGAGCACTGAACGCGTGAAGCGTTTTAGGGGTATCTCTACTAAATAAACTTCCATAGCATATAGGCCTGTAGTGAAAAATGCCAAGTATAAAAAACAAAAACGTTTTAAATACTTTGAAGTTCACAGCTTGTTACACAGAAGATAAAATTATCCGTCGACTCCTAAACTTTTTTTTTTTATCAATATGACACGGGTTGTCCAAGGCCCATCGAGTTATTCTTCATCCAAATAAAAACACCCGCACACTTGTTCGCAGGTTTTGAAAGCTGGATATCCGAGCACGCCGGACTACTGAGACAGCGACTACAGCGTGCTGAAATGCCCGGCTACGTCACCCGGATTGCTGATCACGTCGGATAGCTGAGACCGTGACACCGATATGGCCTCTCGCCCCGTGGCCTCGGGCGATAAAGTCCTGGGACCCCGAACCCCCCATTTGAAGAATACGCGGCCTGAGCGAAGACTTTGAATATTTTGAACCAGCTTATTAATTAGTTTTTCGGTGTAAAAGTGCAGGAAAGTTTCTGTTACGGACAGCTGGTCCTAATTATTTGTTATTACAATAAGCATAGAGAAAGGACCACGGATCTCTATGCAATAAGTGAGGAAATGTAACTTAGCCGAACCTGTAGTATTTATGAGGATATTTTGCATAATATTTCAGGGCTCCCATTATTGGAGCTAGAGACGGTGGAAACGCTGCCTTGAGAGGGTTCAGTGGAGGTGGGTGGTAAAGACACACCGCAAGTCCACCGCAAGTCCACCACAAGTCCGCAACACCCGGCTGAAGGGGAGAGACTCCTATTGAGGGATGACCTTGCAACATGCTTTGACATTGTGGGTGATGTACACCTCGTAGTTATTGGCTAAGGATACAGTAACCACCGAGAACTTGAACTTTTGAAACTTGGTCATTGCACCAAGCAAATCAGAATATTACATCCGTAATATTTAGTAATGTATACCTATTTTCTTTATTGAATATGTTCAGTGTAAATAGTGTAAATAAATAAGTTAGCGTAAAAAGCAACGACTGCTAAACCTACGTCTATTTGTAACTTTGTGGTGTCAAAGGAAGGAACAATTATTGTCTAGATTTTATTTTTGACTTTGGGAGAACCCGGCTTTGTGACAAAGAGCTATGCTTAAAAGCATAAACAACTAGCTGAGGGGCAACGGCAGCTTGAGGAACAACTCGGGGCCTCGATATAATTTAACAGAGAGCGAATAGCGGAACTCGAAAAAGCAAAATATATTTTAGGGGATACCGTAGACGTGCTAAAATCAGACCTCTCCGCTGTACACAACAGCAGGCGGAAATTAACAAGCAATAGTATTTCTCAAAGTGTTATTATTTTAGAATACTTGGTTTGGAAGAATCTGCAGATGAGAAATGCATGGAGCTAGTCAGAAACATCTTGGTGAAAAAATTTGGTTTCGAAGCTGAGCCTCTGATAGAACGAGCCCACCGAGATGGCAGAGGAAAGAACGGGAAACCAGCCCATGTGCTCGTCAAGATGTTATCCTACCAGAGCAAGGTAAAGGTGATGAAATCTCACCGCATTGCCTTTGAGGGTTCACACACTTTATAAATCACATCAGGCAGACGGTGCTTTAATACGACTCCCTTTCAATCATTTCTTCTCTTCACAATGCTCACTTTCCTTTTGTTGTTAAGACCATTGGTAAATCAAACAGAAACCAACCTTGGATCAGCCATTCGATTGTTGATTCATGCAACTTCAACAAAAGGCTTTATAGGCGTTTTCTGCACAATCCAACTACAAACAATGAGCGCAATTACGAGACCTTTCGCAATCGCCCGACTGCTACCATCCGGAAGGCAAAAAAATACAATTGCTGCTCGATATGGGGCAGAGGGAGGCCCCCCCTCTATTGTGTCTTCATTGTGTTCTGGGAATCTCAGGAATTCTTTTGAGAATTTTAGGGGGGGTGCTTCTGTATACAAGAGGGAAGAGTGTGTTAGGGTTAGGGTTAGTTTGGGGGGGCCTCCCTCTGCCCCATATCGGGCATGGTATAAAAAAATATGATTATGCCCGCAAGCTCGAGTCTCGTAAAGACAGATTAAAAAAGTATTTGGCGGGAAATAAACAACATTCTTGGTAAGGGTAAAAAGACGCCTGCTCCTGGCAGTTTCACTGACGGAGAGCTTCACCTCTCGACTCCTCCAGACGTTTCTAATTCCTTCAGTTCTTTCTTTACTAACTTAGGTTCTTCCAATAGCTAACAAAATCCCTCCTACCGACACCCACTTTTCACACTATTTACGCAACCCAAACTCTTCTTCTTTCTTCCTTTCTCCTATACTTGTTCTCAAGAAATTATCCGTATTGGGAAGGAACTTAAAACCAGCGCTAGTTGTGGATTTGATGGCATTAGTTCGACTGTTATAAAATCCGTTATTCTCTTTATTGCCGAACCTCTCTCTCCACATTTTTAATCTTTCCTTTTCCACTGGCTGTGTTCTTAAGTTATTCCCGCCTTCAAATCGGGGGAAGCTCATAACATAAGTAACTACAGACCTATATCTATTCTTCTGTGCTTCTCAAAAATTCTAGAGAGACTGGTCGATAATCGCCTCTTCAAATTTACTTCTCATTTTCATCTTCTTTATGATAATCAATATGGCTTTCGCAGTGAACACTCTACTGACATTCAATTAATTGATAGTGTTACTAATGCGCTCTGCAAGAAACTTCAACATGTCATTGGTGTGTTTATTGATCTATCGAAAGCTTTCGACACTATCATCAACCATTCTATTCTTCTTTCAAAGCTTGAACATTACGGCCTAAGAGGAGTTACCCTTCAGTGGTTCCAAGATTACCTTCATAACGGGCAACAATTTACCTCAGTGATGAACTGTGACTCCGATCGTCTTTTTGTTCTCTGCGGAGTCCCACAAGGCTCTATTCTTGTCCCGGTTCTCCTCCTACTTTATAAACGACATTCACTGTTCCTCTTCACTGCTATCATTTACTTCATTCGCTGACGATACAACTATTCTTCATACTGGTTCGAACTGCGACACTCTTATCGATTCTTTGAACTCTGAACTGGTACGAATGACACTACTACCAGAAAGACCCCTCAGAACATCCATGATGATTGCAAAAATCTCCTTGATCAAGCTAAGAAGAAGGCAACAACGGTTAAATTGTCTAGCATCCCACCTAGATCCGATAGTAAGGTCAGTTCAACTAAGATTGACACAACAAATGATCTTCTGTGTAACCTTGCCCATGAGAGCGATGTCGAGTTTGTAAATAATGACACAAACTTTAGATTCAAAGATGGCAGTATTGATGATGCTACACTCTTGCTGGATGGTCTGCATTTATCTGATGCAGGTGCCAAACGTCTTCTACGTAATCTTGGCCTACAGCCCTCGGAAGGGACCATAGTGCAGCGGCTAAGCAAGAAAATTGTGCACTTTTTGAGAAAAGCATGAAACTTCTAGCATAGTTAGTTTTCACCATAAGATTTATTTTCAGATGTGGAGGGAAGTCAGATTTGACCTCTGATGACCCTGAGAGGTCAAATCCAAAATGGCCGCCAGTCCGCATTGTCTGATGTACAAACAAGCTTAACTTTCGAACCAAATAGTGTAGAAAAACGTTTCAGGTGTCATTTTTAACTAAATTGGGGATGCCAAATCATTTGGTAATACTTTTGAAATCGCCAAAACTCAAAAAATATGTATTTAGGTCAAGGTTAACGTCAAATTAGGCCAAAAAAGTGATTTTTGGTTAAACTTTGGCTCTATTTTGATACTTAGGAGTAATAATTAAAAATAAATAGAGAAGACCCATGTTAAATATTACCACCACTCTAACTATCCAGGGCCCAATTTCATAGAGCTGCTTAACGACCAATTTGGTGCTTACGTATGAGTTTCTACTTCATAGCGCTACTACTAACCGTAACTAAGCACACGAAAAGGTATGCTAACCTTACGGTGCTTACTGCACGAAAATTAATGACATACCAATGCAAACCTATTGTAAACGCACAAGGTGGCCGCCCTATTGTCTTGCTAACCTGTGAAATGTGCTTATGCTTAAGCAAATTTGTCTACTACAGTTAGCACAAAAATTTGCTTACCTGTAAGCAGCTCCATCAAATTGTGCCCAGAAGACCCAAAAAGCTATTCCAAATACGACCTAAAACCTCTTCATTACCACTATAGATGTCCACATTAATTTAGCACTGTCCACAACTTATGAATATCCTAATGGTAACGATCAAAATCTAACAGTCTCCAGAACAAGAGCACAGTGCAGTGCACTTGAGTGCAGCTTTACCACATCTGCAACGTCCAGTGCACCCTTTCTTGCAGCGACAGTGGATCAAGTCAGGGCACGATTTTGATGCCTCAGGTAGAGTGGTCCAAAGAGGCTTCCGGCCAGTTGTTTTGTTTGTCCAACCCCAGTCAGATGGCTCTGTTATCTCTGGATCCTTGGTCAATGCCTGGTTCTAACAGTTGGCCTGGTAGCAAGTGCGCTTGATGTGCTGATTGAGTGCTGCCTGGGTTGGAGGAATGTTATCCAGGGTTCTAGACTTCTGTGTGAAGAGCTGTTTCCTGGCATCATTCACTTCCATGCTCTCACTGGTTTGGTCGTACATCAGCACCACAAATCGTTCTAGCAGTAACATTGATCCTTCACTGACCTCACTTGGCATGCATACATGTAGGAGCTCACTGAAAGCATCATTCACCTCTGGGAAAGACTTCCAAGTTTCCCAGGCAGTCTTCTTTCCACTGCCAGCGAATGCAGATACAGTATCACACCCGGTGAACGCATGAAAGACTGGGAGAGTAAGACACTGTGTCGGATTCATTGTGGCAGCCATTTCGTGAACAGCTATGTACCAAAAGCTTGATCCAACACCAAAGGCGATCCACACCTCATCAGGAGCTATCTTGCTTAAATAGCCACAGCCAGTACAAACACATCACGTATGGCTACCTTTTTACACCCTTTTTTCACAGCGTCTGCCACATGCAGAAGCTAGTAGACGAGTGTCAGCCTCCACTAGTGAGCTTTGGGGCAAGGCAGGCAGAGTGTGACTCAGCAGGAGATCAGAGTATTCCACTTCCATCTGTTGCATACAGTTCCTTGCCCTGTGGTAGTTGAAGATGAACAGCTTTGCGTGACAGGAAAACAAACAATTCGGTTTTGTTCTCATTGACTCGAAGAAAGTCCTTCCAGTTTTTTGGCAGCACAGTAGAATGAACCACCTTTTTCCTGGTGTCCTTTCCCCTATTCTGTCTTGTTGGAGCTTTCAGGCTAGCAGGTAAGTATACATCCAAGACAAGGTCGATGCGGATGCTTTTCTCGAGTTGAGCAAAGATGTATGGGGCAAACACTCTTTCTCCATATACTCTTGAAATGTTCTTGATGTTCCAGGATTAAGCATTTGAACCACAGCTGCACCATCAAGAATTATTGCATCGGCCATGCCACAGGTGCACTATTGTTTTCCAGCAGAATTTATTCCAGGCAGTGAAGTAGATATGCTTTAACTCCAATCTGCATTTTCCCTCCAGTTGACAGAGCTGCCTGGTTTTCAAGGGAGAAGAAATTGTCCATGTCTCCATCCTGTGTCTGACACGAGATTTACAGCCTCAAAAAGAAACCACAGTCACTCTAAAGTGCTGCGAGCTGTGCCTTCTGTTTTGACATTACCTTGGCCGGTGAGCTACTGAAAAGTGGCAACTTGTTCTTTGGAAGTGTTTGTGTGCCTTAACACCCCTCAGAAATGCTGCTTGCACTCCAGGTTACTGGTCATGGTGATGGTGTCCAGTGTCAGCAGCACCCTAATATCTTGCTTTATGGCCTGTTCCTCAAACTCTGTAGTGATCCTGGCAATTTGCTGGCCCTGCTAGCAGCCAGCGTCAGAGTGCTCCTGGATTGCTAGTCAGTCCATTAGCCCCCACCCCCCCTATAGGACCTTTCACCATTGCATTGTTCTGCTCATGGCACTGTTCAATTGCCATGGCAGAGAATATGTTGCTGGTTTTGTGCACCACAACATTTCCAGAAATGAATTCTGCTGGGACATCTGGGTGTTTTACAGCGAGGTCGTCATGTCACGGATGTGTACGGAAGCCATTTGGAGTAGTGCGTGTGATCTAGGGCGAACATCCAGGGCGTTATCTGTGTCGGCGATTTCACGTACAGCTTGAAGTTACCTTTACGAAGAGACCTGATGTACCGCAGCAAGAGAAGCTCAAATGCCAGGGTCTAAAGCCAGTAACCAAAGTGGACACAAGCATTTGCTCGCCGTACGCACCACTCCTCAAAAGACGTACTATCTGGTTGAAAGGCATATAAGTATCATCGGATGTGCAGTCCTCAATGTAAGCTTGTTGGAGGAGTGTAAAGGGGCTTGCAGCTATGACCTGGTATGCGTGGCGGGTCTTGGTGCCATGGCTGGCAAGTATGAAGGAATTGGCTGTTCCGGAACTTGCAATGTCGGCCTGTACCAGGGCGTTCGTACAGGCACTGTCTTCCAACCGGTCTCCCAACAACTGTAACGTGGCCATCTCGATGTGTGGACCACCAAACATGATCCAAAAGCGATCCTCTCCGTGAGTGTCTGGCCAGGTCCACCGAACTTCCTTTGCAAGAGCATAAAGGGGTTGGTCAGCGGCAACGACAGGAATTTGACCTGGGTTAAAGTGCTGAACTGCTGCATTGACGATGTTCATGGAGTGCCGTATCATTGCCATGGAGTGTGTATTGTCAAAAACAGAGGCAATAGTGCGTTGAGTGCTGCAGGTGTGATGACAGCTTGGTGTGTGTCAGCATGGTAGGCATGCCACGATATCCAGCCATCCATGGTAGACTTGTCAACAGCCGTCTTGACTTTGCTGAGCCACGCAAACTCAGCAGACACAGCAGCCAGGAAGTTGGAAGGTCTCACGGGACCTTGTACAGCCGGCACACTAAAGTCATTTTTTCTTGAGGGCAGTTGGTGGCACAATTGTGTAGGCCGATGGCAGAGGTGTCACTGGCTTGGTGGAAGAGCTAGCTTGACTAATTACCGGTGCACTACGTTCAGTTCCACCATGTGTGTGTGACGGATGCTGCATAAGTGAGATTCCGATGCCGTGGAAGGAATCTTTTGCAGTTGCAGAGCTTGGATTGTGGTCGATGTTGTCCACAGCTCCTGTTGTAAACAGTTCAAGACGCAACTTTGGTGAGCACACTCTTCCACCCTATAGCGCAGTTTTCCAGACTTGAATTGAGGTGTTTGCCAAATACTGCCTAGCTGCCCACTGACCATTATGCATACGGTCAGTTACAAGACAAAGAATGGTCTGGTGCCAATAAGTGAAATAAACTAACTGAAAATGGATTAAGATGGGGGACTATGCGGGGGAACCACTCCTTGAGCAATTTGAGAATATTATAGGGAAGAACACACGAAAAATAAATGGTAAAACATGTTGTAAACATTCAAAATTTGCTATTTTGGGGTCAATTTTGACCTTGACCTTGACCTTCATGCATTTCCTTGAGTTCTGGCGGTCTCAAAAGTCTCATCAAATGAATTGGCACCCCCAATTTAGTTGAAAATGACACCTGAAACGTTTTTCTACACTGTTTGATTCAAAAATTAGGCGTGTTTGTACATTAGACAATGCAGACTGGCAGCCATTTTGGATTTGACCTCCCACGGTCCTCAGAGGTCAAATCTGACTTCCCTCCACATCTGAAAATGAACCTTATGGTCAAAACTAACTATGCTAGAAGTTTCATGCTTTTCTCAAAAAGTGCACAATTTTCATAATATGGGAGCTTATCCGCTGTACTACCAATGAAGTGGCCAAATCAACCAGATAGTAAAACTACCAGACATGATGCCTCACCAACACCTGGGCGCTTCCATCCTCCAAGTGCTTCAAATGGCTTCAACCCCAGATTAAAGAGCCACCAGGATCAAAGTCAAGTTCGACAACCTACATCCATGTCACACAGGGGAGCAACTAATAGATTTATCCCTCGTAATAAGCCACATCACCGGACTCCATCTGGAAAAGGCCCCCATGATTGGGTCCCTCATCATACTAGACCAAAGTACTTCGCTACTCAACAAAGCCAGCCAATATGTCATTAATGTGGTGAAACCGGACATACCAAAAACTACTGCCGGTGTCATAGGGAAAACATACTCTTTGTGATGTGGCCAAGATAACTCTTAGTCACCACTATATATGGTGTGTATACTTGCATTGATTTAGATTTTAAAGTAGCCAAACACAAAACCGTTAGGTTTAGGGATTACAAGAATTTTGATGAAGATACCTTTTTAAATGATATTAAGTGTTGTTCTATTTTTAATAAGTGCGAGGATAGCTACACAGAGATGAAATGTTATGGACTACCTGGCGTAATGAGTTTTTAAATAATTGTAATAGTCATACTCCTATTAGTATTAAAATGGTAAGAGTTAAGAATAGGTATTGTCCTTGGATGACCCCGGACATTGTTAAACTTATGTATAAAAGGGACTTTTTAAAATCTCTGTCTATTTTTAATGCTTGTTCTGACACCTTGAATGAGTACAGAAAAGCCAGAAACCTTGTCACCTCATTAACGAGACAATCTAAACGTGAGTATTTTAAAAAAAGATCCTCTTTTTTGGAAGAATCCCAAATGTTCTTATAGTCTCAGTTTTAATCCTGTGCCTGAAGAGTCCGTTATGAAAGCTTTACGTCATCTGAGCACTGACAGTAATCTTGATGTCACGTGGACTTTGATACTAAACTTCTCAGGGTAGGTGCATGACACTGGATATTTACAAATCTCTTTGTTATTCTATCAATCTGTCTCTTAAGAGTAGTGTTAGTCCAGATGATTGGAAATTTGCCCGTACCACCTCAATTTACAAAGGAAATGGTTGTAAGAAGGACAAAGGTAATTACAGACCTAATTCTGTTGTTTGTCATGTTGCTAAAATTATTGAAAAGGAAGTTCAGGTCCAACTAATTGATTACCTTAATACCCATGACATGTTTACATTGATCAATTTGCTTTCCTTAAAAATCACTCTACTCAGTCTTGTCTGCATCGTGTTATTGATGACTTTTATAAAGCTTATAATGAGCATGAAGTTGTTGGCTCTTGTTTTCTTGACATATCTAAGTGCTTAGATATAATTGACCACGACCTGTTACTCTTTAAACTAGATCAGCATGGTATTTCGTGTAATGAACTAAAGTGGTTCAAGAGCTACATTTTTAACAGAAAACAAGTGGTAAGGTGCAATGGTGAAGTTTCAAGCCCAAATGATATTTCAGTAGGAGTACCCCAAGGAAGTGTTCTTGGACCGATCCTATTTTTACTTTACATCAATGACATCATACAAAGTGTTGATTCCAAGTGCACTTGTAATATTTTTGCTGATGATGTTATTATTTACACTACTGGGAGCAATATTAATGATGTTCACCATGTCTTGCAATCTAATATTGATAGCATTAGTGATTGGTATAAATGTAATCGTCTTGCTATTAACCCTGATAAAACCAAAATTATGCTTTTGAAATCTAGTCGTGTTAATAATGTCGAAAAATTGAATATTTCCATTAAAGGCACTGAACACGTTTGGTAATTACTCAAGATATATATTAGCATAAAAACTTAATTGGTAACCAGCAACGGAGAGCTGTTGATAGTATAAAACATTGTGAGAAACCACTCCCTCTGAAGTAACGTAGTTTTTGAGAAAGAGGTAACTTCTCACTAAAATAATAAAAGACTTCATGCATGAAGCCTTTTATTAGCATCTGAAAGCTCACAAAATTGTGCAACAAGGGTGTTATGTTTTTTCTTTCTTTATTTTCATGCAACTTCGATGACCGATTCAGCCCAAATTTTCACAGGTTTGTTATTTTATGCATATGTTGGGATACACCGAGTGACAATACTGGTCTTTGATAATTACCAAACATGTTCAGTGCCTTTAAGGACACTCAGCTCGAACAGGTTGATAAAGTAAGGTATTTAGGGATTGAAGTTGACGAAAACCTTATCTGGGAATCACATGTTAGGAATGTTGTTAAGTCGGTCGCTTATAAGGTTTATCCCCTTGGTCGACTAAGACATGTCCTTAACAATAGTCTTCTTAATACCCTGTACTAACCATTCAACCGTGTCTGGACTATGCCAGTTCTGTTTGGGGTAACTGTTCAATGACAAGTAGGAAGAGCTGCCGGGATTGTTGCTAATGATTTTGATTATGTAAATGTTCATGGTGATGACATAATTAGAACTATTTCTTAGCAGACTTTTGAACAGAGGAGGGATTTCTTTTTAGCCTGCAATATGTATAAATGTGTTAATGGTTTAGCCCCAGACAGACTTTGTAATAATAATGAGATGTACTTTAGGCATGGGTTCAATACTAGAAATGCTGATTCTCTTAATGTTGTTCTCCCTAAGCCTAACATGGAATGTTTTAAGCAATCTTTTAATTATTCTGGTGCTGCTATATGGAACAAGTTACCTACTAAGGCCCAAAAATGCATCGTCTATTGGTGGTTTCAAAACTATGTATAAACAAATCAATTTTGTGGTTTATTTTAATCCTCTTGTTGTTCTTCTTATTTTAATTGTAAAATCTCTGACTGTAAGTTTATTTTTAAGTAATGTTTTTCCTTATTCTCATTTTTAAGACACATGACCATAATGTAATACAGCCGTTGTGCTGATATTTGTATCCTGTATAAAGATTTTAAAATAAATAAATAAATAAATAAAATTGACACTATTCCCATCAATAGGGTGTTTTCTAGAGTAATTGTTGACTTTAAACTCTCTTGGACTGAGCACATTTCCTCTATTGTCAACATTACCTCGCGTAATACTTGGGTTATTTCCAAGTTACGTTATGTTCTTCCTCCTGCTGCTCTGGTATTACTCTATAACACATTTGTTCTTCCATAATTATCTTAATTACTGCAACATCGTCTGGGCCAATTCAAATAATAATAGCCTTAATTCTTGGTCTGTTATTCAAAAACGCACTATTAATTAGAATGTGCACCTCCTCACACCCTCGTGAACACACTGCTCCCCTATTTGCACAATTACACACCCTTACTATTTCTGATACCAACCAACTTCATACTGGCATATTCATGTACAAATATTCTCACAATCTTCTTCCCACTTCCTTTTCTTCCATATCTCTCTAGTGAAGCCATTCATGGCCACTCGACCAGATCATGTCGTAATCTTTATATCCCTTTCACTCGAGCCTTTTATTCCATGATAGTAATGCGGCATAACTAAAAACTGAATTGTGCATTTTGATATTGGGCCATTTAAATTTTTTACTCCTAACGGCTTTGGCGGTCATTTTTCAAAATGGCCGCCATAAGCCATTTTGTTCTTTATGGTACATTAGCGGGTTGCCGCGCTTCGCGCGGCACCCGCTAGGCTAGGTGGGCGCGATTCTTGCATATAAAATGTTGCAAAGTGGGGTGAGGGGGAAGGAGATAATTGGAGAGGGTATGAGAGGTAAATCATTTTCAGAATGGGTTTGGTAAGGATATTGAAAATCAGTACGCAATGTAGTTATGTGTTATGATAAAACTTTGAGCATGCAAAAGGTGTTGAGTGTTGTCGAAACGTCGCGTTCCCTCCTCACCCTTTTCTTGCCCCTTTTCTCGACTACGAAGCAAGTTGGGGTGAGTTTGAATATACTAACGCAATGATGCATGCTTGGCATGATATGTAGGTTTTTTGATATGTGAGGTCTTTTTGAATATCAAACAAAGGCCCGAGTAATCCATGGAATATATGCTTCTGTGGTCCTAAAATTTGTAAAATGTGTGAATTTATGTATATACTTGATTTCCTTTTTTCTTTATTTCTTGATTTCTTTTGACCTATTTCTTTATTTCTTAAATGTGTCTTTGTTTCTATACTTTCTCTCTCTGTATATCCGTGTTTGCCCGTGGTGAACTTTGTATTTGCTCAGTATATTTCGGTGTTTCTGTAATGATGTGTTTTTCTGACTTGTCTGTTTGTCTTTTTATTTGTTTATTTTGTTAATGTCCTAGTTTCGTTATTTCCTTAGTTGCATAGGGGGCCTATAATAATCGTTGATGTTTCTTGATATCTCGTTGACGTTTATTGTTTGATGTTTTTATGTTACAGTTGATTTCGATGCTTGTATGTCAGTATTAATTCTGTTTTTTTTAAATATAATTTCGGTTGTGGTGTTTGTCTCCTCATTTCGTTCTTCTAGATTGTGTAAATGGTTGATGAATACAATAATAATGTTAAGTGTTAGGCCTACAGGGGTGTGAGTGTTGTGTCACATTTTGTTGATGACAGTTTTGTAAACTTGTTTATTATTTTGTCTTGAAGGACCCTGTTCAAATTTGTGTGTTAGCGTTTTCCTTTATTTGTTCCTTTCTGTCTGTCTTTGATTTCTTGATTTATGTGCTTGTTTGGAGGAGGCTTTATTTTTGTGTGTTTCCCTTTATTTAATTGTGTCGTTATTTCTGGCTTTCTTTATGGCTTGTTTCTTTATTTCTTTATTGCTCGGAAATTATTGGTTGTATTTAGGCCTACATACCACTAAATGCAGGTAAGGACTAATATTCAATAATGCTAATTGTCTTTGTGAATTTTATGTTGTGTCTTTATGAAAGAAATAATAAAAGGAAAACATTATAAAGGGGACATATGAGGTCACATCAAGAAGGGGAAAAATGAGCTGGAAGAAGACAAAGCATCGTTAACAGAAAATATGCAGTTTACAATTAGGATTACCCCCCCCCCCCCCTTTGAGCTGCATTTTAAATCAATCATCTCGCTATAATAGTATGCCGTTGCACATAATCGCGGGAGACGTTGGAACACCAGTGCCGACCCCAGTAAGCGGTGTCCGGCACGCGAAATTCCCAGAATGCACAACAATGCAAAACAGCGAACGCAAATTGAAAGACCCCCAATTTATGTTTTGAATATGCAAAGTTTATCCCAAAATCAACACCCACAAATCATCTGCTTCTGTGGTCCTAAAATTTGTAATATGTGTGAATTTATGTATATATACTTGATTTCCTTTTGTCTTTATTTCTTGATTTCTCATTGACCTATTTCTTTATTTTCTTAAATGTGTCTTTGTTTCTATACTTTCTCTCTCTGTATATCCGTGTTTGCTCAGTATATTTCGGTGTTTCTGTAATGATGTGTTTTTCTGACTTGTCTGTTTGTCCTTTTATTTGTTTATTTTGTTAATGTCCTAGTTTCGTTATTTCCTTAGTTGCATAGGGGGGGCCTATAATAATCTTTGATGTTTCTTGATATCTCGTTGACGTTTATTGTTTGACGTTTTTATGTTACAGTTGATTTCCATGCTTGTATGTCAGTATTTCTGTGTTTTTTTTAATAATTTCGGGTGTGGTGTTTGTTTCCTCATTTCGTTCTTCTAGATTGTGTAAATGGTTGATGAATACAATAATAATGTTAAGTGTTACAGGGGTGTAAGGAGAGGTATGAGGAGAGTCACTTCCACGCAGTATACCCTGGACGTCTTCGGGCGACTAAGAATTCTTCACTAGTCTCTGAGCTATCTACGATTACCGTACAATTACCGTACTCTACGATTGTCCTAGCTGGACTCAAATCCTGGTGGTGCTGGCCACAGCTTCTTTCTAGATGCTGGTGGTCCCTGCATATTGCAGCTTAATGTAGAAGGCCTGACTCGTGCAAAGAGTGAGGTTATACAACAGCTAGCCCATCAGCACTCTGCACAGATCATCCTTCTACAAGAGACTCATTCTACTACTGACTCTGACATCAAGATCTATGGCTACCAGATCGTTGCAGCCATTCACCACAAGCATCATGGCATTGTGACGCTGGCAAAGGTGGGGAACACTTTCTCTGTTTTGGAAACTTCGCTCAGAGGTGATCAGCAATGGATTGCCGCAGTCATCGAAGGAACCACAATCGTGAATGTTTACAAACCACCAAATGCACCCTTTACCAATATGCCAATCTATAACCATCCGGCAATATATTCAGGTGACTTCAACTGTCAACACACAAGGACTGGGGATATTACAGGTCTTCACCAAATGGAGAGGGCCTTGCGAACTGGGCCTCAGCTGCCAACCTAGCCCTGCTATTTGACAGTAAGCCATAACTCGATTCTTTCTATTCTGCCAGATGGAAAAGCGACACCAACCCAGATCTCGCATTTGTCACAATTTCCAATAATCTCACACAGCCTCAACGGACAGTGGGTAGTAAATTCCCACACTCTCAGCATCGACCTTCAGTGATCACTTACCCAACCCTTGTATCTCCTACAGTCTCTGCTCCACTGCCAAGATGGAACTTCACCAAAGCTAATTGGGAAGAGTTTTCCTCTAGCATTACTGAAGAAAAACTCCCAGACCCTCTCACCACAGACGTCAATGTTGCCTACCAGTCCTTCTGCGATCTCGTGATCCAAGCAGCCAAAAAGGCAATCCCACGCGGGTTCCGTAAGACCTATGTTCCTGGCTGGGATGCAGAATGTGAGAACCTTGCCCTTTTGCACAATAATTCCACGAACCATGCAGAAGCCCAAGAAGCAGCCTCTACACTCCTAGACCGACTGGACCAAAAACGCCGTGATAAATGGACAGAGACTGTTGAAAACATTGATCTTAACCACTCAAGCAGAAAGGCATGGTCCACAATAAAACGACTAACTGGTAACGTCAAGCTTTTCAATCCAACCGCACCCGTCAAAGCTAACGACATCGCCAAATGTTTGATTAACAACGGGAAATATAAGGATTCCAACAAAGAATTCACCAAACATGTAAATGGCAAGCTTAATTAAAGTCGGCATGGTCTGCACCATCTGCAGATAATAACCTCTGCTCAGCTTTCTCCTACTTAGAGACTGAAACAGCTATCCTGTCAATGAAGCCTGGGAAAGCCCCTGGCCCAGACAATATTCATCCAGAATTTTTCCTTCATCTGAATGGCTCAAATGATCTCTTGGCTCCAGAAATTCTTCTCAAAGTGCCTTCAAACATCAAACATACCAAAGGTTTTCCGAACTGCTAAAGTTGTGGCAGTCCTGAAACCCAACAAGCAGCCAACAGACCCCAAAAGCTATAGGCCAATAAGTCTTCTCTCCATTGGCTTCAAAATCCTTGAACGTCTTCTCTACAATCGACTCTACCCCAGTCTGGATTCCCAACTTCCTACTGAACAAGCTGGTTTCCGTAAAGGTTACTCAACTGTTGATCAAGTTGCGCTTCTGACCACAGACATTGAAAATGCCTTTAACGCAAAAGAGAAGGCTGGAGCTGTTCTGATTGACCTCTCAGCCGCATATGATACAGTTTGGCATCGCGGACTGACCCTAAAACTCCTTGAGCGTATTCCAAGCAAGCAAATGGTTCGCTTTATAATGCAGATCATATCAAAGCGCTCCTTCTCACTACATATCGGGAAAGACAAGACACGGAAGAAATTTCTGAAAAATGGCGTCCCTCAAGGGTCAGTCCTGGCCCCACTGCTCTTCAAAGCGCTCCTTCTCACTACATAATCGGGAAAGACAAGACACGGAAGAAATTTCTGAAAAATGGCGTCCCTCAAGGGTCAGTCCTGGCCCCACTGCTCTTCAACATATACACATCGAATCTACCAACAACCACAAGTAAGAAGTATGTTTATGCTGATGATATTGCACTGCTGACCACCAGCACTTCACTGTCATCTATAGAAAGGAAGCTATCAACAGACCTCACAGCTTTCAGTGCGTACTTCCATAACTGGAGACTAAAACTTAACTCCACCAAAACAGTCTGCAGTCTGTTCCACCTGGTCAATCGTCTTGCCAAAGTTGAACTTCATGTGAAGTGCCAAAATGTAAACATTCCCTTTGAGAAGTCTCCAAAATACCTGGGAGTCACTCTAGACAGAACACTCTCATACAAGGAACATCTAAAGCAAGTCTCTGCAAAGGTACAAGCAAGGAATAACCTCCTTCGTCGTCTTGCTGGAACAAACTGGGGAGCTAGTTTCTCTGTCCTCCGCACCTCATCTCTTGCACTTGCCTACTCCACTGCTGAGTATTGCGCACCAGTCTGGTGCAGGAGCAGTCATTGCCAACTAGTGGACAAGGTCTTGAACAACACAATGCGCCTCGTATCTGGGTGCATCCGTTCTACACCTGTTGACCATCTGCCCATCACTAGTGGCATAAGCCCACCAACCATCAGACGAGAACAACGATGCCACCAACTTGCACTAAGGGCAATCACAAATGGGAACCATCTACTCCACCATCTAACCACTGACAACATCCAGAACCCAAGACTAAAGTCTATGAAGCCGCTTGCCAATCATCTGCAAAACCTCATCACAACTGCAGACGGCCACACACCGGACTCCTGGGCGAAACATCAATGGGAAGATCATTGGTCAAAGTCTGCATCAAGGTTGCATGGCTATATCGAAAAACCAAGCCACAAGCCACTCGGATGTCACCTGCCCAGAGCAGCTTGGTGCCGTTTAAACAGATGCCGCACTGGTCATGGTCGTTTCCGGGCAAACATGTTCCGGATGGGCTTAATTGCAAGTCCAGCCTGTGAATGTGGAGCTGCCCTCCAAACAGCTGCTCACATCACCAGTGACTGTATTTACCACAATTGCCCTGGCGAGCAGTCCCTGCAGGAGCTAGACAATCTGACCAAACAATGGCTAACTGACACCAATTGTATCATCTAGTCGTAGCTTAATCTGAGACATACGCATATATATACAGGGGTGTGATTGTGTCACATTTTGTTGATGACAGTTTTGTAAACTTGTTTATTATTTTGTCTTGAAGGACCCTGTTCAAATTTTATTCATCGTAGGCCCTAAGTCTAAAGGTTTAAATAAGAAAGGAAAATAACATAAACAATATTTGTGTGTTAGCGTTTTCCTTTATTTGTTCCTTTCTGTCTGTCTTTGATTTCTGATTTATGTGCTTGTTTGGAGGAGGCTTTATTTTTGTGTGTTTTCCCTTTATTTCATTGTGTCGTTATTTCTGGCTTTCTTTTGGCTTGTTTCTTTATTTCTTTATTGCTCGGAAATTATTGGTTGTATTTAGGCCTACATACCACTAAATGCAGGTAAGGACTAATATTCAATAATGCTAATTGTCTTTGTGAATTTTATGTTGTGTCTTTATGAAAGAAATAATAAAAGGAAAACATTATAAAGGGGACATATGAGGCCACATCAAGAAGGGAAAAATGAGCTGGAAGAAGACCTCGGAAGGGGAGGTCTCGGTCTCGGTCTCGGTCTCGGTCTCGGTCTCGGACTTTCAAGGGGGTCTTGACTACAACACTGGTGTCCCGGTGGCCTGCCGGGTGCCATTTTTTGACACCTGATCGCGTTAATACGCGTCTTTGTTACGTTACAATACAGATGTAATACTTCTATTTTGGGTTCGTTAATTAGCTTCCCCGGGGTCGACCCCGGTGTGCTCATCCGGGTGAGCCCCTGACGTGAGCTAATCGAACGCCAACTTCCCCCAGCATTCACACCGATGCATCTTGGGACAGCCGACTGGATCTACTTCCTTTGTGTGCATAATTACGTCCGAAACTTTTCGTGGATTCACGAAAACATCGTGGTAGAATAATTATTCCCAGGGTAAAACTGCAACGTTAAACAATTACAATGTACAAAGGTACCCGGCTTCGAATGAAAAAAATACTTAGTGCTCACAAAACGCTGTTTTAATGGAGAAAATGTGTGTCAAACTTCCAAAAATGTCCCGCTGAATTACAAACAAAATGGTGGCCATTGAGAAAGTTTTTTGCTGTGACGTCATGAACCAGGGTCAGGCCCAACCCGCTCCACAAGCAGGGCACTTGGGTCTTACCCGGGTGAGCCACGACATTGATGTCAAAGCTAATCGAACGCACTAGCTGGGGTCAGACCCTGGAGGGTCGATTTCACAAAGCACTAAGATTCATCTTAAGATGAGTTATTAGTATTACCAGAGTGATTTGTATTGTGACATCCTCTTTGCCAAGCAACTGCGATGGATTTTGCAGTTACGATCAATCTTAACTCTTTGTGAAATCGAGCCAAGCTAATCGAACGCACCCATTCAGTGGGTCAACTTCCTCCCCGCTTTCTTAACTAGTGTCTCGACGGCGTGCCAATGCGTCACAATAGCCTACAGATGTAATACTTCTATATTATAATTAAAGCTTTGGGTCAACTTCCTCCCCTCGGCGGCGCTGCGCGATCCAGATAAATAAACACATCCACAAAAACAGAAATCAAAAACACAGAAATAAAGACATAAAAACAACATAGGCCCCCTAACTATAACTTCAACATAAATATTCAGAAACACAGATATCATAAACAATTATATATTGTAGGCCGCCTATACAAAGAGACATCAACTAACAAGAAACAATAACAAGAAATAAGTAAGAAACCACAGAATTGCAGAAATGAAGACATACAGAAAGACCGAAATATAAAGAAGGAATTAATGAAAAGTACACACGGATAACGAAAAGAGAAAATCAAGTAATAAATTAAAACAATTAATTAAGAATTTTAGGAGCACAGAAGCATAATTTCCTTTAAAAAAAACCAGTGGATTACTTAGGCCTATTAGTCACTTAACACAAGTCTTGGCAAATCTAAAAACCTAAATACTATGCCAAGCATGCATCATTGCCAAGTACATCCCTCCCCGATATTAAAACTCAACTCCGGCCGGCCGTGCAAACCCCCAAATTATGCTTCGTGTAGTTGGGGGAAAGGGACGAGAAGGGTGCGGCCAGGAGACGTTCGACCCCACTCAACATTTTATCATAAGACAAAACAACATTGCGTACCCATTTCAACTACTGTTACCAAGCCGATTCTATCAAAATGATGACCTCTGAGTGCCCCCTCCATTTACCCTCCTCTACTTACCCTAAGTTGCTACATTTATACGCAATAAGTGTGCCCATCTAGCGGGACGCCGCGCTGCTAGTTTGATATGAAGAAAGGGGGGACATCTCAAAAGCTGTACAGCTGTAATTGCTTTTGTAACTCTTGAATTTATGTGAAAATTATGACACAAAATGTAAATTTTCCCATATGATGGCCTGTGTAGTTTCTTGCCTGTCAGGAAACGCATTAATAAGAATGTACAAGGTCGCTATTTCTGTAAACAAAGGTAACATGGTCTATAGACCGTATCGAATATGACTTCAAATACCCACAACATGGCGTCTGTGAGCGTGTGTGTGTGCGTGTGCGTGTGCCATAGAAATCAAACCAGGAACGCTGAGTGCATGAAAGCGGCCATATCATAGGACAGGCTGTATGCGCGTCTAAACGTGATCAATGAAGCACTAATTGCGTTCCTGGCGTTCCTGGTTTGATTTATCTATGGCACCAGTCGAGTTGGTTAAATCATGCCATATGAGGGCGCGCTGTAACAATTTACAACGAGCGCGCGCAATGCCCAGGGGCGCAGTACACTGTCCACACTACTATCGATCACTGCTTGGCGGCCCGGCCCAAGACTAGACACATGTAGCAGAGAGTAGCTCGTGCAAGAGCTCCCCCCACCCCCCTACCCTGCGCGCAAAGCCAGAACGTCAACACGTGTACATTCTGCATGCTGAGGAATGGCGGCATCAGCTAAAGCAAGTTGTCTTCTAGTCATCAGCGCCAAGGAAGGTTTGTATCCAGTAATTCTACTTCACTTTAATTTTTTGATTCATTTATTATTGATTTAAACTACTAAAGCATTTTAATTTGTACTGTGGAGATTTGGGGTCCTTAAGTGGCCCAGCTGTGTGAGCCGTCCGATGTCCGTCCTTCCGATCATTACTCCTAGAACTATGAGTATCTATGACTCAGAGGTTCATTCCGCTATCGTCTCCATTTACCCTCATAGAGTGACATGTACAAAATCCTATTCGAAACTTTTTTCCCCTCACGTTTCTGCACCTACAGTTAATTTCACAAACCGGATCTCGCCAAAATTAGGCTCTATGTGTTCCTTATACTCTCATCGAGGTCGGGTTGGGTCCAGAAAATCCACTCCGCAAAACAAAAGTTGCAAAAAGTGATAAATTCTCACCGTTTTCAGAATCCTCGCCTTCCGTTAACAAAATGGCCGCCGTTGAAATTTTTGAGCTGGTAATGCTGCGTGCTACGCTGGTAACAAACCCAACGGTTCACGTATACAATCATAGGCGCAATGCTGGTCCACAACAACCAATGTTCTGTATACGTGAATCGTTGATAATCGTTACCATCGTAGCGCGCAGCATTACCAGGAGGAAAATTTCAACGGCGGCCATTTTGTTAACGGAAGGCGAGGATTCTGAAAACGGTGAGAATTTATCACTTTTTGCAACTTTTGTTTTGCGGAGTGGATTTTCTGGACCCAACCCGACCTCGATGAGAGTATAAGGAACACATAGAGCCTAATTTTGGCGAGATCCGGTTTGGGAAATTAACTGTAGGTGCAGAAACGTGAGGGGAAAAAGGTTTCGAATAGGATTTTGTACCCATGTCACACTCTATGAGGGTAATGGAGACGATAGCGGAATGAACCTCATAGTTCTAGGAGTATCCGATCATCATCATGATAAAATGAGAGAAGTCATGATCCCGGGTCCTACCTACAAGTCATAGAGCATGCAAGGACTGCTACAAGAAGTAGAAGTTAGAATGGTAGGTAACAGGTCAACTCGTACCCAGGTCAACTCATACCCAAGTCAACTCGTACCCAAAATATTGTACCCAAGTGAACTTGTAGTTGTACCTAAGTCAACTCGTACCCAGGTGAACTCGTACCCAAGTGAACTCGTACCCAGGTCAACTCGTACCAGTCCAAAGTCAACTCGTACCCAAGACAACTCGTACCCAAGTCAACTCGTACCCAAGTCAACTCGTACCCAAGTCAACTCGTACCCAAGTCAACTCGTACCCAAGTCAACTCGTACCCAAGTCAACTCGTACCCGAAGTCTCGTTCCCAAGTCAACTCGTACCGTCTAACCATGGAGGTAGAATTAGACGCACGTTGTGCCGAAACAGAGAAGTTCCGTGTGGCGTGTGAATTTCCCCCGTCTGCCGCATGAGATGGATCTCAAATTCGAATAAACCTATACAGTATGATGTTCTACTCATCGTGCAACTTTTAATTATATCCCTTTTTACAAACTTCATTTTTAATATTGTTTGATCTTATTTGATGTTCACCTTCTTTCTACTTAAAAACAGACTGGGTTAAAAACATCACTGGGGTTTATTTCTTTAAATCTTTCACCGTAATATTGTTCTAATGTTTTATTTAGTCCTGCCTGTGGATGTGAATACATTTTTAGTGCAACTGAAGTATATATTATCATCGGGAACTAATTCGTTCAAACAAATTAATAATTCGTTATAACAAATTAGTAATTCGTTATAACGAAATAGTAATCCGTTAGAACGAAATAATAATCTGTTAAAACGAATTAATAATCCGTTAAAAGGAATTAATAATCTGTTATAACGAAATAACAATTGCCCACCTCCATGATGCAACTGAACGGCCGAGTGCGAATTGATGATTTCGGATGCGGATAGCCCGACGTTGACTACAACAACGATGAGTTATGGAACTTTTAGGCGTTCCTGCCATATATGAAATTATCAATTCGGACTCGGCCGTTCAGTCGCACCGTGGAGGTGGGCCGATTGTTAATTCGTTTTAACGAATTAGTAATCCGTTTAAACGAATTAGTAATTCGGTATAACGAATTAACAATTGGTCCATCTCCATGATGCGACGTACTGTCGGGCACTGCCGCACAGTCACACCATGGAGGTGGGCCAATTGTTAATTCAATATAACGGATTATTAATTCGTTCAAACGAATTAACAATTGGCCCACCTCCATGGTGCGACTGTGCGGCCGAGTCCGAATTGATGATTTCAGCAGTGTAGTGGTTATAACATGGAGGAAGTAATGGCAGGAACGCCGCATCCGAACTCGGGCGTACTTAGTACGTCGCACTTCGCACCATGGAGGTGGGCCAATTGTTAATTCGTAATAACGAATTATTAATTCGTAATAACGAATTATTAATTCGTTATAACGAATTATTAATTCGTTATAACGAATTAGTTCCCGCTGATAATATATACTTCAGTGGCACGATTGGGCTTTCGTACATTTCCAATAAACAATAATGATGTATAAAACGCAAATGTCCATGCTTCTTTGGTGCTTTTTCTGCTTAAAATAAAGGGTTCCTCAAAGAAAGTTGATAGGCCTATTTCCAGGGAAGGCAAGGCATCCATTTTTCCCCAAGTTTCCAGATTGTTTCAAGTTTTTCGTTCAGCCTGTTCAAATAAAAAAATATATAGCCTATCAAACATAAACACAGTCTGGATGGAAATCTGCCAGGAAAACGTAAATATAGTGGAAATGTGATTGGCTGCAGGAAAAACCAAACAGAAACCTGCAATAAAGAGTTACCGCTTCATTTGAACTAAGCCGCCCACCACGCAATAGAAGTCAACGCAATTGTTGTGTCTGCGCTTAAAACGGATACTGGAAATGTGATCGGCTGCAGGATTGACCATCATAGTCAAACACAAAAATCATGGATTCAATGTTGAGCCATTCTTTTATCCTCTTAATTAATAAACCTACGAGAATCACGACTACCTCTGCCACCCTTATTGATAACATTTGTAATATCACCCCTCCTCTTAGCTCAGGCATTTTAATGACCGATATTTCTGATAATTTTCCTATTTAAAAAAAAAATCCTTTCAGTAAAAATATTCACTCCATCCAACCTAATTATTTTCGCAAAACTTCCCCTGAAATTAGTAAGCCGTTTTAAATCTGATTTAGAATCCACGGACTGGTCTGCAATATTTAATATTTTTATAAATAATTTCAATAATTTGTTTGACAAGAATATTCCCTTGGTTAGAGCTAAACACTCAAATAAAAAGTCTCAACCTAGATGCCCATGGATAAATCAATTAATCACAAAAACAAACTTTATTATAAATGTCTTCGTTGTTCCAGTGACCCTAACCGACAGAAATATAGTTTTAGAAATTTACTTGCCCCCGCTTTACGTTCTGCAAAAACAAATTATTATACCCACCAATTTGAAAAGGAGAAACACGTGGAAAATTATCAACTCTGTCCTCAAAAATAATACACCTCGTTAAACCATTAGTGTGCAACTCCAGTACGCAACTCCAGTACAAATACATGATTCCTATTTAATATCAACATTGGACCCAAACTTGCTACTCAAATTACTAATAGTCCCACCCATTAGCAAAATGTAACCCAATCGGGGCCGTAGGAAGCGATGGCCGTACCAATATTTTAGATTTTGTTTCTTTCGTTTTTTTAAAGTTTTTTTTATCCCTCCCCTTAGCATTTGTTTGCTCAATATCAAATTTGAATCAAGTAAAAAAACCAATATATTAATAATCATCAAAATAAAACTTATTTAGTAACAAGTTCATTTCCCGTTGCGCGCTAGCGATTGTATACTATAGCTGTTGGAGGAAGGTGCAGATATTAATGTAGTATACAATGTACCTAGATTTCCAGAAAGTGTTTGATTCAGTTCCACACCAGCACCTCCTGAAGAAGGCCAAAGCCAACAAATTGGTGGTAAGCTGATTCTGTGGATCGAAAGCTTCCTGGTAGGAAGAAAGCAACGAGTGTCTCTAAATGGTGAGAAATCGGAATGGGCAACTGTTAGTGTAGGAGTTGCATCCCGCAGGGCAGTGTTCTTGGACCAATACTTTTCAAAATATACATCAATGACCTACCAAATGTAGTTTCCAGCCGTGTCATGATGTTTGCGGACGACACCAAGATTTTCACTCCAGTCAACCAAGAAGATGACTGTGACAGGTTAAAGGAAGACCTTGACCGGCTGGGTAACTGGTCCTCAAAATGGCAGCTACATGTACTATTCAATGTTGGCAAGTGTTGAGTACTGCACTACGGGAAAGGGGTTGACAGACTCACTTACACCATGAAAGAAGGCAACCATTTCAGAATGTTGAAAGAAATTGTAGACGAAAAGTACCTTGGGGTTCTGTTTGATACATGTAAGTCACTAAAAACCTTCAGTAAGCACATTGGAGCAATAGCAAACAAGGCAACTCGAATTCCGGGTGTAATAAAAAGGACTTTTGACCACATGGAAGAGGAGACTTTCAGGGCACTACATGTATACAAGACCATGGTTCGCCCATATCTGGAATATGCCAACAGCGTTTGGTGTCCCTACATGGCCCTACTTGAAGAGAGACATAAACAAACTAGAAAAAGTGCAACGGAGAGCGACCAAGATTGTTCCATTGTTAAGGGATTCGCTACTACTTCTTGATCTCCCAACACTTGCTTACAGAAGACTGCGGGGTGACCACATACAAGTATTCAAAGTGATGCATGGATTCCAGGATGTTCAACCAGACAAGCTATTTGAATGTCAAGAAATGTAGAGGGACTGAGGGGCCATGACTTGAAGTTAAAGAAGGAACGCAGTACTAGAATTCATCAGAATAATTTCACACAGAGAGTCTGTCATGTTTGGAACAAATTACCAGCTGCAGTTGTTCATTCACAATCAACGAATGTTTTCAAAATGGCATTAATGACTACCTCGCCAAAAAACATTGACATGTATAGCTTTGCAGGATGCTCACCACAGGATACTTCATTTCTGCTTTTCAAATTGACTTTGCTACTCCCATTGCATTCAGTACTTTTGCAGTAGGTTTTTTTGTGAATATGGATGGGCGTTTTATAAGGCTGCATACATGTAGCCCTCATTATACATGTTATACAGAGCCCCAATCTACAGACATGTATACAAGTATTAGGTATATAGTTTATGTATTTAACAGACTTGCACAATCTGCAGGTTGCGCCACTTGTCTGCGGGATCGGCACATGGAGTTATATAGAAGGATAAAAATCCAGATTTAATGGAAAATGCAAAGATGGGCTTAAATTAACCGGGAGTAAATTGTTTATACATGTATATTCAAAGTAATGAATGGCAATTCGGACATAAAAAATATCTTCCAACTTCAGAAGTTTATACTTGAAACAAAGAGTAGTGGTATGTGCATTGTGCATTGTACTGGACATTACTCGCATTATGAATACATTTGTTATGAAGAGAAGTCCTTTGTACAAGGAGGGATACACCTTTATTATGCCACCCCAAGCAAGAAGGCCATAGTTTAAACATTATATAGGAGTTAACTAAACTCTTATTGATAAACTGCCATGAACTATCTTTAACTCTTAAAGTATTTCTAGTTCTGTTGATAATGTAGTTACATTTGGAAACTTTTTTACAGTAAGGTTAATTTTCTCCTTCCTAATATAGTATGTTATTATCAGTAACAAGGCCAAGAAAAGTAGTGGAGGAAACATTTTTAATAAAAAAAAATTCTAGATAAAGTGAGACATCTGGTAAAAACCGTCTCTTTGCTGCAATGAGTTAGTTTTATCAGGATGGTTTTTTAACTTATTGGCTGTAAACCAATCTTGCAGTACCCTAAAATCATCATTCACAGCATTAGCCAGTACTTGCAAATTCTGTTTATACATGTAGGCAAAAAGTGTTGTATCATCATCGATAAGGGAATCAATGTGTGGTGAAGAGGTTTTAAACTAGTGGTTTAAACCCGCTGATAATTTTTCCGAGACGAAGTAAAATTGTCAAGAACCAGGCCACGGCGGGTTTAAACCACTAGTTAAAAACCGATTAAACACACTTCATATGAATTCCCATTCATAAATATCTACCCTTGAAAATATAGACAAAAACCTGAAAGAAGTTGAGAACAAATCGGACAGTTTTGCCCCTTCAGTCGTCTGCAGCTCACTTCTATTCTGCGTTAAATTTCTAGACCCATTGCACAACGTGGAACGCACGTTCGAATAAGACGCGCGCCCTTCCAGTTTGGGAGTCAACTCTATGATTCTTGTGTACAGTTTGACTCCCAAAATGGAAGGGCGCGTATCATGTCTGAATGTGCGTTCCGCGTTGAGCAAACTATGTTTAAACACTTCTAGCCGTGTTTATATCACACGTTTAAACATTGCCACGTGATGTCCTCTCGACCAATCAGAATGAATAAACTGTTCCAGGTATTTATGAATCAAGAATAACAATGACCCTAGTGTTGACCCCTGGGGTATTCCACAAGTGATATAACAAGTACTGGATTTGACACCACCTAAAACAACATACTGCTTATACGATCATTTAAATAACCTCTAAACCGCTACTGTGTTTGTTGTTTGTATGTTACAGGAGTTCCAGCACAGTCTTTCATACATGCTTTCACGCTATGTCATTCAGCGTTCAATGTGCAGTTAGCATCACCAGATGTAAGTCATTGCATTGTGAACCAATCACAGCAGCTGTTTAATCTGTTGTAATCCTCTCTGGTTTGTCAAACAAGAGAACATATTCAGTTGGGGATTACACAATACTCCCCAGTAAAGAGTGATTTTGATCTCTGATTCCAGTGCCTTCTTGTCCATTCCCTGTCTGTACCGGAGTTGCATTCATGACATTGTGAGTAAACTTTCCAATCGGGTCAACACATCCTTCGCTGTTGAATTTGTTCCACGCAGAACATTCCTGGCATGTTGCCTCATCAACTGCTCCTTACATGAGGACATTTTATAAACATGTTTAAATAGTCCCTGTTGGGTGTGAACGTTTCCACTGGCATCAGAGAACACACCCAATAAGCCATTTGAATGATATCTGGTACAATGACTTGTTCAAGGTTTTCTTAGATACATCAGAATCGACAAACGCCCACACATAATTTTTAAAGAAATGTGTGGCACAGGGATACCAGTCTTTGCTGTCCAAGAACCTTAACCAGAGATTTTGTGTGTTTTAACATTTGCAATCTTTTGCAGAGGAAGCCAATTGACTTCATTGAACAAGATGAAAGCAGCAAACGATGGTTAAATGAATTTAGGAGTAAGCCGTTTTCTACACCAGTCAAGTTAGATACTATTGATCGTAAGTAGACAGTTATTAGGTTAGAATAAAAAAATTACCAAGTAAAAAATACATTTTTGGTAATATTGGTGTGGCTTATTCATTAATGAATTGTGGTTCAGGCCTCAAACTTCCCGGCGGCCACGACGGCCATGGCACATGTTACTTGCCCTTGTTACTGGCCATGGTGCCCCTCCAAAAATCACCTTCTTCAAAGCCATAATTGCCGTGCCCTTAATTCCCTTTGGCCGTGGTGCCCTTTTTAACAGAAGTTAAATACACTATCAGTGTTGTTCAGAAGCACCAGCTGCCGCGATTTTTTGGAATATTTTTTATACAGTTGTCAATGATTACGAAAAAACAAACTTTTCTACACAGACGAAGCCGACAGTTGGACATCCTTTTCTTTATTTAATGTTGGCCCCAGACACTATCCAGGCCTCACCTGGGAGAATGATTGACACTCCTATTGAGACCCAATTACTCTTATCTTAAACGGACACGTTGCCTTGGATTGGACGAGATGGACTATAAAAAGCGTTTGTAACCGTTTGTTATAAAATGCATATGGTTAGAAAGATGTTTAAAAAGTAGAATACAATGATCCACACAAATATGCCTTGAAATTGCGTGGTTTTCCTTTTACATCGTGAACTAACACGGTCGGCCATTTATGGGAGTCAACAAATTTTTGTTTGTTAAGGGATAATACTGTGTTTTATAAGTTATGGAATCTGAGCAAATTAATTTTTAGTTTACATTTTCAATTGACGCAGAATACAACCAACTTGAGTTTTATTAAATGCGGTTCTAAACTACTGTGCTCTTGAGATTTCAAAAAAATGTCTCTAAGCCCTCCAGCAGGTTAAATTTTCAGAAACTCCAGAGCAAACATTTTTTTTGAGAGAATGAAACCATCATGAAGCCAACTAAAAACAACACCAATATTCTATGTCCATCTGGGCCTGATATGATGTCAACTGGTGGCATCCCAGTCACACTTTTGAAATGTATTAACCAGCCCTATATGCAGCCTTGTGAGTGACCCAGCATTAATCGGCTTAGTAGTAGGCAGGAAGTACTCACATGCAGTCAATGGGATAAAACAACATATTATACAGGTTTATTTTATATCTCTGGTACTGGTGTGAACCTTTCAAGCATTAGGCTTTCAGAGTGCCAAGTCTGTACTCTTTCTTTAATAAAAGGAGTACTTACCTGTAACTGGTACCCACAGATACTGTCTTTGCTTTAGAATGATCAGAATGATATTGTATATTCTATTATTACAGCTACTCGTTACTCAGCTCTACTTCTCATTGACTGTCCTGGTGCTCTGTATGATCTAGCTAATGATCAGGATCTGATTGATATTGTATATTCTATTGTTACAGCTACTCGTTACTCAGCTCTACTTCTCATTGACTGTCCTGGTGCTCTGTATGATCTAGCTAATGATCAGGATCTGATTGATATTGTATATTCTATTGTTACAGCTACTCGTTACTCAGCTCTACTTCTCATTGACTGTCCTGGTGCTCTGTATGATCTAGCTAATGATCAGGATCTGGCTCAAATACTACAACATTTTAAATCACAAGCAAGTAAGTTCAGTCTCTCACAAAGCAAACTTTTCTGTAATGAATCAAACTGTACCAGATATGGACTCCAAATTTATTAGTCCGGGAGCCCGGCGGGGTTTATTGAAAATATTTAGTGCAAAAGGTTTGAAGTGTGGGATATGCAGCACCCCCCGGGGAAACCTTAAAATGTGAATTCTTAAGTGCACCGAGTGGTGCGTTGGGAGGGGGGAGCCCCCTAAACTCACCCCAAAAGTCGATTTAATGAAAATGTTAAGTGCAAGCTAAATTTCTTCATGGATTGAAAGGCCATGATCCACTGACTATGATTTCCGTACTTAAGAAAATAAATAATGGTGCCAAGTCTAATTAAGAAGGCCCTTAATTAGCGCTAATTACACGTTTAATCGAAATTTTGAGTGCAAGGATGAAACATGTGTCAACGTGTACCTTACACTGTGCTGACTCAAAATCAACTACTTAAGAAAATTTTAAGTGGTGCCATCTTTGCTTAAGAAAGGGTCAAAGGTCAACAAAGGTCAAAGTTCGATTTAATGAAAATGTTGGAGTGCAAGCAAAATTTCTTCATGGATTGAAAAGCTATGGTCTACTAAATGAGATTTCCATATTTAAGAAAATGAATATTGGTGCCAAGTGTAATTAAGAAGGCCCTTAAATAGTGCTAACTACCCTTTTAATCGAAATGTTAAAGGCCCTGTAAACTATTGGTAAGATCGACAAACACAAATATTCACAGATTCACACATAACTTACATGATTTAAAGTAAGTAATTGTAGAAAGGGTTCCCTTAAAATATTTTGGCCTAAAATGCTATCGTTTCTGAGAAATGAGTAAAACAATAGTTTTTATCGCGCGCGATAATAAACTCGATGTTTGAAAAACAGAAAACACATCATGTCTATTTTCACTATTTTCTCGTAACCTCGATGACCAATTGAGCTCAAATTTTCACAGGTGTTATTTCATGTATGTGGTTGATTACACAAAACATGAACACTGTCTGTGATTATTTTGTCAGCTTTGCCAATCCTGTATAATACCTTTAAGTGCAAGGATGAAACATGTGTGTCAATGTGTAACTTACACTGTGCTGACTCAAAATCAACTAACAAAGTTTTGAGTGGTGCCATCTTCGCTCAAGAAAGGGTCAAATGTGTGGTCAACCAGCCTGTTTGCAGTAACTTTGTATATCCAATAATAACAATTAAAGTGACTAGACCCTTGTTATTACGGTCGTTGATTGTGATTAGCACAACTCTGGAGTTTTTACGTACGTATAATTATGTGCAATATGAAAATTAGTTTTCACCATACTATACACGTTTTAAAAAGGATATTTTTCCACAAAAGGCCTTACTCTTTATCTAAGATCATAATAATAGTGATTTTAAGTATATGTCTGGGTTAATTTTGGTGCTTGGTGTTATGTTCACAATGCATATGTCCAGCTTGGGTGAGTTAGCAAAAATCAAACTGTTGTACTCTCTATTCATCCAAGAGCAGTCAAGGCCATGCATTTTGCTTGTGCATGATGTGTCTAGCCCTTTAAAAAATCTTGCTGGTTTCACACATACTTTTGGAGGGTCCTTAAGTAAACACACTGTCCTGGCATCCAAATGTGATAATCCCTCTAATCCCTTAAACAAACAACCTGCTCTGGACAGGAAACTGACTGGATGATTGCTGGAACTTTTTTTAGAAGCTACATGAAATGGCCATTGGCAATATGCATGGAAAAACTGTACAGAACACGTATTTAAATTACCTTTTCCTTCTATGATTTTAAGTACAAGTCGGATAATTCTGTCATTAATGGGTCAATTAAGCTTATTACTTTGATTCTAGATTTTATTCAGTCATGATACATGAATGTACATATGTATTTTTTTTTGCAAAGATATTGTAGCCTGTATGGAAGCTATAATTGCAGTTTTCTTTTTGGAATAGATTGCTAGTGATACTATAGTAAGAGTAAAACCTATAACAAAGAGGGGAAATCAATTTTGAGTGTGAAAGCTTTTTTGATCTGTGAAATATGTTCACCCAGAATACAGTCATCTTTCAGAAAATTGTGTTAGTGGCCTTCGAATGCTACTCCATTAAGATACATGTAATCAATAATTTTGATAACATTTTCATGGCTTGTTTTATGCATCTACATGTAGGCCTATGCTCTACCATCCTTTAACCAAATTTAATAAGAGTGTGCTACTGAATAGGGTACTTTCGACAATGAAAACAGTTCAATATGAAAAGAAATTAGAAACAGATGCCAATTTATATTTTCTTTACATTTTTTTAATTTCAAAGAGCACATATAAAAATACATACCGTAATCTTCGGAATATAGGCCACGGCTTATACATTGATTTTGGCCCTTTTCAACATTTCGGCCCTTTTCAACATTTCGGCGGCTTATAGGCCTATGCCGGGCGGCTTAAACAATGACGCATAAATCTTGTTTTGAAAAAGATCGTTTGTAAAATATTTCTGAAACGAAACAATTTTCTGAACCGAAAAAAAAACCCAAAACAAAACATGGCCTGTGTGATGTGATGGTTTTGACAAAATGTTGTTGAAAATCCCAGCTCATCTTTCGAGCTGAGGGGTCGAAACTTACGCCCAACCACCGTGCTTGCTTCGAATATGACTTTCGCTGGTGACCGCTTGCTTGTACCATGGAGGTCTATTTCTACCTCCATGCTTGTACCGTACTTAATGTCGTGAAGAAGCAGGTGACCAGTGTGGTATCGCCATGCAGTCGTTTATTAACGTTGTTAAACCTGTTTCCATAAATGTCCCATGAACGTGCGAGTTGATTACGAATCTCCGTTCTAACTAGCGTTAGCCATACAGTTGTTCAGTTGTTCTAGCCATGGTTGTCTTTCTTCATAACGCTGCACAGGCCGCATACTATTTTGCCGAATGACGTAATGCTTCTCACAGCACTGCCATCCCATATTATTCATCACCTCGATCCCGCGGAAGTGCTTGCATGCTCCGAGTAGTTGCTATACTTTATTGTAAGGGGATGAAGAAACGTGGGAGCGAAGGTGCAAGGGAAATTCCCTTAGTGAGAAATCGACCGCGTGTTCGGGGAAACGTCACGTGCCCGTTAAAAATCGAGGCAGCAGCTTCAGAGTGCGCAACGTTCGGGGCTGGTCGATCGGCACAACCACACTTCCTCCTGTATTAGACGTTCTGTTTTCATGGAATATGGATATTAAATTCAGTGATTTTACCTCAGCAGTTTATCAATACAGTCAAGTCTTGTTTGTTTCAAATTGCTCACTTCCTCCCTGCGATAAAACCGTCTTTCCGCGTTCGCAAAAACATAACGGCGATATTTACCCGACGATATAAATTATCGCCATTCAAAATACAAAAAGAAAATAGACCCACTTGACTGCATGCAGACCATTCTAATAAAATGATTTAAATAACGACCGATGGTTTTAACTTCAGTACATTTTGAACTTAAATGCAACGCAAGACGCACTTTGTGGCGATGTACAATGACTGTCGTGCGTGCCGCCCGCTAGTCACTATACGATCACCACAGAGGACTAGTAAAACAGTGCACATCCGACTATGGATACTAAAAATGCGCCTTGCTGACGTTCGAGGGCTAGTGCAGCGGTTTAAAAGACGAATTATTTTTCACTCTTAGAATTATTACTTCCCGATGTTTTATTTTATAAAATAAGTTGAAAGAATAAATTTGCCTCAAACGTATGCTTGTTTGTCAAGGACAGTCCTAATTTAACCGGCAGTTGCATGACGACTTTATCTACACACAACATTAATGCGCACGCACGGCGCAGCCGGCGGAAAGAAAATCTACACAAACAATTAACCGTTCTCTGCCATTCCTTGATGAATTTTTACCATTCAAAAAAGAAAACCAAATAACTTTTTACAATTCTAATTATTTTAAATATAATATCACTCAATATCCTAGTGTTCCATTGAAATAAATCCACATGGATTCCTTCAGGCAGGATGGCTTTCACACCTTTGTCAAACACTTATCGGATTAGTGGTGATAACAATCGTAATCCCCTGGACTCCCAGCTGATTTTCTCCTTTTAAAACCCTCCAAAAGTATGCGTCCCGACAAGGTTTGGTCGGGTCGGCTTTTAAAGGGCTGGACACGTAATGGCACTTGTTGGTGTAGCACCCCGCCTTGCAACTGGATCTAAAGATATCAAGGAGTTTCAGTGGAACGGATTGAAGGTCAGATTGTACCGTGATCTGGAGTAACTGACCCTCACTGACTTTCCATCCTCATTCTCCAGGGAGTTTCTTAGAAGGCAAATGAGTCATTGCCTGTTGATTGTAAGCTTGATTTCAGTAGGTACGAGAACAAAAGCTTTTGCTTCACCCTTGGCCTAAGATGTTTGTTTTGTGGTTATTTATCCAACTTCCGTGTAAGTTGTTATTGAAATAAATGTATTATTCATCTAATATCAGCAAATATGGCAGAGAACATTTCTAAACTCACTACCACTTCCAATCAAACGTCTTACCCTCATACCGGACCAAGAACAAGTGACTGCGATCAAGAATGGTGGGCTCATTTTTCTAGATAATGATAATAACTTCAGCAGGAATTGTCACCTTCTCCCATTAGTTCATACCAGGCAATAAACCAACATGCATTGCAGTGAATGACAACAATCTGATAGCAGAGGAAAGGCAAAGATCTCTCCAGATAGACCCCTCATTAAAACACTGCCTGGCACCAGAAACTCAACTACACCTTATTCAGTTTCAGGACATTTTTTATTATCAGTAAAGGTATCATTCTGACTGATACAAAGCCCTACCTAATCTACCTATCAAATCTCCTTGATGTTCGGACCGTCTGCTTAGCACTCGAAGACAGTTTTTACCTTCTCATTTACTTGTTTATCACATAACTAACACATGTGTGTGACAAATACTTTTGAAGGTATGCCTACATGGTCATGCCGTTGCATAACTGCACCTACATCTAGCAGTGTCGTATAATGGCAGTGGCGTATAAAACTAGAGTCAAATTTATTTGGACACAAAGGGCTGTGTCAATATTTAGGAGTGCAATAATGGAAAATGAACTATAGTTTGCAAACTGGCATATTTACCTAACACTTAAAACAATTAGATCTTTCTATTGTTATGTTGGTGTGGAAATTGGATAACTAAGTATCCAAATCAATGTATTTTAGAAATGGGAAGTATGGCCACTTTCCTGAAGAACCTTGGCCCCAAAGGGCTCTCAATCTGATCACATCCATTCGACAAGTTATTCCACGACCAAATAGAGACAAACAAGTCATTGTTATTTAAGCCAGGAAATATTGCATAAGACCCTGGCAGTTACAGGCACATCGATCACTCCTCTCCTAATCATATAAATTATTTCAGCATCTCCTACTTGCCAGACTTTGTCTTCCAGTAGAACCTATTTTGCCTATTTTGCGGTGCAAATCAAGTTCTAACTGTCATCTATACATTCATTGAGACTAGCTGAAAACGAGCGCTTCAATAGGCTTGGCCCTCATCAATCTCTCCTCAGCTTACGACAGATTTTGGCGTTATGGCCGCTTGTACAAGACCTCGAAGATCTGCACATGTCAAACTACCATGTGTGTCCTCTCTTCCATTCTCAGCAATCGAAGATTGAGTACACTTGTCCACCGGTTGAGCTCTATGAGGAATCTAAATGAGGGCCTCCCTAAAGGATCTGTCTGGGCTTTAACGCTTTTCCAGCACATGTGAGTGACATGCCAGACACCACCTCCAGGAAATTTGCATAACTATGCTGATGACCTTACCCTTGCCACCCAACTAATTTGGAAGACGCAAAAAGAACCCGAACACAGGACCTGAAAAAGATGGCGGACTCCATCACGTACTGGCGCCTCCGCCCAAATACTTCCAAGACCACAGTTACTGCTGTTCATCTTATCAACCATTCTAGTTATCTGTTTTAATTAGAGGTAATTAAATGACTTCTTAGTTAAATTTGGCACTATTAATGTGTTTCTTCAGTAAAACAAAATGCTCATTGAGCGGACCATAGCCTTTCAATCCCTAAAAATATTGTTGCACTTCCAATTTTGATTAAATCCAATTTTATTTTTATAAGGGCTGGCCTAAACCAAATTTTGAACCCCTGTTAACCCTTTAGTCACTGTTCTGCCCGAAACCGCCCAGCCATTTACTCACTGGACCGCCCGAGATTAAACAACACTTTGTATCTTGGGTTTTACACATGCTAGCGGGTTGCAGCAAACAGCCGTCGAAAGAGCATGATCTAAAGATTGCGCCAGTCTAAAAATATCCCGTGGTCACCATTGACAAAAACCAAGTAATCTCCTTCCAAAGGTTCAAAGGTCGGAAATCTAGCACAACGTGTCAATGCTTCTCTGTGTGTGCGTACCGTGTCGTATGTACAATGCATTACGCGCACACACTCACTATAATGTATACTACGAAAGCGACGATGTTTCGCTGGGCTTTCGCCATGTTTTTCACACATTATTGAAAGGAGTTTACATTGTAGAGGAAATTTATTGTTATCCATAAGTAATATAGACAAGATTGTTCATTTCTAAAGGTATGTTTTGATATTATTTCAATCACTTTGTCAACATTTTGTTCTTGTTTGAAACGATAGCAAAGTTGAAAAAGTTGCGTGCACAACTTTCCGTGAAACACTGACGCTAACGTAATGCAAACTAACAGTTGTCTTATTTTCGTTGGTGTGTCAACATATTTACAATCTGAAAGCTTCAATTCAGTAAAAGCAAATATGTGTGAATCATTCGAAAGATAATTTTATCCTCTACAAAATAAACCAAACTTGTAATACAAAAAAATAATTACAATGGAAGTTATGATACGACTTCCAGATAGTGCGTTAATTCGATGACTTTTCCCCACCCTGCTCAGTGAGTAAATGACTTTGTTGAAGTGCTAAAGGGTTAACCTTTGTTTCCCCCCCCCCACCCTTAGCAAATTGACACCACTTAAAACTTCAGTATCAGGTTCACATCATGTTTCATCCCAGCACTCAAAATTCCGATTAAAAGTGTAATTAGTGCTCATTAAGGGCCTTCTTAATTAAACTTTGCACCATTTAAAAAAAATTAAAATATGGAAATCTCTTTCAGTGGTCCATAACCTTTCAATCCATGAAGAAAGGGCTGGCCTAAACCAAATTTTGTACTTAAAACTTTGTTGAGTAGTTGATTTTGAGTCGGCACAGTGTAAGGTACACTTTGACATATGTTTCATCCTTGCACTCAAAATTTCGATTAAACGTGTAATTAGCGCTAATTAAGGGCCTTCTTAATTAGACTTGGCACCATTATTTATTTTATTAAGTACGGAAATCATAGTCAGTGGACCATGGCCTTTCAATCCATGAAGAAATTTTGCTTGCACACCAACATTTTCATTAAATCGAACTTTGACCTTTGTTGACCTTTGACCCTTTCTTAAGCAAAGATGGCACCACTTAAAATTTTCTTAAGTAGTTGATTTTGAGTCGGCACAGTGTAAGGTACACGTTGACACATGTTTCATCCTTGCACTCAAAATTTCGATTAAACGTGTAATTAGCGCTAATTAAGGGCCTTCTTAATTAGACTTGGCACCATTATTTATTTTCTTAAGTACGGAAATCATAGTCAGTGGACCATGGCCTTTCAATCCATGAAGAAATTTTGCTTGCACTCCAACATTTTCATTAAATCGAACTTTGACCTTTGTTGACCTTTGACCCTTTCTTAAGCAAAGATGGCACCACTTAAAATTTTCTTAAGTAGTTGATTTTGAGTCGGCACAGTGTAAGGTACACGTTGACACATGTTTCATCCTTGCACTCAAAATTTCGATTAAACGTGTAATTAGCAGGCCTGGAATTACACGGAGGCCACGGAGGCCATGGCTTCGTTGCCCCTGGTCTTGGCCTAAGTGCCCTTTCAAAAGTTTCCCATAGACTTTATGATTTTCCAATACAAGTGCCCTTTGCAAAATCAAAATGGCCTTGCCCTTTCAGAGATGAAATTCCAGGCCTGAATTAGCGCTAATTAAGGGCCTTCTTAATTAGACTTGGCACCATTATTTATTTTCTTAAGTACAGAAATCATAGTCAGTGGATCATGGCCTTTCAATCCATGAAGAAATTTAGTTTGCACTCAACATTTTCATTAAATCGACTTTTGGGGTGAGTTTAGGGGGCTCCCCCCTCCCAACGCACCACTCGGTGCACTTAAGAATTCACATTTTAAGGTTCCCCCGGGGGGTGCTGCATATCCCACACTTCAAACCTTTTGCACTAAATATTTTCAATAAACCCCTCCGGGCTCCCGGACTATATAATATTAGAATGTGAACATGTATCTTCCATCAAAGCAACTTGCCATACATGTGTACCTCAATTTCCACCATCCTTTTGATCATGTTCCCTTTATAATTACCTCCAATGGTCAGCCAATTATAACCTCAGTTTAGTGATATTGATTCAAGTGGAATACAAATGTGCAGTGCATTAGTTGTAGGACCCCTGTGGCCGATGACCGTAAGCTAGATTGATAGCACTACTGGTCTGTTGTCATAACATTTGTAACTCTTGACACAATTAGATGACATCCTTAGATGTGTGCTTTTGGCTACTATGCTTTTCCATGTAGAACTTGTATGTGCTGTTAGCTTTACTCCCTATGTTAATATCCTTTTCCCATTTTCTGTTCTTTCCCTGTATGTGCATTTGTTGGGCTGAAATGTAATACACAACTCTAGTAGACCACAGAACATATATTTTTTACAAAACCATAAAAAGTTCTGTTGATTTTAAACATGTATTTGATTATTACCTTAAGCATGTTAAGGATGAGGTTTGGGATTAAAGCAGCCTGAGTATAAATCAGTAAATCTTAAAAAGGAAAAATATTTATAAAGTGGGACAATCACTCTCCATTGCCAATGGCCCAGTGTTTATTTCCAGCCCTATTGGCATTGCCTCTGTGTACTTTTGGTATCTACATGTACATGATTGGGTGTCACTTATTCCCAATTTGTGTCCCTGCAGAGCCTGTGTGTGCTATTGGTATGGGTGTGGCTTCCCTATGTTGTGACAAAGATGTTAATACTCCTGGAGCCAAGTGGGCATACAGTGGCTACAGTTTAACTGCGGTAAGTTCAATTGCTATCTGCAAAGGAAATATGCAATGCTAGCTGTGCTACAGGTGTTTTGCACCCAAAGTTTAAGAATAACCACAAAAGCAAACATGGTGCCTGTTCCATTGTTTACATAGTTCTGAGCTAGACATATTGTTTAGAACAGTGGATTTATCTGATCAGTTTGCTTCATCTTATCATTATCATTTGGGCATTCAGGTTGGCATAGTGCTTTCTTTCCTAGCCTTCCACCTCTAGAACCCTGGTTTGAATCCAGCCAGGAGCACTATGTGGATTGGGTTTTCAGTCCCCACCTAATTGCGTGGGTTTTCCCTGGAATATTTCTCTGGGGTTTTCCTCCAACATCTAAAACTGAAACTTTCTTGTCTTCTCTCCATGGGGATACTTGGCTATTGTTGTGATAACCAGTAAGTTTGCTTTTCTGAGAATCCTTAGTCTTGGCTTCACAACTAGAACTAATAGTTAAATAAAAAAATAAATGGACTACAACTTGTTCTAGCGTTGGGCATTAAGATGGATTTGCCACTTTTCCTGTTGCATCATCTCTGTGTTGAGTTCATCAGCAGTTGTGATGCCACTGTCCACCAAACATCCTCAAAAACACTCCCACTGCAAATTCATTGGTTGAGTTATGGACCATGGATAAACTAAAAACGCGTTCGTACGGAGTCGTTCCACAATCGCACGGCCCCGTGAAACCATTGGATTTGCGCACCAGTGATTATTAGGTTCCCTCATTATCAAACTCTTTTATTGGTCGGATTACATGGACAAGGCAGCTCGAAAGTATCCCACAAAGGAGTGAAGGATTAGTGTTTGTGATCTAGCTCAGGTAAACAGGACAATGGATCGGAGAGATGTGAGGTTAATTCTTGAGTTCAGAGGTGGTGACACGTTTTGCAACTGATAGCTGGGCCCTTTCATCACAAAGTTATATAATCGACTCTCTTTAATACGAGCTTGGAAGATACGAGACCCTGGTTTATACGAGGTTTTCACCGGTCCCGAAATGTTCCATGGGTGTTTCTATGTCTTAAAAAACGGAGATACATGTATGAGCACATGAATCTGCCAAAGATATGAGAATGCTGTGCTGCAAATCCAGAAAACTTTATTGTTGTAGTACCGACTTCTGATGTATAAACTTTAGTAGCCGTACATGGTGACTATGGCACAGATTAACTACAATGAAAATAGAAACAAAATAGATATGTCACAAGAAATTACCCAGAGATTGTGAACCATTTAAATTTAACCAGAATTAGCTCAACAGTATGCAAATGAAGGAATGAATAAAGCAATGTTTACATTAACCCATGTGCATGTAAGTGTATGGACTGATGCGAGTCTACCAACTCTGACCTACAAACTCTGACCTATAAACCTTGTGCAAATACAACATAAACACATTTGGCAACTGTATCATTTATAGAATATGTGATGTCTAAATGCAGGAAGGGCTTATACTACACCCTGTTATATCAACCAACGGTAATATGCATGTAATTTCCCGAATAACACATTCCACAATTACATGTGCAACCAATAAACGCATTGTCAAAAATACAACTATTTTAGGCTTCAAAACAGTACTTAATAGAACACTTATCACTCAATCAGTTCTATAACTTAGTGACAAGAAAACAAATGTACTAACCGTTTAATAAACCTTGGCGGGACTGTTACTTTGGGCGACGAAATATGCACAAAAGATGCGACAAATTAATTATGAAGCTGACACCATGTTGTTTTACCCTAGTAACCGCTTAACTCCAACTATAAATAGATAAAACAAAGTACACTGAGTTTGGGCGTTACAGCACAAAAACATGGATAATACTAGGTATTTTTGAAGCACTGTCCTGACAAAATGTATTGTTTTTCATACTTTTGTAGCAAGAACTGGAAATGTTGTTGTGTAACAAGAACTTGAAATATTGTGGTGTAACAAAAGCTTACAAAGCTTTGTCAAGGTTGTGGGGAAAAAAATTCCCGCTGAATGTTGAGTTTCGCAACACCAGAAACATTTCGCTGGTAACCCTCGCTTGAAATCCTTTCATTTATTAATGTTGTGTAGACTGTGTCTGCTTTAGACACTCACAGGAATTGATGAACAGTACAAATTGCTAAGGGATTTGATTGAAAACGGTAATGGTACAATATCTCACTCTGTCAAAGTGAGGGTTCTTTTACTTCAGAATGATGTAACTAGAAATTGGTATCGGATCTGGTTCTTGGTAGATGGTAGTAAAACTTTCAAGGAATACTTGCTTCTATGGATACACTCACTTGTCAAGTGACTGATAGGAATTTTCTCAAGTCAGTTAGCACGCAAAATTTGAAGTGACGATTTAATCTTTAAGAATTTGTGCAGAGTTACTGTAAAGTAAAATTCTTATGTCCACGCCTATGTTCAGGCAAAGCTTGTTTTTTTTCATATGAGGAATAACAGTTATGTTAATGCTTGCTACAAGTGAATTACATTTTATGTTCTTCTTTTGTATTAAGATTTGTTTTTCTTTCCTTGTAGCCTTCAGTGTATGAGCTTGCTCGGTCACCCACCTTCTCTAACTTACCTTTAGTATTGGAAGACTTTATCAAGGACAATGGCGCTACATACAGTGGTAAGTAGGGAAGTTCTTCATTAAACAATGTTTAAATAGTGCATTATCTACAGGGCCCAATTACATGGCACTGCTTACTGCAAAACTACATTTACACTTTTTTACAGCTCATAGTATTCTATTTTAGCAGTGCCATGATAATATTGGGCCCAGGCATATAGGGGCACTTACTGTTTTGTGACTGGTATACAGAGCTATGTTTGATTTATGAGACCTACTTGCGAAGCACCTTGTTATTAAAGATTTACAACCTGCAGCCAACCATGCCAGAAAGTGATGGGACAAGCCCAGCTTCTAAATGATCAGTGTACTGTATTCTTTAACATGCATTAAACCACACTCAAGACCTACAGTATTACACATGTATGTCCCATGTGACTGAGCATGTCATTCTACAAGACATCATTCAAACCTAACTCGCAAATGGTTTTTAGAAAAACGTCACAAGTTTTGTCTGGGGTCGATTTCACAAAGCACTAAGATTAGTAAGATTCATCTTAAGATGAGATTAAAAACAGGAAGTTGTCAATATTGTGGTAGTGATTTGTATTGTGATATCACACTTTACTTAGCAGTTAAGAATGATTCACACTTGGGATCAGGGGTTTCCCTTAACTTTTTTTTCCACTCGCCGGCCGGGCGAATCAACCAAAATTTTGGATCGCCCGCAGGTTTTTTCACTAGCCCGCATGTATTGACGTGACGCACACAATTTTCAAAACGTCAAAAAAAAAAAACGGAAGTGAAGTTCGCAAAATTGTGTTTTGGGATGATTTTATCCCTTAATTTCTGTCCTAAATCATACCTTTTCGATCATCAACCATTTTCATGGATTCGTGATTTGAAGATCGGTTGTTTTGAACTTCGTTTGCAATAAAATCTTCGCGAATCAACGATCGTTCGACAAGCACATTGAGAAATAATTCAATGAACTTTGCCCTGCATCGCCCTCTATCGGCAAAAGTTGTCGATGTTTAATTAGACTTCATCCAAGGCTGTGTATTGTACACAATCTGCGTGCGTGCGGCACACTGTGCGGCAATTCTTTACTCCGTTCGTGAACGTGTACTGCGTTGAAGTCTAGCCAAGCTCTTATGAATATGGTAATTATCAACGGCCATCAATCACCAATCACAACGTGTGGAATGTTGGTTAGCTTGGACTTTGGACCGACTGTGTTGTACATGTACTGTGTGTTGTGTATGCGCTATGCATGTACCGGTGGGCGACCGAACGTTATGTGTGGGGCCAATGTGTGGATACTCGGCAGTATGTGCATGGTGTTTTAACGTTTGTATACCAAAATGAACGATCGCAATTCCGTTCGCGATCGCGATGATCGCGGCCACATTAAATCAAGCAAATATCCAGATTTATCAAACTAAAAGCTTTAATAAAAACTTTCTTTGGGATTTTACAACCGTACCCTCATTTATTGTGAACAAGAACAATTATTTGACTCGCCCGGCGGGCTAGTAAAGGAAGGGTTTTGACTCGCCCGCCGCTGTTTTCACTCGCATTTGGCGACCGCTAATTTCGAACCCTGGGGATCAATCTTTAATAAATCGAACCCTGATCAGTCTTCTCTGTGCTATTGCTTCCAATGAAGTAATAATAGAAAATGTTACTGAACAAACTTATAATTTGGAGAAATTGTGTATGTCTGGGAACGGTAGAGATCATGTTGAATTAACTCGGTACAAACAAATAGGGTTTGTCGGGCATAGAATAAATAGCGCCAATTTAATTCACCAGTTTGGTAAAGTTATTATAATTATTATTTTCAGAAATCTTTGTGCTATAAAATATGCCAAGAAAGAGAAAGAAGTATTGACAAGTAATATGCACTGCTAGAGCTGGCAAGCAACTTCTCCTATAGTCGCTTTGCTCCTAAAATACTTGTCTGCACGGATGGATATAGCAGAGGGTCATTTCAAACTAATAAATGTGTGCGCAAGGTATTGAATATTTTGTTTTCCTTCATCTTTGATAGCCAGTGTAGTGGATGCAGTGCATGTTGTAGTGGATCGACATTTGATAACAGGCCAGAATGAGATGTCAACGTTAACAGCAGTACAGAATCTGATCCTCTTGTGTAATGCTAAGTAAGGCTCTGTTTTAATTTTGTATTCCATTGGATTCAGGGTAACCAAAATGAGGCAAGAAGGGCTAATATAGTCAAGCCGCTTTTTGTGCACCACTGTTGGTGGAGCCTTCAAAGGGGGTAATTCAAACTGAGAACCTATAACAAAAGAGAACAAAAGAGGACAATAGGGTCCCCAGTTGGAAAGTGTGTTAAAAACCAATGGGATAGGAGCTGTTTCCAAAAAGTGTATGTACAAACAAAAGAGGGACAATAGGAAGTTCCCGATTGCAGGTGTTTACACACTTGTGTGTGTGTGGGTAGGTATCCACATTCAAACCGTGGACCTATAACAAAAGGGACAATAGGTCCACGGTTGCTATCACAAAGGAAAGCATTGTGGTCCACGGTTGCTATCACAGAGTTGAACAAAGGAGGGTCCACGATTGCTGGTATTTACACACGTGTGTGAGTGTGTAGGTAGGCATACCCATCCCGGTGCGCACACCGTTGTGGGGACTTCCTATTGTTGTTCTATTATTCCCTTTTCTAAAGAATCTGGTGTGGGGACCCAGTTTAACAAAGAAAAACGTTGTGGGGACCTTTGTTCCATTGTATAAAAGTCCCCACAGCTCTGGGTATGCCTACCTACCCAGAGCTGTGGGGACTTTTATACAATGGAACAAAGGTCCCCACAACGTTTTTCTTTGTTAAACTGGGTCCCCACACCAGATTCTTTAGAAAAGGGAATAATAGAACAACAATAGGAAGTCCCCACAACGGTGTGCGCACCGGGACGTGTATACACATTCAAACCGGGGACCTATAGCAAAAGAGGACAATATGTCCACGGTTCGGGAAAGGTCCACGGTTGGAGATCGTATACAAAACCAATGGGAGCTGTTGCAAAAAAGTATAAACAAAAGAGGGACAATAGGAGGTCCACGATTGCAGGTGTTTACACACTTGTGTGTGTGTGTGTGCGCATGTATGTGTGCAATCATTGACCATAACTCGAAAAGGACTTGGCATATTATCTCCAAACTTGTTGTGTGGATTGGTCTTGAGATACCGAACTAGCCTATTGTTTTTGGACCCCCTAGGTCAAACATCAAGGTCATCATGGATAAAAATAAGAAATGTTATCCAAGTGATAACTTGTGAAGGATTTGGCTTATTATGTCCAAACTTGATGTGTGGATCGGGCTTGGGAACCCCAAAAGCCTACTATTTTTTGACCACCTAGGTCAAATGTCAAGAAATAGACTGACTTGCTGGGCATTCTTTTACCAAACATGACTTTTCTTGTTTATATGAGAATTTATACTAATCAGAACCACATGCATTGCACACCTTGATCATGACAAAAAGGCAGAGGAAAACATAATGAAGTTTATGCTTTTGAAATGCAAAATATATTTAAAAATTGATTTTTAGTTCAGAGACTTCAATTGTTTCGAGATTTAAACTCAATAATGGAATGCTTCAAAAGAGATATGTGTTCTTGTTTTGGGGTGCAACATAAGACGAAAAACTTTTGGAAACGTTCAATTGATATTTGACATTATATCAATGCCCCTTTCACTCCCTCAAAGTTGAAATCTGAACAAAATGTAAGACTTGATATTTTTTCAAATAATAAACCACAAGGGAAACTGACTGGGTAAATTTAAAATGATTTTGGGTTGAACAAGGAAAAATTGACTTAGAGCGGGATTTGAACCAACGACCTCCGGATTAACGTGCTGGCGCTCTACCAACTGAGCTACATGTGTATCTACATGTAGCCCTATGCTGGTGGTCTCCCTGTTGATATTTTTCTTTTACACTTGTTGCCTCCTAAACGTCATTAAATGTTTAGACATGTAAATCACTTACTATTTTAATTAATATGGCCTTTGAAATGGTAATTTCTTAGTAGTAAGTACAGTAGATTGATGCTTATTTGTTTCTCTTTGTTCCACAGACAGGGTAAGGCAGGAGTGAAATAGACAGTAATGAGATGACAACTCATCACATGTACAACTCGTCGAACCGAAGTTCAAATTGAAAGTCGGGTATTATGTTACTTCTTAAAGATCATCTCTTCACAGTTATCTTCAGCCTATGGGTTACAGTGCAAGGTACATTTGAGAGTTCATTGGTTTCATGACCAGAAAGATATAATAATAGTCACTAGTAATAATTCAAGGAATACAGTAGGGTGTCATGGCAAAGTGGTTTAGAGCATCAAATTTATTGATACGTTGTTGTAAAATGCGCTATATAAAGAACTAGTTATTATTATTATTTTTATTAATAACTCAATCATTCCACAATAGGAAGGTATGAGTTTGAAAGTTTTGAGATTTCACAAAGTACTAAGATTTATCTTAAGATCATGGGTTGTCAGTATTACTATTACCATAGTGATTCATACTGTGACATCACACTTTGCTAAGCAATTAAGAATGATTCCCAATTTAGATCAATCTTAGCTCTTTGTTTAATCAAGCCCTGGTCTATTATAAATGTATACATACTTGAGCTGTGTCTAGAGAGCCCTACATGAGACAATGAGCTCCATTACTCAATGAAGGGAAATGAACAACCCTAAAATGTTTCTCAAAACTTTAATGTGTTTTGGATACATTCTGTGAACAGGGACCAGTTTCACAAAATGCTAAGATTGATCTTAACTGTGTATCAATCTTAAATGCTAAGATTGATCTTAACTGTGTATCAATCTTAATTGCTAAGATTGATCTTAACTGTGTATCAATCTTAATTGCTGAGCAAAGTGTGATGTCACGATACAAATTACTTTATGGCAATATTAATAACTCATGTTATGAATCTTAGTGCTTTGTGAAATCAAACCCAGGCCAAATAATTAATTTATATTGTTACATATTGTACATATGAGTAAATATCCTATCCTGCTTTTGCAAGGAATCTTTACATGGCCAAGTCCATTTGAGTATTTGCCAACCCAAACATCAAAATTCCATTCCGGTAGGAGTCGAGGCCTTATTTCTTTGAGTAATTGCACTTTTACAATAATTAAATAATAATTATAGACCAATATGAAATTACTCAAAGGTACATGTTACATATCTGTGCTATTCTAGGCCAGGAACCTCTCCTTATGGTCTAGTTTAGTAGGACTGAAAACTTGGTCAAATACCTTGGACAGATTTTAGATCAGTTTGGTTATTGTTAAACAATGTTAATTGCTATCAAACTGAAATCTTCTTTTTTTCTCTGTGCCAGTGGATTTAAGTGGATTTAAGAGTGAATCCTAAACACAGGATTAACTTTTGACAAATTGCTTTCAGTCATTAAAGTAAATAAAATTAGAAATGTATTTTGTTATTAAGCTAAGACTATATGTTGAGACAAAACAGGTCAATGCATACATGTATATCCGGCTATCATAAAGAGGGGGTGGGGAAGAGGGGGTGGGGATGGAGGGGGTAGAAATACATGTACCAACTCTGACCAACTCTGACCAACTCTGACCAACTACATTATGACCAACCAACTCTGTGGATTACATATACGATTTTTGAAAATGTCTAAATACTTCTTGGAAAGACAAGCACTTCTAAATGCAGTGTGGGGGGGGGGGGGGGTGGCAAGGGGACAATCCCCTTAATGAATGTAAGAAGGTCCTCAGAAAGTTTCTCCATGTCTTGCATGATCACATTGTTGAGGTGGTGAGTTAGGTTTATCATCCAAACCAGAACAAGGCAAGTGTCATTTTTATGGTTTGGTTGGTAATCACACGCCTGCTTCAGTGCTCATTGTTTCAGCTGAATGTTATTTATAAGTTCCCCGAAAACAGTCATAAAAAACAGAATTATGTTGTACACTTTGGATCTCCAATGAGTAAAAAATGCTTGCTTGATGGAAATGTAAGCCGCTGTTGAGATCCCAAAGGAAAGATTGTGATAACGAAATGTCTTCGCCCCCATGCAAAATCTCATGCAAAGCCCAAGAATCCTCTGTGGCTGTGGTAAATCTCAATGTGGTGGTAATACCGATTTCATAATCATCCTGTTTGAATGTGCCTTTTGCCATGTTGGCCTCTCCGTACTTTGTATCTATACAGATGTGGACTACTATTTGCATGAATTGTAACAGTGTCAGAATGTGATCAGGCACAGGATTCCATTCATTGCAGAAAAAAAACTTCTATCTGGTCTCTTGGATTTGTTCTGGAATAGACACCTGACGAACTGCCCCAACTTTGTTTATGTAACAGGTAGGGCAAGAATATTGGCTCCTATGTGAAGCTTAATGTGTTTCTTTTCGGTCTTTTGTTAGAAGAGAAACACTTTCCTTTCGGTTCGTAAGCAATTAGAATGGGGGTATGGCCTGCCTGGGCAATCAAGCGTTGCTTAGGCGGGTTATATAAGTATTGTGTTCTTGTGGTATGTCATTCGGCTTTCTGACACACTTATATGGCGTACACGCCAAGTTTACTTTACATAATTTTTGCAGGTTACATATTGTGGTAGGATTGCATTAGTTCAAGTGACCTGGGTACTTTGAGTCATGCCTACTCCCAGACACGTCCTCTCTTCTAGTTTTTTGGCCCACGGGTTTTTATCTAGGCAAGCGTAGGGGTTGCGTGTGTGCTGACTCTTTAGAACTTGATGCACAGGCCGATGCTGGATTGGCAGCAGATGTGTCCGATATTGGACCGATAGCATATTAGTCATGATATCACCATCGACTTGGAGCTGAGAGCTTTAGTCTGGTGCCCATGATTGTCGCATTGACAAGTAATTAGCTTGGTGACCATTGACTCGGACTGTAGCTTTAGTCTGGTGCCCATGTACGTCGCATTGACGAGTAATTGGCTTGGAGCTTGGTTTTAGCTCGGTGACCATTGACTCGGAGCTGCAGCTTTAGTCTGGTACGTCGCATTGACGAGTAATCTGCGTGAGTCGTTTGGCAGAATTTCAGGCAATATGCCTTCTCGTGTTTGTTTTTAATTACAAGCGAGTTATGTACGTATGTTGTATATTTATTCGTAATGAAAAATTGTTGGACTGACTTACGGATTTCTGTATTGAAGAATTGTTAAATGTTTAACAAGATGAATAAAACGAGTGACAAGTGTGTTGTCAGGAACTGCCACTCCAAACATAATATTTGTTTGTTGCTAATTGCGGGAGATTAGAAAGGAACTGCAGTACTTGTGCCGTCCCATCATCTTCGCCTCATCATCACCCTTTCTATCTGGATGAATGGCATCTTCAAAATGATTTATCAAGTTGTGTAGAAGTGCCTTGAGTGCAGACTTCTTATGTGCCTGCTAAATAGATGTGAGGTTTCTTGAGACTACCTACTTTTTCCCTTCATGTCAGCAATGGTATTCAATTGTCGTACTTGCTTTGGGAGTTGGGTAGAGAGACACCAACATTGTATCAATCTGATAGAAGGAAAGTTTGCTCTAAATATTTTACGAAGATTTTTATTGAAAAAAATTATGTAGTCGATTCCCTAACATTTTTATAAGTACAGTAGTGCACTACAGAGAGTAAAAACTAATTAAGTAATGTCAATAACTCACCTCAGATAAAACACTCTATGGGGGCATCCTTGATGGCGAGTTCCAGTCGGTGGGCCACACAGTGTATTGCCACAAGCCAGGGGCAGCCATCATCCCTTTGCTTCTACATCAACCCATTGGGGATCCCAAAGCTGACTGCTGCTCAATCACTACAAGCTCCAATCAAAGAAATTTCACTAGGATCAATTTCCTCTCATTTTCAGAAACTGCCTGTACTTTGCAAAGATTCCTTTCTTCACTCCCTGTAAATAGACAACAAGTGGAAATCTATTTACAAAATAACATTTTACTAATGGGCCCTACTGCTACATGTAGCTAATGTTAAACTAATACTAATAAAAAGCTTGAACCAATGGATATTACTACAAAGTAGTTATAGATTTTGTCCTAATCCTGGACTTGCTTTCAATGGCTTTTAATAAAATGATTGAGTTGATTACTAAACATGAATGAACATTTTTTTGTTGTGTACGTACCCAAAGAATTTTATCAGCTTTTTATATTTTGCAGCAACTGCCCCAAGTTCAGCTTTGTTGGATGGATTGTGCGAAGCGAGTAGTCCCCACTCTCAACAGCAGACAAGCTCTGTCCTGCTTTGTTTTCCTCTTTGGATTCCAAAACGTAATTATCTTCTGATTCACTGGAATCATTTTCAGGATCACCGTCTGCAAAAAGTTCAGCCAATAGCTGGGCATTTCTGTCATCCATCACATCAAAGTTGAGGGGGAAAAGACACAAGTTGTTACCGCAGTGGAATCTTCGCGCTTTATTTTCTCAAAAGGTCATAATGGTGACCCTCATGTTCTATATTGGAAAGCTGTGTTGTTATACCCGGCCCCCTTATAAATGAGCTGCAGTATTTATTCAGGTAATTCAATTCTGCCTCCCTCATACCCTCATTGCCATTTGAAATAATGATATCATTTCATGTACATGTGTATGTAGCACATGACATTGATCCACAACCTCTCTTCTTTAGCTTCTTCTCATCTTCCAGCTTCTTCCCACATTCTGCGAATAGTGGCAACACTCTCAACTCCCTTATTCTTGAGATGAAGCATCAGAGGTATGGTACAGAACAGGTTATCAAAGTAGACCTTGTTATTCTTGCCGTGTAAATCAACAGACGGGGACGACACCTAGAATGACTGGAGGTCTGTCTCCCCTAGTACCCTGGTAGAGCTCAAACCGATATACACCTCTGGACACTCCAGCCAGGACCCAGACTTTGTTAACCCAAGGATGGGGTTTTTCCCATGATGTAATGTTTCAGTGATGATCTGCCCTTGAACAAGATCATCATTTTATTGACTGAAACTTACTCCTCTGTTTCAGCCTTGAATGTTTCTTGGAGTGTTTCAAGTAATTGCCCAATTTTCGCTAGGCGGTCGCTCCAATCTTCTCTTCTGGCTTGTCATCGTTATCCACAATGTGGAAAAACGCAATGTCATGTCACAAGCTGTTGAAAGATGTCAACTGGTTGGTCAACATTGTTGTTGTAAAGCTTAATCTCTCCACAAAATGTTGGCCAATTTCCGGCACATGCGTTGTCTTTGCCAACATTTCATGTTGGGTTTCTATCTGTTAATGTTTAGGGACAATGTATTAGTATATATTTTCTAGTTTGCTAGAATATACTAATTTCTCAATGCAAATATTCCTCCCTACAGCCTATCAGACATAGTACAAACAAGATCTGTGACAGTGTTCTTTTCCACTGTATACCTCAGTTTGTATTTCTCTCCTTTTGTTCCTTATTTCGCTTTTTCACACTTGCTCTTCTAGAAATCTTGTGTCATATTTCAACATGGTTTTTTTTATGATTAGTGTCTCTCCTCTTCCTTGCTGTGGTCACAGCTCAACCATAGAAAAAGGTTAATTTGTCCTCTCAATTGCATCTAGGTATTGACTACATGGTTTTTTAGTTGATCTCAATTCTTGAAGATAGGAAACTCAATGTGACATTAGATGACCGTTGCTTCACTCAACTTGCCCATTACCTCCTATGCATCAATGTTATGATTCTGTTTCTCTTCTCAGCTCTTCAGTTAGGTCCAGGTCAAAGTAGCGTTAATGCTGCCACTCTAGTACGTCAATAACATCTATAGCACAAGCTGCAATTATATTGGCAGACATTGGAAATTTCTTCAGTCTCATCAGCATTGAATCAGTGCCATCTGGGTACTGTCACCACTTTTCCTTTTCTTTTGCGGCTGTTATAGTAAAATGGTGACTAAGATTCCAAATGACAACGTGATCTTGCAAAAGGAGACAAAGTTGAATTTTGACATGAACAATAAACTTTAATTTATTTACAACCATTAATTACAGTATTATTTACAAGTCTTTGAATGGTATATTATATAGTTTGGTACTTGCCAACATTAACTTTCCTATAATTCAATCCCCCACTGGGAGTGCATCAAAATTGATTACTTTATCATAGCTTGAAATATTTGTCCACTCCAATCATTTGTTCCTTATATCGTTCTCATCTTCGGTTCAAATCTCAATTCAACCTTTGTATGTTCACTCTCTGAAATACATTTGAAGTAATTATTCCATCAGCTTTAAGTGTTTGTACAATTCAATTATTCTTCTCTATCGTTTCAAATTCAGTTCAATTTGCAATTCAAAGATTGCTAATACTTTTAAAGTAACATTGGACCTTCCTCTGTAATTTTGAGGTCTCAGCATTCACTATTGGACAGCCTTCTTGCTTCGTCCAACTTCTCTGCACTAGGTCAGGCAAAAGGGTTGTAAAACAGACTGCTCGGTCCCACCATGGGTTGCCACACAGGCTCTCTCACATACACGTACGCACCCGGTTCTCCCGGTGTACTTCAGAAGGTTTGTCCCACGGACAGTTACCCGGTCTCTACGGCCATCTGAACATGTAAAATAATAACCAAAACTATGCAATATACATGTACACATAATTTAACTTTTACAACAAACATCACGTTGAATCGGTTTGCTTGAAACTTCAATAAAATCTTTGGTAAATATAGAGTTCAATAATAAGGCAGAAAACAGAATCTTTGATTTACTCAAAACATTAATGACAACATAAATAGTAAACTTACGGCCATTAACTGGAGACGAACTTCCTCTCTGGAGGCCGAGTGTTGCAAACGGCGAGTCAACAATGGACCGGTGGAAGTACATGGGGCTAATATTTGGCACTGAGGTTTTGCCAAATCTTCAAAAACCATAGGTTACTTGTAACCGAGGATAGCCTAGTTGCTACCGGTCTGTTTTATCACACACTCACTCACATCAGGCCTCTGTTCTCTCTCCAAAACCTCTTCCTTCCCTCAATTTGTGTTCTGCCTGAGGTTTTACTGATTTCATCAGCAATCACATTCACTTTCCCTCACTCACAATAAAACACATCTAGCACATTCCCTAAATTCTTGGAATTCGGGTTAACAACAATTACCATGGCTACACTAACAATTAAAACTGGTATAAGTATTGTGACGTCCAAGTCATGCAGGCCGCGCCTATACTTATGTGGTACGATTAGTACTGTTGTGAAATACTTCCCGCGAACTAGCCTACGCGTGATTGGCTAGAACTTCTTTGCCTCAACCAAAGTGTTGCCTACCATACAGTCATTGCAATATAGATGCCCTCTACTGGTCTCTGGGGATTTCATGGCTGATCTACATGAACTGGCAATTGTGTCTAGGGGATGGAGGTGGCAGTTTATTTCATTGAGTGACTGTCCCATGATTTGTTGATTTTCATGATGGTGGCATGATTTATAGCAACCTGATCTGTCATTGTGTTTGAAATGTTAATGGTAATTTTGCTCCTACATTCTTGGTAATTAGCCCCATGAAAGTTTGAGTATGTCTTTGCCAAGTTATCCACTGAATTGATTACATGCTGTGTAACATGATTACATGCTGTGTAGTTTGAGTATGTCTTTGCCAAGTTATCCACTGAAATGATTACATGCTGTGAGTAGTCATCAACTACTTGACAATTTGAGGTAGTCGTAAAATGAATGCTCTTTGAATGTATGCCTTCTTGGGCAGTAATGACAAAAGAGCCAAGTGTTAGTTTGTTGGTCACCATGGCAATTTTAGCTGCTTGCAGGTTTGAGACAACACCCAACTCCCATGCCATTTACTACGGTATTCCTATGTGGAAGATCCTTGCATTTGAGATTGTTGAGAAAACTTTTCTATGATGACTAGTCCTATGACATGTCCTATTTCCTTTACCTGCCTGTTTTGAGGGTTAAGGTCCAATGACATCACCTACACTTTCAGATGACGGTGATGAAGAGAGCTGTCTCCCTGGCTTTGGTGCAGTAGTATCTTTACAGATGTCACTGGTGAATGGCCGGACCACTGCCATTTTGCATCAAGTCCCTTTGGACGAAATGATTGGTGATTAAATGGTTTTTTGTAATTTCAGTAAATTTTGTTTGGTATGTCACTGTCTATGAACTTTTGAACCAAAGAGAATTTTATTATCAGGATTTGTGATTAACAAGATCCTCAACTGCTTCTGAAAACTAAATGCACTTAAAAGAAATAATGCACATTTAAAATTTGTCATTCTTTGTTATTTATCTTTTTGAAGCCAAATCAAGTATTAAGACTAATAAAAATACATGTGAAGTGAATACAGCATTTTTCTCTCATGTGCACTGTAAATCAGCAAGACATTCAGGGAACTTAAATTGTATTTCTTTAGAACTACTGATTAATATGGGATTTTATCAATACTGGCACGGTGGTCCTTTGAGTCCTACTGGACAATAACACTCAGAAAATGATAAGCACAGCATACATTTTGACTTCAATGACTTTCAATAAATTTATTATAACTTTAATATGCTGACCACGGTGTGGCAAATACATGCGAAGATGTGGTGACGATTCATAATAGTTGTGGTGTGTGTGTGTGTACTTGTGTGGTTCAACTGTAATAATAATAATAATAAGTATTTATAAAGCGCTTTTACGGGGAGATCAAAGCGCTGAACAACAATAGGAAATAACTATGGTGTTGTGAATAAGAAGTGTTTAACATGCTTCCTGAAAATAGTGAGAGATGCTGATGGGAATGGTGTTCCAAAGTTTGGGGCTAGCTATTGAGAAAGACCTATCACCAAGGGATTTGGATTTGGGATTTGGAATTGTAAGAAGAAGTTTGTCTGTAGAAGATCTGTAACAAGATAAACACAGAGAAAATACAAAATAAGTAAATTGTCAATTTACAAAGCCAACAACTTACACGACCTTTTAGATAACAAAAGTCTCAAGAATTCACTAACTTTAGAACAAATGGAATTAACCAATTATATGAGCTCCAGACCAAGAACTACAAGTAAACAGTGGAACTCTACATGACTAAGAAGAATGAGCTCTATTTGACCTTCAATACAGCCCCACTTCTAGACCACCATGACATTCATGGCCAAATTACTAAACAATCAGTACAGTAATTAACTTGAAACTTCAACTTCATCTAACCTACAAATTTTTGTAGTTGTGGTTTGTTATTTGATACTACAAATTTTTGTATACAGATATATGTGCTTTATCTATGGACATTAAAGAACAAGTGGCAAAAACTTACTTTATCTGAGCTGTCCAGGGGGGTGACTAAAAGTGACAAACGATTAAGCTGATTACAAACTAATGGTTCATCTAAATGGAGATTTCTATCTGGCATCTCAAAGCATGGTTAAAAAAATAGCACCCTCAATAGCTAAAACAAAGGGAGGGTAAACAAATCAATAATGATGTTCTGACTGCTACATTCCAGCCCCTAATGCATTTGTACACAAAGCATTAACAAACACAAAAGAGGTTGAACATCTTAAAGTCAAATATCATTTGAATTGTTCTCATTTTCTCAAGCAACATCTTAGTTGTCTAGGGTTCACCTTCAAGAAGACACAGTTTGTTGGTAGGACGCACATAGGTACACTCCAGCTTGCGTCTTAACTTGGACGGACCTAACTTTGTCATCTTTCCCTGGAAATGTATTAACTACAAGTCCAACGATAACGAGGAGTGTGTTCATACTTAATCAGCATGAGGTCTCCAGTGTGCATATTACGTTGAGGGTTGATCCACTTCTGGCCCTCTTGCAATGATGGGAGGTACAGTCCTTCAGCCAGCGTTGTCAGAAAGATACTGAACTTGGCGCCATCGTTGTTTGTATACACCCTGCTTGATGAAGTTCCCAGGAGGTAGCTCCGGACCAGAGCAAAGTAACAGCAGGTGATTTGGTGTCAGTGGTGCTGGGTCACGTGGATCGTCTGATAGCTTGGTGATTGGGCAGCCATTGACTATTCCTTCCACAATACACATTAGTGTGGAGAGTCCCTCATCATATATTTTCTGCTGACCAAGCAAACTGTTTAGAACTGAATGTACAGTCCTAATTTGGCACTCCCAAACTCTGCCAAAGTGAGATGATGCCGGGGGGTTGAAAATCCACTTTACTTCCTTTTGTCAAAGAAAGTCATGGATCTTGTCCTGGTTCCAGTCTTCAATGGCAGTATGCGCAGTTCTCGTTTTCCTCCAACATTGCTATTGTCTGACCTCACCTCCATTGGAGTGCTGCGACGACTGGTGAATCTTTGGAGAGCAGACTTCTAAATGTATGGCCCTCGTTGTCATCATTTCTTTTCTGGCTTGCTTCACGATGAATGGTCCAAATAGATCCACACCTACCATGCTGAAGGGTGGAAGCCCTGGTGTTACACAGTCTTTGGGCAAGTCAGCCACTCGTGTAGATATGAAACATTACCTTAATCAACAGTTGCTTAAGTTTATTATAGGGTTGCAGCTCTTTTGTTGTATGCCCATCACATCACTCATTTCTCTCCAGTTTCTATAAACTTGATTACTTGATTTACTGACGTCGGTAAACCTACGACCTTGCAACTGAGGGGAAATACAAACATTTTTCTGTTGTTGAGTGTAACAGTTGTATTTATGCATTCCTTGTCAGTAAGTTTATTGTTGGCCTATATTTAAAACCCTAAAACAAAATAAATGCGACACTTTTTTATAACAAAGACCAATTAATACCTCTCGAAATTTTTTTTTTGAACAAGTCAAGCCCCGAACACCTTTGTAAATTTTGAGTTTGTCTGTTGTTGTGTCCCCGACCTGTCAGGCGTGTTTTCTTCACCCCTTCAGCAGTTTTACTCCTCAGGTGCCTTTTTAGCTTTGTGATTGCAAAAACTGTGGATCTGTGAAAAGTGAGAGGACGAAAATGATATGACGTATTATAGACTATAATTTATGTCATTTTGTAAAAATAACAAACAATAATTGGCAGTATCTTTGTGATCCAGTTTATGAATGATGTAAACACACATTTTTAAAGCGTTGAAAGCCTGTATGCTTGTTAGTGGTGCCTCTTGAAGTTTGTTTGTATTAAGTACATGTACATAGTGTCCAGGCCAACATCCCTCTGCTGTAAATCACAGTTCAAAACATATTGCTCCATGATGAAATCCCAGCGTCTTCGGAATCCTTCTGCTACATTGTCATTGACCTCTTTCGCATCCTTGTTGCATTCACTCTGGGTAGTAATCACAATCCATTTGACTGGTATATGCCTTCATCTGGGAAGGTCAATCCTCCCCACACTTTCCCGCCTAGATGTTGTATGGTACATGTGGTGTTGTGAGCCTTCCAGAGGGGACAAATGTTTTCCCTTAAAAAAATCCGTACCGCATTGTGGTGGTTATTCATCTTCAACGTGATCCTCTAAATTTGCCATGCAGTCTTTAACATGGTTGTCGAAAGCTTCGGCAATCTCATCTGGACTGAGTCGTATCCTTTGCCGAAGAATTCTCCATTGCCACTTGAACAATTGCATGAAAACTGAAGGTTTTCCTTTTCCTCCACCCCTTGTTGTGTGCTGATAGTAGTAACACATGTTTTCATAGTGCCGATGTTCCCCTGCTTCGGTGCATAGTCTCATCATCGAGTGGAAATTAAAGGGAAGGATCGAAGAAGCAGGGGAGCGATGTCAATGTACTTCATCATTTAAGGCCTCATATGAGCCAGCCCATAAATAAAACAGAACAATCGGCGATTCTATGCCTAGGGTACAGGCATCTCCGAAAATTTTCCACATCTCATTCCCACTCAACCAGTGATATAAATATAGCAGACAGAGCTGAATTCATGGGGAGAAATAGACATACTTGTAGCAGTTGGTCTCGGATGGAGTATTGCTACCTCTCGATTCATGTTAGCTTTTGCAGCTCCTACCATTCTCCTTGTGGCGAAAAAAACCCCTGAAATTTATGTCGGAGATATTCAATTATTTCGCTTGGGTTCTTAGTGTCTATCATGTTTAATATATCTGTCGCAGAAATGTTGAAGTGGCGTGCCAAATATACATGCACCATATCGTCGTACAGCGTGAAATCTTTCTGGACCTTAATCATTCAGGACTTTAATCATCTTCAGCATTTGAATGATGTCATGAACTGTTAAAACTCCATTCCACTCGCCGTCTCCGGCATTGATGTCCCTTTTTTTTTTACATCCAATGCAACACCAAGAAGAAAATCTTCTTTTTGAACCTTGTATCGTTTGCAATATTCTTAAAGGGTCTGTATACCTTTGGTAATGACTCTGAAAATTAATGGCAATAAAAACTTACTTGGTAAGAAGTACAGCAGCTTTGGGTAGTATGATGCATTTTGAGAAACTTTTCACTTCGAAGTACTACAGTTATGGAAAAATATATCACTTTTTATCCCCTAAAATTTGAATCTGAGAAGCGTTAGTCTCAGACTGTGTATTTCTATGGGGAATATTCTTCCTGCGTGGAAATATTTGCTCCGGTTTTGTGATTTCTCAAAAACGCGACCACCTTTTGAAGTGAAATTTTCACAGGTTAGTTTTATTGTATATATACCTACATTTATATAGGACTAACACAATCAGTAGGCTCCAATTACCAAACATATACATTTAAAGCACTTCCTCTGGCGCTGCAATCTTTGACTAATTCCTTTAGATTGCAAATGTGAAATAGTGACGTCGGGGTTGTCGTGTTGCTTGTCAACGATTTTCTGATAGAGGGTTCTTGTATTTTTTGTACGGGGTCGTTCTACAGGAACATCTCCTAAATTATCTCTGTTATCTTCCAAGGCATTCGTCCGTCTTTTCAATGTCTTCAAGGGATCTTCATAAGGGAACCTCCACCAAATAGTAATCTTTTAAAAGCCCCTATTGATATGGCTCGCCTTTGACAAGTTCCCCTCGGTAAGAAATTGTCTTCAATAACAAGACCGTGCTGCACAAGGATAGCGTCACTTGGCTTCCAACCTCTTTTCCACCTTTTCCCTTCTTGACCAAGGAAGGTGAGTGCAGTTGATATGAAAATAAATATCTTGCCGTTCACAATTTGCCCATTAAAATTGTTTTGCCAGTATGCATTGATGTTTTATGTGGCCGTTTGAAGAATTCTAAAATCATGAATAGTTTTAAGGGCTAATTTCAGAGGGGAATTAACCCTAACCCCCTAAGCGTTTCTACCAAAAGCTTCCACAACCCATCATACTCCAACAGTTTACTTATTGGAACAGTACACAACCCATCATACTCCAACAGTTTACTTATTGGAACAGTACACAACCCATCATACTCCAACAGTTTACTTATTGGAACAGTACACAACCCATCATACTCCAACAGTTTACTTATTGGAACAGTACACAACCCATCATACTCCAACAGTTTACTTATTGGAACAGTACACAACCCATCATACTCCAACAGTTTACTTATTGGAACAGTACACAACCCATCATACTCCAACAGTTTACTTATTGGAACAGTACACAACCCATCATACTCCAACGGTCCCGTGCTGTTGGACTATGATTGAGTGGGTACTTTAGGGCCTGTGTGTAGTTTGACTATGTTAGCCCTCCAGTACCAAATCAATCAATACCCCCCAACAATTACTTTGTGTGCAAACTTTTTTTTTTTTTTTTTTTTTTTTTGGTGGGCTCAGCACAGTTGCAAATTACTTTTGCTCTACCCTAGAAAACAGGGAGTTGGTACCACACCTGGTGGTCCCAATATAACTGCCATCATTGCCCTTTTTTTTTTCTTTTTTTTATTTGATCTTTTTTAGTGGATGATTGAAGGGGGAAATTGGGCTTTGTTGAAGGAGAGGTTGGTGCTACTCAGTTGAACTTGAAGTGGTGTTCGTCTCTGTGATGCCTGCGGCATGGTACTACAAGAAGCACTCCTCTGGGCAAAGATTGACGCCACAAACTGGACAGCCTCTCCTGGTTGTTTTTGGTAGCCCTGACTTGGTTGTGATGTTTTGTTGCCTGCACCATCTGCACCATCTTGCATTTTTGGCAGGCATCTTGGTGGAGTAGTGGCCTGCACTGTTGTGGGCTGGTACTGGTAGTGAGCCACTGGACTGCCGTGGGGTGGTGCCTTTGGAGTAGCCCTGAATCAGGTTAGACGCCACTTCAAGGACAAACTTGGCATGGGTCATCTTAGGGGGATGGTCTGGTTCTGTACTTTCACTGTCGCTGTCAATGGCTGGGTGGTGATGCTTATACGACAGCCAAGCGTTGACTCTTGCAATGTCGATGAGGAAGTACAGAAGGGAACGCCACCACAATTGAGACTTCCGAGCACAGGTGTGATAGGATCGCAGCTGATCTCCCGTCCACGCCGCCCATTGACTTAGTATAATCCACAGCTTGACAAGGAGCAGGGATGGTGGTGCGTTTGAGTCGGCCTGTTGCCTCGTCCGCACATTTCCTCTTCAGAGTGTGGGTTGTTGGGTCTCTCCAGCCCTGATGTCCTGTGGAGAGTAACATCATCACACGGCTGTCCTTCCACACTGTGGCAGTAAGTTGGCCATTCTGCCAGGTATAAAACGTGCCTCTTGGTGCCCTATTCATACGCTTTACTTTCAGGTTTCCATGTTTTGCTTTGAACTCCATGGGCAGCCCTTTCCTGTTACTTTTGACAGCTCCAGTCAGGTAGGTACGTTTGGCGTGCAACGACCGTGCAAGGCCTACTGATGTGTACAATTTGTCGGTGAATATGTGGTGGTACACATTCAAGTGGTGCTGTGCAACGGTCATTGCAATGTCTGTCATCTTGGCTGGTTGCTCGTCATGAGGGTGTATCATAAAGTTCAGGAAGTAGCCGGTTGATGACTCTGCCAGAGCATAGATTTTAAAGCCAGCGCGAATCGGCTTCAATGGCATAAAGAATTTTCTTACGCTGGCTTTAAAACCTCTGTAACGTATCATATTGCTTCGTCTATGGCCAGTTCACGGTTGGCTCGATAGTTCTTGAGGCACCGTCTTCTAATCTTGTCCCACAAAGGCCGGAGGGGGTAGAGTGGATTTCTTTTCTTTGTGAGGTACCGATGGGCCTTGTCGCGAATGAGTTCGGGGTCTTTGGCTGGGTCATTACAGGCTATATGTTGGTTGAGAAGGTCAAAGCGATTCCGTTTCATTGTTGTAGAGATGAGTTTGTTTTGAAGCCCCGGATGAGTTGACCAGTAGTGCTTGTAGTCGTTGATTTTGACAAGGCCCATAAGTATATGAATGCCAAACCACGCTTTCACTTCATGTATGGTCGTTTGAAACTTGTGGCTTGAAGTCAGATTGACATTCGTCCATTTCACCACCATCTGGAGGAGGGAGAGAGGGAAAAACTTCAGGAAGTAGTTGATGGGAGACTTCTTCTTCTTGAAAGTTGGTCCGCGTGGCTTTTTTCCCTTGAAATCTCTGATGGTGATATTTTCAAGGGTCCTTGTCCAGCCTTCCTCGTCTGGAGCATGATCATCTTGGTACACAGATGGAGGGTCTGGGTCACTGTCCGAGTCTGGCTCATTGAAGGTCTTCTTTCTTGGCCGTTTTTTTCGTGGCTTTTGTGGTTCTGCGGGTCCAGCACCCCCTTCATCCTCACTGTCTCCCTCGTCCTCCTCTCCAGTGTCATCAGGTCTTGCCTCTTCTTCTGATTCCTCCATATCCTCTATGGCTGATTCATCTTCTTCACCAAATGGAGACTTTTCTCTTGCCTGGGCCATGGCCCTGTCTAGGAATTATTCCTCCTCCGACTCTGATGTTTCCACTAAGGCCCTGTAACCTCTCGACATGCTGATACCAGCCTCTCTAGCACTATTTCGTAGCACTCCTCATCCTTTCTTCTTCCTCTCTACAGAGTTTATCCTTCAGCTCAGTGTGGCTTAGTTGTGGACGTGGTGCCTTCACTTTCCCCTTCTTTTCTTCTTTCCTTTTTTCGCTTTTCCCTGCACCTTCTTCGCTCCTTCATCTCTGCTCTCTTGGTTCGTTTTTCTCTTTCTTTTTCCCATCATTGAGCCGAAAAATGTCTCTGCTTCACCTCTAGTTAAACTCTGCTGTAACTGTCTCACTTCTCGAGATGTCATGTTGACTTCGGTCAGTCAATGTCAGACTGGTGACGATACTCAGAAAACACCCTTATTTATAGAAAATATTGCTATTGTTATTTTAATCATTATGTAACATTACATCATAATGACTTCATGTACTATTGATATCAAATACAATACAGTCTTTTCATATTATAAATACTATTCAATAAATACAATAAAGTTCTGCAAAAACTAAAACACCCCATGGCATAAATGGTATGTTCTACTTTTATTGTGTTGGTGCAATGACAAGGACTAGTTTATTGCTCCATGGGATACCCAAGTACAATAACTGCCTTTATGATTTGTTTATTTCACCAGCAGGTTGTCCATGTTTAGATAATGTTAAGTGTATCCAACAAAGCACTTAACAACTGAAACACATGTCCCATTGTCCCTCCCAATAAGAGGTCAAAGTGTACCCAGTGAACCAAGCAATTCCATGCCCTACATGCAATAGCTACCGTAATTTTCGGATTATAAACCGCGGTTTATACGTTGATTTTGACTTTTTGTTGAACTCCTGCGGTTTATTCTCCGGGCGGCTTATACGCCGACGTATAAATATGGAAGAGAAAAAAAACAGCATTTTTATAAAGAAAGATCGTTTGTAAAATGTTCTAAATAAAAACAATGTTCTTAAACGATAACAAATCCTGCAAAACATGCCTGTGTGGTTTGAAAATGCCTGTTGAAAATCCCGCCTCATTTGTATTCCGTGTTGCCTTTATAAAACGTTTATCAACCGCCCTATTGTTAGAGTTCAGTCCCCCCTCAGAGATGAACAATCAGCGAAACTCGAGTTAGACTAGACTGGTCCCCTGTCTATTTATCCCAGCGATCTCCATATGCTGATATATCTCCGATGCTCCATATGCGATCTCCATACGCCAAGCTTGGGCGATATACCACGATATTATCGAAAATCGCGATACAATTTTTTTAAACGATTACGATATCGTGTCTGTTTTTTTAAATCGTAATATCGGCGAATCGCGGTTTTGATGAATGATCGCGATGCATTTCCTAATCGAGATGATATGAGCTGTTTAAAAACATAAAAAGGCACCGACCGCAACCGCAAAATTCCCTACTATTGATCCCCGACTGGGATTCTTCGAAAAGACCGACATCAAACAGACGGTCTCATACAGACCAACATCAAACAAACAAAAACTGTGCGGTATTGCTCACGCACGTACATGTATAAAAACGGTCCTCCGACCACGAGGTGATTTCTCACAAAGGGAATTTCCCTTGCCTTTTCGTTCCCACAGCTACACGCCGCCATTCCTTCACCCCTAACTATAAAGTTTACCACGTTAGGAGCATGCAAGCACATCTGCGGGATCGAGGTGATGAATACTATGGCAGTGCTGTGAGAAGCACTACGTCATAATTGTTCACGCGATCGGCCAATCGGAAAGCTGTGAGAAGCACTACGTCATAATTATTCACGCGATCGACCAATCGGAAAGCTGTGAGAAGCACTACGTCATAATTATTCACGCGATCGGCCAATCGGAAAGCGGCCGGTCAGGAATCAGCCAATCAGCCTGTGCCAATTGCGCTCGTGGTGCTTCGGGTAACATGAAGAATAAAACCATGGCTAGAATGGAGAGCCTTACAGCCTTTCCTTACATCAATAACCAATTCGCGGCACTTCAGTTTTAACACTATTTTTAAATCTGAAGTGGGTTCCCTCATCAACTCACGTCACAAATTAACCGCGATATCATCGAATATCGCGATATATTTTTGACGATGTATCGTGAATGAAAAAAAGCAATATCGCCCAAGCTTACATACGCAGTTTTGCGAACTTCACTTCCGTGTTTTGACGTTAGTTTTTTTAACATTTTGGCCGCGGTTTATACGCCCGCGCGGTTTATACGCTGACACCTAAATATTTGTTCCATATTTTGGAGCATTGCGGTTTATACGCCGGGCGGTTTATAATCCGAAAATTACGGTAACCCTATTAGTATTACATGCACTGTGAACATACACTTTTTCCACACTTGGCCTAAGTCCAACACTGTTGCAAACTACACTACCACCTTCCACACTCATCCAAAGTCCAACACTGTTGCAAACTGTACACTACCACCTTCCACACTCAGCCAAAGTCCAACACTGTTGCAAACTGTACACTACCACCTTCCACACTCAGCCAAAGTCCAACAGTAGTACCTTGACCCATTAGTACTCAACCATCCATAGTCCAACAGCAAAGCCAGCTTTCACAGTACTAAACCATCCAAATTCCAACAAAACCATCTGTTTGATTTTGGCAGGTCTGGGGTGGTTAGGGTTAATGAAACAATATGTGACAGATAATTTATAGGTATATAGGTAATTTATTGGCGCAATTCTAGGAATGTTTGTAACTTCATGGGGCAATTTCTTCCCTACAATAACTAGTTCACTCCTTGACATCGAAAGCAGTACTGGACTTCCCTATAGACTGTGCAAGTCTCGCGCGTATTCGAACGAGAAAACACGTCAAACGAAGAAAAATTTTATTTCTGAAATTAAATCTTTGTTTTAAATTATATCTCATGACAAAATCTGAACAACAAAAATAAATCATTACAATCTTATGAAAAGTTTTAGGTTTTGAAAAAAAAAAATACAATAGTGTGTATATTATTATTGAAAAAAAAATTAAAACTCTGGGACAAGGATGCCTATTTGATGTTAACTTTTTAGAAACCCCTTACGCGGATTCGTGATGGCCCCAAATGGGTCTTAAATGGACCCGTATCGCAGTTTAAAGAGGATGCTGACGCCTCAACAACCATAGACTGCAATGAAAATGGTTTGCTTTGCAATTACAGCATCTGGCGATTATAATTGCGTATCCAAAACAAGCGTTTACGTAAGTTTTATGATCGGAGGCGAGCACCCAATTTTTAATTTTTTGCAATAACCGGAAGCCGAGGTCAAGTTTAATTCCTGGGTTTTCTTCGTTATATTGTTGAATTGGTTTTACTTTCATATTTTGTTATCACTTAGTATTACATTCCCAACAACACGTATACTTTTCTAGGTCATAACCTACGTTAAACTAAAATAGTTGACGAAACAAAATCTTGCCCACGTAAAACTCCATATGGTTGGGACCACTATGGTCCCGGAAGTTCGAATGCGCGCGAGACTTGCACAGCCTATTGTGTCTCAAGTTTAATAAACCTACGCAGTCACCGTGGGCTGCACAATAATACATGTACATCATCACTGCTTACTATACTGTGTTGACCCGACCCGAACCCATGGCAGGGAGTCTGTGTAGGAGGGTCCATGGTTGACCTGAGCATGCACGAGTGCGTGACTCGTGCAGCTCACACAAGCCACCTACATTCCATTGGACGACCTCCCGCTGTGTGGGCGAGTGCGGGAGATTCAAACTATTAACCAGTGCTAAGGGCAAATTGGAAGGTTAAATACTTCCTTGCTTTTTCTTATGAAAACCCCAAAGCCTTGGGGTTTCCCCATACTGTTATAGATCGCACTTTTTACAAGAGTGTGTCTATTCCGCCTTCTTTGGGGGCTTTTCTTTGAGGTTGACTGTCTTTCCCTTGAGCTCCTCCTCCTCCCGCCGCTGACTAATGGAATCTGCCAGCTTTGACGTCTTCTTTGAAATTCTTTTGCTGGTTGTACTACTAGTCGCTTCCCCGTCTTGTCCATCAATGAAATGTTGTTCAAAGGACTCTAAGGCCTTGGTTTACTTTTCCTGGAGCTTCTTCTTGTCCTAAAAAGTTATTACTACCAAAAAAAATTAAAAAATTAATTGAATGTAAATGTGGAGGAAGGTATTTCTTTACCTTGTAATTTATTTGTTTGAGGGCAACTCCCCTGGAAGAACTTTTTTTTTTAAACGAGTGTTTCCCCTAAGCTTTTATTACTTGAGTTGGCAGCCAAGTAAACTACATGGTAGACCCATTATTCTGTCATGAGCCCCTGGCTCCGGTTGATTTATGGTTTGACTGGCCACAGTTTTAAACCATGCGGTCAGTGAGCAGTTTGGCAGCAGAAGAAGCGCATGTGAGAAGAAGCGCATGTGTGTTCTGGACCTAAGCTACTGTTGTTTCTCCCTTTGCTGCTCAATAATTCTGGTTAATGTTGGAGTGCACTTTAGTGATTCGCTTCTAGCACCATGTTGTTTTCGCAAGTTTTTTTATATAGTTAACTGGTTTTTTTTTATTGTTTTTTTTTATATTGGAAAGTTTAAATTAAATTCACATTTTCAAGTTCTATGGCTAAAAGAAAACTTTTGTTCACTCGTCCATATTTGTTTTGTTTTTTTAAAGAAAGTTCGCGACTCTATCATTTCGATCCAGGTTATTCTTCCATTTAGCTATCCCCGTCATTTTACTTTTGGTGAACCAGTTTTCTGGGTTACATAAACATGGGCTATTTTTATTAAGTGTGAATATGCATTGTGTTTCATGTGGGCTTAAAAAGTGATAATGGGTTACTATAATCCTGCTTAATCCACATGGTACACACTAACAAGATGATCATTTTTTTTTGTGAGGCTTAAACTCTGAGCGCCACTTACTGTAATTTCCTGCGGATAAGACGTGTCTTATCTGACTTTCAAAGGTAAAAAAAGTCACTGTGTCATCTTCTGATGCGCTTTATCCGATTTCTTCATTGTGATGATTTCAATGTGAAATCTCACATGTATACTGCAAAATAGTTCCTTTATTTCGTCCAGGGTAATTCTACATGTCACATTTAAAATAAAACCTAAACGAAACTTAACGAAGAACGATATTAATAACAATACCGTCGCGATTTGAGCGACGATCAATGCTGCACACAGTACACTGCTATATCACATGACAGGTACTAGTCTTTATTAAAGGTGCTGTGTATGTTTGGTAATTGGAGCCTACTGTTAGTTTCAAACCTATATAATTGTAGATATATACCATAAAACTAACCTGTGAAAGTTTCATTTCAAAAGGTGGTTGCGTTTTTGAGATATCACCGAAAAACCGGAGCAAATATTTCCACGCAGGCAGAACATTCCCTATAAGAATACACATTATAGTCAGTTCACCATGGATAGTGTACCTTGGATAGAAAAACTTTTGATCTTCCCATAGCCTACCTTGTGTTTTTCCACGAAGAGTCTTTAGTTTTCATGCTCCTTTGCTGCGCTGTTTCATCCTAACACACAAGACGAGGCGTCGGTTCAGAGTAATATTGTTATTATTATATCATGGGAAGGGGCCGGCATTGGACCGATTCTGAATTTGAGAAAAGAACTGTTGTTGCTGGTTTGGGGGAAATTGCCAAATCAAAACATTTAAAGTGTACCTCGAAAAAGAAAGCAATCACCGAGAGCCTCATTTCTTTTGGAAAAGGTTGCAGGTCTTACTTTTTGACGTTTACTGGCAAGATCTCTTTCAAGGCGGACTCTTCTGCTAACTGGATTTTCTTTCTTTCTTCAGAGGTTTGACCTACATCTCCCTTTCCATGTGCTGCACTGTCGTCCATCCAGCCTTACTGCTATCTGCTATCTTGATCTTTTTATCTGCAACCAGCTTTTTGGCAGTCTGAATAGCATCAATGGCTTCTTGTATGTCTCAAGAAGGGCTATTTTGAGTTGGCCGCAGAAGTAGAATTGTGCTGAATTCCCTTGTCTCGTCAACTCCTTGGCTTCGAAACGGTTCTTTAGCACCTTCACTGCTTCATCGTCAGCAGCAGTGTAAGAGTGAAGATCCTCAAATTTTGATTAATGTAAGATTTAAACTTGCTGAACAGTTCTTCAGTAGTAACAGTCGGTTCACTTTGTTTCAACGTAAGTACGGTGTAGTGTTGGCCTGAATGGCGTGGTCATGGCCAGTATATGCCCTTTATATTCGGCCATGCATCATTACATCTAATTTGAATATGCCCCTCAAGGGTGGCGTGATACATTACGCCCAACTGCATAAAACCCCATAGTTGTTTTTGAAGTTCTTTATTCAAGTTTTGGAATTCTAGTGCTGTTGTCTCGAGTCTTTTGTTTTCCTGTTCCAGTTCATCATGCTTTGCTTCTGCCTCCATGTATCTTTTCTTTGTGTGTAGAGGGAAGAGTGAAATAATAAAAGTAGCCGTGTGCAAGCAAACCATGAAATGAGAGTGTGACCACAGAAAACATTTCGATGGTATTCGATATGTACATCATATAGACAGTTTTTTTAAAGGACATGCAAAGAAAATAGTAGGATCGGAACACACTCAAAATGTTCAAAAGCTTAAAGGTTTGTCATTTGTGAAAATTCTCCATGTATGGAAAGAATTTTTTTTAAACGTATGATGCCTCATGTGTAGTTATTTAAGGGGGGGGGGGGGGGGGGAGTGGGAATGGTTATACTGTAGGGCAAAGCCACAGGAGGAACAGGTAGGTGTTGGTGGGGGGGGATCAGGACGGATAGGATTGAGGGTGTGAGAAAGAAGACTACCCAATTAGTCTTAAACAAATTAGCGCTGTGTTTATGGTGGTGTGGGAAATTCGAAACTAAGTACGGTGGTAGCCAACAAAAGATAAATGGGAAGAGACAGGTTGAGAAAAAGAAACAAATGTTTTGGGTGTGGTCTCTAGTAATAAACCATCCCATGACTGTTTGCATGTTGTTTTGGGTGGGAGACAAGTAGTTGAAATGTTACTTCCTTGCACAATACTTTATGATTCTTAAACTCACTTTCTTTGTGTATGTGATTGACCTGTTTTGTATCAATTTAGAAAATAAGTCGTTGACATTTTGGGAACCTTCAGAAGAGTTTTCATTTCAGCTTTGTTGGTTTAAGTGTAATCAACTACAGTACAGTTTTCCAGAACCAGACCCCAATAATTTAGGAAAAATCCAAAGCTTTTCATGCAGTCTGTCCCAAAACGTCCTCTGACATGAAAGGTTAAGTACTCGGTTTCAATGGGTAAATAGGCTCACAAACACAGCAATGCCACCAATGTACTGTTAAATATTTTTTCTCATGATAGTTATTGCAGGAATTTCAATATGTTAAAGTACACAGTTTCATATTCCAAGGTCTCACTGTACGATTTACATGATGAAAGTGTTGACAGCTCCTTATGTGTAATGATACAAAGTAGTTTTAGAGCAGGAACATCATGTGAAATATATTCTGATTTTCAAAAGAACCCAATACGAGGCCAACATTGCATACATGTTTTGTTCTAATGCAGGAATTTGGGGCATCAAATTCATGAATGGATTATGACCTAAATTCCTGCATTAGTCTACATGTAGGCCATCATGCTGTAGCAGAACAATATTTTTTGGGGGGGAAAGAAATATGTCTACTGTTAACTGTCATTAATAAAAAAAATTAGTGAAAATAACAGTTTAAAATATTTTTGAAGTGATATCTAGTGTAAAGCATTGTTACTTTGTTAAGAATAAAGAATTTGTAACGGCATAGTTAGTCATGGCAATTTGTACAGGCAACTTGGAGGCAATCAACTGCACTGCGCACAAGGTCAAGAAACATCTAACGGGGTCTTAATCTCCCTAAAATATTATGTGGATTATTTATCGCCATGAAGTTGCCTAGAACCTGGTTGCCTGTAAATTTTCTCATGTGACATCACTCAAACACCAAAAGGTTATTATTAATTATGTAACAAGTTTTTTTCTAAAAGTGTATTCCATTGATTTATAAGAATAAATATGTACATGTAAGAGTGTAAAACTACAAGAACATCTTCAGTTTCTTCACTACTTTGTTTCAAAGAAAAACAATAACTGACTCCATAAATTCGTACATTATCCAAATATTCACTGGAGGCTAGTTGATGTGTGTATCACTCATACATATAATAAAAGTAATAAAATTTAATGTAATAATCATGTGACAACAGTATTCTAGTCGTAAACTTGCGCCCCATGTCCTCGTGCTCACACCCCCATGAAACCTTTGCCAACCCCCTGTTCAGTCCCATCGCTTAGCGTCAGAAATTGTTTTGCACTGCACCAATATGCCGCGCAGCGGGATAGGAACTTGACAATCCCGCAGTTTCCTGATATGTAAATTTATTCACTTATGCATATGTAAACTTTTCTGCTAGATACATATTGTCCAATCAAACGCGTTGATTTTATTTATTTATTTACTTTATTATTTTTTGGGGGGGGAGGTAAAGTACTTAGTTAGATCGAAATATGTGCATTTACCCATTTTGGTAGATTTGCCAATATCAACATGTGGAAGTAAGATGTGACTCCGTTAAGTCCCATTCTCGGGACCACAATAGCTTCATTTTGATGGTGAGGGCGCACTGCCTTACGGCTTGGCCACGGTAAGCTTGCCTAGGGACCACCTACGAGAACGGGACTTGAATCAAGTCTATATGCTAACAGACTTCCGTCTTCCGATCCTGTTGCTCCAGTTGCCTGGAAACTCCATACTCCCATTCTTCTGTCCCCGTTCCTCCTCTCCAGTGCCCCATCGCATGTTCCCAGGCCCCATAGGTTCTATTTTTGTGCCAGGCCCTCGTTAACCTCGTTCTCCATCCCCGTGAACCCCAATACTTCTAAACTTTCTGCCCCCGTCCTCGCGCTTCCATTTCCCGTCCCCCATCCACGTAACCCCAACTACAATTTTTTATTACATTCATGGTTGTTATTACATTTACAGGTATGGGTGATACAGACAATAATTTCAATTACATCAAATAAACTTGAACTTTGCTTGTAACAATCAGAATCTATGCAACATGCACAAAGTTTTCTTTGTAATCCTGTGTCTGCTACGTTGAATCCATTGATTTCCCAATAGCTGGCATAGTTACAAACATAGCACCCATCTTGGCAGCTTGATATATTTTTTAACTGTACTCTAAACTTAATTTTTAAGATGGCACTTTTCAATATTCGCTATTGGCAATGTTTGTATGTGTGCATGGAAACCTTGCTGTATGTCATTTATCCGTTTATATCGGACAATATACAATGCATTAAGTGTCTACCTAAAAAAACATATCACATGATACCATGTTCATTGTTGGACAGAAAGTAAAATAAAACTTGGCACCCCCAGCGGTATATTACTATGGCAAAGACAAACAAGGTAATCAGCCAAAATTCCATTTGTTCAACATTGCTCTAAATGGATCTCTTTTAACTGTTTAAGCAAATTTGTCAAGCGTCATTATCTGCTAAGAAGTTCCTCTCAACAAAATTCAATGATGAGCCAACTGGGTCTGAATGGTGACAGGAAAAATGACATACAAATTGACAGACAGATTGTCTGGCACCAGTCATCTGAAGATGGGACTCAAACTGACTTTAAAAGAGTGAGTGGGGCATTGGATTCTGATCAATAATACACCGATTATTTTCATGAAACAAATTTAATTGTTTTGTTATTTTTTAGCCATGGCTCAAAAGGAAAATTGTACATGCAATTGGAAGTAACTATAAGCACTGAACGTAAAAGGTTCAGCAGCCATAAAGCCATTTTCCCCAGTGTCTTTCCTCACAAGAGATTTATGCGAGCTAAAATGTGATTGACGTTTTGTTTGGGGGATTTCCTGGAACCAGAAGCCTGTACTTTGCCTCAATGTGACATTGCCCAACACCACATGTACCACAAACAAGCTTTTCTAATAAGACGGCAATCTTTATTGTACTAAAGCTAGATTTTGGCAGACTTTGCAAGTTTCATTTTCTTCTTTTTCTTGTTCCCTTTTGGTGAATCTGTTTCCTGTACATCCATCTTTTGTTTCTTCTTCATAGAGACATCTTTTTCAGCACTAAAAACAAGAAATTGAACAAATAAAAAGATTAAGTGCTTTATTTCATGACTCAATATTGAATGCTGTTTACCGCTATTCAAATTGTTGTGATTACATAGCGTAGAAATATACCCAGCCACAAGTGAGTTTTATGGAAAAGAAAGTGTTTTGTAATGAAGATTTGATGGGGATTGTATGGGCTCACAATGGATTGCGTTGTAACTTCCAGTGTTGTATGTCTCAAGACCAATCTCAGTATGGTCTCAACATCAATCTCAGTATGGTCTCGAGACCAATCTCAGTATGGTCTCGAGACCAATCTCAGTATGGTCTCGAGACCAATCTCAGTATGGTCTCGAGACCAATCTCAGTATGGTCTCGAGACCAATCTCAGTATGGTCTCGAGACCAATCTCAGTATGGTCTCAACATCAATCTCAGTATGGTCTCAACATCAATCTCAGTATGGTCTCAACATCAATCTCAGTATGGTCTCGAGACCAATCTCAGTATGGTCTCGAGACCAATCTCAGTATGGTCTCGAGACCAATCTCAGTATGGTCTCGAGACCAATCTCAGTATGGTCTCAACATCAATCTCAGTATGGTCTCAACATCAATCTCAGTATGGTCTCAACATCAATCTCAGTATGGTCTCAACATCAATCTCAGTATGGTCTCGAGACCAATCTCAGTATGGTCTCGAGACCAATCTCAGTATGGTCTCGAGACCAATCTCAGTATGGTCTCGAGACCAATCTCAGTATGGTCTCGAGACCAATCTCAGTATGGTCTCGAGACCAATCTCAGTATGGTCTCAACATCAATCTCAGTATGGTCTCGAGACCAATCTCAGTATGGTCTCGAGACCAATCTTGAGTATGGTCTCGAGACCAATCTCAGTATGGTCTCTAGACCAATCTCAGTATGGTCTCGAGACCAATCTCAGTATGGTCTCAACATCAATCTCAGTATGGTCTCAACATCAATCTCAGTATGGTCTCAACATCAATCTCAGTATGGTCTCGAGACCAATCTCAGTATGGTCTCGAGACCAATCTCAGTATGGTCTCGAGACCAATCTCAGTATGGTCTCGAGACCAATCTCAGTATGGTCTCAACATCAATCTCAGTATGGTCTCAACATCAATCTCAGTATGGTCTCGAGACCAATCTCAGTATGGTCTCGAGACCAATCTCAGTATGGTCTCGAGACCAATCTCAGTATGGTCTCAACATCAATCTCAGTATGGTCTCAACATCAATCTCAGTATGGTCTCGAGACCAATCTCAGTATGGTCTCGAGACCAATCTCAGTATGGTCTCGAGACCAATCTCAGTATGGTCTCGAGACCAATCTCAGTATGGTCTCGAGACCAATCTCAGTATGGTCTCAACATCAATCTCAGTATGGTCTCGAGACCAATCTCAGTATGGTCTCGAGACCAATCTCAGTTTGGTCTCGAGACCAATCTCAGTATGGTCTCGAGACCAATCTCAGTTTGTTGTCTTCGTATAGTCAGGGTTTCATTTCAACATCAATATTCCAAAAATGAAAGGATGGAATTTTTGGATGTAAATCTTGCGGGTCAAACTGGTTTTAAGGCAGCAGTCATTATAAAGTAAACATTTTGATAAGGAATGCTGGCTAAGCAGACATTGAGTGGCTTCATTAAGTTGACCCACCATTTCCGAGGGTAAAACCACACTAAATGAACAAGCTTACCTTGGTATGCTAACCATACTCTTTTTCTTGCCAGATTTTAATGCCTGATTCCATTCAGCTTCTTGTCCTTTGATTGAATATTGACTTAAATCCATCAGTTTCAGTCGTTCTAATTCCTTCTTCTGCTTGCTCTGTATTTCACTGGCTGCCTCTTCCTGAAATCAAAAATACTGTTTTTAATTAAAGGGAAAGTACATCAGTGTTTTTAATATTTCAATTTCAACACCAAACAACCAATTTGTCCATTGTACTATTCAGTGGTCACATCTTTGTGCAGACATTGAAAAGTGGTTTATATTTTATCATTTATATTTTGATTGTGGCAATTGAAACAAGTAACATTGATATTGGGTCGTCAAATGTTATTTCCTTGATTTAAACAGTGATTCAAATGCAAATTGTTATAAATCTTCCACATTAAAATCTTATTTCTAGACAGAATTTAGCTTTTGCAAAAAGCCTTCGTCATTATCTCCTTGTGCAAAACTCACGTATAGACTACTTGCACCAACAAAACACATGGCTACTGTCTGCCACATCCGCCATTATGCGAGTTAAATAATTGCACTTATAGTAAGTGAGTAACGCTGCATCATGTAAAATGCACACTGTATAACACACAGAACATTGACTCCCAAATTGGTGCAACAAAAAGGATGGCGTCAGGTGATTTGGGTCAACACAAAGGGCAATTGGGTAAGGGTTACAGTTGGGGGGCAGACTGTTGGGGGGCAGACTGTTGGGGGGCAGACTGTTGGGGGGCAGACTGTTGGGGGGCAGACTGTTGGGGGGCAGACTGTTGGGGGGCAGACTGTTGGGGGGCAGACTGTTGGGGGGCAGACTGTTGGGGGGTATGGTAACTGATGGCATTTTTCATTTGTTATCTATTGGTAGTCGGTGAATTAAACTAAACAGCAACTTACCAAATCCTGAGCCATTGTTTGCCTGGTTGGTTCCATGATAACCTCCTTCTCGGGTATGATCATCTGACTCTCTACCTGTCTCTCTTGTATCTCAGTGAATTCTTGAACCACTTTTCGGATGATTCGATTGAACAGAGCAAGAATCTGTGTGGCTGGTAAGTCTAAATCCTTCACTAGGGAATCTACTGATTTATGCTGCAGACCTAAACCAACAAGAATTGCCTTCACAATGGAAAAAAATGATTCATTGTGTGAATATGTTTAGCTGCTATTTATATTGTTCAATCTAATACTTTCATCCAGGCAGCTAAAGAACACTTTCTTTAACCTTACATGGTTGATTAGGTTCATGGGTTTAAATACCACCCAAGATGAGCTTGTTCAGTTTTTTATGTAGACTCAGAAACAGAAAGCACCAAGTATACAGAGCTTATAACAAATCTGCAGAGTGCCATGTAAAAGTGTGTATTAAAGCTGTAATATTCACACTTCGCTTCTCTTTTAAGATAACATTTTTTTATTTAACCCACATTCTGTTAACTTACAGACAGTAACATGTTTATCCAGGCTAAATGGAGCTATGGAAGCTTAACATTGTTTAATAATGAGGAGATGTACAATGTGAACACTTCCTTTCAGTAACTTAACTATGGTTACATGCAATTTCATGCCACCGGGTGTTTACATCATTGTCAAGTTAACATCACAAGAAATAATCTATGTGTGAAAGTTTTTTAACTGCCTCTCTTTGCAGTACAACAATTAAGACAATAAAATTACAATGGATCAATGATAGAAGTTACTGCAGAAGTTTGTAAGTAAATTATGTTGAACTTACTAACTGCACAGCAGATAGATGAGACTGTATGCGATTCAATGTGTGTAACCTAGCAACAGCAGGTACTAAGTCCATAATGAGATGATAATCGGCCATGTTACGTGAGTAAAGCTCAAGACGCTGTAGATCATACTTAGTACAGTATAACTCTAACTCACTAACTTGCAGCGCTGTCAAGAACAATTCAAAGACACAATACAGGATTACTTATCACCAAAGAAATAATTCATTACTTCTACATTATAAAGTTCAAACCATTAACAAAGTTCAAACCATTAATTATTTCCGAATGAAACACTGACAAAGTTAATCAACAGCATTTGAGGACCAGCTGAATGACCTTATTTCAATTGCAGTAATAAAACTAAGCATGTATTGAATGTGTACAAAAAATCCAAGAAAAATTATAAAACTATTTTCTTTGTTTTTACTCTAACAGGACGAGTAAACCTGATACCAGTTTCACAGATTAGTTTGACATGTATGGTGCATATTACAATTCCAAAAACCAATAATTTACTATCCTTATGCAAAATGAAACAGTTTGTCATTAAATTGCCAAAAGTTACAGTGTAAATGATTGTGTGTTGTATTTAAGCTTAATTCTTCTACACCTTATTATTCTTTATGCTCGTGTTGTGTTCATGGCTCACATGTATTCTTATTTTGATTTATTCTCAAATGTGATATATTTTTTCAGTCTTTGCATTTCTGCAATGTATCTGTGGCTCGTGTAATTGCTTCCCATTGTCCTTCATTATGTTGTATATGCCGACTTCTTTTTTCATGGCAAAGGTTTCCAGTGAGTTTTGGAACCATTCAATCCCACACATTACATAAAGGTATGTATAATGGTAATGAGCTACATGTATTCACTAGGTAGAACAGAACTCCCAAAGTAAATGCACATATTTTTTAGAAGCCTCCTGGCTCACACTGGTGGGTTTTGCCTGCAGTCTCGTTTGCACATTGATTATGCATTCAATTTGCGCCACATTTGATTCGATAGCGCATAGAAAAGAACAAACGCACTTATATGAAAATAGTTCAAAAGCCGTACAAAGTTTCAAACTCTTACATAGGTTTGTACTCAAACATGGATTCACCCACACAGCCTCAAAACACAGGGCAAGGTAGCACCCTAGTTAATATATATAGCTCTCTGATGGTTGACAACTGTGCACAGAACTACTGGCAAAGTTTCTTCAAACCACAGTGGATGATACTGAATGGTCGGACACTAGGAGGGTTGATGCATGTATGTTGTATTTGTGGTTTGTGTATTTTCTCATAGCTTTTTATTACGGTATTGTACTTTTATTCTTACCCTGTATTTGTGGCTTGTATTCCTTGTGGTGAAGTATACTCAAAGCCATGGAGGGTTTGAAGCTGTGGAACTGGTACGAACAAAGTGACACAAAACGTCTTCTAAAATCTGAAACAAGAACACATGCAACTTAATGACCTCAATGTCTTTACGCTGAGGGTTTTTAAACTAAATTTATGTACTATGTATGTATTGTGGATAAAGGATACATTGGCAGTGACTGGATACAACAGAATTCAACCCGACATTTTGAGAACACAAAAACCTGAGACGACTACACTAGATCTGGTCTGACTGACTCGTATTCACTTAAATACTGTAATGGCTTCAAGCACCATCATGGCATAGCATGATGACTTTATGTCCTGACTGGCAATTTCCTATAATTTCCACCTTAAAATGTTATCTACACTTTAAAAAAAAAAATAATAATAATTTGGTATTATTTTCAGACATCTTTTCATTTAAAAGAGAACAGCATGTTTATTAAAAAATCTTGCAAACTAGAAATGCATTATCTCTATATAGGACTACATCATCTTGTAAGTTCTGCATCCTGCGGATTGTACTGTTCATACACACATGTACAATGCATCTCTAAAAACAACCTTATGTTTCTTCACTATGCTCATATGCAAAAAAAAACAGTTAACTCTAATAAATGACAATTTTTTTAGAACATGAAAGGCTCGATTTCAGCCAATCATGCATTAGCCTTGAACCACACAAGTTTGAAATTACAAAACTGTCACATCTCACTAAAACTACCCAGTGTTTTTTGTGTGTGTACACACACAAACCCTATGTGGACACACATTTTATTTTTGCTTGAAGCCTCTCTTGTGATAAAAAAAAAACTAAATCAAAATACAACTTATTTGCATTGAATAGGGGCTGGGTCAGAGGTTGGGGGGGGGGGGTAATAAGGTACTTACCTTTCCAGAAAGCCATGAGCCATGAATCAGTATTAGATTGTTGCTGAGTCATTTCTTCATTGATTACTTTCATCATAATGCAGGAATGTTCACCAGTCAGATCATTCTATAACAGTTGAAATCATACAGTTGAGATTTCATTGCAAAACAAACTGACACTATCCTTATTGAAGTCTTTAAAGTTGGACAAATTTCTCAAGATACAATCAGCCATGAATGTGCACCATGCATAAAGAGTGAACTACCAATGATATAGTGATTGCAAATGTGTATGGATATTAACATGACCAGTATTTATACAGTATTGGCTTTTTCAACAAATAAATGTTCTCAAAACACAAAAATAGCTCAATCCTTCGTAATCTGCTCTGAAACAAACCAAAAGAAAAAATCTCTGAGTTGGGAGTTAAAATAAACCCCATGCTCACAAAGGGGTAACTTAATGCAGAAATATTAGCTTTAAGAAAAAAATTTGAAAACATAATAATTGAAATAGTGGTATATCAAAGTATTTACCGGAGTTTGTCTGAGATAGACAGGGACATAGCCACCTTTCTTCCAGAATCTAAAATAAAATACAAGTAATAGTCATTAATAGCATAGCAATAATATACATGTAGATAAAGTATATCAACAAAGTTGGATTCGTGAGACCACTCATCATTACAATAACATATTTCCTACATGTATCTTGCTTCTTTGGTTTTGTCCTACACTGTATTCATACAAATGAAATTTAGTTTTATTGCTTGAAGTTAGACTTCTCCCGCTGTCTGTCCGATGGGGAAGAAACTGAAAGATTTTTTAATACTTCCTCTTATCTTTTTGTGCTTTTTGGGTTTACTTCTTTATTATTTCTATTGTGCTATATTGATTATTTTAACACTTTATGGGTGATTATACAGAAATGAATGGTCTCTAAAGGGTTCAAGAGAAGATAAAACATTGTGTTTTAGAAGAATTAGTTCATTCCCACCCCATAGTGTTTAATGAACACACAATGTTACCAACCTACAGAAATATTATCAAATTTACTGATTATGTTTTAGTTAAAAACAATTGATGTCAAGCCAGTGACTCTACATATTGGGTAGGTTCAAGGACAAGAACAGTATGTGAATGAAATATGTAAAGTGTTGGTTATGAGAACCCTGGTTGTTCTCAAAACCAACAATTCTTCCCACAAGTGATTTAATGCACATGGGAAATACCCATAAACCTAACATTACTTCAAATCTCACTGAGTTTATACGTGTTCGTATGCATACATCTGTACATGTAAATGTACTTATTTTGATTGCTGGAATACAAATTAAGCAACAGTGAATTTGGAGGTCTTCCTGATTTTGATTTTTTTTCAGATGGAAATACTTCCCTGGAGGATCGGTATGACCTTTATAATCTCTGAGATGTCAGGTTTAAACCTCTAAATATTTAGTTTTGATGCTTACAACTCCTATGATAGTTATTACCTGAGTAGGTCTGAAGTCAGACCAAAAGAAACGCCAAGGTAATCTAGTTTCTCTGCTTGTCTTTCACTCAGCTTAGATAGTAATGGAGGTAGATTCTTCTTTGGGGTAATCACCTCTTCTATTAAATCCACCTCCTAAAAGAATCAGACAAGAATTCCAGTCTTAAACCCTCCTCTCTTATCATCAATAATTACTATAATAATAATAAATAACTATATGGCACTTTCTTGATGGGAGTTACAAAGCGCTCATTGTTCCAAAACAGATATACATCATTTGAATGATGGGACACATTTATATAGCACCTTATAAAGAGAACAGAAGAGTAGTTATTCAAATTTTTAGAGTGTGGAGTGGATGGATTCCCACGTCTATTTGTGTTTATTGTGAAAAAAATTCAAATGACAAGGATCTTTGTGTGAGTTTATAAATCAAGTATTAAATTTCTATTTGGTTCGTGCATTGTAAAAGAATGTAATCACTCCGTGAAATCTGGCTTTTCAATTTCACTTTGCCTTGTGAAAAAGAATAGACCAGATTTCACCTCTTGATTACACTCTGCGACTCATCTGCATCCAATATCTGTATACTAGACAAATCTTTCCTCGATAATAAATGCTGTCAACCAAAACAAGAAGCATAATACTATATTACAACTGCAAAGGTCAAAGTTCACAAAACTGTCAGTGAAACCACATACCTCACTCTCCACAGTACTCAATGATCTTGTTGATGTAGACTGTTCACCCAAATTAGGAAACTGACCTTGATAGTAACGCTGCAGGAGGGTCAATGATCTAGACCCATATCCCATCTACAGAAGAATATCCAAAAACAAAAGCAAATATATTTGAACAAAAGACTACTTTTTCAAAATCAAGGTTTGCAGCATTTTGCAACAACACAAAAGAGACACACAGCACCTTCCAGTATAAGACAACAAACACATTGAAGGAAACCGCTTTGCATCCATCTTCTTAGCAATTTTTCGAATGGTTGTTATTTCATTTCAGTGTCTGAAACCACCCAAATAGTGTTTCATTATGTGAATAGACATGCAAGCTATAACCTTTGTTTACAGAAATAGTGACCTTGTACATTCTAATGCATTTCCTGACAGGCAAGATACTACACAGGCCATATGGGAAAATTTACATTTTGTGTCATAATTTTCACATAAATTCAAGAGTTACAAAAGCAACAGCTGTACTTCTTTTAAGATGTCCCTCCTTTCTTCATATCATAAGTTGAGAAAAATCAGACAGTGCGATCTCCATAAAACATAAGATTTATTGTATTCTTCCATTGAGCTGTGTACAAACTGTGCCTGCAGGAAGTCCAGGCTCTGTGGCTCTTTTGTAAACATGTGATGTCACAGGTCACATGGTCTATACTGAAAATAATAGATCAATAATAGATCTAAAATTAAGGAACTTTCTCCGTCCATTTTTTTACGGAAGTTTGAGGCTAATGAAAAAACGCAAATTATTTCCGATATGAGACTGCATGTCCTTTCACAAAAATGCAGACCATTGGAAAAACTGATATGGATGCCAAAGTGGTCCCCTTTATTGTCCGTTGTGATAATCAATACTGCAAGATAATACACATATGATGATGACTTACCCCTTGGTAGTCAGGATGTGTGGCTATTCTTACAACACGTGCCCCAGATAAGCTAGGAAAATCACTGTCTTGAAACTACAATTAGAACAAATAGAAAAACAAATCTTACATGTAGATTCAAACAGGCCATTGAGATGGTTAAAATATAAAAACTCTGGTCTTTGCTTGTTATCTTCATCAAGGTGCACACATCAGCTGGCACACATCTTGTTTCCATTTCATTCAAATAAATGTAACCAAAATGAGACTCAATGGATTTTCCTGTTATTCATAATAAGAATCATCACTGTATTCAAACAAACAAGATAAAAGATCTACTAAAGTATCACCTATCATTCAATAAACACTAATTAATTGTGATTTGGGGTTGAACAATGAAAAATTGACTAGAGCAGGATTTGAACCAATGACCTCCGGATTAATGTGCCGGCGCTCTATCAACTGAGCTATCTACATGTAGGCCCATGTTGGCAATCTCCCTATTTTGTCAGTATCTTTGTTTGGGGGTGCCAGGACCCTAACGGTTGCATGGCTTCTGACTGGCCCCCCCCCCAATCAAAGATATTGACAAACAAGGGAGACTGCAAACATAGGGCTAGATAGCTCAGCAGTTAGAGCACCTGCACAATAATCTGGAGGTCGTTGATTCAAATTAGTCTGTATAATCAAAACAGAAGTGGTGCATGTACCTGTTGAGAGATAGTCCATGGAATAAGATCACCAGATGCTCTCTTTCCTCTGGATAAACTACTCATAATGCTCTGCTTGGAAATCTGTCCCTCTAGACACACCTAGATAACAACAATCAACAATGTCATTCAATTATTTTCTGGAATACAATTTACACCTTCCATAATCAATACATAACGTCCTAAAAACATGCAAATGTATCATTGTTATCTTTTCATATTTAGGTATAGGTCAACCTTGAGTTACTTTGAGTTACCTTGAGTATGTGAGTATTCAATTGGGTATGAGAAATTTGAATGATAACTGTTAATTTGTATTGATGTATAGCAGTCACATACCTGTAGTACACACAGTATTTCTGGCAGAGTATTCTGTGACTGATCAACAGGTCCCAACAGACAGAAGATATGATGCGCAGGAGCATCTGATAATAACTGCAGATCATTGGGAGTGTTCTACAAAGCATACAAAACATTCACTTTTATATCAAGATCAAAATATTATTATCAATCTTCAAAGATTCAATAGTTATAAGAAAAACTCATCCTAAACAAATATTGCCATGAACAGAGCCTTATACTGAGGCAGCACTGTAGAGCAAAGGCAGGGTTCCAAATTAGCGGTCGCCCGGTCGCCAAATGCGAGTGAAAACAGCGGCGGGCGAGTCAAAACCCTTCCTTTACCAGCCCGCCGGGCGAGTCAAAAAAATTGTTCCTTTTCACAATAAATGAGGGGTACGGTGGTAAAATCCCAAAGAAAGTTTATTTTTAAGTTTGTTAAATAGTTTGACAAGTCTGGATATTTGCTAGATTTAATGTGGCCGCTGTGGCCGCAATCGCGATCGGAATCGCGATCGTTCATTTCAGTATACAAACGTCAAAACATGCTGTACATGACCACATGGTGCCGACTGCCGAGTATCTACCCTGCGTGCACCGGCCCCACAACGTTCGGTCGCCCAGTGGAAGTCCATGCACATACAGCACATGGTGTGTTGTGCAGTACAACACATCAGGGTCCAAAGTCCACGATAACCAACATTCCGCACACTGTGATTGGCCGTTAAAGACCGTTGATAATTACCATATTCATAAGAGAGCTTGGCTAGACTCCAACGCGGTACATGTTCGAGCCGAGTAAAGAATTGCTGCACAGAGTGCCGCACGCCTGCAGATTGTCTACAATACACAGCCTTGGATTAAGGCCATTCAAACATCAACAATGCCGATAGAGGGCGATGCGAGGCAAAGTTCATTGAATTTATTCTCAATGTGCGTTGTCGACCGATCGTTGAATCACGAATATTTCATTACAAACAGTTATAAACGGCCGATCCCTCAAGTCATGAATCCATGAAAATGGTTGTTGATGGAAAAAGTATTATTAAGAGCAGAAATTAGGGGATAAGATCGTCCCAAAATGCAATTTTGCGAACTTCACTTCCGTTTTATTTTTATTTTTTACTTTTTGAAATTGTGTGCGTTAATACATGTGGATGCGGGCTAGTGAAAAAACCTGTGGGAAACCCAAAATTTTGGTTGACTCGCCCGGCAGGCGAATGAAAAAAAAAGTTAAAGGCACTGTACACGTTTGGTAATTACTCAAAATATATTATTAGCATAAAAACTTACTTGGTAACGAGCAACGGAGAGCTGTTGATAGTATAAAACATTGTGAGAAACCACTCCCTCTGAAGTAACGTAGTTTTTGAGAAAGAGGTAATTTCTCACTAAAATAATAAAAGACTTCTGGCCAGAAGCCTTTTATTCCTATCTGAAAGCACACTAATTTGTACAAGGGTGTTTTTCTTTCATCATTTTCTTGCAACTTCAATGACCAATTGAGCCCCAATTTTCACAGGCTTGTTATTTTATGCATATGTTGGGATACACCAAGTGAGAATACTGGTCTTTGACAATTACAAAACGTGTTCAGTGCCTTTAAGGGAAACCCCTGGAAGGGGATCTGTAGTTGCTACATGTAGATTGGGTATTTGACCTACCTGATTATTTATGTATCACCATTTGGGATTTTTCTCCCACATCAGAAACTGAGCAAGTGTCATCAAACCTACAGGTTACAACGCTAGTCACTTTTGAGAGTCCATTGGTTTCATTACCAGAAAGGTTTTTAATTGATAAAATACGAGTGGAAGTCCTTTAGGGCCCAGTATATACATCTTTTTTTTGAGATTTGTAAAACCACTGATACAAACACAATAAATTTAGCATATTTGTAAATCTCATAGTGAGCTGGTGAGTGTCTGTACGACTGGTTTGTAATGGACACTAACCTTGTAATGTGCAGCCACATAGATAGCCATTAGACGCTGTAGAAATAACTCAGATGCTTTATGGTAACTAAACAGTGTATCTCGGTTGATGTAATATGTGTACAGCATTCAGGAAATAACACTGATATTAATTTTAAAATATCAACAAATTATGCTAGCATAAGATGTTTGAGGATTTAGGTGCAGAGCTGGATGTTCCAAGAATAATTTAACCCCCACATCCAACCTGTAGTCTAACTGAGCAGCATACTGCAGGTATTTAGGAGTATCTAAACAGTTTTAAAGTTGTATTGTTCTTTCTAAACTCCCTTGCTTAAAGGCCATCCAAGTGCATAATTGTGTCATTTTAAAGACTGTGTGAGTCTTGTCTGTATTTCAACATTGGGACTTATTGAAATGCACAATTTTGTTTCCTTTAAGTGATCAAGCAAAAGTGGTACCAAACGGGTCCCAAAACTGTTCAAATACATGCAGTACTTGTTTAGTCTACTGATACTGCAACTGTTCATACATGTGTATATTTCATCCAGGATATGCACAGTTCACTTTAGTTTTCAATTCACTAATGAAGTTCCTGGGATTGATAACTAAGACCACGGCACATTCATATCATTAAGAACAAAACTAATAGAACCATTTTATGATGTCATGTTACCTTTAATAAAGACATCATAAACTGGTTGTCTTGGTCATAATTAGGAGCTAAATCAGATAGAGAGATAAAATTATGTTGATATACAAAGGATATAAGTCACAGTCTTGAGGCAGAGGACATCCTGATGATATACGAGGCACATTAGTTACATCCAGACAGAGTAACCCATTCAACCATTGCTCAATCTCATCTCCTACTGAATAACGTATGGATTCTTCTAGACTCACTTCATGCAGTACACGACCTACATACATGTAAACACAAAATAAATATAACCAGAGAGATTTGTACGTTCTCATTCATTAATTCCCTAGTTCTATTTACTGTTACATTAAACTATGTCATTTCATTGTACTCCACTATCCTGTTCTGTGTGTTGCAAATCCACTGTAAGCCACGCCCACTTCACAGAAACTTGTTCAAGCATTTACCAAGAGCCCATAGGAAATGTACTGACCAGGTTTTTCTTTGATGATTTATGTATCAAGAAAACACAAAACTCTTAGCTTCCCTTTCACATTTGTCAGTTTCAAGTCATTTGTAAATGACATGTAAATAATATCAGTGTTTGAACATCATGTATCTCCAAGCCATTTTCTCCTCTTGTCTAGCAATGTATTGTGATGTCTGATTGTCCACTTAACTTTTGTACAATTCTTTTCTTCAATACACTCACCAACATGTAACATTAGCTCTTCCTTCGTTGGTTGGGCCTTCATATTTTGCATTGCCAAATTGATGTGATTGATTTAATAACTTGTGCATTTGAAGTCATAAATGAAGGTTTCTGAGCCTCCAGAATGTTACCTGTAGCTGACGATCCAGCATCTGTGTGTCTGGATCCACTGTTTGTCTTGCCACTAGCGCCAAATGTTGCATTCTGTTGCCGGAGTTGCTGAATCAACTTGAGTGAAAGAGAGCGTCCTGTTCCCTCGTACCTTGAGTTAAACAAAGCCAAGAACACATTACATGGTTACCCTGAAGGAACACACTCTTAATTCTATCAACTGTTTGTAATTAATTATAAGTACATGTACATGTACATTGTATGAACAACAAACTCCTTTAGGGTTATTTTCTGGTTTTGCATAGTAAAATCAGAGTGTCTGACATTTCTGATTAACCATTACATTCTCCACACATACGATTGCCTTCAATGTGATGTACCAAAAGTAGCAACAATGGCATACAATTGTGTATACAAATTTGAGAGCAAACTTAACATTGAACACACATATTTTAGTGGAGGATATGATAAGAACACCAAATTCAGCCAAGCTAACTGCTGATTTCACCATGACTAGAATAAGTATTGTCGTCCAGTTACTGAATCACAATTCATAGACGTTAAACCAATGATTGTATGAGAGAGATTGGTTGTTGCTAGCCCTGGCGGCCTTTCACTTTCGTAATACACTACAGTGACGTCCTGGAGATCAGGTACCATTTCTGGGGCGGAAAAATTTCAAAGCTTCTGAAGTCAAATCTTACCTGCAAGAAGCAACTAATTTCACAAGATTCACATTCCATGGCGGCATACATTTTGCTGCGGTGGGTTTTGGACGTCATATATTCCTCATTAATCCGTCATTTTCGTGAAATAATGCAGCTCCCAAAGTTGAAGTCAATTTTTTTCTTTTTTTCACAGTGTCTGACTTGCGTACGCGTACATTCGCGTGCAAGATGCTGGATGCATGACGCGCATATCCTCACAGTGTTTGCCGTGTGTACGCGCTTATTCGCTTGTAAGACGCAGGGTGCATGACGCGCATATCGTACATTGCGTTTGCATGTTCTTACGCTGTGCTGTCAAGATACTGTGACCAAAAAGTGCGATATGAATTTGTTGCATTTTGCGGTATGCGTAATCTGCACCCATGCAAACATACGCAAACGCCGGCGTCTTGGTTTTTCTTTATTAAAAGTTTGCAGAATTGTTAAGCGTTGGGAGCTGCATTATTTCACGAAAATTACGGATTAATGAGGAATATATGACGTCCAAAATTCACCGCAGCGAAAGGTATGCCGCCATGGAATGCGAATCTTGTGAAATAAGTGGCTTCTTGCAGGTAAGATTTGAGTTATGAAGCTTTGAAAATTGTCCGCCCCAGAAATGGTACCTAATAGCAAGCTATTAGCCAGCGATGCGTCCGGGCGTCTTTTGGACGCCCTATTTTATTTTTGGACGCCCCGAAAAACTGTCGGACGCCCTTGAAGACATCCTGTTTTTTGTACATAATAAAAAAAATTACATCCGAATACCTGAAATTGTAAGCAAAACGAATGCAAATCCAAAAATATTACTACCTGCCAGCTGCAGTGAAGGTAACTTTATGCAAGATACAACCAATTTATCTTAAATATACTGATCGCCCATTCATTGTTTACCGACAAAGGGATCAAATTTAACATCAGACAGTGCCCCCGAGTGGTGGGAAGGCTTGAACAACCGCAAAGGCTTCAGAAACTATAGCCGTGAAACGCCACGCAGTCAGTAGACAAGTTTACAAAGTACATGTACATGTACATGTATGTCAACGTAAAAAGCGTTGTGTATGTACCTACCAGGGTTGTGTGATAGATCGGCAGCACTCGAGACACACGTGTTGTAGACTTGATTTCAAGTCTGAGATTGGCTATCACGCGCTCTAACTCGTAGGTTAAAGACGGAGGTTAATCCACAAGAGGGTGCTATTTCAGGCAATGCAGGTAGACTAAAAACCACGAGCACAGACTTGGAACCAAGTCTAGGCACGTCATTCCCGCTCTTTTCTGGCTGCCGCAACCTTTCAGTGCATATTAATTTATGCAGAACATCGCACATGCGCAGTATATGAGTCAAAACGTGCGTGTCTGCTTGTATGTGTGAACCTCCCACCATGAGTATGGGTAATGCAGGTTTAATAAAGAATGCTCACTCCTGCATACATTACTGCTTACATGCTCACCTCACTGTCAAACTATCCCTGTATCCCTATCCCTGTACTGTAAATGTACATGAACATTGAAATGTTAACGATTGTTCCGTTCGTATATAATTCGTGGGCTGTGTGTAGAATACCGCAACTCGACTCAAGTAGTACGGGGTAAATCAATATGAAAAAGTCGTGACCCCGCCCAAACTTTTAAAATAATAACAACACAGCGCGAAATACTACGATTCTTAGGGCTGTACGGTGCCGATTTCATTTTCTTTAGCCCAGACCCAAAGCATACGTCAAGTACACAGTAAATGCAATAATAGTTGTGGTACATGCTTGCTGAAAATTTACCCCAAAAATTTGGACGCCCTGTTTTTCAATCCAGTCAAATTTGGACACCCTATTTTCAAATCCTGGCTAAAAGCTTGCCTAATAGTTAGGACTCTGTATCTGTGTACAGCACAGAGGAAGAGTCCTACATGTATGTAGGGCTAGGTTGTTGCCAGCTTGGCACTTATATCCCCTTGTTGGAGCTTTGCCTAGTTCCCTTGTTGGGAAGATCATTGAAAAAACAAAACAAACAAACAAACAAACACTTCCCATGTTGCAAATACAGACTAAATCAACCATGTACAACGTATGTATTATTTCCCGAGATGCAAACAGAGCAGAAATACATCAAATTTGTATAATTACCCATTAACAGTTGATGACATGAAGACAAGATATGGTCCAAGAAGCTCCTTAACAAGAGGAAGAGGTATCGCTGCTGCCTCATCAATCACTAAGAGCTCAGCTTGACCCAGCTTAGCTGCATCACCTGGATGGATGTACTATACATGTACATAATAACACATTATTGCACAACAAATTTATTGCTACCTTGATATTATCATGTTTGTGGTTGAAATTCAAAAACTACTGAAAAGAATATTTTTATATGAAACTTGGCTTAAAGTTTGCAACTTTAAAGAAACACTGAACATCCCCAGCATAAATGCAATTCCCTGCCTTTTTACCTTTTTAATCAATCCGTTACACATGTATGTTTTTATTCTTTTCCCCCTCTGTGACAGCTTCATGGTAAAGGGTTAACAGCAATGGAGGTTTGAATCCCTAATCATACTGACCTGGATTGTCTGCCTATGCTCTCTGTATATGTTCACTCTGATGACTGCTTTATTAAACTCAGGATTAGTGGACTGCACTAACTCATAATCTAGATGCTCCTAGACGATACAAGAGAATTAAATGTATCAGCAAAATATTTATCTTGTTGATTTTCAGACATCAACACATGTCTTTAAAGGGAAGGCATAAGTTTGGTAATCATTCTTAACATTAATGGCAATCAAAACTTACTTGGTTAGAAGTACACGCAGCTTTCGATAGTATAAAGCATTTTGAGAATCATTACTTTGAAATAATGTGGTTAAGGAAAAAGATATCAGGTTAATGCCCCAAAATTTGAATATGAGAAACGTTTCTGTCAGAAACGTTTCTAAGATTGTGCATTCCTATAGGGATTATTCTTCCTGCGTGGACATCTTTGCTCCGGTTTTTCGGCGATATCTCACAAACGTTGGTTTTATTGTATACATCTACATTTATATAGGATTTAAACAATCGAACGATTCCCCCCCAAAAAGTATGCTTTGCCTTTTAGTGAAGCTCACTTTGTTGTAATAGGTAAAAAAAACTTCTTGAGGCCATAATAAAAGGAAATTCCCCAAATCTGAATGAATCACCACCCTAGAGCCAAAACAATCACTAGAAGTCAATAACGTCAGGTACTGTACATATGATCAGACATAACCAACTTTGTCAATATCATTGAAAATAAAACAAAACATATTCCGGGAAAAAAACTCAGACAAAGCGATGACTTATTTGAAGTTAGTTCCACACATACCTGATAGTCCAGTGCATCAAAACCTTTGAAGATAAACTCAAAAAGAGTTCTTAAGTTCTCAGGACTTGGTGCAGTCACAAAAATATTGGAATACCTGTCAATATCAACAAGAATTATTCCATTATCTACCTGGAAATAAGTATGAAATTTAAAAGACTTGAGGGTTGAAACCCATCCAGGCATCTGTGCTTGAGCAAGACACTTTAACCACAATTGCTTCTCATCAACCAGAAGTAGACAGGTATATCCAAAGGTTAGGTATTGTGGCAGAGACGGCCTTTTTGCTTAGCGTTTATCATAGTTGTTGAGGCAGTTTACATTCCATCTCTAGACTATAATGTCCTGCTGTCTCACCATGTTTTGGGGGTTTAACTTCAGCTATTTATCATAACATCCTTTGCTTTTCCCCTTTTACTAGTAAACTGGAGTGTGCACTCATTTGGTTGCATGCTGTGGACAGTGCATTAGCGTGCGCATTTGCGCACGCTGACAAACTGAAAATGCGCAAGCTACCAGATGAGTTTACATTCATTGGCTTACTATTTAAATGTTAAACAATCAGTCCGCTGATTTAGGCATTCTGCATGCAGCGCGCATTTCTTGCAGGCTATAAAAAGCGATGAATAGTAAGCTCAGGGCTCAGTCTTCCGGATGAGAACGGCGTCACAAGACCTGAAGATGCAAACACCTCAGATGCCAGCAAGACACTCAAATTACACTTTATTAGCACTCAGCCACGGCAACCGAAACTGCTGCGTTCTTTGGGTAATTCTAAGCGGACTGAATGGAAGTGTACAGTCTGTCGAGATGACCATACAGAGTTTAACCAGTCAAATCAAGAGAGGGCGCTATGAACATTTTTGATGATTGATAAATAAAGTGTTACTCGAGGAAATCGGACCTTCCGACTGAACAAGTCTATTATCTTTCATCATCAGGGTATCTGCACACTTTAAAAAGTCAAATTTAAGACATTTAAAGACCCTTTTTAATGCTACACTTACCAAAATTTAAGACCAAAAATAAGTGAATAAAGCAGGGGAGAAAAAGCTACAACTGCTCATATTTTGTTACTTTTTTACATGCAGTGTTATTTTGTTTTCTTCAAGCTGATAGGAAATTCATTACACGCTTCATCTTTCTTTTTTTAGACCTCAAATAACTGAATTTAAGACTTTTTAATACTTTTTAAGGATCGCAGAAACCCTGATCATGTCTACTGTAATCTGTGACATATTATTATAAGCTGCCCGTTGTATAAGCCGCAGTGCCCAGAAAATGTCAAAACAAGATTCAGGTGTCAAGTGTATAAGCCGCCCGGCGTATAAGCCGCAGTGGTGACCGCACACACAGAGGGGCCGTGTGTGTTTGCGGCCCTTTGTGGTGATGTAGAGTGACTGGCGGGCAGCACATCAGTCATTATACATCGCCACAAAGTGCATCTTGCGTTGCATTAAAGTAAAAATGTATTGAAGTTAACACCATCCATCGTTATTGAAATCATTCTTTAGAATGGTCTGCAGTCAAGTGGGTCTATTTTCTTTTCGTAAATTTTGACTGGCGATATATCGTCGGGTAAATATTTCGAACGCGGAAAAACGGTTTTACCACAGGGAGGAAGCAAGCAATAAAATAAACAAACAAGACATGACTGTATTGACTAAACCGCTGAGGTAAAATCACTGAATTTAATATCCATATTCCATGAAAACAGAATGTCTTACATTTTTATGTGCTTTTATCACTGGTTCAGACTCAATTAATTAATGGTTTCTACCTCCACGATTGAACGTTGCAATCTCTGAAGCTGGTGCCTCAATTTTTATTCTGATCCACGTGCACGTGACGTTTCCCGAACACGCAGTGATTTCTCACTAAGGGAATTTTCCTTGCACCTTCGCTCCCACGGCTACACGCCGTTTCTTCATCCCTTAATGATAAAGTATAGCAACTAAGAGCAAGCACATCCGCGGGATCGAGGTGATGAATACTATGGGATGGCAGCACTGTGAGAAGCATTACGTCATAATTGTTCACACCGATCGAGTGCATTTCGGTTAATCGGCAAGCGGCCAGTCAGAAATCAGCCAATTGGCCTGTGCCAAGCACGTTCCTGCTGCTTCGGCAATATGATGAAAGACAACCATGGCTAGATGGGTATAGACGTATACATGGTATCCAGTTTCCTTCATTACTTAAAAGATGTCCTGATCCATTCAAAGCTTGAATATCAATCTCCCTGCGCTCCGGTTTTGTGGCATTCAACTGAATGGCTAACGCTAATTAGAAACGGAGATCCGTAGTCAATTCAAACACACATGTGTACACTGTACATTTATGGAAAACGTTTTATCAACGTTAATAAACAACACTGCATGGCGATACCCCACTGGTCACCTGCTTCTTCACGGCATTAAGTACGGTACAAGCAAGCGGTCACCAGCGAAAGTCACAATTGAAACGAGCATGGTGGGCGCAAGTTTCACGAAGATGTGTTGAGATTTTCAACAACATTTCGTCAAAACCATCACATCACACAGGTCATGTTTTGCTTCTTTCTTTTTTTCGTTTCAGAACAATAGTGTTTTACAAACGATCTTTCTTTAAAAGTGTGTAAGCTGGTTTTTGTTCGGCGTATAAGCTGCCCAGCGTATAAGCCGCAGAAGTTTTGCTTAAGGCCAAAATCAACATATAAGCCGCGGCTTATATGCTGAAGATTACAGTAATTGTATGTCCATGTTGTAATCAATTGGTAGACATCCTCCCCCGAAACTTATCGGACAACGGCACATGGTTCAAATTTAGTAATCATACTTCATTAGAGACCCCAAATCATTACAGTATTATTTTTGTGATTGTGAACTATTTTATGCGTTAATTTTTCAGTCAGTGTTGCGTCTTTATTGATATGGTTTCAGGAATTCCATCGGCCAGAGATGCAATACATTGGTCCATCAAAGCTCTAAATATATACATTGTTTTTCTTCATTCAATTAATGGCATTAATGATTGAATAAAGGGCAATACTTACCCAAATGCTACAGCTGTTGCCATAGCAATACCAAGAGCAGCTGACTTGCCTCTGCCTCTAGCTGCAGTCATGCATAACGTACTACGTAGAGTCTTCTCCGATATCGCTTCAACAAACTTCAATACTGCCTTGGCTTGATCTACTGTCTTGGTACAGTTGACTAATGACCCAACAGGTTGTGTATCTTGAAGGCTTGCTTTTAGATCTTTAAGCTCAGCATCACTTGGGCTCAAACTGTCCTCCTGAAATGATTATATACGATGGGAAAATGTAAATCATGAAATATATTAACCTACTCTATAAAGTTAACTACAAAGAAAGATTTACCTGGAACTGCAAAGTAAAACCATCAAAAAAGAACAAAAATAACAATTAAAAAAAAAAAAAAATGTTAAAGGAAAAGATTTTGTGAGTAGGATGACTTACACTGTTGTTTTGGGAGGTACTGGTTTGATGGATAGGATGAGTTTGACTAATACTGTTGTTTTGGGAGATACTGGTTTGATGGATAGGATGAGTTTGACTCACCGTTGTTTTGGGAGGTACTGGTTTGATGGATAGGATGAGTTTGACTCACCGTTGTTTTGGGAGGTACTGGTTTGATGGATAGGATGAGTTTGACTCACCATTGTTTTGGGAGGTACTGGTTTGATGGATAGGATGAGTTTGACTCACCGTTGTTTTGGGAGGTACTGGTTTGATGGATAGGATGAGTTTGACTCACCATTGTTTTGGGAGGTACTGGTTTGATGGATAGGATGAGTTTGACTCACCGTTGTTTTGGGAGGTACTGGTTTGATGGATAGGATGAGTTTGACTCACCATTGTTTTGGGAGGTACTGGTTTGATGGATAGGATGAGTTTGACTCACCGTTGTTTTGGGAGGTACTGGTTTGATGGATAGGATGAGTTTGACTCACCATTGTTTTGGGAGGTACTGGTTTGATGGATAGGATGAGTTTGACTCACCATTGTTTTGGGAGGTACTGGTTTGATGGATAGGATGAGTTTGACTCACCGTTGTTTTGGGAGGTACTGGTTTGATGGATAGGATGAGTTTGACTCACCATTGTTTTGGGAGGTACTGGTTTGATGGATAGGATGAGTTTGACTCACCGTTGTTTTGGGAGGTACTGGTTTGATGGATAGGATGAGTTTGACTCACCATTGTTTTGGGAGGTACTGGTTTGATGGATAGGATGAGTTTGACTCACCGTTGTTTTGGGAGGTACTGGTTTGATGGATAGGATGAGTTTGACTCTGTTGTTTTGGGAGGTACTGGTGTGATGGATAGGATGAGTTTGACTCACCATTGTTTTGGGAGGTACTGGTTTGATGGATAGGATGAGTTTGACTCACCGTTGTTTTGGGAGGTACTGGTTTGATGGATAGGATGAGTTTGACTCTGTTGTTTTGGGAGGTACTGGTGTGATGGATAGGATGAGTTTGACTCACCATTGTTTTGGGAGGTACTGGTTTGATGGATAGGATGAGTTTGACTCACCGTTGTTTTGGGAGGTACTGGTTTGATGGATAGGATGAGTTTGACTCACCGTTGTTTTGGGAGGTACTGGTTTGATGGATAGGATGAGTTTGACTCACCGTTGTTTTGGGAGGTACTGGTTTGATGGTTAGGATGATAGTTTGACTTACCATAGGATGATAGTTTGACTCACCATTGTTTTGGGAGGCACTGGTTTGATGGATAGGATGAGTTTGACTCACCGTTGTTTTGGGAGGTACTGGTTTGATGGTTAGGATGATAGTTTGACTTACCATAGGATGATAGTTTGACTCACCATTGTTTTGGGAGGTACTGGTTTGATGGATAGGATGAGTTTGACTAATACTGTTGTTTTGGGAGGTACTGGTTTGATGGATAGGATGAGTTTGACTCACCGTTGTTTTGGGAGGTACTGGTGTGATGGATAGGATGAGTTTGACTCACCATTGTTTTGGGAGGTACTGGTTTGATGGATAGGATGAGTTTGACTCACCATTGTTTTGGGAGGTACTGGTTTGATGGCAGCCCTGATACTTCACGACGGCAACGACGGCAATTGCCGTCGTTGCCCCTACCTATTGCCGCAATGCCCTTCAAAAATCCCACTTTTCACGGCAATTTTTGCCGTGCCCTTTTCTTGTCATTGCCGTCGTGCCCTTTCTCCTGAAAAAAAATTATATTTAACGATATCCCAAGTTCGACATTCATCTCTAAAAATGACAGAGAATTAGCCGAAATAGCAACTGTCCAAAGTCGCGATGTCTGTGTGATACGTTTAATAAAAATTTAACGCAACGAACAACACGCACAGAACACACACATGGAAACATCGTACATACATGTACATTGTACATATACAACGATCATCACAAACCAATAGTATAGTGCAGTCAGCTTCACACTACGACGTGTATGCAGCACTGCATGTGTACACCTATCCGAGTCGGTGCCCAGACTGTAAAACACGCACAATAAACACGTGCACATCGTTTCAACCTCGTACGCGCTGAAATATTCGCTCGGCCCCAGTAGGTGGGACTGTTCGAAAAAGAAAAACTACCGAGAAGAAGCTGTTGTTATGCAGCTTGCTTGCTTTGCTTGGCTTGGGTGATGCGTCCAACCAACGTTGGTTGCTTTTTTGGTTCTTCAGAAGCTTTCAAAATGCCGTACCAGGAAAGAACCAAGCAAAAGAAATTGGCTCAACTAAATGTTGCAGCATTAAAATGCTGCAAATTGGACACCTTTTTCAGGTAATTATTTTTTTATGTAATTTTTTTTTTCATGACATCGTAGGTTGTCCTTTATAGTATACGAGGCGAATCTTTTACCTCACTGCGCGCGATGTAAACAGTCCCTAGATACAATTTTGTTGTTTTAACTTGCCAAACATCGAGTCTCCTCTCCTTTGACCAAAACTTAGAAACATGTATTGTAAGGCTCCACTTGTTGGTTGCACTTGTAAATGCAAAAAAGTTGTGTTATTTAGTCATTTCTACCTCATATTAATCCCATCCTATGTCATGAAAAAAAACACTTACATAAAAAAAAAATTACATAAAAAAAACTTACCTGAAAAAGGTGTCCAATTTGCATACATGTATGTCATGAAGGAAACTAGCAGAACAGAAGAACTGAGTGATGTGCATTTTATGAATAATTTATGAAATATGTGTTTTTTCCAATATTGCCTTGGTGCCCTTCGCAACTTTTTACGATTGCCTTGGTGCCCTTTGAAATTTCTGAAAATTGCCTTGGTGCCCTAAATTTTTACAAAAAGTCAAGGCAAAACTGCCTTGCCCCTTCAGAGCCGAAGTATCAGGGCTGTGATGGATAGGATGAGTTTGACTCACCGTTGTTTTGGGAGGTACTGGTTTGATGGATAGGATGAGTTTGACTCACCGTTGTTTTGGGAGGTACTGGTGTGATGGATAGGATGAGTTTGACTCACCGTTGTTTTGGGAGGTACTGGTTTGATGGATAGGATGAGTTTGACTAATACTGTTGTTTTGGGAGGTACTGGTTTGATGGATAGGATGAGTTTGACTCCCCGTTGTTTTGGGAGGTACTGGTTTGATGGATAGGATGAGTTTGACTCACCGTTGTTTTGGGAGGTACTGGTTTGATGGTTAGGATGATAGTTTGACTTACCATAGGATGATAGTTTGACTCACCATTGTTTTGGGAGGCACTGGTTTGATGGATAGGATGTGTGATGATAGAGGTAGAATATTCAGCTTGTCATCTATAACCATACAGCGCTTACATGTAGCTAGAGACAGCAGAAACCTGCAGCGATATCATAAAATGTTCATGAATTGTTCACACATTATGTACATCCAAGTATAACCTTCTACTGCTGACTGATGATCAGCAGATTTCACTGTTCAAAATACCATGAGTCAACTTGATCTCCACTGGGATCTTCTGAGAACAGACATGTCTTCCCAGAAGGGATTCATGTCAAGTGGTTGTTACCTGCAAACTATCCAGCTTCTTTATCTCCTAACATTACTCACAGCTAGGATTTTATGATCACAAATTCTCACAAATAGCCTCAAACAATTTCTTGTGATGAAAAGTCTGTATCTAATAGGCTTGAAGAGATAGGGCAAGGTTTAGCCTGATGTAACAACAAGGGTTTTGTCTATACATCTCCTGCTTGTACAGCTATTGGTTACTATTATAATAACTATTAATTTTGTATGATTAATTTTTAGTTGTTTTATTTGTTTGTAAAATTACAATATTAAGGTCAATCGCAATAATGCACAAAGCACCTTCTCGGTGTAGTGTGCACTGTATCGTATGTACAATGCTTTACGCACTATAATATAAACTACAAAAGCGTCGATGTTTCGCTGGGCTTTCGCCATGTTTTTCATACATTATTGAAAGGAATTTACATTGTAAAGGAAATTAATTGTTATCTGTAAGTAATATAGACAAGATTGTTCATTTCAAAAGGTATGTTTTGATCTATTTCAATCACTTTGTTAACATTTGTTCTTGTTTGAAACGACAGATAGTTGAAAAAGTTGTGTGCACAACTTTCCGTGGAACACTAATGCAATGCAAACTACTAGTTTTCTACTTCAGTTGATGTGTCATCATACTTGCAATCTAAAAGCAAATAAGTATATGTGTAATTCATTCGAAAGATAATTTCATCCTCTACAAAATAACTTGTAACAAACAAAAATAACTGCAATGAAAATTATGTTACGACTTCCAGATACTGCATTAATTCAGTGACTTTTCCCTGCCCTGTTCAGTGAGTAAATGACCTACGTTGAATTTGCGCGTAAGTGCTAATGGTTAAGGCAGTCACCTACCATGACCAACACATGCCAACAAATAAACCCAGGGAAGGGCTTGGAAAATCTTGGAGTCCCAGAGCAAGCTGGTTAATGTTTGCACTGTTCTGTGCAACAAAACTCATTTGATTTCCATTTTGTATTGAAAACAGTATTAGCGCTGTGCAGCCAAACATTAACACCTTTAAATATAAACAATTATGTAAATATAAAAAGTTGGGCTGAATTCTGCTAGTGGCATAATGAACATACCATTTATCAGTTTATTTGCAAGATGGAGTTTATCTTCAAGAATGAAGACATTTTGTCCAAGCCTATGATGGTATGATGAGTGATTACTGCATGTTAATCATCTAATAAGGGGGGAATTCTTCACAGATCATTGTATTGTGAATCTCCTATATATCCTAATGAATTGAAGATGTAGCTGGTACAGCCTCACTATTCAATACCAATATGTACATCTATGTTACCTTCCTCAGTCTGGGGTTCTTTAATTACCTTTCATTAAATCTGCCCACTACATCTTGATGAGCCTCAGTGCGATAGCGAGAATGTACATCCATGGATAGAGTATACAGCTGCTTGAGAGATGACATACTGCGTAGAAGAATCACTATAATCCCACCCCCCTCTACTGTCTCAATGGTACGTGCCAAGAGGTTAGGGGTCATAGCTTCAAAATCCTATATGAAAAGAACCCAATAATTTTCATTATACATTGGAAGAAATGTCAACAAAAAGCATCGCTGTGATTCTTTCACTCCAAGCCTGCAAAATCCAACTTTGTGTTTTGTTTGATTCTGTTGGATTTGATTTCTGTTGATTCTTACTGCACTATGCTTTACATGGGATCAGGCATACCACCATGATCAGAGTTCAACAGTGAATGTGAAATTTGATAATTTTTTGAAAGGTTGCTTTAAGATTTTAATTCAAACTGTTTTAGACCAAGGGCAACAGAGGCGAAGACCAATGGCATCAGAAGCCAAGACCAAGGGCAATGTAGGCAAATACCAAGGGCAATGGAGGCCAAGACCAAGGGCAATGGAGGCCAAGACCAAGGGCAATGGAGGCCAAGACCAAGGGCAATGGAGGCCAAGACCAAGGGCAATGGAGGCCAAGACCAAGGGCAATGGAGGCCAAGACCAAGGGCAATGGAGGCCAAGACCAAGGGCAATGGAGGCCAAGACCAAGGGCAGTGGAGGCATATACCAAGAGCAGTGGAGGCCAAGACCAAGGGCAGTGGAGGCCAAGACCAAGGGCAATGGAGGCCAAGACCAAGGGCAATGGAGGCCAAGACCAAGGGCAATGGAGGCCAAGACCAAGGGCAATGGAGGCCAAGACCAAGGGCAATGGAGGCCAAGACCAAGGGCAATGGAGGCCAAGACCAAGGGCAATGGAGGCCAAGACCAAGGGCAATGGAGGCCAAGACCAAGGGCAATGGAGGCCAAGACCAAGGGCAATGGAGGCCAAGACCAAGGGCAATGGAGGCCAAGACCAAGGGCAATGGAGGCCAAGACCAAGGGCAATGGAGGCCAAGACCAAGGGCAATGGAGGCCAAGACCAAGGGCAATGGAGGCCAAGACCAAGGGCAATGGTGGCCAAGACCAAGGGCAATGGTGGCAATAGTCTTTGGTATAATGTCATGAATCATTGCATCTATTGAGACTTAATATCCAACCCATGGATCTTGATCCAACCTATGGATCTTTTCCTGAGAGATTGGTCTGAATACATCATGTCTCACCTGTAGTACACACATGCCATATGTGTTTCCAAGGATCTTATGTGTCTCTGAGTAGTAACAGTATCTGATGTTAGTAGCAGCAATGAATAATTCAAACGGATCATCTTCATTTACATCTATGGTACCACTCTTCAACTTCTTCTGTAGATGTTTCATGCGCTTCTTACGATGGCTGTATTAAAATAAGATTACATTTCAAATCAAATGGTTCACTATTGTTCTTTTTAACCATTTGGTTTTAATTCCATTTAACATATTATTTAAATCAATGTAACCAAACCAAGGCTGGAAGGGAAAACATAAAGTTTATTTGTAGTGTAGTAAAAGTTTGTATCCATTCATGATATCATTGGACAGGGGGAGTGGTGAGAGTTCTTTAAAATTACTTGCTTTATTTATGTGTTGCAATTTGAATTATTGAAGAATCACAAGCTGAAAGCTTTGTTGCTGCACAATACAAGCATCTCAGTCAATTTTAGGTGACCCTAAAAACAAAATAGTGATCATTTTAATCAGCACAGAGTCTGGTCAAAACAAAGTAATCTTTGCTCAATGTGGAATGCAGAAAAACTGAATTGTTATAAAGCACGTACAAGCAATGACCAGTGTACTTACCTACTGAAGCCTAGTTCTTTCTTGTAACACCAGAGCACTGAGGGTCTAGCCTTTACCACAGCTTTGGATAACATGTGATGTAGAATCACAACCTAAATTAAATTAACCACAATTCATTTCTACAGCAATTTCCCAATCATAACACTCTCTACATGTATTTCATTACAATTCATAACGTCAGTGCAACAAGGATGTAGGCCCTGTGTGTATGCCACATTTTTTTGAAATTGAGTTTAAACATACAAAAGGTGCATTAATTTTGTCTGAATAAACTGTAAAAGTTACATGTAGTGTTTTGTCCAAAAAATAGTTAAAAGATAACGAACAGGTCATTAGCAATAAATTACGCCATAATTTGTTAATGTGGTACTATCAACAAAGTCATATCTTAAGTGTAATTAAGGGTAGATTTAAGATTTAATGGTTTTATTATAAATTTCTTCATAATTCCAACATACAAATGGACTTGTCTTTTAACAACCAGTGATTTTTTTAAACTTCCCCAAAACTTAGAAAGTGATTTATGCATCCAAAATTAAGTTCTGACCTTGTGGCGACGAATTTCATGGTATCATTATCTACACCAATGATACTAAGTGACAGACAAAGAAGGCAAACTGACTTTCATTTGCACCTCAAAAATGTGTTTTTGACACTTTGCCTCCATCATACAGGCTTAGTACTGCAAAGAATTTGAGTTGATTAATCTTTTTTTTATTCAACCTAAAAATTTCCAAGCAAATTGATGGGAAAAGTTATTATTTTTTCAGTCCATTTTTGATTGAGATTTTGTTTTGTGTTTTGTTTTAGGTAGTTTTTTATTTTTTTAAATCAGTCTCAAATTTCAAAAGAAATTTGATGAGAAAAGGAAGTAATTTTTTGATTGAAATTTGAGGGTAAAACAAAAATATTTTCCAACTCACACGCCTAATCACAACTGATGGACACCAGTGATAAGCAAATGCCAGTATCAATGATGGATACCAGTGATAAACAAATGCCAGTATTATTACTATTACTTTTTCACTTTTATGCACTTTGGATTTCTGACCTACACCTACCTGGTCCTTGCCATGGTCTCCTACAACAATAAACATTGATCGATGGCCCAGAGTTACCCCATTCTCTATCAACACACGGATGCGATTGTCAATCTTTTTACGAACCATTCTCCCTGAAATGATTTTAAACAAGATTAAGTACATTTCTCTTTAACACCACGGGACAATAAATTTCCACTTGGGTTAAACAACGAAAATTGATTATCAATTCTTGTCAAATTTTCTTTGTTCAACTTCAATACTGATTGACTGGGATGGCCACCCACAGATCCATAGAGGGAAGTTATTCGAAGGAAATTGAAAAATAGGTTATTTAAATATAAAACAGACCCAAAGCACTCAGGGCAAGCTAACACAAGAGGTAAGTGAACACATTTAGTTGGTTTAAACTGCTGACTCACTGTACCTGTAGTAGGGGGAATGCGCCTTCGATCACCGACCACTTAGTTTTACTAAGTTTCTAAATAGTAGAGCTAAACAAAAGATGGGGCTGGACGTACATGTGGCTGTTCCGCCCCAACTTGACAATCGCACCAACTATAGTTGGGACTGGTCCCCACTTGAGTGTTACAGTTGGGGCATCCCAACTGTAGTTTAGTTGGGATAGTACAGGGTACCAGCGGAGTCAGCATCGGCATACATTGAACACTTGTTTGCTGCTGAGTGCTGGTTGTGTGTGTGAAGTGTGTGACAAGACTGAAATAAGCACTCAAAATAATTTAGTGCCGACTTCAGTTATTTAGCAAAATTCAGTGCCAGCACCATATTTGAAAATAAAATAAAAATTGAGACCGCTCTTCCCATCCATACGCTGATTGCAGCAGTGGGAGCTCCCTGCCTCACTCCCAAACCGCATGTCACAGTGACACAGTCCCAACGATCGATCACTGTATCGTTTTTGGGGGTTGCTACATGTATCTTGTTGAGTTCTAAAATTGGGGCGCCCCAACTGGAACACTCAAGTTGGGACCGGTCCCTACATATAGTTGGGACGATTGTCAAGATGGGACGGAACTAGCCCACCTTGTTGGGCTGTAATGGCTCTCTTTTAACATCGGTCTCATAACACTCACCATGGTGAGTGTTATGAGACCGATGTTAAAAGAGAGCCATTACAGCCCAACAAGGTGGGCTAGGACGGAACATGGCCAAAGATTCAGAGCTTGGCCACACAAGATCAGTGGGTGGGTTTTCCTTCTTACTTTGGCTTGGGGTTTCTTCCCCCACGTCTAAAACTCACCATGGTGAGTGTTATGAGACCGATGTTAAAAGAGAGCCATTACAGCCCAACAAGGTGGGCTAGGACGGAACATGGCCAAAGATTCAGAGCTTGGCCACACAAGATCAGTGGGTGGGTTTTCCTTCTTACTTTGGCTTGGGGTTTCTTCCCCCACGTCTAAAACTCACCATGGTGAGTGTTATGAGACCGATGTTAAAAGAGAGCCATTACAGCCCAACAAGGTGGGCTAGGACGGAACATGGCCAAAGATTCAGAGCTTGGCCACACAAGATCAGTGGGTGGGTTTTCCTTCTTACTTTGGCTTGGGGTTTCTTCCCCCACGTCTAAAACTCACCATGGTGAGTGTTATGAGACCGATGTTAAAAGAGAGCCATTACAGCCCAACAAGGTGGGCTAGGACGGAACATGGCCAAAGATTCAGAGCTTGGCCACACAAGATCAGTGGGTGGGTTTTCCTTCTTACTTTGGCTTGGGGTTTCTTCCCCCACGTCTAAAACTCACCATGGTGAGTGTTATGAGACCGATGTTAAAAGAGAGCCATTACAGCCCAACAAGGTGGGCTAGGACAGAACATGGCCAAAGATTCAGAGCTTGGCCACACAAGATCAGTGGGTGGGTTTTCCTTCTTACTTTGGCTTGGGGTTTCTTCCCCCACGTCTAAAACTCACCATGGTGAGTGTTATGAGACCGATGTTAAAAGAGAGCCATTACAGCCCAACAAGGTGGGCTAGGACGGAACATGGCCAAAGATTCAGAGCTTGGCCACACAAGATCAGTGGGTGGGTTTTCCTTCTTACTTTGGCTTGGGGTTTCTTCCCCCACGTCTAAAACTTAAATTTCTTCAGTGTCTTCTTTACAAAAGTTGGTTTGATCATTGATGTATCCATTCCATGGCACGAATACTATTAGCCCCACTTGTGTGGCCAAGGCTAGGCTAGAATATAGCAGTATAGGGTGCTTTGCCAACTATATAAATTTGCATTTAGATATCGTATTGCAGCCTAGCCCCACTCCTGTGGCCAAGCAAGTATTCAGCTTGGCTCAGCTTGGCCACAGAAGTGCCAGTGGGGCTAATTGCAGCGATTAATAATGTAGTTTTTAAGGAAACCAGTCATCTCGCACCCCGGCAAAGTCGCCCCCTGCAAAGTCGCCCCCCAGCAAGCTCGCCCTCTCCAGGTACAAACTCGCCCCCTCACAATGTCGCCCCCTCACAATGTCGCCCCCTACAAAGTCGCCCCCTTCAAAGTCGCCCCCTTCAAAGTCGCCCCCCGCCAGAGTCACCCCCGACAGTTTAGTTTTTTAAAAATACTATACAGTATATTTTTGTGAGAAATCTTTTATGTTTATTAAGTAACTGTTAAGCTTTGTTGATTTTGTACGTTATGGCTTTTCAAATTTTTGTCACACATCAATTTAGTGCGTCCGTTTATATTGTAAAGTTTGTTTAAATTAATGTTTCTTGAATTTCTTTTTAAAATTAAATACTGATCTGAACAAAAATACTTTTCCTTATTTCTGCACCTGTAAATAGTGCACTTTTCTTTTTTCTTTGGCACCTTATCCACCTGACTGTTGACGTCACTTTCCACAAACATCCCAGTTTAGCCCAAATTGGGCTGCAAGGGGATTATTATAACAAGTAACAAGTTACAACGGGAGAATTGTTGTCAAAATTTGTTGTTTTTCAATTAGTTATAGTTATTAAGTTATTTATCCTCAACAAAAATAAAGTCTTTAACTTTATTTAAGGATTCCCTTTCTTGAATCAAGTTAAAAACAACAAAATTTCCCCTTAGAAAATCATTGCAACAATAGCAAAAAAATGCATAGGGGCGACTTTGGCGGGGCGACTTTGTTTTGTAGGGGGCGACATTGTGAGGGGGCGAGTTTGTACTTGGAGGGGGCGACTTTGCAGGGGGCGACTTTGTGAGGGGCGACTTTGCCGGGGGGGAGAGATGACTGGCAATCTCATCGTTTTTAAATACATACCAAATTAATTATCAGCACAGCACAGCAGCACTCAGTCCCCGTCGGTCCGTCACACTCCGTCAGTCAGTGACACTCTCTTCTCAAGTCAATCTATCAGTCGGTGTCTATCTGCTGAGGTAAAGGGAATTTAATTGAATTGAATTGAGAGTTGTAACTTGTCATATAAATCAAACTCATTAATTCAAATTCAGATTCGACGAAAGTCCTCTCATGTACTGTGCGTCTGCACCTCTCTTTCTAATCTATTCAATCTAAGTCAAGTTACTATTCTAACTTCTAAGTCTAAGTCTAAGTTACTCTAACTACAACTAGTATTACTTAGTTAGTTACCGGTACTACTACACATGTATTTTTTATAAGTTAAGAGGGGTTCTCCAACCTCTTAATCTTATTCTTAGCTCTTCTTGAGGTTGTCAGTGGCGAGCTGCGTGAGTATATTTTCAAAACAGTTTACACGTGTGGTTGCGCTTGCAGCTCTGCACGCGAGGCACTCTCTCACGCACATGCTTTACCGGTGCTTTACACAGCTGCGGTGGTAAGCCATTTTGGTTTTAAAATCATTACTTGTTGCCCAATTGAGGGCGCCCTCACGATAACTTACACTGCGTCTATTATGTCGACGATGCGAAAAAGAAATACAAAGCACACACGACGTACCGCTAGCCAAGATCCAAGCATCCAAGGGAGGCAAGCAAAACTAAAAAAGCTAATGTTGTGGTGAGACAGCACTCTGTAGATAATGTATTTAAACTACCTAATTGTAAGTTTGTATTTTAATGTTTTGTCATGTTTTTAAGCTAGTGCCGGTGGTTGGACAAGATTAGAAACAAAGCATTGTATTTGTAATTTGAAATTGTATTGTACAGTCATTTGACCAGTTCGGGATCATTCATTGACCAGTTCCGGATCACTTAAACTTTGCAACAGCCACATAATTAAATTACTTCTCACATTACCAATTTCTGTTGATATATGTGAAGAATACCATCCATTAAACCAACAAACCCCCCAAAAGGTGCCAAACATCATCGACAAATAAATTATGGAAATTTTTCTGAAGTTTATCGGCGATAATGATCAAAATAAAAATAAAAATGTTGGTAGAAAAACGCTGTTAAAACTTCTCACCTTTCAAATTTGAACGCCAGGGCGAATAACATTTATGTAAAATGCTAAGAGTGTGTAAAAAATATTTCACGTAAATACTGAGCAGTCGCTTTTTTTTTTTTATACGTTAAAATTGCCGAAATCGTTTGTTGGGAGGCATCGTACCCTTGCAGCCTTGCCCAGTTCCGGATCACTCAATATGTTGGTGCGTAAAATGGTGGCGCACTCAGTACAGTTAGTTAAAATCATACGGCTGTTGTAGAAAGTTTAGTCATTTCAGCTGCACTGGAAGCGTGCACATTTATATTTCAAAGCATGTAAAACTACATGTACTTCATGCAACAGCCGTCGATAACATTGCATGTATTTTCAGTTTTATGAGCGGCGGGAGTATGCAATGGCCTTGGGTTTGCAATAGAGGGCGCGCTACTGATTCGGAATAGATTCAACCGATCCGGAACTGGTCAAACGGGTGACGATACTTTTCTTGAAGCCACTTCAAAAGTATTACTTTTTTTTTGACAATGGATACTTGGTGAGTGTTATGACATGTGTAGGTAAACTGATCGACTTTTGTTTATTTAAAATGTTAAAGTGAATGCAACAAAAACATTGTTAATTCAAAAAGTGATCCGGAACTGGTCAAACGACTGTAGTGTTACTATTAGTATTACTAGACCCAGTAACTGGGGCGCTGTACTACTTTTTTGAAATTTTGACATCATCGGTCGTATCTTGTTTCGTCTATTATTTTAGTTTAACGTACTTTATGACCATGAAAATTACATATGTTGTTGGGAATGTAATACTAAGTGATAAAAAATATGAAAGTAAAATCAATTCAACAAGACAACAAAGAAAACCCAAGAATTAAACTTGACCTCTGCTTCCGGTTACTTGCAAAAAATTAAGAATTTGTGCCCACCTCCGATCACCAAATTTGTTATGGTCGCGCGATGATAATCACCAGACGCTGTTATCGTGGGGCGCTAAGCTTTTTCATTGCAGTCTACGGTTGTCGAGGCATCGACGGCCTCTTTAAACTGCGTCACGCGTTAATTCTACGCCCGTGCGATCATCGTGCGTCTGCGTTTAAACCTGCTTTTAGTGGTTGCACGTACTCAGGCGTGGGTTTGCAAAAGGGGTTCCTAAAAAGTTAAGATCAAATAAGCATCCTTGTCCCAGAGTTTTTAGTTTGTATCAGCAAAAACTAATAAATGATTTGTGTTTTATTATGAAAGCTAAAACTCATTTTATACAAATTGTAATGGTTAATTTTGTTGGTAAGATTTGTTCATAAATTTTATTTAAAAACAATGATTTAATTTCAGAAAAAAATAAGTTATTCGCTTGACGTGTTTTCTCCCTCTGATACGCGCGAGACTTGCACAGTCTATACCCACTCCTAAGGGTCACAAAACCACAAAGACACCGCACAAGCAGCTTGTCTTTTGAGAGTGAAGCAAGAGTAAAATTACAAACTAAAACAATGTATTATAACAAACTGCAGAGGATTAAGATATTAAGATGTAATTGGATCTCATTAGGAGTGTCAATCAATCACCCAGGACATGTCTGGATAGTGTCTGGGGTAAAGAAAAGGACCGCCATTTTTTTTTTTACTGTCTGAAAAGAAAAGATACAATTAGTGAAGAAATTTACAGATTTGAGAAGATTTTGGCGAAGGAGAAAAACAATTGTTTTGATTATTAAGTTCAGCCTTGAAGTACTGTTTTAGTTAGCATTTTGAATATAGCTGATTTTATGTGTTTCTTAGGCTTATTTATAGGTAGACTTTTAAGTATCACTTTGGTTCAAAATAACATCTTTTACAGTTTTACCCTGAAAAACACAAAATCAGCTATATATTCAAACTGCTATAACTAAAAAAGTACTTCAAGGCTGAATTTATTAATCAAAACAATTGTTTTTCTCCTTCGCCAAAATCTTCTCAAATCTGTAAAAAAAAAAGGAGGAGGGGGTTGCAATGAAAACATGATTTGATATTGCTTACTCCGCAACAAAAAACTTCTGCTAGGAAACTAGACAAGGCGGTCATGAGATAGTTGCCTATAAACAGTGAATTGTGCAACTTTTGGCATTGTTTCATTTTAAGCTTCGGCTATAATTATCCTTAAAAACTTGATGTGTTTTTAAGTCAACAAGTAACAGTTAGTTTAATTGTTCTTGGGAAAAACGATGTTTCATAGATTGTAGATGAGATATGGGATATTTTGAATTGTTTATTGCTGCCCTTTATTGTATGGTGCATAATCTGCAAATCATGTTTTTAACCCTTGACCCGCCCGATGGTCGTGTTCTCGTCAATCTCAGCTGATGTCTTCCCATATTCATTGGCTGATCGGGCAATTAGGTTGTCTCTCTGAGTGTCTCTGGATGGGGTCTTTGTTATTTTACTATTATTTTCCAATACAACATTATCGGATGCTACATGTAATTAACCTCATGTTGATGTTTTGCTTGGTACATGTAGGCACAATGAGCGACGTATTACATTGGAATGAGCTACCTGCTCAGATTGATTCCATCATAGCAAATGTTTGGGCAAAACTTGAAGTGGACAAGCAGCTTCAGCAAGCTCAAGAACAAATTGATGAAATTAACAGTAAGTTCTGAGGGATGTACAATGTACAATGTATGTAGTTGTCAGTTGCTGCACCTCCCTTGTTAGTGGCTGCAAAGCCGAAGAAAAAAACTGTTTTCACAGCAGGTATGGCCTTCAGGCCAGGATGGGCATGCTTTCTTCATTGTCACTCCACAAGCACTCCTACATGTATGTCATGTATTTGAGATTAAAAAAACCAAAGTCATCATTTTTCAAAATTCAATGCTAACCTTGAACATATGCAAAGTAACAGACTTTTTTGGGGCTGAGCTATTTTGTCTGCATATAACAAAAACAGTGCCCATTTCTAGTCCATTGTGCAATTCCATAAAGTGCGCATTCAACAGCTTCCCTGACCTGGGATAAGCTGTGTGTATCTACTACATGTCACTTGGTTACCAACGCAATTTGAAAATGCATACATTTCCCTGGTGTTCAATGGTAAGCTATCTTTAGTACATGTACATAGATAGCCAGTGCGTTTAGAAAATGCTCAGTTCCCTGGTGTTCCGCAGTAAGCAATGCAACTTTAGTACATGTACATTGGTTACCAGCAAAATCTGAAAATGCACACTTTCCTGGTGTTCCGTGGTAAACTGTGCGATTAGCTTCCCCGGATCGATCCAGGTCTGACCCCAGTCCGATCGAGTTGGGGCTGTCAGGCTGTAGCGACACTGCACCCCAAATAATTGACATTTGAAGCTCTATCTAGTCAGCTAATTACTTTTTATTTACTTTTTATTTTTTCACTTAAGGGTAAAATTAATGAATATCATTTGTAACTTACAGCAAGTTATGCTGATAATTTTTTTGAGATAGCATTGATGTGTTAATTCTTTGCTCATGCTCGCTAATTATGCTCTCTATGCATTGGGATTTGGTGATGTACAGTATGAAACGAGGTTGTATTGACCTACAAATGTAGTGGTACTTGCAGCATTGTTACATTCTGAAATTGTGCAGCACATCTAATGATTGGACTGGAGATTGTTGGTTCACAAGTTGAATATATATACAATATTTTGTTGACATGTTGTTTGTTTCTATTGTACATGCCTGCTTAATTGACTGTGGATACTAATACCACCTTTTGCTGACTGCAGATGGTCATAGTAAGATTGGTGAGATATTTGAGAGTGTGGAGCAAGGACTAATCGACCTGGACACAGATCTACATCCCTCTGACAATAGTGGACAACCAACAGGTAAGATGTGAAGACTGCAAATATATGTACATGTAATATAGGGCTATTTGACACATGTATGTGAGTCCTTACATAGGTTCTTACATACATTGTACCCCTCTTACCTATGGCAGGTACCTTGTGGGGTAGCATTGTTCCATTGTTAAAAGTACCCTGTAAGTTGGTGTGTCCTTACACATTCCAGTTTGCAGAGTACTTTACAACACAATGGAGCAATGCTACCCCACAAGGTTTTCTTTGTTCTATTGAAGTGCCCCACAGAGGAGTTCTAAAGAAAAAGGAATACTAGAACAACAATTGAAGTACATGTACCTTGTAACTGCCATGTAAGGTTGTGTGTCTTTCCATGAGGTTAGGGGATGTGTGGTTTATGTTATGGACCTCTAAATGTCAGACAGTAGACAATTTCACTGAGTAGACAATTTCACTGTTACACACATTAAATTGGCCACAGGTACCAGAAATGAATAATTTCTTAATTGTTGCTTATAAAACATGCAATGTATTGACAGTTTTTATCATCAATGAAAGATTTCGGCACAACATCCATTCAATCAGATTTGTTGTTATATCAGGCATGACATTCTTCCTACTTAAGTTTGATTTCCAATTTTGGCCCTCAGAAAAATCAGCAAAATGGTTATAAAATAGCCTGAAAAGTCTTTTGGAGCCTAGATACCATATCTGTCAGCCCTTGTACTCAATAAAATGTTTCTACTTTTTTGCCCATGACCAAATATCATGCCTGATATATGTTGTCAATTTAATGTGAGTAACTGTAGGAATGCACTTACATGTACATGATGTAAGTACATGATGTATGTACATGATGTATGTACATGATGTATGTACATGATGTATGTACATGATGTATGTACATGATGTATGTACATGATGTATGTACATGATGTATGTATGGTAATGGAGAAAATGGGATCTTTTCCCATGTTACATTGAAATAGAACATATCTAGGTTACTCACATGAAATAGAAATCACAATCGGCCTAGATGTTTTTCGTTATTCTCAATTCAATTTCAATTCAATAGACATTTATTTCACATTGACATCTTCAATGACAGTAAATACAATTTGTATTTATAAGGAAAAATTAAAGCAGTAGTTTGTAGCATAAATCAATATTTATACATGTTTACAGTAAGTAGGTATAATATAATTAATTTTACGTGAAGAGCACACTTGACTGTAAACAAACAACATTTTTATAATGATGTCGACATGTAGGAAACAAGGTGAAGCATGGCTTTTGTACCTTTCCCTAAAAAACAGGACACTACAAAAACAACAACAGACGGACAAGGACAGGACAACACAAACAAAGAGTGAGACTACATGTAGGTACAATGTATTGATTCACTTAACAAATTATAAATAAAATACAAAGGTGAATTCTTACACGTAACTGTTGATAATGGATTTTTTCAGATTTCTAGCAAATAAAAACAGACTAGTACTGTCTTTTAACCCAATGTCCAGTTCATTCCAGTAAATGACACCATGTTGAAACGGGCTGTTTCTAAGATGGGATGTTCTATTATGTCTCACAAATAAATTACCTTTACACGAAGTACGTGTTCTGTGGGAATGAACAGAAGAATTGAATAAGAAGTAGTTATTGAACTTAGGTGGGAGTATGTTGTGAGTATACTTGTACATAAGTAAGCCCAGTCTGTGGTGGTAGAGATCATTCAGTTTTAAAATATTTAAACTTGCAAATAAGGGAGTAGTATGGTCACGATAACCTGCATTATTTAAAGTACGAACAGCTTTCTTCTGTAACATAAACAGTTTGTTTATACCATGAGAAGTTGATGATCCCCCAAAGGCAAGTAAACCATAGTTCAAGTATGGGAGAATAAGTGAATTATACAGAAAAATACTAAAAACAGTTACCCTTTCCTTGTCATCTGTAAAGATTAAACTTAAACATTGTGGAACATCACGCAAAGCTTACTTCAAAGCACGGTAACCTAGATAGACAGATGTCACAGGAGAATTGGGAAAAGGTGTTCAAGATAGTCAATTGAAAACAAAAAGTAACAAATAAAAACAACAGAGGACACTTTGAGTGGACAAGTTTGAAATCAGAAGCTATAAACATTACTAGGGTTTGTTTAATACAAGCTGTCAGAATGACTCGGATATCATCCATGACATTCCTGATGGTTGTGTTATAATGGTCCTTAACTTTAGTGAGAACTATGTGTGCAAATACCAGGATGAGATCAAACTCACCAATAAATGGAAAGAGTTTTTTTAATGTTGACTTAAATCCAATGAAGATTTTGATCTTGTGACTGTGGAACTAACTGGTTGAGATTGAAAAAGCATTTATTTGACCTTATAAGGATAAATGAACCTGGTTCAGTGTTAATATTAGCCCTGGACGATATCGTAAATTTTGACTGGCGATATATCGTCGGGTTAATATCGCCAATATGTCGATATTATCGTGAAAATTTTTCGAACACGGATAAACGGTTTTACCGCAGGGAGCACATGAGCAATAGAATAAACAAACAAGACATAACTGTATGGATAAACCGCTGAGAAAAAATCACTGAATTTAATATCCATATTCCATGAAAACAAAACGTCTTACATTTTTATGTGCTTTTTATAACTGGCTCCGACACAATTAATTCATGGTTGAGCTGGTGCTGGTTGAGCTGGTGCCTCGACGTTTATTCCGATCCCCCGTACATGTGCGTGTTATGTAGAAACGTTCTCCCGACGTTTCCCGACCACGCAGTGATTTCTCATCAAGGGAATTTCCCTCGCCTTTTCGCTCCCACGGCTACACGCCCTTCCTTCACCCCCTTACTATAAAGATTACTAAGTTAGGAGCAAGCACATCTGCGGGATCGAGGTGATAAATACTATTGAATGGCAGCGCTGTGAGAAGCATGACGTCATCATTATTCACGCCAATCTAGTGAATTTCGGCCAATCGGAAAGCGGCCAGTCAGAAATCAGCCAATCAGCCTGTGCCGATCACGTTCGGCGATACCACGAAGAAAGACAACCATGGCTAGATGGGAAGACGTACACAATGGGACCGGTTTCCTTCGATATACAATTCTAAAGCCCCAATTCATTCAACTGAGTCTGATTTTGCGGCATTTACATTAAAAAAACCTAGCGTTTCCAAATATTGAGGCCTGGTCGCCGTCCAAATTATTGAATGGCCTACAAAAATTGGAACCCTTTGAACGGAAAAAGCGTGATAAAGCTTTCTTTAAAACCATATCGTCTATTTTATATAATATCGCGAATATCGCGATATTTCGATATTTTTAAAAATCAACATTGTCGATATTGTTTCAATATTGTATCGCGACGATAATATCGTCATATCGCCCACCCTTAGTTAATATCGTCTTGACTATTTTAAGATGCTACATGTAGGTCTGATTTTCGGCCAATTTGACCCCAAAATTTAGATTAAAATTTTAAATATTTATAGGTTTAATAAAGTATCAAGGTTTCATTTTAGTGTATTGCACAAAAACATCAGCCAATAATTAGTGTTAGTTAATTGAAAACTAATAATAGACGGGGTTCTCCCCATGCACAAGCTAGTGTATCTAAAGCTTGATACATGCAAACTGTGGCCATTACGCAAACAAATTTCAGGGCCTGATCATTTGTTTGTTTGTTTGTTTGTTTTTTGTTTGTTTGTTTGTTTGTTTGTTTGTTGGATTGTTTGTTTGTTTGTTTGTTGGGTTGTTGGGTTGTTTGTTTGTTGGGTTGTTGGGTTGTTTGTTTGTTTGTTTGTTGGGGTGTTTGTTGGGGTGTTTGTTGGGGTATTTGTTTGATTAATTTTTTGCTTTTGACTTTTAAGTCAAATTCACAAAAATCATAAAGATCAAACCATTTAGAATGCACTAGATTAGATTGCACAGTATGGCTTTTAAACCCAAAGATAAATACCAAGTTAAAGATATTCTGATTACCTCGTTTCAATTCAGCATGCTTAGGCCGAACTTCCAAAGTTTAGGTCTAAAATGTCCTACAGTTTTAACAAATCATGGGGAGAACCCTGAAGTAAGTTATTGTTGGGATCCTGAAATGAAATAACATCCACCAGCCGTACAAGCAATTTTGCACGTATTCATGGTATTGTGTATTTTGTGCATTGTCTTTGGCATTTGCAAAAGTTTCTGTATGTTTTTTGTTTGAAACAGCCATCATCATCATTCGTTCATAGAAAACATTTTAGTTTTTGGTGAAAATCAGGCCATTCAACTTTAATTATCTCACATAAATACACAGTATGGTGCCTACAGTAACTCAAACACCCTTTACTAGATGTTTATACTATGCTATGGTCTTGCCATATTTGTTTATTGATTGGATATTGGTTAAACAGCAAGTGTTTTTGCCCCGCAGTTCCCAAGGTAACCAAATATGAGATGAATCTACAGGTAGGCTTCTAACATGACTTCAAATTTTGACCCCATGCCATACATGTACTTTGATTCCTAACTTTAAGGAATGACCCATGGCCCCTATGTACATTAAGTTTGTACATAAGGTTATGGCTAATGTGCACTTTATTGAAGAGTGTGAACTCAAATTAGTAAAGTGTCTGTATTAAGATTGCAACTGTGTTAAGTAAATATGATTTAGTTTGGTGTGGATTTATTTATAATGCACAAAAGTTAAATGTTTTCTTAATAAGGTCACAGCTCTTACATTTTTCCTGACTTGTGAAGAAAACTTTCCTGACCATGTTCTAAATACATACATACTCGTGTACGAACTTGTAGTATACACTCACATGTTCAATAGTGATTCGCAACTTCAATAATTTGGAATTAACCACCTAGTTTTTATGTCTTGTTTCAGGGTTTTTTGCTGACATTACATCTTCTTTGGCGAATGTCCAGACCGATCTAAATGATCTGCATCAGAAATTTGGGTATGTTAGAATTTTGTTTCATTGTTAATGTTAGTCATTGTGTTAAACTTTATGAAAATCAAAATTGCCAAATACAGCGAGCTTGAATTATTGGTTAAAGTTTTTAAACAAAACTTCACATGTTCACTCCAAACACTCTTTAAAATTCAGGCATGAACTACAAGTGAGTGAAAGATGACATACATGTAAGCCTTACCTTGAAATGTGTTTGTTTAATTGACAGCGAGTTTGAAGCCTCACAGGATAATGCTGAGAAAAAGGAAGGTTTTGTTTTTGTGTACAGCGATGAATCAATGTCACCATCACCAATTCCTGATCAGCAAGATGAATCAATGGATGCAACAATACCACACACTACATCTGAATCAACTAATGAGATGAGACTTCAAATGGAGATTGAAGCTAGTACTCTACCAGCTACTAACAGGCAGAATGATGATGGTTCTACATCCCAATGCTTTACATGCTTTACAAATGAGTCACCAAGCAAATGCAATGATTCCACACTGCTCACATCAACTCATTACGAACCATCCACCACTGTAGCTGACTGTACTAAAACCAAAGTTCAGGGGCTGAGTGAGTCTCTATCAGCAGGAAGTCCTGAATCTCAACTGAAACTGTCCAACAAGGCTGCATTAAATGACACCACTAATTCATTCTGTGAAGTGTCACATGAGACTTTGTCTAGTAAATTGGACATTACTGAGCCTCTAGCTAAAGTTTCCATTCAGTCTACATTTGCAGGCACTGCTTTAACTTCAACCCAAATGTTAAGTGAATTGACATTAAATAGCAGTACTAATGATTCAACACCAACTGTCAATGCTGAGGTGGCATCAAACACGACCACTAGAGGTCTTGCCAAGGATTTGAGTGAATCTTCTGAAAATATTCAAACTGCTAGTAAGATTGCTAATGAGTCTCCCACTACTAGTAATGCTTCTAATTCCAACAACACTAATACTTCTGGTAATGTTGTAAGTGATTCTGCATCAACCAGGAAGACTAGAATGTCCAGCAAGGTGACAATTGGGTCTACATCTACCACTACCACTAATGATTCTGTCAGAGTGTCGGTAACTACAAGAAGTCGTTTTAAGGAGACCATTGTACCTACCTCAATTCCTACTTCAAGTAACAGGATAAGTCAACCTGTGGTTAAGATGACTTCAAATAAACTGCAAGTACTCAAAGGTAAAGCTAGTCCAAGACTTTTATGTAGAAGTTATCAAGTGAGGTTTGCGGAGACACCATGAACATAAATTTCTGTTATGAGTAGTGAAAAAACGGAACCCACCGGTTCTTCTCGGAACCACGACTACTAATAAGAAATGTTTTGTTTACATGGTGTCTCCGCAAACCTCACTTGATTGTTCTCCTACTATGCAAAGCTTCAAATTACGTTTAGTGCATGCATGTTAGATAACCAAAACTAAAGAATTTATCCATGTATAGAGTGTGTTCTAATGGGAAAAGTTTAAGAACAGGTAGGGTTACATGTATGTCTAAAAGTAGGGATCAAACATCACAGCTGAATGATGACTACATTACAGTTATATTAATTTCCTAACTCTTACGGAAATGAAAATTTTAATTAGTCGATAACAACTCCAACTGGTCTTAAAGACTCAAACTGCTCTTTCAATATGCCACTTGTAAATAAAAAGTAGCTCTAGTTGAGAACTTTGTGTTTAACAGTTAATTAAATGGTGAAAAGTTTATTATGACAAGTGACTATCCCTTTACAACGTACATCCACATTCACATCTGCATACTAGAAGTAAACTCAGAGTCTTGCAATACTGCGTAGCCTTGCGCTCAAACAAGTAATCTTAAATGTATGTTTAAAATTGAGTCAACATGATACCTCTGTTAGATTACTACCATTGCATGTACACATGTATTCCTAAATGTACCTGCTTATTGTATGTTGATGTTTTACAGAAGCATCTGATTCCAACAAATCATCCCCCAAATCTTCAACAGTTGTGAATGCAGAGAAATCAGCAGCTACTGCACCTCTTATAGACACTCCAGTATGTGGTGAACTTGATGTAATTGATCTTTGTGATGGTGAAGACCTACCTCCAATGGATGATGATGAGGATGATGTTATAGAAACGGAAACTATGCCAACAAAGACACATAAACTCCCAAGGTATACCCCTTTTTGAAACAGTTTGTGAATGTACAGCCAGAAATGTTATCTAGGGTGTGCCCTTAACTTTTTCAGATAGCTTTTCGTTGCACTAATCTGCCAGCTTTTTCACTGGCCCATATTTCTTATTGAATAGGATTGCTGTTCAACACTGGACTAGCCATCTTGACCAGTTGAAGAGAATTTTTGACTGGTCTACAGGTGTTTTAACTAGTGTTTGACCAGAGGACCACTATCAAGGGCGCACTCATAGCATCTTAAAATCTCTCTTAGATGAAGTTCCTAAGATAAGATAAATGTTTACTAAAAAAAGTTTAGAAAATGTAGCACTTACGTATTAATAGCTAGTTCTGCGTGAATCCTAAAATAATCCCACCTGCCAAGAATGGAATGACCCAACTCCACACGATACGTGCTGTTTAGGCTAGTCACATGACTGCTATTTATCATGTACATGTATATAGGTTTAGTCAATGTGGTATACATGGGAGTGTTTACAATGGCACTTGTTTGCCTATTCTTAATAAAGAGATTGGGCTACTTGCAACATTGTAAGCCAGTCCAGAAAATTATGGATATATACAACATGTACATGTCGTCCGACATGAAGGGGTTAAAATTTGATAGACCAGCGTCGGAAATACATGGTGTCTGAAGTGGGAAGTTTTTCAATATTAATGGAGGTTACCACTGGTTACAACTAGTACAGATTTACCATATTTCATAGGGAAATCAAACAAGAATACGGAAGTACAAACTTGCGTTTCAAAATACAGATTTGGAAAAAGCAGATCATGGACAGATTATCTTTGAGGTAAATTATTCAATTAAAAAACGCAAGACTGCCTGTTGTGAGTTAACCAGCCTGACGCTTACATAACTGGCCTCAGACTTGTGGTCTCCCTGCCCTGCTTGAGAGCTACATGTAGTTTCATGTGTTACACATTGTGTGAGGCTTAAAACATCATTTAAAAAAGTATCTGTGAGTATTAGCTGGTTGAGTAGTAGCAAGTCACGCAGGCTTACATGATACATGTGTCCTTGAGCAATGCTTCTATTCACCTAGGGGTAAATGGATACCTACATGTACAGTAAGAGGCAGGCCTTGAATTACACGGCGGCCACGACGGCCAGTGCCGTCGATGCCCTTGCAACTGGCCGTGGTGCCCCTCGAAAAAATACCCTTTTCATGGCCATTATGCTGTGCCCTTTTCCCCCGTTGGCCGTCGTGCCCTTTTCCCAGTTGGCCGTCGTGCCCTTTTAACGAAAATTTAATATTTACTTGTTTTAGTTTCAGCCGACAATTTATCTTGTTTAATGTATATCCAGCAAAATCCGCCCAAGAGAGAAGTTAATTGTAGCGTAAGCTGTTTACGTTCACGCACGTTATCGCGACACTCAAACGGTTGCAAACACGCGCCTGTTTGTACACGAACATCCAACGTCTTTAGCAAGGGACCAGTCTATAACAAAACCATTCACCAATAGAGGGCGCTCTTTTGTTTCTACCGCCCTCTTCTGGTGGAATTGTTGCACTGCATGGTGACATGAAAAGGGCCGTTTAGTGAATGAATCGCGTCCAAAACTTTTCTGGTTAAACTACATATTTTAATAATGCTGCGAAAAGAGCAATTTAAGCGGACTCTTAAAGGTAAACTCGAACACTTTGCTGCCAAATGCAAGAAATTGAACTTCTTTTTGGGGTAACTTTTATGTTATTTATTACTTATTTAAGTTATTTTTTAAATAATTAGTTTTTTACAAATCATGTGCAGTTTGCTTATGAATAAGATATGATTTATCCATTTTCATATTCATGTAAACTGTTTTATCGGGTTTACCACCCATAGGGGAACCTCTGGTAAAAAAAATTTAATTATTAAAATTTATGTTTTTAGTTTTCTGGTGGGGAAACTTGCAACTTATTTTTTAGCCAGATGTTTTCAACCCAGCTAAGTTAAAGTAATTGATATGACGTTCTTTTTTTCCACGGATCAGGAAATATTATCTTGGACACTTTTTCAATAAAAGAGGCATGTTTAATGAATCAACAAAGTAGATCGCCGTTGGTTATATTTTGTTTAATAACTTTCAAAATTTAGTGGCCTTCGTGCCTTTTTTATTTTCACATTTTGGCCTTGGTGCCCTTTCTACTGGCCTTGGTGCCCTCCAAAATTTTGAAAACTCCCAAGGCCAAAGTGGCCTTGCCCTAAAAAAATTGTAATTCCAGGCCTGAAGAGGGCAGAGTTAGATTTTGTAGCCAATGCTGTATAATCTCCAGGGAGCTGTTCAAGGAATGAAGTAACTTGCCCAGTGATTAGATAAGAATGTACATGTACATAATATGGCAGGAGAGTCAAAACACGCTCTACATAAACATCCATTATTTCAACTCTGTGTCAATTGTTCAATGAAGTTTGTTTCAGAAAAGTCTTTCTTTATTCATACTATAGTTTGGAAAAGCTTGGTCCAGGATTCAAAGTACTTGCCAAGAAGAAGAATGACACATGGGGTGAAGCAACAATATCTAGTGTCATCAAAGACAGCAATGAACAGGTAAACATTGTTCAGTTTATGGCACAAACTTGTACCTGCAGGGAGAGTATACAAGTGTATACAGTTGTTTGATAGCCTGGTTCTTCACCTTACCGTCTGTGGTCATCATTGTTTTGCCAAAGATTTTCAAGTTTATAAGAAAGTATTGAAAACTCTAGTATTGAGAGTAGATTTATCAACCATTTGGGCATTCAAAAAACCAAGATTAATTTGCTTGTGTTAATATGTTGTTTGTTTCTTTTACTTTTTCCAGAAAAAGTACAGGATATCTTTTGATGGGAAAAGTAAGAGCTTAGTGAGCAGTAAGCACCTGGCTGTACATTGCTACCCATGTGGTTACCCAGCACCATCACTGGTTCATATAGGCAGTCGGATTGTGGGTAAGTCATTTGTTATACTCATGGTGTGGCAGACTTTAATCCTTGTTGATGATTGTTCAACATACTTCATTCAATGTCGTATCCTGCGTATTGACACAGTGCACACTTACTATAATGCCTTTAGCGCATGTCAAATCATGGCTAACCATCAATGTTTATCAACACAGCATTTCCAAAGACTAATTTTAGTTCAACCATTTCAAGAATTAGTTTTCAACACTTTCATTGTCCTTAAAATAGGCCTTTTCACACTCCAAAAAACTCTGTGTTGGACACAGATACGATCCGTGTAATGTGGACTGACCTTTTCATACTACATTTTTTCAACATGGTGTCGATCCGGATAGAGCGCTTGATCCGATCGAAACCAAACCTGCTCAGGGGGTGGGTTAAGAAATTCTCGACCTGTGTCAAAAGCCGTATTGTGAACACCTCTTCGGTCTGTGTTGAGTGTGCAGTGCGCAGTAGTTGATAAGGGCGTAAAGAAAAGTAGCTGCGGTAAAAAAAAAAGCATCACTATGCGGCACTACACGCAACTACACACCATGACACGCCACTATGCGCTACGTTGCATCGCGACGCGTCCTATTTTGATCCCTGTATAATAAGACCCTGCAGTTTGAAACGGTCGCACAATACACAGATAGAAAGTTACACGTGTAACCCAAAAGCTGATTTCGTGCAGAGCTAGTGTAAAAGCGAAGCAGTTTGTATCTGTGTTGCAATTTTACCAAGTCAACATGGATCCGATCCGGATACAGGCCTCGAACTTCGTGTTCAAAAGGTTTAAACGCCCACTAGCGTTCAATGTTTTCTACCTTTATTGTTGCACCCAAAGGAACAAGATCAAAGACTACAAACCTGAAAATTGGAAATGAAAAGACTGCGTGCGTTAAATTGTGATCGCAATGCGGTCTGTGTTTTGAGGAACTTTCGAGTGAATTATTAGATGCTTATCGGAATCGTAAAAATGTAAACTAATAACCGGATATTTAGTTTGCATCTTACAATTTTACTAAGGGCACCGACAGCAGTTAGAAAAAAAGGGCACGGCAATATACTGCCGTCGGTAATTTTGAGGCCTTCAGATAGGTTTTGACATGGATCGAACATCGATAGTGTGAAAAGGCCTCATGACTTTTCCAGACACCCCACCCCCCTTCCAATACCTTGTCAACATCTTGTTTTCAATGTTGTTGCAAGTATATTGTGTAGTACACTTTTTTGTACCCCCTAAAAAAAAGGGTGCCAAATAAGAGTTGTAAATATGTATGCTGTATTTTCAACCATTGAGTTGGTGACTATGATCAGATATCCAATCTGCAAACCTAAAATAAAACATCAAAAGTTTCTCACGTTATTTTCTTTTCACGTCGCTGTCAGAATCCGCAGTCAAATTAATTTTATTTTTTAGCAATTCAGCAGTTTTGTATGGTAGGCAGTTTGCTCATTTACAATTAAGGTTGCATTTGATATATATTTTTTGTTTAACTTAATTGATGTTTAATTTGTTGACAGCTAAGTGCGAGACTCCATCCAATGGGAGTTATCTGTGTGCAGGGATTATTGCTGAGTTACCTCTGCGCTTTAACAAGGCTCGTTATCTGGTCTTCTGTGATGATGGCTGTGTACAGTATATGTCACTTAAGAATGTTCATTTAGTCTATGAAGTCAGTAAGTACAGTTCCTAAGTAAAAATAGAGACATTATGTAGCCAACAATGCCAGTTAATTTCCTCTTCAAAGTGTGACCTATTTTTCCTTGATGAATTACAACTGTTCTGTGATTTGGAAAAGTACAACATAAGTTATGTCTTTTTACTTTCTGTAAACAATGGTGCAAAGCCTGAAATGATTTGATAAGGCCTGAATGGCAAAGTAAAGGTAACTCAAATAATTAATGTTTTTGAGTGCAGTGGTAACACAAACTTCTTGAGTTGAAGTATTGAAATGTTCCATTCGATGAGGGGAAGTCAAGTTTTTATAAAATATTCCATCCGTCCAAATAGATCTTTTTTGTTCGATTTGAGGATAACCAGTAAGAATAAACACAGTATTAGGTTGTATCTGGCATCCACTATGAGTGCATTTTGTGGTGCTGTGTATAATACATGGTGTGGTCTAGTCCAATGAGTGTCTATGAGTGCAATGGTAAGAATATTTGTATGAGTTGAACGTGTGGAAAGATGGAATTCTCCATTCAATGAGGCAAAGCATTGTTGAATGGAACATTCAATCTTTTAACAAATGTAAATATTCTCACCATTGCACGAATGCAAAACATTTATAATTTGTTTTACATAACTTGCAAGTAGTTCTTTGTCATTTAGATGAAAAACTATTCTCCAAAATGTACATTGTATTCTGGCATCCACTAAGAGTGCGTTTTGTACAGCTTTGAAAGAACTGTTTATGGTTTATAGTCTCTTGGGCAATGATAAACAGCAAACACTGAAGGGTGCCAGCGTCTTAGGCAAATAAACACTGATGCCTCGGCGATAGCTTTAAACTGTTTTTTGTTTAATGATTACACGTCATATTTTCAGCCTCGATACCATTGCACGTGGTTGTTTAGCATGCAATATTTTACAGAAAGGAGGAAACAAAAATGCACGCTGAACATTCTGAATACTACCAAATTGCTGGCTTAATGACATGGCCATAAAATGGTGTGAATAATTAGTGCTGTATGACCTCCATTTCGTAAATCAAATGGCGAGACTCTATTTGGGTGTTATAATATAAACGTAAATATTGAGCAACTTTTCTCCTCATTGAACTGAGACTTATATATTCTACTCACTGGGTCATAATAAATAGGCCAACTTTGCCCCTAATCAATGCAATAAGGTCAATGTTGAGATATAGAATTGTAGAGTAACTTCATTTTTATACAGCAATCATCTGTCATGTGATGCCTGATGTTTATGTGTGATTTTTTGCCTGTAGGTTATAATGTATGGGAAGATGTGCCAGAACGCTCCACAGAGTTTATCAAGGAGTATTTAGAAAAGTATCCAGAGAGGCCTATGGTAAGATTGCATCGAGGTCAGTGTATCAAGACAGAAGCCAAAGGTGTATGGTAAGTCATGTCTTAGTTGCCTTCGGATTTGACACTTTGGGGTATAACAAACGCTTGTTATGATGTGGATATGGTTGGAAAGATATTTTAAAAGTAGGATGTAATGATTCACATAAATATCCTTTGAAATTGTGTGGTTTTTGTGTAATTTCATGACAGAACACGGTCCGCTATTTTGTAGAACTAATTGTTTGACTCTACAAAATGGTGGACTGTATGTTCCACTGGTTGTATTTCCAGAGGCAAATTTATGTTTGTGGATCACTGCGCACTAAGTACAACGCACTGTAGGTGTTTTTGTGCAAAAGCAACTCTTAAAAGGATAAAGAGCAATTCCAAAGAGTAAATAATTTTGAGTAATGTTCCCGGAGTATGAGTATGTGAGGATGATTCATGTCTATTGTGTGTATAGGTGGCGTGCCAAGGTACAGGAGGTGGATGGATCTCTGGTTAATATGCATTTTCCTAGTACTGATCGCACTGAGTGGATATACAGAGGCTCACCAAGAATGGAACCTCTGCATAGAGAATTGGTAGGTTATTCCAAGTTTCCTTTAAAGCTTGCATATGTTTGTGCATTTTTTACACACAAAATTTCCTTGTGTTGTTGTATGAATCAGAAACTGATATTGCAGAGTTGTCCTTGATATTTTGAAATATATGTTAAAAGCTTGTCTGAATGTTGTTTCTTTTCATAAATGCATTTCCTTTGGATCTGGCAATCCTTGGAGCCAGTTTATGTGAAATGGTTGTGGCTTACATTGGAATTCTGATAATTCCTTACTTCTTTTTGTTTGTTGCTTATACTTAGGCAGGTAAAAGCATTAGTTTTCCTAGGACAGAAGTCCAGGTACTTAACTGTTTTGCTTCAGGATTAGCAATCCTTTTCCTGTTACCTAGGCGGGATTATTTTCAGTAAAAAAATAACTTCTGTATCCAAATATAAGTAATATATTTTGTCAATTAAATTCAATTTTAAAGACCATACAAAATACCTCCCACTAACCCTCTCCATTTTAAACATCATATAAGTACATTACCTTAATGCCGGAATGCTCAATTTTCTTGTATTTTTTTAAGAAATAGATATTAATTCGCAACAAAAAAACCCTAACCCTGGTGAAGAAACACGAGCGCCTGTAACCGTTGGCGGCAGCAAACATATTGCTTAAAATAGTGACGTAGCTGGACGTGTGAGACAACAAAATGACTATTACCTGCCCGCAATCGCCCTCGAGGTTTGACAAGATGTATTTTTAGTTTTACTCATTCCATTAAAACGCAGCAAACAGTCGTAGATACATGTAGAGCCCGATCTCAAGATGACAACAGTCTAAAAATAACAAATGGTCCCCACATAGCTGTCCACCTCTAAAGGTCGGTAGTCTTATCACCAGCGCATGTGAGGCACATTGAATAGCTGTTAGTTCGTGTGTGTAGGCATACCCAGAGTTGTGGGGATTTTACCATGTTTACACAATGTTTTTCTTTAATAATAATAATACACCTTCCGCTTGTTTCGTGATAAACTTATTGGTGTTTTTACACATGGAATAACTGTGATTTGAAAGAATGTTACAAAGAGTTTTAAGTAAGAATTTATCTGTTGGTAACAGAGGCAGTTGTTTTCATTTTCAAAGGTATATTGTGAGTATTTTCAATCAGTTTGTACCTTTCCACGTAACAAACGTTTACTTTATTCATACAACATTTTTTTATTTATCTGTCATATGTTTCCAACTTCAAAGCTTAAAATTGGTAAAGCAAACAAAACAACTGTGAAAATCGTTCGAAAGATAATTAATTCATCCTCTACAAAATAAGCCCTATACAAAATAAGCCCTATGTGTAACACAAGAAAATAATTACAACCAAAGTTATCTGAGGATTTCTAGGTACGGCAAAAAAACTTGTGAATTTCCGTGGCGCTGTGATTGTGATAAGTAAATGACAATTTGTTAAATCATAGTGTGTAAATGCTAAAAGAATTCTTACGTTGACTAAAGGATTTCATGAACTGAATGTTAGTTTTTGGATGGTGAATTTTACATGAATTTTACGCTGAAAAGTCACAATTGTGGCGACCTTCACTTCCAACTACTTCCATCTTGAAAACCTCTCAAAAAAGTGTTCCCGACGACTTTTGTTTAATTTCTGCTGCGCGCAGGCAGAGGCAAAGCACTTTTTCATTGTTTTGGGGGGTACATAAAAATTATGACACCACTACATTTTGGTTATTTGTACTTAAAAATATATATTATTAAAAATTGTGGAATTTTTGGGGCCGCCGTTCCCTCTTTAATGGCTTGTAATTTTTTGCGACTGTAGTTCCTGACTGAAAGCACTATCTTAGTGCTATCTTAGCAAAGCTATCTTAGCAAAGCTATCTTAGCAAAGCTATCTTAGCAAAGCTATCTTAGCAAAGCTATCTTAGCAAAGCTATCTTAGCAAAGCTATCTTAGAAGTGCTATCTTAGCAAAGCTATCTTAGAAGTGCTATCTTAGCAAAGCTGTCTTAGCAAAGCTATCTTAGCAAAGCTATCTTAGCAAAGCTATATTAGAAGTGCTATCTTGGCAAAGCTATCTTGGCAAAGCTATCTTAGCAAAGCTATCTTAAGCCCTGGGCCCAATTTCATAAAGTTGTTTAGCAGAAAATACTGCTTGGAAAATGTATTTGCTTAGCAAAAATTTAGCGGGGCACCAGTCGCAACTATGTTAACTTTATGGAATGTTGGCAGGTAACTTGTTTCTGTTTAGCAAAGTTTTTCTGTGCTTAGCAAGTTTTTGTGCTTACAGGCTTTATGAAATTGGGCCCTGGTCACAATGAAATCCACAAAAAAAAATTTCATATCAAATATATATTTCTGTCAGGGTAACATTTCATAGGACAATCAAAAATTTTTGTAAGTGGTCAAATGAAACATTGAAGCCGTCAAGACAGGAATATGCAATCATAGGAGAAAGTTTGTGGTTTTGTCTTGAACTTGTTGTACGACAATCCCACGACAGTATTGTGACAAACATGACCTCTCGTGGACCTTTTGTGGTCAATTATCAAGTGTGACAGTGGTGCTACTGTCATACTACAGTCGTAATACTGTCGTGATACTGTCAATTTGCTATTTCGTATGAAATTTGTCGTAGGAAGTTCATACGAAGGTTTCATGACATAACGACCCAAAAAAATAATAATTCATTGTGAAAATAGGGTAGTCCCAATTTTAAACCACGACATATTTGTTGTCGTAGAACACCCTTTTTAGGGTACTACAATTGTACAACATTGAAGAAACACGCCACAAAATCTCCTCTTTATCATGGTCCCATTGTGACCGGGGCATTAGCAATGCTATCTTAGCATTGCTATCTTAGCATTGCTATCTTAGCATTGCTATCTTAGCATTGCTACCTTAGCAATGCTACCTTAGCAATGCTACCTTAGCAATGCTACCTTAGCAATGCTACCTTAGCAATGCTACCTTAGCAATGCTACCTTAGCAATGCTACCTTAGCAATGCTACCTTAGCAATGCTACCTTAGCAATGCTACCTTAGCAATGCTACCTTAGCAATGCTACCTTAGCAATGCTACCTTAGCAATGCTACCTTAGCAATGCTACCTTAGCAATGCTACCTTAGCAATGCTACCTTAGCAATGCTACCTTAGCAATGCTACCTTAGCAATGCTACCTTAGCAATGCTACCTTAGCAATGCTACCTTAGCAATGCTACCTTAGCAATGCTACCTTAGCAATGCTACCTTAGCAATGCTACCTTAGCAATGCTACCTTAGCAATGCTACCTTAGCAATGCTACCTTAGCAATGCTACCTTAGCAATGCTACCTTAGCAATGCTACCTTAGCAATGCTATCTTAGCATCTATGCTATATCTGGAAGCAAAATATCTTGCACCCAGGTGCATCATCGTTCCTGGGTTCAGATGAACTTTTTGATGTAATACATTATTACATAATCAGTGTTTGACCAATGAGATTCCACCATGCATATTTTAGACTTGTCCATTCATTTGTAACTAATGCTTTTAAATGTATGTAACATTTGTTTATTGTTTTTTAAAACAAGAATACATTAATGTTTCCATAGACTGAGTTGTTCCTGCTGTAGTGGATAGGACCAGATGAAATGATGTGCTGACTATTTTACTTGTTGTTTTGAATTCTATAGGAAACAGCTAAGTACTTGAGAGAGTCTGGGCGTTTAATTGCTGGTAGTAGTGTGTCTAAGAAACGAGGAGGTCCATGTGTGGAATACCAGCGGGTTAATCCAGACTTCTTAGTGTCAGGTAATCTCATAGATTTTGTTTCATGATATTACTCCTTTGTCCTTGGGCTGGTTCTAGTTCCTTAAAGCCTAATTTGCAATGAGTATTAATCAAGTATGTGTTTGCATGCATGTGTACCTGATTGATTTTGTGGCCCATCAGTGTGTTTTTATTGTGTGCAAAACCATTATTGAATAATTCCTGGAATTTATGTTTAGGGATGAGTAATGGAAGAATGCAAAATTTAACATGCAGTATTTACACCAGTGATACTGGTGTAAGGGTCTGTTGGAAGTAGGTATGAATAGATTCTTGTAAACCTGAACTTTTAATCATTATTCATGAGAGGTCATTCCAGGCTCATTAAGATGATGTGGCTACTCAAAGGAACTATGGCTTATGAGGTTTTCGGACAATACCCAACCAAACAGGGCAAAGCAGGCATTGTGCAAATTTTGTGGGGATTAAAGGATTATGACCAGAGGGGCACCTGGCATGAAACTGATCACTGTCATATGAGGAAAGGATTAATACAGAAAGCTGGGAACACTGCAAGCACAATACCTGACAATAGACTGTGCAAGTCTCGCGCATATCCGAACAAGAAAAACGTCAAACGAAGAACATTGTTATTTCTGAAATCAAATTTTTGTTTTAAATTATATCTCATGACAAAATCTGAACAACAAAAATAAATCATTACAGTTTTATGAAATTAGTTTTAGCTTTTGAAAAAAATACACAAAAGTGTGTTAATTATTATTGAACAAAAGTTAAAACTCTGGGACAAGGGTGCTTTTTTGATGTTAACTTTTTAGAAACCCCTTACGCGGATTCGTGATGGTCAAACTGGTTTTAAATTGACCCGTATCGTAGTTTAAAGAAGATGCTGACACCTCAACAACCAAAGACTGCAATGAAAAGGGTTCGCTTTGCAATTACAGCATCTGGCGATTATAATCGCTCATCCAAAACAAGCGTTTACATAAGTTTTATGATCGGAGGCGAGCACAAAATTCTTAATTTTTTGCAATAACCGGAAGCTGAGGTCAAGTTAAATTCTCGGGTTTTCTTCGTTTTATTGTTGAATTGGTTTCACTTTCATATTTTGTTAGCACTTAGTATTACATTCCCAACAACATGTATAATTTTCTAGGTCACAAACTACGTTAAACTAAAATAATTTACGAAACAAAATCTCGCCCACGTAAAACTCCATATGGTTGGGACCACTATGGTCCTGGAAGTTTGAATGAATAAATAAATAAATTTGGGGATTTTAAGCAATTCTGAAATATCTGAAATTTGTTTTCAACTTTGTGTTCTCTTTATGAACCATTAGTATTTGAAACGGGGCCGTGGGAAACTCCATTAATCTAAAAAATTCACTGAATGCCAAACAAGAAGTCACTATGTGTTTCATTAAACGATCTGGTTTATTTTGATAAAAATAGCAAATTTTTTAACAAATTAAACTGCAATTAAAAAGTGGTAACAAAATACAAATGCATAATAGATCTGTTGCATTAGAATACGTCGTCAAACAATTAAGGTGCCCCTACTTTAAAGGATTGAAACCCATAAAACCAAAAAGCATAGCAGCAAATTATTAATCCAAACGGCAAAGACCTTGCCTCATCATCAATCTAGGATTCCCCAAAAAGGGGTAAGAGTAAAATAAAAAAAGAGAGATAACACATCTTAACAAAGCCCAATTATCCACTGCAATGGGGACTAGGGGATTAAGTCTATCTTGAATAGTTCCTTTGTACTGTGCACTAGCTTACTTGGAAGATCTTTGCTCATGAATAATTCTATGGCTAAATGGCCTGTGTGCGCTGACCTGTAAGTTAATGAGCAGATTATCACAGCCATCAAGTGCAAAAAACACCAGTACCTGTAAATACAGCATGTTTAATTTTGCATTCTTCCCTAAATTCTTGTCCTGCCTGACTCTGTTGTGTAATTCTTGTCCTGCCTGACTCTGTTGTGTAATTCTTGTCCTGCCTGACTCTGTTGTGTAATTCTTGTCCTGCCTGACTCTGTTGTGTAATTCTTGTCCTGCCTGACTCTGTTGTGTAATTCTTGTCCTGCCTGACTCTGTTGTGTAATTCTTGTCCTGCCTGACTCTGTTGTGTAATTCTTGTCCTGCCTGACTCTGTTGTGTAATTCTTGTCCTGCCTGACTCTGTTGTGTAATTCTTGTCCTGCCTGACTCTGTTGTGTAATTCTTGTCCTGCCTGACTCTGTTGTGTAATTCTTGTCCTGCCTGACTCTGTTGTGTAATTCTTGTCCTGCCTGACTCTGTTGTGTAATTCTTGTCCTGCCTGACTCTGTTGTGTAATTCTTGTCCTGCCTGACTCTGTTGTGTAATTCTTGTCCTGCCTGACTCTGTTGTGTAATTCTTGTCCTGCCTGACTCTGTTGTGTAATTCTTGTCCTGCCTGACTCTGTTGTGTAATTCTTGTCCTGCCTGACTCTGTTGTGTAATTCTTGTCCTGCCTGACTCTGTTGTGTAATTCAACCAATCTGTAATGGAACTAACCCACATTTATTCACTACTTTCAAATTTAACTTCCAAATATCAGTTCTCTTATTGTATCAGTCTTGAGGGTGAGAAACTTTGGGTCGCATTATTTAACTCAAATTTGTTTCATCATTTCGCTCAAACAAGCATAGCTGCCTTTTTGATCCCTTCTTTTCAGTTTTACGAGTGCGCGATTCTGTTTCTTCAAATACTTTGGCTATCAAAATTGTACTAAATAATATTGTCGGAAAGTAAAAAATGTCCATGAAATATAGGAGAGTAAAATAAATGTAACAAATCAATGAAGAAAACTTTAAATAAGACTTGACTACAGTTGCCGGTTACTTGTAAACAATTAAGAACTTTGCATTTTCATGTTATCATTAAACCTATGTTTGTTCATGTTATCATAAGACCTTTATAACAGTTGCACAAATTGGGGCATAATTTGTACTGCATGTAGTCAGAATAAGCATCCTCATCCCAATTTTCTTTCAATGCTAATTTTTATAAATTTTGTATTGCTATGAGTATATTTTATTTCAAGGATTTTGTATAAATAAAATTTATGGTCTTCGTACGACTTGCGTTCTCATTTCCCTATGCATAAGACATGCACAGTCTATAATGAAACAAGGGTAGTATGGTTGCAGAGCTGCCTAGTGTGCTCTAAAAACAGAATATTCTGGTAAGTCCAGACATTAATTTACTGAAGCAATCATATCTATTTGGGCTACATTTGTCTGAACCCTGCCCCCCCCCCCCTTCTCCTCTCCTCCAAGTGAGATCGAAAACATGCACAAATGAATGGTTCAAAACAGCAAAAGCTCATGTCCAGTTACGCAAATGCTGATTTGATATCCATACTATGTTATTTTGTATTAAACTAAGGAATAATTTATGTTGTTCAACTTGTTTTAAATTTCAGAGAGTGATATTCTTGCCATGCTTGAGGGGAAGATAACTGCCCCTAGAGGAAACATAGCTCATACATCTAAGTTTAATCAATCAAAAAGCGTCGTTTCAACCAGGACAGTGGACAAAATGCCTGTTGTACTGTGGGCTGTTGGTTTATTTAGGGGTAAGTCTTTATTCATGTTGTACTGTGGGCTGTTGTTTTACTCAGGGGTCAGTCATTATTCATGTTGTACTGTGGGCCATTGGTTTACTCAGTAGTAAGTCATTATTCATGTTGTACTGTGGGCTGTTGGTTTACTTAAGGGTAAGTCATTATTCATGTTGTACTGTGGGCTGTTGTTTTACTCAGGGGTCAGTCATTATTCATGTTGTACTGTGGGCCGTTTGTTTACTCGGTAGTAAGTCATTATTCATGTTGTACTGTGGGCTGTTGGTTTACTGAGGTGTGGGTCATTATTCATGTTGTTCAGAGGGCCATTAGTTTACTCGGTCAGTCATTATTCATGTTGTATCGTGGGACATTAGTTTACTCATGGGTCAGTCATTATTCATGTTGTACTGTGGGCCATTAGTTTACTCCGGGGTCAGTCATTATTCATGTTTTTCAGTGGGCCATTAGTTTACTCATGGGTCAATCATTATTCATGTTGTAAGTTGGCCATTACTTTACTCATGGGTCAGTCATTATTCATGTTGTACTGTGGGCCATTACTTTACTTGTGGATCAGTCATTATTCTTGTTGTACTGTGGGCCATTAGTTTACTCTCAGGGTCAGTCATTATTCATGTTGTATTGTGGGCCATTAGCTTACTCGGGGGTCAGTCATTATTCATGTTGTACTGTGGGCCATTAGTTTACTCAGGGTCAGTCATTATTCATGTTGTACTGTGGGCCATTAGTTTACTCGGGGGTCAGTCATTATTCATGTTGTTCAGTGGGCCATTATTTTACTCGGGGGTCAGTCATTATTCATGTTGTACCATGGGCCAATATTTTACTCAGGGTCAGTCATAATTCATGTTGTACTGTGGGCCATTAGTTTACTCGGGGGTCAGTCATTATTCATGTTGTTCAGTGGGCCATTATTTTACTCGGGGGGGTCAGTCATTATTCATGTTGTACCATGGGCCAATATTTTACTCAGGGTCAGTCATAATTCATGCTGTTCAGTGGGCCATTAGTTTACTCATGGGTCAATCATTATTCATGTTGTATCGTGGGACACTACTCAGGGTCAGTCATTATTCATGTTGTACTGTGGGCCTTTAGTTTACTCAGGGTCAGTCATAATTCATGTTGTACTGTTGGCCATTGGTTTACTCAGTGGTCAATCATTATTCATGTTGTACTGTGGGCCATTAGTTTACTCAGGGTCAGTCATAATTCATGTTGTACTGTTGGCCATTGGTTTACTCAGTGGTCAGTCATTATTCATGTTGTTCAGTGGGCCATTAGTTTACTCATGGGTCAGTCATTATTCATGTTGTACCGTTGGCCATTAGTTTACTCAGGGTCAGTCATAATTCATGTTGTACCGTTGGCCATTAGTTTACTCATGGGTCGGTCATTATTCATGTTGTACTGTGGGCCATTACTTTACTTGTGGATCAGTCATTATTCTTGTACTGTGGGCCATTAGTTTACTCTCAGGGTCAGTCATTATTCATGTTGTATTGTGGGCCATTAGCTTACTCGGGGGTCAGTCATTATTCATGTTGTACTGTGGGCCATTAGTTTACTCAGGGTCAGTCATTATTCATGTTGTATCGTGGGACATTAGTTTACTCAGGGCCAGTCTTTATTCACGTTGTACTGTGGGCCATTAGTTTACTCGGGGGTCAGTCATTATTCATGTTGTTCAGTGGGCCATTATTTTACTCGGGGGGGGGGGGGGGTCAGTCATTATTCCTGTTGTGCCATGGGCCAATATTTTACTCAGGGTCAGTCATAATTCATGCTGTTCAGTGGGCCATTAGTTTACTCATGGGTCAATCATTATTCATGTTGTATCGTGGGACACTACTCAGGGTAAGCTTGGGCGATACCACGATATTATCGAAAATCCCGATACAATTTTTTAAACGATTACGATATCGTGTCTGTTTTTTTAAATCGCAATATCGGCAAATCGCGGTTTCGATGAAGTATCGCGATGCATTTCCTAATCGAGATGATATGAGCTGTTTAAAAACATAAAAAGGCACCGACCGCAACCGCAAGATTCCCTACTATTGATCCCCGACTGGAATTCTTTGAAAAGACCGACATCAAACATACGGTCTCATACAGACCAACATCAAACAAACGAAAACTGTGCGGTATTGCTCACGCACGTACATGTACATGTATAAAAACGTTCCTCGGACGTTTCTCGACCGGACCACGAGGCGATTTCTCACAAAGGGAATTTCCCTTGCCTTTTCGTTCCCACAGCTACACGCCATTCCTTCACCCCCTAACTATAAAGTTTACCACATTAGGAGCATGCAAGCACATCTGCGGGATCGAGGTGATGAATACTATGGCAGTGCTGTGAGAAGCACTACGTATAATTATTCACGCGATCGGCCAATGGGAAAGCTGTGAGAAGCATTACGTCATAATTATTAACGCGATCGGCCAATCGGAAAGCTGTGAGAAGCACTATGTCATAATTATTCACGCGATCGGCCAATCGGAAAGCGGCCGGTCAGGAATCAGCCAATCAGCCTGTGCCAATTGCGTTCGTGGTGCTTCGGGTAACATGAAGAATAAAACCATGGCTAGAATGGAGAGTCTTACAGCCTTTATCAAATTTCCTTACATCAATAACCAATTCGCGGCACTTCAGTTTTAACACTATTTTTAAATCTGAAGTGGGTTCCCTCATCAACGCACGTCACAAATTAACCGCGATATCATCGAATATCGCGATATATTTTTGACGATGTATCGTGAATGAAAAATGGCAATATCGCCCAAGCTTAACTCAGGGTCAGTCATTATTCATGTTGTACTGTGGGCCTTTAGTTTACTCAGGGTCAGTCATAATTCATGTTGTACTGTTGGCCATTGGTTTACTCAGTGGTCAATCATTATTCATGTTGTACTGTGGGCCATTAGTTTACTCAGGGTCAGTCATAATTCATGTTGTACTGTTGGCCATTGGTTTACTCAGTGGTCAGTCATTATTCATGTTGTTCAGTGGGCCATTAGTTTACTCATGGGTCAGTCATTATTCATGTTGTACCGTTGGCCATTAGTTTACTCAGGGTCAGTCATAATTCATGTTGTACCGTTGGCCATTAGTTTACTCATGGGTCAGTCATTATTCATGTTGTACTGTTGGCCATTGGTTTACTCAGTGGTCAATCATTATTCATGTTGTTCAGTGGGCCATTAGTTTACTCATGGGTCAGTCTTTATTCATGTTGTACTGTGGGCCATTAGTTTACTCAGGGTCAGTCATTATTCATGTTGTTCAGTGGGCCATTAGTTTACTCATGGGTCAGTCTTTATTCATGTTGTACTGTGGGCCATTAGTTTACTCAGGGTCAGTCATTATTCATGTTGTACTGTGGGCCATTAGTTTACTCATGGGTCAGTCATTATTCATGTTGTACCGTGGGCTGTTGGTTTACTCAGTTGTCAGTCATTATTCCTGTTGTACGGTGGGCTGTTGGTTTACTCGTGGTCAGTCATGAGCCATAACTGTCTTTTGTAACTGGCTTTTTATATATATTTAAAACAAATTAAAACACTTTTTTCAATGTGTATTTTACCTGTGTCAATTATGCAGTTTTATGGTTATTTGTGATGTTTTAACCCCAACAATCCCTAACCCTACAAATTCAAACAGGGCAAAGTGTTTAATTTTGTTAGGTTAAGTACAGTGAAGTCAGGATTGGGTGTTTGATTGGGATTGTGTATCCTTGCTGCCAAGTGATGGTGTTGGAATTTGATTGAGTGGGTATGGTGGATGTGTGAAATGTACATGTACATGGTGGTAGTACAAGATTTATGTGCTTGTCCTTTTTTCTTGCCATAGGTCTTACATAATGTTTACTTTGTAACAAACGATGCATAAGGCAGGTGGATGGACTCTACCATTCAAATTTAGGTATTTTCAAAAAGTAATAGTACTTTATTTGTTATTGTTATTTCATAAAAAAATAGTGTAAAGATAGTTGTTTGATTATGTTACGTTACTGTGTGATTTCACTGATCAAATTTTGCACATGCCAAGTGTACACACTCCAACAAAATCAAACAAAAAAGGCCTGTTGGAGTTTGTTAGGTTGTGTATCGTCCCCCTAAGCAGACTGTTTCATTTTGTTTGATTGAGTACAGTTCCCATCGCATGGTAGTATGAGCTGTTGGAATGTGTTCGGTTAGGGATGGATTCTAGTAAAAACGCTTTGGGAGTTGGGGTTCAAGAACTATAATGGGAAAGTCAGTGTTTCAGAGATGCCAACATACACGATTTGGACGTAGAAATTACGATTTTGAGCCGTGAATACGCCGCTACGATAATACTTCAATTAAATACGATAAACAAGCTGCCCAGTGTAAATGTAGTTACAAACAATGTATCATGATAAAATAAAATAAAAACTTTAAATGTTGACTGCCGCGTGGTTAAAAGTGATGATAGATGCAAATTCATACCCGTTTTTGTGCTTTAATTTAGGTACCAATCCCATAAACTATCGCACTCAGGATTTGCCTACACTGATACGCGTAGCACAGAGACACAATTAGGCACCTTGTACAGCATACATTCTACAGTTGCTTTTGTAGAGACTGGTTCCGCAGTTTTTCTAACGCTTCATGTGTGTGGGGTGTGGCGGCAAACAGACACTGTATAACTTTTATCTGCCACTTGCCAGCAATGCAAGCGCACGTCGTTGTGGAGTTTCAAACATCGCGATCACTGCATGCATCAATCAACTAAATTAAAAGTGACAAAAAGAAAAGATTTCATCGATCGCAATCGAGGCCAAGATCTGATGAAAACTGTTAATAAAAAAGTTGTAAAGAATGCAGTTGGTGGAAATAGAATTGGTTGGAAAGGCAAGTTGACAAAATTCCTCTTGCTGAAGTCGTTTGAATTGAAGACTTGAATGGCCTGCTGTGGTGTGGTGTGTCTGTACAAACATGAGCATTAATTTCTCAATAAACAATGGGACAAAAACCAAAGCATTTTTGTTGAATTTAGTTGGAAAGAATTGCAGTATGGTTCTCTTCATGCACAAGCTAGTGCAAATTGCGGTCCAATACAAAAATAATAATAATTTTTCAATACAATTTTATTTATTTTTTATTTTTTTAATCAAGCCTAAATAAAATTCATAATTGTTTGGCCTCTATATAGCAAGGCTGCTTTGCATTAAGTGATTTTCGATGAAAATATTAGTTTTTATCATAAATGTCATAATTTACCTCTTTTTATGGCTCGGTGACAGTGAGTTGTATGCCTGACCTACATAAGCTTGTTCAGCGGTGCTACTCTTTTTCGGAATTCAATGTTGGCATCTCTGGTGTTTGATAGGCTATTACTTTGTTTCTTGTATGAAGTTGAGGACTTGAGATTATATCAAGAATCTATATATCAAAAAATATAATATTGGTTTGGGTTGGACAAATTCCTCAAAGTGAAGTTGTGAACCACATTATTTTGACATTGTCTAATATTTGTTGATATTATTGACATTCTTTACTGCAGAATGGTATAAAACACACAGTTCTGGCAATCAAATCTTTGAGAATCTTCCCAATGAAGAACTGTCAGAGCTGCTTCAGGGAGTCTACAAAAAGGGATATGTAGAGCAACCTGATATATTCACCTCACATACCCTAAAAGGTTGGAAACTAGTCAATTAGTTGATATGTGAATAAGCTTGTGCAGCTCCATTCTTATATTTGTACCAAATACAACTTACTTGCATAAACTAAAATGGTATTTATGGTGGACATTTTATTTGATAATGTGGAACTTTACCTATTCAAAAGCAGATGTGTGAATGACATTTGATTCTCAAAATGTATCCTGTAATTTTTTGAAATAATTCCAAACTACTTCATTGTACTCAGTTTGTGAATGGGATTCTACATGTACCTCAGGAGATCTATCACAGAGCTCAACGTTTTTGCCTTTTCTTTTAATGGTTCTCATTAAGCCCTTTACTTTGTCTCTAATATTGTTCTATGCAATTGCATTTGTTAGTTTTTTATTTAATTTTATTTGCTGAAGAATATTTATTCTTTATGAATTATGTCAAAATAGTGGATGCACCTCATACAAATGTGTGTATATGGCACAAATTACACCTTTCACATCTCAAAGAAAAATGTTTGGAAATGCTACTTGATTTGTGAATATCATCGGCTTAGTTTGAAAGAAATGCCCCTACCTCCACCCCCTTTCCGTGAAAAGAAATCTTGGCTACCCTACTACATGTGTTTAATTAACAAGTAATATTGGAGCAGTTTTGCCAGCATAACTGATGCTGCACAGTATGGTTATAGCTACTTAATAATCTGGATGATAATGTCTTTGCAGCTCTTCGCTGTTCACTGAGCACCTTTCTGACAGAACCCCCAATCAGCCGCATCATTGATATCAACAAAGCACATGAGTTTATCAAAGCAAACCAGGCATTTAATGAAACCATCAAAATCATAGACAAAGTCAAAGAACTCCCTCCCAAGAAACTCATGATTGGTCAACCAGGGATAAACAAAAGAGATCTTGTCAAGTTATTAAGGTCAGGTCTGGTATCACTGAGCAACCCACTGGGTCTACTTAGGCTTGTCTGGATATTTATGCAGATAGTTGTGGGAAGAACCAAAGGAAAGATCAAGGTATGTATCAACACAAGAAGCTCTCTTCATACTCAATAGTCATATATTTGAAATTGTATATTCCTTGTGGTGTTTGTTTCCATTTTTTACTAAATTTTGCTGTGTACATTCAAAAGCCTTTGAGGATTCTACTTGACCAAAATTAGACAATGTTATAAGTATTTAAGAAGTTGGGAGAGGTAGTCTTTAAGGTTGTAACATATTTTATTGGGGCAGACATATTTTAATTGGTAGCTTTGAAGATTAAGGAATATTGCCTCACCCACAGAGTTTTTTTTTTTTTATATTGAGAAATACAATGTATATAAATTGTTTTAACCCTTACACCGATGTGTACACGTAGGATTTGAACTGCCTCTAGCCACCAGACTAGCACAGTGGTTTAGTGGTAAGACATCTGCTCTTGCAATGCAAAGGTCGTGGGTTTGAATTCCACCCGATTGATTTGGCTGTGGACTAGAGGGTTTTGTTTTTTTGTTTTTTTTAATAATGATATTATTTATACTATTTTGTTTAATTTAACAATAAAATTAATAAATTATAAATGATAACTTACACATGTATGATATTGAAGGTGCCTGACATACAAAGTATACAGTTGTGCAAGTATAATGTAGATGGGTTAATTTTGTATATAATGTTTAATTGTTTGTTAGTCATTGGATCTGGATATACTGCAGAGGAAGGATGTGGTAGCTAAGAAAGCCAAGTCTGGGTTACCATACTATGAGATTCATTCTACTGAATTGGGATTGAGTGGTGGTCAGGAACAAAAGATCTACGCTACAGGCAATCGATTCTACTGTCCTTATTACTCCATCAGCTTGTATATTACCAAACTCAACCCTGATTGCCAAGATTTCCTGCAGAAACCAAGGTATAAATCGATTCAATTACAGGAGACTGTTAACAGTAAACAATCCTTTCATCAAATGTTTTTGAATCCCACACCCAGTAACACTCTGTAACCATCATGATGCAGAGTAAATCTCTGTAACATTCAGGTTGCAGAGTAACATTGTACTGTAACACTTGTGGTGCAGAGTAACACTCAGGTTGCACAGTAACACTTTGGTTACAGAGTAGCACACTGGAACACTCATTTTACAGAGTAACACTAAGACTCAGGTTGAAGAGTAACACTCTGGTTTATCAGACCTTCTTTCAAAATGTTCATATCATTTATCAATAACAATTTGAAAGGGTGTCTGATTAATGACAAAGTAAATTGAAGGTTTTTTGTAGAATTTGTTGTTCCTTACAATTACTAATTACCTTGACAGAAAAATATGACAATATTTAATAATGTACTTGCTATTTTAACGAAATATTCAGAGATGTGTTGTGTTTGCTGAGGAATAGCGAAATAGACTCCAAAAGTGCAATTTTCTGTCCCTGAGGGATTGGAAAGTTTCTGGTGGTGTTATTGATCACACAACAATTCTATCATGTTTCTATTATATTAATGATTCTCATGTTGAATGAATTTCCACATGCAATGTGTGACAAGGTTTGCTGTTGCTGGAATTTCTACATGTATTGTGTTACAAATTTTCCTATAGCTACCAAATTTCTACACAGCATGTAAAAAGGATTTGTCCTATTGGGTGTTAATTTTCCAAACATGGCACAATACAAATTTCCCTGTTCATTGAATTACTACAAACTGCCCAGGATGGGGCGGAAGGGGTGTTTCGCAATCATTTACGATCTCAGTTTGGGTACACTCCATTTAAAAAAAAGGTGATGACCATTAAAAAACAAAAAGAAATCCATGTACATGTATACCGTAAAAATTCTGTCTTTAACAGCACTGAAAACATAACTGTGTATATTGTAAGAGCATTTTCAATTGTTGAGGTGCTTAGTTTTAAATAAAATGCGTAAAAATATTACCCGCAATTTTCCGTTGGTTTATTGCAGCGGCTAACGTGTATGAATGGGTCCAGGTGGGAATTTCATTACAAAATGTCTCCCCTAAAATGGCTGCAAATATCGTTCATCCTCTGATTTTTTTCACTGAACATAATATCTAAGGATAGATCTTTCATTCCTGAAAGTTTAAACAAAATCCCTCTAGATATTTGATGATAATTAGAAGGTTTTTTTTTAGAAAACGGTTTCTGCCCAGTGTGCAAACGATCTCTGTTGACAGACGGGAACATTTGCCACAGGTAATGTTAATTCTGAGGCAACATACACATCTTAAACAGATATGTAATACATGTCGTTTATGTAAATATATGTTGTTTATTAAATTATTAAATTACTGAAGCAAGTGAAAACGCAAAAAAAAAACATTTACGAATGTTTTCTAGTGTAAAGATTTGGTGAATTTACAACATTTGAAGATAACAATACCCTCTGATAAAATGGACTCGTTCAGGCAGTCTCAACGGCACGCAGCGGAGAGCAACCGTAACTCAAATAGTGTACACTGTGCATACATGTACACATCATTTGTACATGTACATGTACATGTACATACATAGTACGTGTACCTCGTCGTCTGTTTGTGCAATGGTTTTGTGTAGGGGAGCTTTGATCAATCTACGTCTCGAGGGTCGAATGAGATTATTTTCAACTTAGGTGGCGCGCTGGTGGCGCTACCCCTTCCGCCCCCCCCCCCCCCCCCCCCCCCCCCCCCCCCCCCCCCCCCCCCCCCCCCCCCCCCCCCCCCCGAAACTGCCCAGGCTGTTCGCTCGCGTTGACTTATTATGCAGCAGTTCTCTTTTGTTTTAGTTTGGTTTTTTTTCAATCGAGCTGCAGTTTTGCGGCCTTTTATCAAAGTATCTTTATGGTAAATTTTAAAACTGAACAAGTGAGAATCGAAATTTAATTGTTTTCTATAAAAAAAATATATAAAAAATTCTCCAAATATTCTTCAAATCAAGGTACAGATGTCTGCGTAAATAGCCCCAGAAATGGGCCTGTGGGCTTGTGCATACTGATATTTTGGGGCCTAACCACTGGTGCGATGGATTAAGCCCAAATCAGTCAATATGTGCCACTATTATTCATTCAGGTTTCTTTTCAATCATTTGTCTTTAGCGTTTGTCTTGTTCTTGAAAATAATTTTCATTGGTATACCATAATTGGATTTGCAAAATATCGATTGTTGAAAAAATCATTTTATCAATGGACCTTAAGTTTGTCTGCAATCAATAAAATCGTTGAGGTACATGTAGCTCAAGTTCTTAAAGTTTGATTAAACTACAAACATTTTGTGTATTTTTAATCTGCAGGACAAAGATTAATTTCAAGCAGGAGCCTATATGGTTTGATGCTGAGCCTTTGAGCTCCAGTTCTATCAGTACAATGATGTATGACATAGCATCAGCAGCAAGGCTGAGTAAATCCTACAGTAATGTGGACATCAGGGCCACAGTTTGGGAACATCTACAAGAAGCTATTGAAGAGTTCACCGAAAACCTAAGAATGGGCTATAAAAAAGTTTCATCAACAGCTAACATGACATCCTCAACATCAACAAAAACAACAGCAACAAGTGTTATAAACAAACATGGTCTGCAACAGCCAAAGACCCAGGTCAATGTAAGTAAATACAGATAACCAGATAATTGTTTGACAAAAACGTTAAAACCTCTGTTGGTCTGTTACTGGATTTATCGTTTAAATTTCAATACCTTAACAACCAGACACTCTGACTCTGATTAAAGGTCATTTAAACCTAGACCAAGTTGGGCAGAGGAACGTCTCAAGATCAGTCTTGAGACTGAGTCAGGCTACAAGACCATTTTTGCCAAGAGACCTACCTGAACAATTCAGGTAGTTCACTAGACCTTTAAAAAAAACAGAAGAAAATGTTATGAATTTGGTTAGAAGTGGTAAGACCCTGTGTTCAATTGTAAATTCTCTAAAAGATAGTTTTTGTTGAAAAATTACAGATGGATAAAAATTGCATCCATTTTATTTTAGGTTTCAAATTTATTGAATTTAACAATGTTAACAAATGCCATCAGTTATACTGCTAGCAGTCTACAATATCACATCAGTTATATTGCTACCAAGTCTACAATATCCACTGATCCCCATTTTATTGACAAGATAGGACTTGTCGAGTGTGTTGTACACGTTCGATAATCAATAGTGTGGCACGCTCTAGAAGGTTTACAAAACACGCATGCGCAAGGGACTTGCTCATTCGTACATTAAGCCTAAAGCAAAGTCATGACAAAGTTTACGTGAGGTATAATTATCACTTCCTTAAAACGAAGGAGGTTGATGGATAAAATACACATGCAGAGAAAACTATTCCAATAAAGATAATGGTATCGATTAGGATCTTGAACCGCGACCCGACAAGATGACAACTGACTAGTGTTAAACGTAGTGAAAGAATTACGTTAAGCACATAATCACTACAGACTAATCACTTACTTGGTGGAAGGAAATCCCACTTTTCTGAGCATCTGGCGTTCTGACGACCTATACCTGTGCTACAGTTCACTATTGTTGCATTTCAACCTTTAGATTTGAATTAAATTTCTTTCATATCTTGTTCAAAAACTAGGGAAAAAATCTTAAATTTTGCTACAGCACGAAACTTCATTTTTTTGTGTTGCGTACAAAATGGTGTGATGACCCGCGTTTCAATTTTCAAACCATTTTGAAAAAAACACGTTCGTTTACGCATGGCGGCGCAACTTGTACAATCTATCTGGTCAATATAATTAGAGATCAATGACAGTATACCATCAGTTATACTGCTACCAAGTATACAGTATCCCATTAGGGATACTGCTACCAAGTCTACAATATTGTATTATTTATACTCCATCAAGTCTTCATTTCCATACCCTCTTACAACTATTTTTTTTCTTCCCCTTTGTATTGTACAAAATGTTGTTTATAGATTAAACCAGAGATTCATCAAGAAGTTGGCATTGGAAAGACTAACGTGAGACAGAATCTCTTTCATCAAGCCTCCACAACAAAACAGGTCATTATTCTCTTCACTTCAACTTCTTGGTTTCACTTTGTCCATGAGACATCAAATCGTTTCCATATTTGAATGATTAGCTGCATTACCTTTTCACTCTGGATGTGTCTCTTATCCTAAGATTCTATCTCTTCTCATTTGGATGATTTTAATAGAGTACATCTCAAGAAGACAGTGATGAAGATGTGATTATTATTGAGGAGTCGCCACAGCCTGATAGAGTAAATCAGTCAATGTTTCATTCCTTCAGTACATCAGCATCACAACGGCTCTTCCAACTAAGCAAGACAGTTGAAACAGGTGAGTCAAATAATCTCAATTAATGATTTCCACAAGTAGTAATACTTGCTGGGTTTTTTTGTAATACGGTACATGTATGATCACTTTGAATTACTTTTAGATTGAACAAAGAAAAATTTGACTAGAATGAGACTTGAACACATCCGTAGATAAGACAACATGAGAGAATCTAAGAGTCAACAGTGTATACAATTTTATTTAAATTCATGAATAACATTACACCATATTTCAGTGCATACCATAAGCAAGATGTAAGGATGCACATTTTTGTCTTGCACATTGATTTATCCTCAAATAAGACTTCCTGTTTTAGTTCTACTTATTATGTATCATTTCTTACATCAAATTACAAAACCAGTTTGTGTTTACTGTTGAGATAACCTAAGTAAGATGTCACAATTGCTGCAAGGCAATCTGTGTGATGTAAACAGGGGTAGAAATAGACATCCGACATACCGGGGCCAAATTTAGCCCCTGGGTCAGCAAAAAAAGGACCGGCCCAGGGAACTAGGGGCTTTTCCCGAACTAATAGAGGGTCAAGGGGCTTTTTATTGGGGACCAAGCGCTAATAGCGCTGAGGCGCCGGGTTATTTCGAAGCCTGTGTAAAGACAAGCATGTCTTATAACAACATTCATGAAGGATGTCAAGTTTACTCAGTATGTTGTTCAATCAATCTTTATTGAGCAAGATCAATATTACATACATAATATCAAATAGGCAAAAAATAAAGATTGCACACTTAAGCCCAGGTCATTTATCATGGTCAACAAAGCTGACCATGGTACGATGCAGGGCAGACAAAACATAAATACACGCAAGACATGATACCGAGAGATATAGCAAATGTGCAACAAATTAACTTAAGAACAATAACTACAGTCGCAAGTGAGGTTGTTCAGTAGACCCCCAAGATGGTTCATGGTGAGCATTCCAGATGGAGTAGCTAGAGAGGATGGCAATTTTACTCAGTTCTTTTTTGAGAGAATTAGGAGCTTTAGTTTTGGTGAATGAACAAATGTCAAAAATCCTAGCAGTGGTTTCAGGGGTGACCAGACCACGTGACCCAATTTCAATGCAGGTGAGGTTACAATTGTAGCCATTCTGGGAAATGTCAGATACCAGGTTGGCATACTTTTGGTGTTTTCGTTCATGAGCTTTGGATATGTTGCGTTCAAATGGCACTGTCAGTTCAACCAGGTGGACATATTTCTTTTTGGTATTGACCATGACAATGTCGGGACGGAGTTTGGAAACAATGATATTAGCCGGAAGGGTGCCCCCAGTGGTGGTAGAGCCAGGCATATCGGAGAAAATGTAGATGTTCTTTGAATTTGGGCCAATGGCATTCTTAAGAGGTTTCAAAAGATGGTCAAGAATCGAATCGTGGCGCCAATTAAATCTGCCTTGGTTGAGGGATATGGAACAATGATTGAGAATATGGTGAAGAGTTTCTCGGTTCACACAATTTACAATTTGTTTGGGATCTTTTGCCCCATGTCTTAAGATTGGTAAAGGTTGGCAGGAAATCAATTGAAGCACGGACGACGAAACGACACCCCTTGGAAGATCATAAATTATAGATTTCCAAGTTAGGTCGGCATTTTCCGCCTCGATAAGCTTCAGGAGATTGCCCTGTTGGACAAGCGGTTTGATGTAATTTCTCCAAAACACAACACGGTCGGTGGTTACAAGATCTTTGACCATTTGTTTGAATTTTGGCCAACCCATTTCACTCTGAATCTCGTCAGCAACTTGGTTATATTTTTTGTGCCAACGACTCGAACCGTGTTTATTATGTTTCCGCTTCCATTTTGACTCCCTGGCAACCTTGCATTTGAGAGCATGAACTACTCGCCTATCAGCTTTAACCATGCATCGGGCATAAGCCAGAGTATGTGATTCCAAGTAAATGTCAGAAAGACGTGTTATATTAAGCCCGTCTGGGCTATGGATCACAGCTGGGGTTGGGCCTTTTGATGGAAGACCGAGCATAGCCTTGATAGTATTGGTGTGGAAATTATCAAGTTTTTCCAACTGAGTATCAGTGAGTTCATGGACAGTTAACATGTATCTCAGAGATGGAGTGGCATACTGAGTATAGACCTTGAGTTTAAACTCATCCCGAATCAAACACTTATGGATGTTTTCAATAATACCTTCAAGTTTGGTTTGGAAAATATCATGAATTTCCTTGGATTTACCCTTAAATGTAATATTACTACCGAGGAATTTTTCTGGCGCGTCCTTCAGGGACTTAAGGACAATATCACCAATGGAATAGGTACACGTATCAGATTTGCCGCTACGGATAGAGATAGACTTACATTTGACCGCCTTAAGCGTGAGCACCATAGATATTGTGATATCATGGATTTCATTCATGATTTTTTGATTTGATTTCGTTTGTCAGATGTAATGAGACAGAAATCATCGGCAAATGGGAGGGTGATGTAACGAACTCCATCCAGATCATAACCATAGGTTTCTTCTTGAGACTTAAGATGTTGCACAATCGGATTAAAGACCGTCAAGAAGATGATTGAGGACAAAGGATCGCCTTGAAAAACTCCTCATTTGAATGAGAAGGGATCTGACACCCACCCTGGTCCGTTTACTTGACCATTTAACCTAGAATACAGAGTCTTTACATATTTACAAATAGAGTCAGGAATTCCATTTCGTTCAAGCGTGTGGTTGATAAGGTTATGCTCGACAGAGCCGAAAGCGTCAGCCAAGTCGAAAAATGTTACATGTATTGTCTTTTTCTTATTTCTTGCGCTTGCAAGGAGTTCATTCATGACAAACGAGTGTTCTATACATCCATTGATGCCCTTTAGGAAGGCTTTCTGTGTGCTAGAGTCAAGCAAGTCGTTTTGTTTGAAAAGACAATATTTGACAATATTTGATTGAAAAGTTTCCCCACACATGACGTCAGTGCGATCATCCGGAAGTTTTGAGGATCGGCAGTATCACCTGCCTTGTAGATAAGGGTAACAAAACTATTTGACCAGCTCTGAGGGGATCTCCAGTGTTTAAGAGTTTTGTGAAAATTGTTGCTAAGACGTGATGGGTAGCTGGAAGCTTGCGGAAGATTCCGTACATGATGCCGTCTGGACCAGGTGCAGAAGTGGCACTTTTGTGGCTTAGAATAGCTTTTACATCCTTAGGACGAACCGGATCAAGGTTTGGTCCACCTTTTCATTAATAAACACACCATTTGGTGAAAGAATATTCCCATTGAAGCAGGTAAGGCATTTCTTTTAGAATACAAAACATGTTTGTAAGCTATTATCAAGGAGTATAATATTGACTGTCTGCACAAAACGAGTAGCAACAGTGTCTGTTCCTAATCTTCCTCCTGAGTGCTTGATTTGTTTTGTCTAACAGAGAAACAACAAACAGCTAAGAAAAGTACATCTCATAACTTTCCAAGCTACCAACATGACAAGAGGCATAGACACAGCAGACATGGTGTATACAGTGATCATAGACAAGGTAAATACATGAACCTCATCACCAACCACTTTGATCATAGACAAGGTAAATACAAGTACCTCATCATCAATCACAGTGATCATAGACAAGGTAAATACATGAAACTCAACATCAATCACAGTGATCATAGACAAGGTAAATTCAAGTACTTCATCATCAATCACAGTGATCATAGACAAGGTAGATACATATGCCTAATATTCAATCACAGTAATCTTTCCCTGTGGATGAAAAAACCAACCTTGTTGCCATGACAAGACGTTACTTTTTTGAAAAAATGGATGTGGATTTTTTTTTTTTTGGAACGACACTGAATAATTATTCAAATTGGACTCAAGTTTTACATTTTGGAGCATCACGGTAGTAAATACATTGCAAAATAATGGATGATGATAAAAATAACAAGGATCTGTGTGTGTGGTGTACATGTACATGTATAACATTAATTGTTTACACAAGGAGTGAATAACAACCAGTGTTTAATATCTCTATAGATATGAGTCTATATAAAGCTCACATGGCTAGCAGAGAATTAAACCGACCAATGGACAACACAAGAAAATCTGTTAAAAAGTTATTTGGTAAGTTTGTTTTCATCTAGTGTCCTTTATTAATGCCAACAGATCAACGCAAATTTCTGGATGAAGCCTTAAAATGGTGTTCATGTTGAGACTTGCTGAAGTAGTTGCAGTCATGGACAATAGCTGAGGTTATACCTAGCCCTGGTGGCCTTTCACTTTCGTGTACAGCACAGAGGAAGAGTCCTATATAGGGCTAAGGTTATACCTACATAAATTATTTTAAAGGGAGGGTATACCTTTGGTAATTACCCAAAACATTTATTGACCATAAAAGCTTACTTGGTAAGAAGCACTGCAGCTGTTGGTGATGTATAACATTTTTTTTTAACAATTCCATGCAAAGGAATGTGGTTTTAGAGGGAGGAATTCAAAAACATTTCCATCTGAGAAACATTTCTGCATGAAACGTTTCTTAGATTGTGTATTCCAATACGGATTATTCTTCCTAACTGGACATAACCACTGCAGATTTTTGAAATGAAGTTTTTAATAGGTTAGTTTTATTGTATATATTTACATTTATATAGGATTGAAACAATCGAATGGTCCAAAAACAAAGGTATACTTTGCCTTTTAGTTTGGTTGAGACAATGTTGATGTTACCCAGGTTATGACTGCAAATGTCTATCACTTATAGCAGAAACTATTTGCTTCTTATTTCAGTCAAATTTGCAGACGTTTTGCCAGCAAATGCATTTTGTCTGATTTTGATGGAACAATAAATTGGTTTATTTATTTTGTGTGTGTGGAAATACCAAGATTAGCTATAGTGTATTTGCCCAAGCTCCGTGCAATTTTTGTTAAGGGTCAGATACTATGCCTGATAAGTGGTTAGTTAGGTTTAGGTTTAAATTAGGTTTAATCAGTATTGATATTGCACAGTATTGATATTGCACAGTATTGATATTGGATAGTATTGATATTGCACAGTATTGATATTGCACAGTATTGATATTGCACAGTATTGATATTGCACAGTATCGATACTGCACAGTATTGATATTGGATAATATTGATATTGCACAGTATTGCACAGTATTGATACACTGTATTGGATAGTATTGATATTGGATAGTATTGATATTGGATAGTATTGATATTGGATAGTATTGATATTGCACAGTATTGATTGCACAGTATTGATATTGGATAGTATTGATATTGCACAGTATTGATTGCACAGTATTGATATTGGATAGTATTGATATTGCACAGTATTGATATTGCACAGTATTGATATTGCACAGTATTGATATTGCACAGTATTGATTTTGCACAGTATTGATATTGGATAGTATTGATATTGCACAGTATTGATTGCACAGTATTGATATTGCACAGTATTGATATTGGACAGTATTGATATTGCACAGTATTGATATTGCACAGTATTGATATTGCACAGTATTGATATTGCACAGTATTGATTTTGCACAGTATTGATATTGGATAGTATTGATATTGCACAGTATTGATTGCACAGTATTGATATTGGATAGTATTGATATTGCACAGTATTGATATTGCACAGTATTGATATTGCACAGTATTGATATTGCACAGTATTGATTTTGCACAGTATTGATATTGGATAGTATTGATATTGCACAGTATTGATTGCACAGTATTGATATTGCACAGTATTGATATTGGACAGTATTGATATTGCACAGTATTGATATTGCACAGTATTGATATTGCACAGTATTGATTTTGCACAGTATTGATATTGGATAGTATTGATTTTGCACAGTATTGATACTGCACAGTATTGATATTGGATAATATTGGCAAGTGAGGTTGGCAGACCGATAGACTCCGAACAGATAGTGGGGGGAAACATTTTGATGGTATACAGTCACACTGTTTTATTACTCATACATGTATCAAGTTTTGTTTGTTTTGCTCGATTGAACCACAAGTTTGTTTGTTTTTATAGTTCATCATAAATGTATCTGGTCCTGTGTTGCCCCATATATGCCTGATGCTAAACGAAAAGAGAAGATTAATACTCAGAACCCACTGTATGTGCCTGAGATGTATGGCTGGGTACGACGATTGGCTAAACAGAAAGGCTCAGGAAGACGACATGATGGAAAACGACATGTTGTTTATCAAGCACCATGTGGTCGCAGTCTGGTAGGCATACATTGTGATAAATTAACTCACTCAAAAATGTTTCTCAATATTGGGTCTTAAAATTACATTTTCAGTCAGTACTTACATAATCACATTGCATAGCGAGATGCAAATACATTTTAAATGTTTATGTTGTTTATGTTTCCTTTCAGAGAGATATGGGTGAAGTAGATCGCTACTGTGAGTATGAATAATACAATAATACATACATTTCACACAGTGTGCACTTTAGCTAGTATTTGGGGAACCATATATACATGTAGCTTGAAGATGTGTATACAAGCAAAACATTGATGGACACACTAACGGAAGTCTGATTGACATGACATTCCATTGTGTAGCGTGCACATTGCATGTACTCACCATCATACACCTTGTTTGGCTGTAACAAAGAGGGACAGAGGGTGCGGAAATTTCATGCTCAAAATCTCCCTTTTTCTGGTGGTATTGTGTAATCCCACATTCCAGACCATCATCCTTTTTGTTGGACAATTCACAATTACAAGAGATCAATAGGCTGCTACTATTGTTTTCAGCATGGAGTTAAATTTAACATTCCAGCATGCCATGGCTGATTACTGGCACTGGCTCACTGGCCAAGGTTTGCCGACTTATTTTGAACAAAGCCCCATTTTCTTAATACAGAAAAAGAAATTCTGGAACATTTTATGAGAAAAATTTGTTGTCTTAACTTGGTTAAGTCATGGTTTTATTGTGATAACAATATCTCAGGAACAAAAATATTACGGAAATTTAATCCCAAAACTTTTGGACTTGTTGGTTATAAAACAGTTGATGGAAAACTAACAAAAACACAAATCAAAATATTTTCAAATACACAAAAGACTTTCACAGTCTGAAAAGTTGGGCTAGTTTGTCAATATTAAATTGAACAAAAAGTTAACTGTTATATGACATTTCTGTCAAAGGATATGTGCATTTTTTCGGCTGTATTTTTTAATTTCATGATTTGAAGGAGAATGCATCTGTGTGATTAGTTGTTTTGAGGCAACCTCTGTAGTAATTTGACAAGATTTTTAAATAATCTTTAAAAATCATGCCTTCAATTTGAGTTGTGTAGCAATCGTAGATCAGGGTGAAATGTTGGCAATGTAGTCATAGTTTGATACAGCGTACTAATGCTTACTGACTGAATACAATGTCTGTGTGTATTTGCAGTAAAAGAGACCAAGATGACTGACTTGAGTGTGGATCTGTTCTGCTTTGATCCATATGTCTACACACAACCGCGCAAATACCCTAACAGCCAACAACCATTCCTAAAAATTGCAGACATTTCAAAAGGTTCTGAGCCTGTACCTGTATCGGTATGTATATTATGTATATATACTTGTAGACTGCTCATAATAAATGTGCAGAAGCTAGGGTCAATGTTATATTATAATGGCATTGTAAGTGCAAATGCAGTAATAAACAAATTAAAAATGGGTGCAAAATTTAAGCAGAAAAATGAAAATAATACATTAAGTTTGTGTGTATTTTTGCTCTGCCTGTCTTTGGTGAATTAATATAAGTGATTAATTAATGACAGCATGTTATAATCCTTGTTCATGTTTTTTTGACTACCATATAGTTGGTGAATGTATATGACCGTGAGCAGCCACCTGATGTGAAGTATATAGCTTATCGCAAACCTGAGAAAGGATCCAAAATAATCACTGATCCAGGCTTCCTTATCTGCTGTGATTGTAAGGATAATTGCCAGGTAAGTGTTAACCGGAACTCATCAATATCTTGGCCAAATTTAATGTTGAAATATGTTGACACATGGCAAGGACAAATCATCTTTTAAATCATTTGATTGCGAATCCTCAGAAGGCTTGTTGTTTAGTTGGAGTCTTTTAATAATGAGTGAAAACTGAACTTTTGATAATAACCCCAAATAATTCATTTTTTAGGACAATAGTAAGTGTGCTTGCCGAAAACTGACTGTTGATTCAGCAAAGGCCTTCCCTGAAATCAACAAGCATCTTAATGAGATAGGCTATAAATACAGACAACTCAACAATCTAGTATCTACAGGGTAAGTTAACGAGTACTATCTAGCATCATTCAATTACATTTAGGACTAGACTTTGGGATGGAACCGGGTACTAGCTTGTCTCATGAGCTGTGCTTGTTCTCAAACTGGTTTTTTTAAAACTGCAAATCTCAATGTATACGTTGTTTTCCCACCATGCAAATGTATACTTGTTGAAATGCAAAAAATAATTTCTGTTTTGTTTTGGCAAACATGACAAGGATTGATGTTACTGAACCCTTGGACTGAGTTCAAGTTCAAAGATGCAAGCCCTGATGCTAAATATGAAACCAGGGTTCTGCCCAGGATTTTTTAAGTGGCTTAAAAAAAGGCGGGCGGGGCAAAGGGGAGGAGCGAGGGCGGGGTAGAGGCAGTAGAAAACAGGGTCAAAGACCACTCACACACGTGCGCCCTGCAGCTGTGCCTTGAATTTAGGCCTCCATAGTGCGGGCACGCCTTTACCGCCATGGGAAAACAATTAACGGCAACTATAGCATGGTGCTTACTCTGAAGTTCATTTTCCGTTGTATTAAACGCTATAGAATAGGGTATGCAACATGTACATGATGAAACTTCCAAGCGTAAAGCTGTAATCAGCGTGACTGGAAACCCTTGTGAAATCAATGCGGGTTTCGGGGGGGGGGGGTTGAGATCCAGACTGTGACAACAGGGTGTTGAGATCCAGACTGAGAGCATGGTGTGTTGAGATCAAGACAGAGACCAGGGGGGGGGGGGGGGGGGGGGGGTTGAGATCCAGACTGAGACCAGGGGGGGGGGGTTGAGATCCAGACTGAGACCAGGGGGGGTTGAGATCCAGACTGAGACCATGGGGTGTTGAGATCCAGACTGAGACCATGTGGTGTTGAGATCCAGACTGTGAGCATGGTGTGTTGAGATCCAGACTGAGAGCATGGTGTGTTGAGATCCACACTGAGACCAGGGGGGGTTGAGATCCAGACTGAGAGCATGGTGTGTTGAGATCCAGACTGAGAGCATGGTGTGTTGAGATCCAGACTGAGACCATGGGGTGTTGAGATCCAGACTGTGAGCTTGGTGTGTTGAGATCAAGACAGAGACCAGGGGGGTTGAGATCCAGACTGAGACCATGGGGTGTTGAGATCCAGACTGAGAGCATGGTGTGTTGAGATCAAGACAGAGACCAGGGGGTGTTGAGATCAAGACTGAGACCATGGGGTGTTGAGATCCAGACTGAGACCATGGGGTGTTGAGATCAAGACTGAGACCATGGGGTGTTGAGATCCAGACTGAGAGCATGGTGTGTTGAGATCCAGACAGAGACCAGGGGGGGTTGAGATCCAGACTGAGACCATGGGGTGTTGAGATCCAGACTGAGAGCATGGTGTGTTGAGATCCAGACTGAGAGCATGGTGTGTTGAGATCCAGACTGAGAGCATGGTGTGTTGAGATCCAGACTGAGAGCATGGGGTGTTGAGATCCAGACAGAGACCAGGGGGGGTTGAGATCCAGACTGAGACCATGGGGTGTTGAGATCAAGACAGAGACCAGGGGGGGTTGAGATCCAGACTGAGAGCATGGTGTGTTGAGATCCAGACTGAGACCATGGGGTGTTGAGATCCAGACTGAGAGCATGGTGTGTTGAGATCCAGACAGAGACCAGGGGGGGTTGAGATCCAGACTGAGACCATGGGGTGTTGAGATCCAGACTGAGAGCATGGTGTGTTGAGATCCAGACTGAGAGCATGGTGTGTTGAGATCAAGACAGAGACCAGGGGGGGTTGAGATCCAGACTGAGACCATGGTGTGTTGAGATCCAGACTGAGACCATGGGGTGTTGAGATCCAGACTGAGAGCATGGTGTGTTGAGATCCAGACTGAGACTGGTGTGTTGAGATCCAGACAGAGAGCATGGGGTGTTGAGATCCAGACTGAGAGCATGGTGTGTTGAGATCCAGACTGAGAGCATGGTGTGTTGAGATCCAGACTGAGAGCATGGTGTGTTGAGATCAAGACAGAGACCAGGGGGGGGGGGGTTGAGATCCAGACTGAGACCATGGGGTGTTGAGATCCAGACTGAGAGCATGGTGTGTTGAGATCCAGACTGAGAGCATGGTGTGTTGAGATCCAGACTGAGAGCATGGGGTGTTGAGATCCAGACAGAGACCAGGGGGGTGTTGAGATCCAGACTGAGACCATGGGGTGTTGAGATCAAGACAGAGAGCAGGGGGGGTTGAGATCCAGACTGAGAGCATGGTGTGTTGAGATCCAGACTGAGACCATGGGGTGTTGAGATCCAGACTGAGAGCATGGTGTGTTGAGATCCAGACAGAGACCAGGGGGGGTTGAGATCCAGACTGAGACCATGGGGTGTTGAGATCCAGACTGAGAGCATGGTGTGTTGAGATCCAGACTGAGAGCATGGTGTGTTGAGATCCAGACTGAGACCATGGGGTGTTGAGATCCAGACTGAGACCAGGGGGGGTTGAGATCCAGACTGAGACCATGTGGTGTTGAGATCAAGACTGAGACCATGTGGTGTTGAGATCAAGACAGAGACCAGGGGGGGTTGAGATCCAGACTGAGACCATGGGGTGTTGAGATCAAGACTGAGAGCATGGGGTGTTGAGATCCAGACTGAGAGCATGGGGTGTTGAGATCCTGACTGAGAGCATGGTGTGTTGAGATCCAGACTGAGACCATGGGGTGTTGAGATCCAGACTGAGACCAGGGGGGGTTGAGATCCAGACTGAGACCATGTGGTGTTGAGATCAAGACTGAGACCATGTGGTGTTGAGATCAAGACAGAGACCAGGGGGGGGGGGGGGGTTGAGATCCAGACTGAGACCATGGGGTGTTGAGATCCAGACTGAGACCATGTGGTGTTGAGATCCAGACTGTGAGCTTGGTGTGTTGAGATCAAGACAGAGACCAGGGGGGGTTGAGATCCAGACTGAGACCATGGGGTGTTGAGATCCAGACTGAGAGCATGGTGTGTTGAGATCAAGACAGAGACCAGGGGGTGTTGAGATCAAGACTGAGACCATGGGGTGTTGAGATCCAGACTGAGACCATGGGGTGTTGAGATCAAGACTGAGACCATGGGGTGTTGAGATCCAGACTGAGAGCATGGTGTGTTGAGATCCAGACAGAGACCAGGGGGGGTTGAGATCCAGACTGAGACCATGGGGTGTTGAGATCCAGACTGAGAGCATGGTGTGTTGAGATTCAGACTGAGAGCATGGTGTGTTGAGATCCAGACTGAGAGCATGGGGTGTTGAGATCCAGACAGAGACCAGGGGGGGTTGAGATCCAGACTGAGACCATGGGGTGTTGAGATCAAGACAGAGACCAGGGGGGGTTGAGATCCAGACTGAGAGCATGGTGTGTTGAGATCCAGACTGAGACCATGGGGTGTTGAGATCCAGACTGAGAGCATGGTGTGTTGAGATCCAGACAGACCAGGGGGGGTTGAGATCCAGACTGAGACCATGGGGTGTTGAGATCCAGACTGAGAGCATGGTGTGTTGAGATCCAGACTGAGAGCATGGTGTGTTGAGATCAAGACAGAGACCAGGGGGGGTTGAGATCCAGACTGAGACCATGGTGTGTTGAGATCCAGACTGAGACCATGGGGTGTTGAGATCCAGACTGAGAGCATGGTGTGTTGAGATCCAGACTGAGACTGGTGTGTTGAGATCCAGACAGAGAGCATGGGGTGTTGAGATCCAGACTGAGAGCATGGTGTGTTGAGATCCAGACTGAGAGCATGGTGTGTTGAGATCCAGACTGAGAGCATGGTGTGTTGAGATCAAGACAGAGACCAGGGGGGGGGGGGGGGGGGTTGAGATCCAGACTGAGACCATGGGGTGTTGAGATCCAGACTGAGAGCATGGTGTGTTGAGATCCAGACTGAGAGCATGGGGTGTTGAGATCCAGACAGAGACCAGGGGGGTGTTGAGATCCAGACTGAGACCATGGGGTGTTGAGATCAAGACAGAGAGCAGGGGGGGTTGAGATCCAGACTGAGAGCATGGTGTGTTGAGATCCAGACTGAGACCATGGGGTGTTGAGATCCAGACTGAGAGCATGGTGTGTTGAGATCCAGACAGAGACCAGGGGGGGGGGGTTGAGATCCAGACTGAGACCATGGGGTGTTGAGATCCAGACTGAGAGCATGGTGTGTTGAGATCCAGACTGAGAGCATGGGGTGTTGAGATCCAGACAGAGACCAGGGGGGGTTGAGATCCAGACTGAGACCATGGGGTGTTGAGATCAAGACAGAGACCAGGGGGGGTTGAGATCCAGACTGAGAGCATGGTGTGTTGAGATCCAGACTGAGACCATGGGGTGTTGAGATCCAGACTGAGAGCATGGTGTGTTGAGATCCAGACAGAGACCAGGGGGGGGGGGGGTGTTGAGATCCAGACTGAGACCATGGGGTATTGAGATCCAGACTGAGAGCATGGTGTGTTGAGATCCAGACTGAGAGCATGGTGTGTTGAGATCAAGACAGAGACCAGGGGGGGGTTGAGATCCAGACTGAGACCATGGTGTGTTGAGATCCAGACTGAGACCATGGTGTGTTGAGATCCAGACTGAGACCATGGGGTGTTGAGATCCAGACTGAGAGCATGGTGTGTTGAGATCCAGACTGAGACTATGGTGTGTTGAGATCCAGACAGAGAGCATGGGGTGTTGAGATCCAGACTGAGAGCATGGTGTGTTGAGATCCAGACTGAGAGCATAGTGTGTTGAGATCCAGACTGAGAGCATGGTGTGTTGAGATCAAGACAGAGACCAGGGGGGGTTGAGATCCAGACTGAGACCATGGGGTGTTGAGATCCAGACTGAGAGCATGGTGTGTTGAGATCCAGACTGAGAGCATGGTGTGTTGAGATCCAGACTGAGAGCATGGGGTGTTGAGATCCAGACAGACCAGGGGGGTGTTGAGATCCAGACTGAGATCATGGGGTGTTGAGATCCAGACTGAGAGCATGGTGTGTTGAGATCCAGACTGAGAGCATGGTGTGTTGAGATCCAGACTGAGAGCATGGGGTGTTGAGATCCAGACAGAGACCGGGGGGGTTGAGATCCAGACTGAGACCATGGGGTGTTGAGATCAAGACAGAGACCAGGGGGGGTTGAGATCCAGACTGAGAGCATGGTGTGTTGAGATCCAGACTGAGACCATGGGGTGTTGAGATCCAGACTGAGAGCATGGTGTGTTGAGATCCAGACAGAGACCAGGGGGGGGGGGGGGGGTTGAGATCCAGACTGAGACCATGGGGTGTTGAGATCCAGACTGAGAGCATGGTGTGTTGAGATCCAGACTGAGAGCATGGTGTGTTGAGATCAAGACAGAGACCAGGGGGGGTTGAGATCCAGACTGAGACCATGGTGTGTTGAGATCCAGACTGAGACCATGGGGTGTTGAGATCCAGACTGAGAGCATGGTGTGTTGAGATCCAGACTGAGAGCATGGTGTGTTGAGATCCAGACTGAGAGCATGGGGTGTTGAGATCCAGACAGACCAGGGGGGTGTTGAGATCCAGACTGAGACCATGGGGTGTTGAGATCAAGACAGAGACCAGGGGGGGTTGAGATCCAGACTGAGAGCATGGTGTGTTGAGATCCAGACTGAGACCATGGGGTGTTGAGATCCAGACTGAGACCATGGGGTGTTGAGATCCAGACTGAGAGCATGGTGTGTTGAGATCCAGACAGAGACCAGGGGGGTTGAGATCCAGACTGAGACCATGTGGTGTTGAGATCAAGACTGAGACCATGTGGTGTTGAGATCAAGACAGAGACCAGGGGGGGTTGAGATCCAGACTGAGAGCATGGGGTGTTGAGATCCAGACTGAGACCAGGGGGGGTTGAGATCCAGACTGAGACCATGGGGTGTTGAGATCCAGACTGAGAGCATGGTGTGTTGAGATCAAGACTGAGAGCATGGGGTGTTGAGATCCAGACTGAGACCATGGGGTGTTGAGATCCAGACTGAGAGCATGGTGTGTTGAGATCAAGACTGAGAGCATGGGGTGTTGAGATCCAGACTGAGAGCATGGTGTGTTGAGATCCAGACTGAGACCATGGGGTGTTGAGATCCAGACTGAGAGCATGGTGTGTTGAGATCCAGACAGAGACCAGGGGGGGGGGTTGAGATCCAGACTGAGACCATGGGGTGTTGAGATCCAGACTGAGAGCATGGTGTGTTGAGATCCAGACTGAGAGCATGGGGTGTTGAGATCCAGACAGAGACCAGGGGGGGTTGAGATCCAGACTGAGACCATGGGGTGTTGAGATCAAGACAGAGACCAGGGGGGGTTGAGATCCAGACTGAGAGCATGGTGTGTTGAGATCCAGACTGAGACCATGGGGTGTTGAGATCCAGACTGAGAGCATGGTGTGTTGAGATCCAGACAGAGACCAGGGGGGGGGTGTTGAGATCCAGACTGAGACCATGGGGTATTGAGATCCAGACTGAGAGCATGGTGTGTTGAGATCCAGACTGAGAGCATGGTGTGTTGAGATCAAGACAGAGACCAGGGGGGGTTGAGATCCAGACTGAGACCATGGTGTGTTGAGATCCAGACTGAGACCATGGTGTGTTGAGATCCAGACTGAGACCATGGGGTGTTGAGATCCAGACTGAGAGCATGGTGTGTTGAGATCCAGACTGAGACTATGGTGTGTTGAGATCCAGACAGAGAGCATGGGGTGTTGAGATCCAGACTGAGAGCATGGTGTGTTGAGATCCAGACTGAGAGCATAGTGTGTTGAGATCCAGACTGAGAGCATGGTGTGTTGAGATCAAGACAGAGACCAGGGGGGGTTGAGATCCAGACTGAGACCATGGGGTGTTGAGATCCAGACTGAGAGCATGGTGTGTTGAGATCCAGACTGAGAGCATGGTGTGTTGAGATCCAGACTGAGAGCATGGGGTGTTGAGATCCAGACAGACCAGGGGGGTGTTGAGATCCAGACTGAGATCATGGGGTGTTGAGATCCAGACTGAGAGCATGGTGTGTTGAGATCCAGACTGAGAGCATGGTGTGTTGAGATCCAGACTGAGAGCATGGGGTGTTGAGATCCAGACAGAGACCGGGGGGTTGAGATCCAGACTGAGACCATGGGGTGTTGAGATCAAGACAGAGACCAGGGGGGTTGAGATCCAGACTGAGAGCATGGTGTGTTGAGATCCAGACTGAGACCATGGGGTGTTGAGATCCAGACTGAGAGCATGGTGTGTTGAGATCCAGACAGAGACCAGGGGGGGGGGGGGGGGTTGAGATCCAGACTGAGACCATGGGGTGTTGAGATCCAGACTGAGAGCATGGTGTGTTGAGATCCAGACTGAGAGCATGGTGTGTTGAGATCAAGACAGAGACCAGGGGGGGTTGAGATCCAGACTGAGACCATGGTGTGTTGAGATCCAGACTGAGACCATGGGGTGTTGAGATCCAGACTGAGAGCATGGTGTGTTGAGATCCAGACTGAGAGCATGGTGTGTTGAGATCCAGACTGAGAGCATGGGGTGTTGAGATCCAGACAGACCAGGGGGGTGTTGAGATCCAGACTGAGACCATGGGGTGTTGAGATCAAGACAGAGACCAGGGGGGGTTGAGATCCAGACTGAGAGCATGGTGTGTTGAGATCCAGACTGAGACCATGGGGTGTTGAGATCCAGACTGAGACCATGGGGTGTTGAGATCCAGACTGAGAGCATGGTGTGTTGAGATCCAGACAGAGACCAGGGGGGTTGAGATCCAGACTGAGACCATGTGGTGTTGAGATCAAGACTGAGACCATGTGGTGTTGAGATCAAGACAGAGACCAGGGGGGGTTGAGATCCAGACTGAGAGCATGGGGTGTTGAGATCCAGACTGAGACCAGGGGGGGTTGAGATCCAGACTGAGACCATGGGGTGTTGAGATCCAGACTGAGAGCATGGTGTGTTGAGATCAAGACTGAGAGCATGGGGTGTTGAGATCCAGACTGAGACCATGGGGTGTTGAGATCCAGACTGAGAGCATGGTGTGTTGAGATCAAGACTGAGAGCATGGGGTGTTGAGATCAAGACTGAGAGCATGGTGTGTTGAGATCCAGACTGAGAGCATGGGGTGTTGAGATCCAGACAGAGACCAGGGGGGGTTGAGATCCAGACTGAGACCATGGGGTGTTGAGATCCAGACTGAGACCATGGGGTGTTGAGATCCAGACTGAGAGCATGGTGTGTTGAGATCCAGACAGAGACCAGGGGGGGGGGGTTGAGATCCAGACTGAGACCATGGGGTGTTGAGATCCAGACTGAGAGCATGGTGTGTTGAGATCCAGACTGAGAGCATGGTGTGTTGAGATCAAGACAGAGACCAGGGGGGGTTGAGATCCAGACTGAGACCATGGTGTGTTGAGATCCAGACTGAGACCATGGGGTGTTGAGATCCAGACTGAGAGCATGGTGTGTTGAGATCCAGACTGAGACTATGGTGTGTTGAGATCCAGACAGAGAGCATGGGGTGTTGAGATCCAGACTGAGAGCATGGTGTGTTGAGATCCAGACTGAGAGCATGGTGTGTTGAGATCCAGACAGACCAGGGGGGTGTTGAGATCCAGACTGAGACCATGGGGTGTTGAGATCAAGACAGAGACCAGGGGGGGTTGAGATCCAGACTGAGAACATGGTGTGTTGAGATCCAGACTGAGACCATGGGGTGTTGAGATCCAGACTGAGACCATGGGGTGTTGAGATCCAGACTGAGACCATGGGGTGTTGAGATCCAGACTGAGAGCATGGTGTGTTGAGATCCAGACAGAGACCAGGGGGGTTGAGATCCAGACTGAGACCATGTGGTGTTGAGATCCAGACTGAGACCATGTGGTGTTGAGATCAAGACTGAGACCATGTGGTGTTGAGATCAAGACAGAGACCAGGGGGGGTTGAGATCCAGACTGAGAGCATGGGGTGTTGAGATCCAGACTGAGACCAGGGGGGGTTGAGATCAAGACTGAGACCAGGGGGGGTTGAGATCCAGACTGAGACCATGGGGTGTTGAGATCCAGACTGAGAGCATGGTGTGTTGAGATCAAGACTGAGAGCATGGGGTGTTGAGATCCAGACTGAGACCATGGGGTGTTGAGATCCAGACTGAGAGCATGGTGTGTTGAGATCAAGACTGAGAGCATGGGGTGTTGAGATCAAGACTGAGAGCATGGTGTGTTGAGATCCAGACTGAGAGCATGGGGTGTTGAGATCCAGACAGAGACCAGGGGGGGTTGAGATCCAGACTGAGACCATGGGGTGTTGAGATCAAGACAGAGACCAGGGGGGGTTGAGATCCAGACTGAGAGCATGGTGTGTTGAGATCCAGACTGAGACCATGGGGTGTTGAGATCCAGACTGAGAGCATGGTGTGTTGAGATCCAGACAGAGACCAGGGGGGGGTTGAGATCCAGACTGAGACCATGGGGTGTTGAGATCCAGACTGAGAGCATGGTGTGTTGAGATCCAGACTGAGAGCATGGTGTGTTGAGATCAAGACAGAGACCAGGGGGGGTTGAGATCCAGACTGAGACCATGGTGTGTTGAGATCCAGACTGAGACCATGGGGTGTTGAGATCCAGACTGAGAGCATGGTGTGTTGAGATCCAGACTGAGACTATGGTGTGTTGAGATCCAGACAGAGAGCATGGGGTGTTGAGATCCAGACTGAGAGCATGGTGTGTTGAGATCCAGACTGAGAGCATGGTGTGTTGAGATCCAGACAGACCAGGGGGGTGTTGAGATCCAGACTGAGACCATGGGGTGTTGAGATCAAGACAGAGACCAGGGGGGGTTGAGATCCAGACTGAGAACATGGTGTGTTGAGATCCAGACTGAGACCATGGGGTGTTGAGATCCAGACTGAGACCATGGGGTGTTGAGATCCAGACTGAGAGCATGGTGTGTTGAGATCCAGACAGAGACCAGGGGGGTTGAGATCCAGACTGAGACCATGTGGTGTTGAGATCAAGACTGAGACCATGTGGTGTTGAGATCAAGACAGAGACCAGGGGGGGTTGAGATCCAGACTGAGAGCATGGGGTGTTGAGATCCAGACTGAGACCAGGGGGGGTTGAGATCAGACCAGGGGGGGTTGAGATCCAGACTGAGACCATGGGGTGTTGAGATCCAGACTGAGAGCATGGTGTGTTGAGATCAAGACTGAGAGCATGGGGTGTTGAGATCCAGACTGAGACCAGGGGGTGTTGAGATCAAGACTGAGAGCATGGGGTGTTGAGATCCAGACTGAGAGCATGGGGTGTTGAGATCCAGACTGAGAGCATGGTGTGTTGAGATCAAGACTGAGAGCATGGGGTGTTGAGATCAAGACTGAGAGCATGGTGTGTTGAGATCCAGACTGAGAGCATGGTGTGTTGAGATCAAGACAGAGACCAGGGGGGGTTGAGATCCAGACTGAGACCATGGTGTGTTGAGATCCAGACTGAGACCATGGTGTGTTGAGATCCAGACTGAGAGCATGGGGTGTTGAGATCCAGACTGAGACCAGGGGGGGGGTTGAGATCAAGACTGAGACCAGGGGGGGTTGAGATCCAGACTGAGACCATGGGGTGTTGAGATCCAGACTGAGAGCATGGTGTGTTGAGATCAAGACTGAGAGCATGGGGTGTTGAGATCCAGACTGAGACCAGGGGGTGTTGAGATCAAGACTGAGAGCATGGGGTGTTGAGATCCAGACTGAGAGCATGGGGTGTTGAGATCCAGACTGAGAGCATGGTGTGTTGAGATCAAGACTGAGAGCATGGGGTGTTGAGATCAAGACTGAGAGCATGGGGTGTTGAGATCAAGACTGAGAGCATGGTGTGTTGAGATCCAGACTGAGGCCATGGTGTGTTGAGATCCAGACTGAGAGCATGGTGTGTTGAGATCAAGACAGAGACCAGGGGGGGTTGAGATCCAGACTGAGGCCATGGTGTGTTGAGATCCAGACTGAGGCCATGGTGTGTTGAGATCCAGACTGAGGGCATGGTGTGTTGAGATCCAGACTGAGAGCATGGGGTGTTGAGATCCAGACTGAGAGCATGGTGTGTTGAGATCAAGACTGAGAGCATGGGGTGTTGAGATCCAGACTGAGAGCATGGTGTGTTGAGATCCAGACTGAGAGCATGGTGTGTTGAGATCCAGACAGACCAGGGGGGTGTTGAGATCCAGACTGAGACCATGGGGTGTTGAGATCAAGACAGAGACCAGGGGGGGTTGAGATCCAGACTGAGAACATGGTGTGTTGAGATCCAGACTGAGACCATGGGGTGTTGAGATCCAGACTGAGACCATGGGGTGTTGAGATCCAGACTGAGACCATGGGGTGTTGAGATCCAGACTGAGAGCATGGTGTGTTGAGATCCAGACAGAGACCAGGGGGGTTGAGATCCAGACTGAGACCATGTGGTGTTGAGATCCAGACTGAGACCATGTGGTGTTGAGATCAAGACTGAGACCATGTGGTGTTGAGATCAAGACAGAGACCAGGGGGGGTTGAGATCCAGACTGAGAGCATGGGGTGTTGAGATCCAGACTGAGACCAGGGGGGGTTGAGATCAAGACTGAGACCAGGGGGGGTTGAGATCCAGACTGAGACCATGGGGTGTTGAGATCCAGACTGAGAGCATGGTGTGTTGAGATCAAGACTGAGAGCATGGGGTGTTGAGATCCAGACTGAGACCATGGGGTGTTGAGATCCAGACTGAGAGCATGGTGTGTTGAGATCAAGACTGAGAGCATGGGGTGTTGAGATCAAGACTGAGAGCATGGTGTGTTGAGATCCAGACTGAGAGCATGGGGTGTTGAGATCCAGACAGAGACCAGGGGGGGTTGAGATCCAGACTGAGACCATGGGGTGTTGAGATCAAGACAGAGACCAGGGGGGGTTGAGATCCAGACTGAGAGCATGGTGTGTTGAGATCCAGACTGAGACCATGGGGTGTTGAGATCCAGACTGAGAGCATGGTGTGTTGAGATCCAGACAGAGACCAGGGGGGGGTTGAGATCCAGACTGAGACCATGGGGTGTTGAGATCCAGACTGAGAGCATGGTGTGTTGAGATCCAGACTGAGAGCATGGTGTGTTGAGATCAAGACAGAGACCAGGGGGGGTTGAGATCCAGACTGAGACCATGGTGTGTTGAGATCCAGACTGAGACCATGGGGTGTTGAGATCCAGACTGAGAGCATGGTGTGTTGAGATCCAGACTGAGACTATGGTGTGTTGAGATCCAGACAGAGAGCATGGGGTGTTGAGATCCAGACTGAGAGCATGGTGTGTTGAGATCCAGACTGAGAGCATGGTGTGTTGAGATCCAGACAGACCAGGGGGGTGTTGAGATCCAGACTGAGACCATGGGGTGTTGAGATCAAGACAGAGACCAGGGGGGGTTGAGATCCAGACTGAGAACATGGTGTGTTGAGATCCAGACTGAGACCATGGGGTGTTGAGATCCAGACTGAGACCATGGGGTGTTGAGATCCAGACTGAGAGCATGGTGTGTTGAGATCCAGACAGAGACCAGGGGGGTTGAGATCCAGACTGAGACCATGTGGTGTTGAGATCAAGACTGAGACCATGTGGTGTTGAGATCAAGACAGAGACCAGGGGGGGTTGAGATCCAGACTGAGAGCATGGGGTGTTGAGATCCAGACTGAGACCAGGGGGGGTTGAGATCAGACCAGGGGGGGTTGAGATCCAGACTGAGACCATGGGGTGTTGAGATCCAGACTGAGAGCATGGTGTGTTGAGATCAAGACTGAGAGCATGGGGTGTTGAGATCCAGACTGAGACCAGGGGGTGTTGAGATCAAGACTGAGAGCATGGGGTGTTGAGATCCAGACTGAGAGCATGGGGTGTTGAGATCCAGACTGAGAGCATGGTGTGTTGAGATCAAGACTGAGAGCATGGGGTGTTGAGATCAAGACTGAGAGCATGGTGTGTTGAGATCCAGACTGAGAGCATGGTGTGTTGAGATCAAGACAGAGACCAGGGGGGGTTGAGATCCAGACTGAGACCATGGTGTGTTGAGATCCAGACTGAGACCATGGTGTGTTGAGATCCAGACTGAGAGCATGGGGTGTTGAGATCCAGACTGAGACCAGGGGGGGGGTTGAGATCAAGACTGAGACCAGGGGGGGTTGAGATCCAGACTGAGACCATGGGGTGTTGAGATCCAGACTGAGAGCATGGTGTGTTGAGATCAAGACTGAGAGCATGGGGTGTTGAGATCCAGACTGAGACCAGGGGGTGTTGAGATCAAGACTGAGAGCATGGGGTGTTGAGATCCAGACTGAGAGCATGGGGTGTTGAGATCCAGACTGAGAGCATGGTGTGTTGAGATCAAGACTGAGAGCATGGGGTGTTGAGATCAAGACTGAGAGCATGGGGTGTTGAGATCAAGACTGAGAGCATGGTGTGTTGAGATCCAGACTGAGGCCATGGTGTGTTGAGATCCAGACTGAGAGCATGGTGTGTTGAGATCAAGACAGAGACCAGGGGGGGTTGAGATCCAGACTGAGGCCATGGTGTGTTGAGATCCAGACTGAGGCCATGGTGTGTTGAGATCCAGACTGAGGGCATGGTGTGTTGAGATCCAGACTGAGAGCATGGGGTGTTGAGATCCAGACTGAGAGCATGGTGTGTTGAGATCAAGACTGAGAGCATGGGGTGTTGAGATCAAGACTGAGAGCATGGTGTGTTGAGATCCAGACTGAGAGCATGGTGTGTTGAGATCAAGACTGAGAGCATGGTGTGTTGAGATCCAGACTGAGAGCATGGTGTGTTGAGATCAAGACTGAGAGCATGGGGTGTTGAGATCCAGACTGAGACCAGGGGGTGTTGAAATTGAGACCATACAATCAAAACTCGTTTTAGTGACTATTTTGAAGACACCTAGTTTTACTTCAAATTTTTTTAATTTAAGTTCTCAATTAAATTGTTTTTTTATACAGAATATATGAGTGTAACAGCAAGTGTTCCTGCTCTAAGCAATGTCATAACAAAGTAGTTCAGAATGGTCTCCGTCTACGCTTACAAGTCTTCAAGACTGATAAACGGTAGGATATCCATATGTTAGTATGATAATACATGTATGTGCTTAGCCAGCTTATTGTATAGTTCACCTTTGTCACAGCGCAGCTGTCCTTATACAAAATAAGTTAAGCAATGGGAGGGTTTTCAGGTCTTGGGGTTAATTGTGTTGATTTTGCTTGCTGTGTTGTAGTAGATATTAGCATTAAGTTTGCAAACGAGACGCCATAGAGCTCCTGCCTTTATTTTTTGTCAACTGGTTTAAGAAAGCAATAAAAGACTGTGCAAATCTTGCAAGTATTCCAACATTTTATTGTGCATGATTTTGTTTCCTTCACACTTTAAGGTAATGTACAATGTACAAAATATTTTGAAAACTTGTCAAACTTGCACTCAGTCGATGTTCTGTTGTGATTGATGTTAAATTTCCTTATTGACATTCACAGGCGGATATGTTACACACCAAGTTAATGGAAAAACAGCCTTTACAAACTTAAATTATATATAGAAACAAAAACTTGCATTTCATTCATGGACTTGTTGCCTTTTGATTTGTTACTGGATGTTAAGTGTAATGGGTTATGTAAGTGTATAAATTGCTGAATATAAAACAGAGGATGGGGTCTACGGTGCTTAGATGACATACCACAAGGAGCCTTTGTCTGTATCTATGCTGGACAACTATGGGGAGCTGAAGAAGCTAACATCAGAGGCCAGAAATATGGAGATGAATACTTTGCAGAGTTGGATCATATTGGTGAGTACTTGACAGAGGTACATGATATGGAAGAAGCTGTGTTGCAAACGTATGTATGCAGAGATTGGACAGGGTGTTTTCTCATTACCCTGAAATGCTGAGGTTGTTAGGTCACATTCCTGTTCTGTAACAAACTGGTGGAGTTGATTTGGTTGGTCAGCAACTACATGTGTGATAAATCTGTGTATGAACTGTGTCAACTTAACCAGTTCGGTGCGGGATTAATTTTCACCGAATTAACCCCCCCACGCGGTATTAATTTGTGAATTTTGTTGAAAAAAAAATAATTGCAAGTGCTGTCTAGTGTCATAATTTTATTCTTTTTGACAATTTTTTGAAATAAGCTCTGTGATTTGACAAAAATGTCACAGTAGGGGGAAAACACCTTTAATTACAACTCTCCTTTTGTTATACTCGCATCTCACCATCTCCAGAGATGCATCCCACAGAAATATTCATCAAAAGACTGTTATCATGCAGTTAGGGTCATATGAAAGTCAGAACTAACTGCGCTAACCATGCTTACTTCCGAGTCCTCGCTGTTTTCACTATTATTTTCATAGTTGGAATCCAAAGTGTTACTTGAACTTGCCTTGGAACTGGATGAATCTGATGAATTTGAAGAGCCTGACGACACACAAAAGCCGATAATCTCCGTGTCATTGAATACGCGTTTTTTCCTGGAGGCCGCCATCTTGATTTTGTCAACACATGTCATCGCGATCGTTGTGTTTATCTCGGCTGGCTTGTGTCCACAAAAGTTCAAAAGCGCCACCAACCGCTAGTAAATTACACTAGAGATAGCCTGGTACCCTGGTATGCAAATACAACTGAATCCCATACACAATACGCACGCTGAGGGTAACGGCGATTCATATGTAAATTTGGCGAGTTAACTCATCCTCCTAGTGTCGGTAATGGTTTTATCTCGCGAGTTAACTCGTCCTGCGCACCGAACTGGTTAAAGAGAAAAGTACACTGTTAGTTTTAGGAGGAAACAATTAATTACTCTCCTGTAATTTCATTAAACAAAGCGCAATAATCAACCTTTAAAAATGTAGTGAAGGTTCATATCAGGATTACTTCAATAACGCTAGGTGGGAGCAAACATACCAGGATCAGTTTTGTTTATGTGATTCTGATTCAATAACGCTAGGTGGGAGCAAACATACCAGGATCAGTTTTGTTTGTGATTCTGATTCAATAACGCTAGGTGGGAGCAAACATACCAGGAACAGTTTTGTTCATGTGATTCTGATTCAATAATGCTAGGTGGGAGCAAACATACCAGGAACAGTTTTGTTTATGTGATTCTGATTCAATAACGCTAGGTGGGAGCAAACATACCAGGATCAGTTTTGTTTGTGATTCTGATTCAATAACGCTAGGTGGGAGCAAACATACCAGGATCAGTTTTGTTTGTGATTCTGATTCAATAATGCTAGGTGGGAGCAAACATACCAATATCAGTTTTGTTCATGTGATTCTGATTCAATAATGCTACATGTAGGTGGGAGCAAACATACCAATATCAGTTTTGTTTATGTGATTCTGATTCAATAACGCTAGGTGGGAGCAAACATACCAGGATCAGTTTTGTTTGTGATTCTGATTCAATAACGCTAGGTGGGAGCAAACATACCAGGAACAGTTTTGTTCATGTGATTCTGATTCAATAATGCTAGGTGGGAGCAAACATACCAGGAACAGTTTTGTTTATGTGATTCTGATTCAATAAGGCTAGGTGGGAGCAAACATACCAGGAACAGTTTTGTTTATGTGATTCTGATTCAGTAACGCTAGGTGGGAGCAAACATACCAGGATCAGTTTTGTTTGTGATTCTGATTCAATAACGCTAGGTGGGAGCAAACATACCAGGATCAGTTTTGTTCATGTGATTCTGATTCAATAACGCTAGGTGGGAGCAAACATACCAGGAACAGTTTTGTTCATGTGTTTCTAATTTAATTTATGCTAGGTGGGAGCAAACATACCAGGATCAGTTTTGTTCTTGTGTTTCTGAGTAGGAGAACATTGGAATAACAAAAGTAAAATGATAAAATACAGAGCAATTTAAAAGTGAAAACTCAATAACAGAAAGTTGAAAACACACACATCACTGTTAGGGAAAGGCATTGAGTTGACACTCATGTGCTTGTCACACATTAGTTTAAGAGTAAACAAAAATTTCATTCATTTTACCCAATCTAATGCAATTAGAACATCAAAACTGCATTAATTGAATAAATTAAAAAATTTCCACTGTAAGTTACGGAGTATAAAAGTAGACTGTAAATGCTGCTTTACATCAATATAATGAAGTATGAAATGTTGTTGTTACAAATCTACCTGCAGAGATTGTAGAGAATAGCAAAGAGGGATATGAGAGTGATGTTATGGAAGATGAAGGGATATCTGACACTAAGGAGTCCAGCTCATCTGCCTCAAGCAGCTCAGAGCAATGGTAAGTCAACCTCATTATTATCCTTGTCAGTAATCATAATTCCCTTTGAGATCAAACTTGCAAACTTCCTTATTCAACCATGTTTGCCCAAAAGACAATTATAGTGTTATTGTGTGTTCCTTTATGCTATACATATGTCATTGCAATTTCAGACTATATTGATTTACATAAACCAAGAATTTAAAGGGGGCTCTAAGATGCTTTTAGTATATATATATATATATATATATATATATACCTTTTTTTTTCCTATAGACATAATAGATGGAGTCCACAGGAAAAAGAAAACCATTATTTTATGAATCCCTAACCTCGCACTAAAAACACGGTAAAAATGCTTTTTCTCTGAAAATTCTCTGCGAAAATCTGAAAAAGCCGAGGTCAAGAAAACCATGTGACTTGAGACTTGTCACATCAGTGATGGCTAGTTCATTTGTTAGTTGATAGTTGTAAAAAACTAACCCAAATACACCCCTGAACTTCTCACTTTCCAATCAACACGGGCGTAAATGTGACTCTTTATGTGACGATCCATCAAAGGGATTTAGGATTTGGGGATTTTACTTTCTTTGTAGGCAAAGCCATTTCACAGCTTGGCTTGATGCGGTTCAGTACATGTCTAGTGTTGTATGCGTGACAACTTCTTTGTAATATCCTAGACAACAACGCGAAGTCCAGTTACAAACTAAATGATCAAGGCCGAGTTAGACCCTTCTAGTGATGGATATTGGGAAGATAATATCTTTGTGTTTGAGGATGTTGCCTCTTTAAATGACTCTTCTGGATCGTCAAGCAATTTAGAGGAAAGTGGGGGGGGGGAGTTATGACAACCTTGTTTAACTTGAAGTTCCCCGAGGTGCGGTTGGTCCAGCGATGGTTGTTCATGGTGCTGAGTTGGCATTTTGAGCCAATAGCCTGCCCATTGCTGCTGGTGAAGCTGGGAAGAGCAGGAAGACAAGGACCTACCTTTCTGTGAAAACTGCAGATTGTTTTGTGAATGGTTCCATACCACATTGACATTTAAGCTTGTAGTTGTTTGTCTGAACTTTCCCACTAAAAGAATATTAAACCACTTTGCAGGTTACAATGCAAAGACACAAGATTATTATGCCACATGTGTATAATTTGTAATAGTTTGTCAAACTCTACCATACTATAGCCACCAGTGACGTCAAGGGGCCCTATGTAAACCATTATTGCACATAAACAGTGTTTGACTTGGTCTGAAAAGCTGCTGGAAGCAGTGCATTGTTGACTTGAATTCTTTATTTCTTAAATACAAATTGAAGTGTAAAATAGTTATTAACCGGTATTTACAATGTCTACTCGGCCATAAAAAGGTAAAAACTATAATATTAAGAGCACCTTAGAGCCGCCCAATAATTAGTAAAAGCTCTTCTGCTTCAACACAGTGATTGCGTATTGAAAACCTTAGCCAGGTTTCTTTCTGAAATGTTTTTACTGTGGGATTAGAAATGGTACAAACTTTCTTAGTAACATAAATCTATAATCTAACTTATCATTGTTTTGTTTTCTTTCTTTTTTCTTTTCTTTTTGTAGCCTATCATCTGATGATGAGTACCATGTGGGAAGTGATGATAGTGACATCTCATCTATTGCTGTAGATGTGGAGAACCATTCTGATGATAGTGTTGTTCTGTAAGTGTAGCATCTTAAGCCCTTTTCACACGAGGAAAATAAGCAGGGGGTCCTTGGTCCTAAGAACACAACGTTGTTTAATCCACATCGTGTGAAATGTACCTCTGCTTAAATAAACACGGATCCTTAGTCCTTTTAAGACCACGAGACCAGCGTCTTAAAAACACAACGTTGTGAAAATTATACCACGATCGTCCGTGCGTGCTGTGTGAATGAACACCGCTTGCGTAACGAAGGACCCTGGTGTAGCTGGAGCTACCACGCATGCGCACAAATACTTTACTCACCCAAAATGTCATCCATTTCGTTGAAAAAGACAAACGACTTTCTCCCCCGTCCACTCTTGTTATTCTTTTTCTTGACCTCTCGGTACTTCCTCTTGAGGTAGTTCCATTTGTCATGGCACTTTTCGGTCGAGTGCCTGCCGTCCAACGGGTTGCTGGACATCGCCAAAAATTACAGATTCTACGTCGTTATTATTACTCGGCATTTTAACACCAGTGGGAAAACAGTGACAGAGTGACGCACGCACAAACAGCGCGGGAAAATAATTGGTAAACAGCACATGCATTTGCGATGTTATGCTGGATGTGCGGATACCAGTGAAACGGACCATAAACAATGTTGACCTTTGACACCCCAAAAGACGAAGGCTCTGAGACACGGGACGTTGGTTTCTGCGCCGTGTGAAAGGTCGTGTTCGAGCGAGACCAACGTCCTTGGTCAAGACAACTGGCGCCTGAGACCAAGGACCCTAGTTTGACTTTGTCGTGTGAAAAGGGCTTTATAGGTTACTGATATACATTATCAATCTACAGATAGCCTCTTGTCATTGTGCATATTACAAGTTAGTCAGGATGACATAAGAGACGAGTTCATTTGTAGGACTTGGTTGAAACACCGTTAAAGGCTGTCCCTTGCAGCTGAGGTTGACTTTCAGGGATTCAGTTTGCAAGTCTTAAAAACCATGGCTTAATACAATTGCAAAATAAATGGCCGAATTTAATTTAATATAATTTGTTTAACCCTGCTAATAGATTTAACTACAGTAACTAATCCTGTGTTCGATCAGCCTAGTCTCAAATATAAATAATAATTATGAATGTGTTTGACAAAAACTAGTGATAACAAAAATTGTCAATTAGAAGAAATATCCAAGAATGTATGCAACTATGAATATATGAATACCCTTTTGGTATTTTTTTCTGTTTTAGTTATTTCCTTTTTCACTTTATCCTTAGTTTAACCAATACATACATTCCCTAGATTGACTAATCTCATCCCTTGTTTTATGTACCAAATTATTGTGAAACTTTTCAAACATCCTTTTCTCATTCTTTTGTTAATATCCTTCATAATCTGCTATTTGTAGAATGGTACTTGTGGTTTGATCATACTTTGTTATTTAAAGTTAATATGAACTTGAACATTATAAAGAAGTTTTCATGACCCTGTTTTTGTAACTCTTTACTCCATGTATAGAGAACACATATACAGGTATCACTCCCCGTTCTTAACGATATAATTTCAACACTGATCACAGGTTATCTACACATTAACACCTTTTTACACAGACATTGTCCAGCAGGTCCATGGCATTCAATTGACAATTTGTGTTTAATAACGTGACAACTTCCCTGTTTATTCCTCATGGTAATGGTTGCCATAACAATAGGGTCAAAGGTCAAAGTGGCGATAGCACGGCTACTAAGATGGTGTTTCGTAGGCAGCTGCAATCTGAGCAAGGGACTGGTAGTGTGATTGAGGGAAGTTGTTGGTAAGATTCAGTGTATGTTGGTGTCATGTTAAGCTCCAATTTGTATGCTAAAATGAATAGACATAGTTGGTTTACAGTCTGTCCTGTACTTCTAGTGGTTTTTTGTTTTATTGTTTCTGTTAATTCTATACTTGGTTGTGTACACTTCATGCTCTTTATAACCCTTTCCGTACCTAAAACTTTGGATGATAACAGTGCTGCACCATGGTAGTATTTTGTTAAAATTTGAGCATGATATTAAAATGATACTAACATGAAAAAATGGCATGGTACTTAGTACAGCAATAGCACAATAAGCTTGTTCACTCCATGATGTTATGCAGAGCCAAGTTCTCAGACTCATGGGCTTTGCATTGCCTGTGTGTGTTCAATTTAACTCTGTAGTTTAACTTGGTTCACTCATCTAATGGTGCTGTGCTTCAATGACCATTAGATTCCCTTACTTCACAGATGTAATACAGTCTGTGTTAGTCCTGGTCACCATGCAGTGGGGTCCCCCCCCCCCCCCCCCCCCCATGAGATCAGACCCAGTGTAGTGAGCTCATGTTGATATCAGTCTATAGCAGTGAATGCCATCTCTTGAAGTCTCATCATCATTCTTCATCTGCGCTGCAGGCAACTGCAAGCTTCTACCAAATACTGCCATCTGGGGCAAGTGTTGAGATTTGTTCTGGTCGCGGTCTGGTCGCAGCATGCCTTCACTATACCTCCATGCTATACCAAAGCTTGATTTAGCATAACCTACATGTTAGACATGATGTGTGTTGCACTCCTGGTCCATGATGGGAGTTAGATCTGGTGACATGGTTAAATACTACCAATGAATCTATACCTCTATGTCATCATTTATTTGATATAATAACACTGTAAACTAATCATGACATAAGTCCAATTCCCGCATCTGAAGCAAGCTCACTCCCTCATGCAAGGATTCCAACACAAAGATCAAAGTGAGGTTCTTAACAGTATACAGTATGCTATTAACATTTCATGTATCACAACAAAATATATAAACATGGTGAGAAACCAATAGCAAGACAAGATATGTACATACATGTTCTGAACATTAGCATGACAAAACCTGCACATCTATAAACATAGTCAGAACATTAGCATGACAAAACCTGCACATCTATAAACATGAGTATAACATTAGCATGACAATACCTTCTTATCTATATGGTTTAGAACATTGCATACCGGTTTGCATGCATCACACATTCAATGTGATTACACCATCAAGCTATATAAATAGAGTAGAGTGCTCACTTGCCCTATGCTTTAAAGCGGTATGGGTACATCCATACAAACCTATGTAAAAGTTTGAGATGTTGTAGGGCTGTTTGCAAATAAGTGGGTTTGTTCTTTTCTTTGTATTGTCAAATCAAATATGCTGTGAATGTGAATAGCAATCTGTTAATGTTTGTACTAGACTGCGAGCCTAGCTTACCCATGTAAGCCATGGTGCAAATTTAAATCGCGTTCGCTCGTAAGTCTGGGACAGTGTGGCCACTTTTTAAAACAGATTTGTTTTTAAAGCAGGTTTTGCACCCCTTGACATTTAGTGAAGCATTAAATCCTGCATAAACTTTTTTTGCTCCAAATATAGTCAGAAGGTGGAAATGAGTGAGAAGTTCTTCAATCATAATTATGTTCATTAAATAGATCTGCTTTGCACAGTGACACACGGAATCTTAATCTCCAATTTAATGTTACAAATGAGATGTATTATTGGTGATGATGTGGATGAGCAGTCACGTACTACACGAGCAGGCCTAGTGCCACATTCTCACTGTCAAAATGTTCTCTTTGAATTAAAATTGTTGTGTAGTCACGCACGTGTGTGAAACAAGTCTGTGTCCAGGAGGTTTATAAAAACGTGTGCTTGTATGACGGCAAGTTTGCACTTTAATCAACATGTATAGCTCTATGAAGCACACACATACATAGTGGCTGCTTGACATGCAGTTTGTCTATACATGTAGGCAGAAATTTATTACATTACTTTATCCAAGGAATCCCCAAACAGTTAATACTGGTTCAAATTTGGGCTCTGCTTTCAATATAACATACATTAGATTTACAACATTTAATTGATTACATACCGTGTCAATTCATTGGATACAGCAACAACAAGAACATATAAGACAATGGATAATTCAATTAACATCTCACAGATGTGAAATCTCTACCTTGAGATCTTTGGTTAGGGAAAAAGAAAGAATGTTTCTAAAGTTCATGCAATAGTTAATATTAAACAGCACTGTTGTTGCTCGCTGATTATGGGGTAGGCAAAAATCAAGAAAACTTAACAATGAGAAACAAAAGGGGAATTTTCATCTGGCTTCAAATATTAGGGCGAGTAAAAAAAAGCATGGTTAGAGTCCGGGTTCCTGAAAAAAGGGAAACAGGAGGGGGCCTTCTTTTTTATTTTTTCAAGGTGTTCTCCATTCTTTTTAAAAATTTCAAACAACCATTGGTTTTTCCACTGCTAATCCAAAAGAAACTTGTTATACAAGACATTAAACATGGTTACGGTGATTTTATTTAATAAATTGTTCAGTAATATAGCTCACTATCACGAGAATAAGTGAAAATGTGTAACTGAACGATTGGTCTTTAATCATGTTACTGGCACAGGCTAAGTTCTGAATTGCAAGTATTGTATTATCTGATGGCTCAGTTGACCTTTTTATGGTTTTTTAATCTCATTTTGAATATTCGTAAAAATAAAAAGAAAATCCATGCGGTCCCCCAAAAAGAGAGCAGGCGGGCCACTAAACCTATAATTGTTTATTTTGCCTTATTGCAACTAATTTGGTTACTTCTGTCTCTCAGTATGAAAGGTAAGTGGAAAAGCCCACTATATACAGTATGTATGTACACTATAAATAAAGGGAGTTTACATAAAACAAAGATTCCAAATAGGATTTGTGTGCACATTGAAGTTGGCAACTACAAAGCAGTGGGAGTAATTTTGTTGACCATGTCCATCAACGTATTGAATTTTTAACTAAGTACCAAGTCCTTTTAAGTACAAAGTTGGCCGAGTAGTACTTTTGAGTATGAATACAAGTATGATCAAAGTATTCAAGTACTCTGATGCACTAGAATTCCAATACCAAGTGCATGTATACATGTAAGTACTACAACACTGCCACATACTGTCCTTGACATCAAAGATTATGCTGAAGCTTCCCTGAAATGCTGGAGGACAAAATGGCTTATAAGTCCCGGTCATGACACTTGTGTCCTTGAGCAAGACACTTCGCTATAATTGCTTCTCTTCACCCAGGGGTATAAATGGGAACCTGCGAGAGTAGAGATTGATATTGTGTTTGTAAAAGCATTCTGAGCGCCATGAGAAAGATTAAAGGACTGTTATTGACCCAATGACCAGGACACTAATGTAAAGCACATTGAGACGTTATTGTAAAATGTGCTATATAAGAACTAGTTTTAAAAATATTTTAAAAATAAGTATGTTGCATTCTCACCGGTTAGCTGAGCCAAATAATACTGCCATTGTCACTACGGGTACATAACTCTTCAGTGTGTTTTGCTTTTGCACTCATCAACACTGAGTTGTTTACTGCCATTGTCACTACGGGTACATAACTCTTGAGTGTGTTTTGCTTTTGCACTCATCAACACTGAGTTGTTTGCTGTCGTCATGATTACAGGTCAGTTGAGTTTCCTGAAAAAGCTACTTCACAGAGTAAAGTTGAAGCGTGGGTAAATAGTACTCTACCAGAACCGAGAGATACACTAACTCCAGAAGACAATGGAAGGACCGCAGGCAAATCAGATAGTCTCATTGGCTCCTATGTGCATAAAAGTGGGCTCAATGACTACAGTACAGATAGATCAGGAAAAAACTCAACTAGCAGTCAAGAAAGCAGACCTGTTGCTAGGAAAAGTTCCGGAGCTAATAAAGAACAGAATACTGTCAAGAGAGGAACCAGACGAGAAAACTACAGGGAAGGGGCTGATGAATCCAGTAGAGGTAATGTACACAGTCAATGTGCTTTAGTTTTGGTAAAATAATCAGACCACACTGGCCAAAACATGGATCAATCAATCAATCATTCATTAAATGTATAGGCCACGATCCAAGTGTCACTGTTCGATGCCCATAGCACCATACAGTAAGATTTTGAGAGTTGGAAAGATTTAAGATAAGTTTGAATATAGAAATTTCCTGATCGTTGTAAGGAAGATACTCCCACATCCTATGTACAGCAATTAGAAAAAAATGCAATCCCCCAACTGTGTTTATTTAATGAGTGTTATATTAATGACTTTTCAGAGCCTCCACAACTCTTTAAAGATTTGTTCCGAGTATTACCAAAAACCTCTCTAAACTCCCACAAGTTTTTTGATTCATTTTGCAAGTTTTCCTAGTCTTCTGAACTGCAGTGGTCAACTTTTCTTTGAAGCACCCATGTGTACCAGGAATAAATGAAAGTTATAAATAAGTTGTTCCAATACCTATATGTATGTAAATGGTCTCTTTATAAGCCCATTGTTAATTCACATAGATATTGAACACAGAGCTTTCCTCAGTATAAAAAAAACTGCAATCCAAAACCTTTATAATACAGAATACTACACAGGGCATCCAACAGCACCTGGCAATGGTTGTGTTGGCCGAGTAATCAGACATGTAGGTTTGAATTCTAGTCCTGACAACTATGTCAGTGTGAAAGACACTTGACTAGATTTGCTTTTTATCACCAAAGTAGAAGGGATCTTGTAACAGTAAAGATTCCAACTTCATTTATAACTTACAAACTCATGAGAATTTAGACTGTTTTAAGAATAATGTCAATTTCTAGCTTCAGCTGCCCGAGTTATTTTCATCTGAAATGTTTGGAGCGAACTTTTTAAATTTTTTATATTAAACAATTTTAATTTAGCTTTGTGTTAATGAACAGTGGCAGTGTGCACAAATTGGTTGTTAATTGTATTGGGGAGTTTTGGATTTGAAAAAAGGCATCTCTACAAAGAATTTTTTGGTACCGGTTACCTTATACATTCTGTTAAAAATGTAATGTTGGTAATAGTTAATACAGACCATGAAGCCTGGTCAAGACCTGTTTGCACTACTGTTTCAATTTATGTCCAGATGGACTTGTTGATCATATTGTGTGATGTGATTTCCAGATTCATCTACATCTTCAATCATCAACTATGGCTACAACACAAGTCCTGGTAAGGTACTTGATAGTAGCCAGTTAGAAGCTTTCAAAAGACGCTCCCTTACTGGCAGACTGCACATGCGTAAAAAATCTAAAGGTCAGTATAATTTATATTCTCAAAAGAAAGGAATAAATGACACGTCTTTATCAGATATGTATAAACATCCTAGACCTTTATAGTTGAGAAGATAAGACCTTTATATATTGGAGAGGATAAAACCTTTATATATTGGAGAGGATAAAACCTTTATAGTTGAGAGGATAAGACCTTTATATTGGAGAGGATAAAACATTTATATATTGGAGAGGATAAAACCTTTATAGTTGAGAGGATAAGACCTTTATATATTGGAGAGGATAAGACATTTATATATTGGAGAGGATAAGACCTTTATAGTTGAGAGGATAAGACCTTTACACTGGAGAGGATAAGACCTTTATAGTTGAGAGGATAAGACCTTTATATATTGGAGAGGATAAGACCTTTATATATTGGAGAGGATAAAACATTTATATATTGGAGAGGATAAAACCTTTATAGTTGAGAGGATAAGACCTTTATATATTGGAGAGGATAAGACATTTATATATTGGAGAGGATAAGACCTTTATAGTTGAGAGGATAAGACCTTTACACTGGAGAGGATAAGACCTTTATAGTTGAGAGGATAAGACCTTTACACTGGAGAGGATAAGACCTTTATAGTTGAGAGGATAAGACCTTTATATATTGGAGAGGATAAGACATTTATATATTGGAGAGGATAAAACCTTTATAGTTGAGAGGATAAGACCTTTATATATTGGAGAGGATAAGACATTTATATATTGGAGAGGATAAAACCTTTATAGTTGAGAGGATAAGACCTTTACACTGGAGAGGATAAGACCTTTATAGTTGAGAGGATAAGACCTTTACACTGGAGAGGATAAGACCTTTATAGTTGAGAGGATAGGAACTTTATAGTTGAGAGGATATGACCTTTATAGTTGAGAGGATATGACCTTTACATTGGAGAGGATAAGACCTTTACACTGGAGAGGATAAGACCTTTATAGTTGAGAGGATATGACCTTTATAGTTGAGAGGATAAGACCTTTATAGTTGAAAGGATATGACCTTTATAGTTGAAAGGATATGACCTTTACATTGGAGAGGATAAGACCTTTATAGTTTAGAGGATAAGACCTTTACACTGGAGAGGATAAGACCTTTATAGTTGAGAGGATAGGAACTTTATAGTTGAGAGGATAAGACCTTTACATTGGAGAGGATAAGACCTTTATAGTTTAGAGGATAGGAACTTTATAGTTGAGAGGATAAGACCTTTATAGTTTCTCGAGAGGATATGACCTTTATAGTTGAGAGGATATGACCTTTACATTGGAGAGGATAAGACCTTTATAGTTGAGAGGATAAGACCTTTACACTGGAGAGGATAAGACCTTTATAGTTGAGAGGATAGGACCTTTATAGTTGAGAGGATAGGAACTTTATAGTTGAGAGGATATGACCTTTATAGTTGAGAGGATAGGAACTTTATAGTTGAGAGGATATGACCTTTATAGTTGAGAGGATAAGACCTTTATAGTTGGGAGGATAAGACCTTTACACTGGAGAGGATAAGACCTTTATAGTTGAGAGGATAAGACCTTTATAGTTGAGAGGATATGACCTTTATAGTTGAGAGGATATGACCTTTATAGTTGAGAGGATATGACCTTTATAGTTGAGAGGATATGACCTTTACATTGGAGAGGATAAGACCTTTATAGTTGAGAGGATAAGACCTTTACACTGGAGAGGATAAGACCTTTATAGTTGAGAGGATAAGACATTTATAGTTGAGAGGATATGACCTTTATAGTTGAGAGGATAAGACCTTTATAGTTGAAAGGATATGACCTTTACATTGGAGAGGATAAGACCTTTATAGTTGAGAGGATAAGACCTTTACACTGGAGAGGATAAGACCTTTATAGTTGAGAGGATAAGACCTTTATAGTTGAGAGGATATGACCTTTATAGTTGAGAGGATAAGACCTTTATAGTTGAGAGGATATGACCTTTATAGTTGAGAGGATATGACCTTTACATTGGAGAGGATAAGACCTTTACACTGGAGAGGATAAGACCTTTATAGTTGAGAGGATAAGACCTTTATAGTTGAGAGGATATGACCTTTATAGTTGAGAGGATATGACCTTTATAGTTTAGAGGATAAGACCTTTATAGTTGAGAGGATAGGAACTTTATAGTTGAGAGGATAAGACCTTTACATTGGAGAGGATAAGACCTTTATAGTTTAGAGGATAGGAACTTTATAGTTGAGAGGATAAGACCTTTATAGTTTCTCGAGAGGATATGACCTTTATAGTTGAGAGGATATGACCTTTACATTGGAGAGGATAAGACCTTTATAGTTGAGAGGATAAGACCTTTACACTGGAGAGGATAAGACCTTTATAGTTGAGAGGATAGGAACTTTATAGTTGAGAGGATATGACCTTTATAGTTGAAAGGATAGGAACTTTATAGTTGAGAGGATATTACCTTTATAGTTGAGAGGATATGACCTTTATAGTTGAGAGGATAAGGCCTATATAGTTGAGAAGATAAAGACCTTTATAGTTGAGAGGATATGAACTAATGCTTGTATTATAAACATATATTCTGACAGTGTTAATGTAATAAAAGGAAAAACTAGTCTTAGTTTTCTTTGATAATTCCTACAGATGGCAATGAAGAAGGTAGTACAGTCTCTACTACTGTAGCTGATAAGAGTGAGTAATCTATAAGTGTTAAATGTTATCAACGATATTACACAGTGCTGTAGTCGAGTTCCCGTTGTTTGAGTCTGAGTCCAAAATGCTATTAGGAAAGTTAATCAAGAAGAGGGCACTATTTCTGGATGACCGGAACCACCATTACAGACTTGAACAAGACTATAATCCTGACATGCAGGGTTAAAACAAACAGGGTCTGTGGTTGATATGCAAGAGCCACAGGCAACGCATGCATCAAGAGATACAATTCAGACATCAGAATTTCCCGTTTTCTAAAACCCTGAATTCCGTTTTCTAAAACCCTCAATTCCTTTTTTTACCGGTGTTATCTTTTAACCATTTCCATGATAACAACATTGTGAATTCAAATTGAAAAAAACCCAATAAATATGACACAACTACCCACTTAACGCTCAAATTTAAAAAAATGGAAGTCCATCTGATGCATAAAAACCTTCTTGAGGATATTGTCTCACTCGAAGGTCTGGTGATAAGGTTTCATTGTGAAGTTTTCTTGACAGCAATGCCTTCCGTTTGGTCGCCATTTTGACACACTGCTGGAACCGACGGAGTGTGAGCGGGTACAACACCCAGATTCTATTCATTTGTGCTTATATGGCCGGATATCAGCACAGTTCATGGCACTGTCGTCTGGAACCCTGTGCTTTGCATAGCTAAGCATGTACAAAGTGGAATGCTGGCAAACAACACACAGACTGAAATACGTGTATGTAGCCCACCTTGCTGGGTGCGGAGATGATGCCGACCCGCTCTTTAAATTTTGTTTTTGTTGGTTCTCGATTTTATTTTAGACATTATTTAAATCTATCATTTCGATTTCTGTTGAATTATGATTTTTTTTTTCTCCGTGAAATTGGATCGATTCCGTGTTCTACACCAATTTCCGCGATTCCGTCCGTGTTCACCGCGATGCGGAAAATTCTGAAGTCTGACAATTTCTTTTTCTTTTATTAATTATGGATGATGTACATGGGCACCATGGAGGCAGCTAAAGTTGCATGTTTTCCCTGGGTTTTGTTTTCTTTCTTGGTCTTAAGCAGGTCTTGAGCGGAGTCAGCTAGAGTACCAGGGTCTCGAGTCAAAGTCTGAGTCAAAGTGCTCCATGACTGAGTCCAAGTCCCAGCCCAAACAAAAATGAACTTGAGTCTGAGACCAGGCCTCGAGTCCTCCACTGCTGGAGGTCTCGAGGCCCGGTCTCAGACTCAAGTTCATGTACATCATGTATCTAGGTCAGCAATCCAGCATGGTTTACATGAGTAACATAGATTCCAAGCACTTCACTATATCAGTGTTTCATTAAGGTTTACAACTTGAGTGTTTAAAGCACTAAGTGTGCAAGATGGTAGTGCCATCAAAGTTGGGCATTGTCTTATATTAAATTCACTCACATTCAAAATAAGTATTTTATGGAGAATCCTTATATCCGCATTAACTGCACTGCTAGCTCATTGCTATTGACATTAGGGAAATTTTTTCTCACTTGACTTGATTTATTGAATTGGTGAGTTTATGTGATTATCATAGTCTTATCAAAAGTGAAACGTCCCAGAGGACAGATGTACATAGAGGTTTGTTATTGCCAAGTTTTACCTGCACTAAAGGTGTCCTTTCACTTCAGTAAGTTTATGGTTCAACCGTATTTCTTCAAAGGGACATATTGACCTGATGATGTACTTTTGGTGTTATAGGTAAGGAGAATGAGAGGCCTTCGATGATTCGTACAAGGTCACTCTTTGCAGAGTCTTCAGGACATGTGATGGATGCTAAGTTCATTGGTAATCTAGGCAGATACCTGAATGTAAGTTGCTAAAACTTGGTGAACAGAGAGATGTATCCAAGTCTGTCCACCTGTATCCAAGTCTGTCCACCTGTATCCAAGTCTGTCCACCTGTATCCAAGTCTGTCCACCTGTATCCAAGTCTGTCCACCTGTATCCAAGTGTATCACCCTGTATTCAATTTTACTATACCTCATACATATTCATGACCGAGAGTCGAATTCTCACTGGTCCATTCAACATCACGTGCCAGGTGCTATTTTTGCTGTTACCCCCAAGCGGGCACGCGAGTTCACGCACATGGTAAGTACGCATAACAAGTAGACTGTTACCCGGGCAGCCCGTGTGATAGTCTACTTGTCATGCGCTTTATGATCGTGGAACTGTTCCCCGGGTGCTGTACGCATGCGCGAACATCGCCCTAGCGACATCCAACACATGAAAAGATGGCGGCACCTGTACGTTTTCCGGAGCTCAATGATGACTCACTAGAGAATATCGTGGACAGCAAAGATGCCTTCTCCACAAAAAGGATTATCCGCAATGCCGTAGAAATCCTGAGAACATACTGCACTGCAAAACACATGAACATTTCAGCGGTAGAGGAGTATTCTTCTCCTGAGTTGAACACATTTCTCCGAAGATTTTATGCGGAGGTGCGTACTACACAGGGAAACTTCTACGCCAAGAAGTCGATGCAGGTATTGAAGCTTGGTTTGCAAAGACATTTTAACAAACTCCGTCAGATTGACATTGTAAAAGACGAAGCATTTGGCGATGCCAATGTCATGTTTCACAGCATGATGGTTAAACTGAAAAATTAAGGCAAGGGTGCTGCTCAACACAAAGAACCTATTCATAACGAGGATATGGAGAAAATTCAAAACTGTGACGCTCTTGATCAAAAAACACCACTGGGCCTTCAGAATAAAGTTTTCATAGACATAATGCTGCATATGTGTAACAGAGGTCGCGAAAATCTCCGTGAAATGGCCAAAGACGACTTTGATATTAAAACTGATGCTGCTAATCGGCGTTATGTCTGTAGAACCAGAGATCGTCTGACCAAAAATCATCGTACTGACGACGATACTAGTAATGGAGGTAGAATGTATGAAACATTAGACAACCCGCAACGGTGTCCTGTGCTCTCATTTGAGAAGTATGTATCTGTTCTCAACACAAACTGTGAGGCTTTTTGGCAACGCCCAAAACAAAAACTCCTTGTTGACAGCAATGTTTGGTACGACAACATGCCTCTGGGGAAAAACAAGCTCTTCAACAAAATGAAAGACATCACTGCAGGCAAAATGTTCAAAACATTACACCAATCACTGTCTACGAGCAACAGGCGTCACTATTCTAGATGCTGCTGGATGTGAGGCCTGCCACATCATGACTGTGTCAGGACATCGGTCAGGACATCGGTCAGAAACAAGTATCAGGAGTTACAGCACAACTGGTGAGGATGAGAAACGCAAAATGAGCCAAATTCTGTCTGCAAAAACTTGCCCAAACTTTAATACGACGCTAGATCTAGCTGCATCCTTGTGTTTAAATGAATCAGATCAGATTCAGTAAGTTTTTGTGTAGAAATAAAATAAGAAGTTCATGAAAAAACTTATCCTGGATGCAATTTATTTCACAGTCGTCATTTCCGCGGGCTCCTATTAATATTGTACCGGTAACTGAATATGTATGAGGTATCGGGAACTAGTTTGTCAACTTCCAATACCTCGGGGAGCTACATTGTAATATCGACTGTTCACCCTCAAACCATGTGATATTTGTACACTACTGTATCCACCTATATTCAAGTCTGTCCACCTGTATTGAACTTTGAAGTCTATCGCCCTGTATTCAAGTCTGTCCACCTGTATTCAAGTCTATCCACCTGTATTGAACTTTGAAGTCTATCACCCTGTATTCAAGTCTATCGACCTATATTCAAGTCTACCCACCTGTATTCGCGTCTACCCACCTGTATTCGCGTCTACCCACCTGTATTGAACTTTGAAGTCTATCGCCCTATATTCAAGTCTATCGACCTGTATTCGCGTCTATCCACCTTTATTCAAGTCTATCCACCTGTATTCGCGTGTAACATTTGACTCGTCCCTATTCATGACCAGTCGCATTAACACAATTTGTAGAAGAGGTATGTTCCACTTGTTCCAAAATTTGTGGCGTATTCGCTGGTTCCTAAATAGGGATGCGTGTCATAATGATATTATATTATTCAGCTTATGATATGTATGTTTGTATTTTGTTTTACTTATTCAAGTGTCGAATTGTTTTCTTTGTGAGGCATTGTGATCTTTGTACAGAGCACCATATAAATTGTACTCATGTGGGATGGCATTTTTATCATTAAAAAGGGATTCAAGGTATTCCAGAAGAATGTCTTTCGAAGTGGAGACAAAATTTAAAAAATTCTGAATTGTTTTCAGCACAGGGTTGTTTGATGTTTGTATTATTGCATTGATTCTCATTACAGCATAGCTGCGATCCCAACTTGTTTGTACAGAGTGTATTTGTAGACTCTCACGATCTTCGCTTCCCATGGGTTGCATTCTTTGCAAAAAGGTAAAGTATGTCTGCATGTTAAATTCATTATTGAAGTCATGTTAGTTTGATTGCAGAGCAAGGACCTATACAAACAACCACATACATGTACTATTAGTTATCACACAAGCACGAGTGGAATACAAACAAATATAGCGCTTCTGTATCCCATATCCAACGAGGCAGAAGGCCAAGTTGCATTAGCAGGGATGAGATCATGACAAAATTAAAAAGTCCGAAATTTGTACATAACAACTTTGGAATGATGTTTTTGCAGTAACACAACCAAATTTACATCAACAAATCTGCATAATATTCGTGTGCTGTTTAATAGAAGTCGACATTTATCATAATGTTAACATTCCATGGACCTGAACTTTGAACTTGAGTTGAGTGCACTACACAGATCAACCACTACACAGCTAACTTGATGCACAGCTTAAAATTGGGCAAGAGCTCAGTAACACAGTGTGATGCAATATAGGTTCATATCACACCTCTTGTTGCTATGGGTTGACCAATCAGAATCAAGGATTCAAGTTTGCTCGAAGATAAATGTATTTACAGGTATCATCAATATGTGCACATGTGTTCATTATGTGTTCAATTTCATTGTATTTTTCAACCATTTATAATTTATTTGCAGTCAATTACTGGTGCACATACAATACAAACATTCATGCATGTTCCCTGCTGGTACCCATGCCAAAATTGACTAGTCTTTCGAGTTTGACACCAGTGTAAACTATTTCCAGCTAGAAATGTATGAGAGTTTGCTCTGGTAAAGCCTGAAATCTATTTTCAAACTGAGACAAATAACCATGTATGAGAAAATACTTATTTTTCAAGAAAAATTAGGTTGTTCAATTCGTTGTACGTGTGCCAGTCCACAGAATGCCTGAAGATCCTACATTGTATAGACCACACTGATTCATGTTATAACTTATGTATTATTTCTTACAGACATGTGCGAGCTGAAACTGAACTGACCTGGGATTATAATTATGATGTTGGTAGTGTACCTGGGAAGTCCTTGATATGCCTGTGTGGTTCAACAGAATGTAGAGGAAGGTTACTTTGAGTAGATAGTCTGCTTATGAAGGTATCAACACCTCCAAAATGTATCAATATTCCCATGCAAAAGAAGTCTGGAATTCACAGAGATGGTACACCATTGGTTTCGAGTCACATACAGCGAAAACAAATTAGTTTTGACAATTTTAAAATTCTTTATTCAAAGTTTTTATAATGTAATAAACCACAAGAGAAACTGACTGGGTAAATTTGTAATTATTTGGGGTTCAACAAAGAAAAATTTACGAAAGCGGGACTTGAACTGCTCTAGTCAACTTTTCTCTGCTCCAAACAGATGATCATGTTTTTGAAATGGAATAACATGGTTACATGTTTTGTTATAATATAGCCTCACAGCCACCTTTCCATGTTTACAGAAAATCTTGTTTGAAGTTGAACTATATTTTACAACATGTCTGGGGTTATTTCTTTTATCCAGAGAAGATTATTTGGGCAGTCTTTGTAGTGTTTTGAATTAAAAATTCAAATCCTAGAAGTGGAAGCAAATAATGGTTACTTACTATGAAAGTTCTCATGCTACAGGTCTACTGTATACATAAACAATAACACTGGGATTAGCATGTTACTTGTTAAAGAACACATTGACTTATTGATGTGATGAGGGAGTACAATTGGCTGTAGAGAATGTGAGGAAAATAAGAGCTTATTCCAGTTTGGGGTCATCATGCAGAGCGAATTTTGTTTCTTTATAAATGCAATGATTAGCATTCCCCCAAAATATTGAAGGACAGAACACCCAGGGCACTCAGAAACAGTTCATTTAGCCATTTTACACGAAACACTTATTTCAATGTTGAGTGCTTTGTCCACACTGAGAAAGAAAATTAGCCGGGAACTGCAAAAATGATATGTATTCTGTAGGGAAACAAGAAGTCAATGGTTGCATGAATCCAAAGCTATCATACTGCTGTATCATTTCTCCAGAAAAACATAATTTGGGCAGTTCGGTCACAAAGTACTCAGTAGTGATAATCCCAACACTACCGAGTACTTTGTTACCTTAATTCCCTCTAATTACTTCAAAGGGGAACCTTTTAGGGCTTAATGTAACATTTAGAATGAAGTATTTGAGTCTTTGTGCAACAATTGTGAAATGAAAGTCAAGAGCTTTCAAGTTTCTTGCATAGATCTAAACACAAACCATGCTCAGTACATTCCCTATGGACCTGTGAAAAATCTTCAAGCCAGTCTGTACCAAATAAGATTGGTTTGTGATTCAGTTTCATTACCTTTGGAACACAACCTTCATTTGTTAACCATAACAAATCAGTCATAGGGACAGCTTTTTGATGCACCTACATGTACTCATGGTTTTATGAAATTGGAAACGTTGTCATATTGTACAACGATAAATAAGCATGTATTGTGACTGCATTGAATGACACTTTCAATACTGGCATGGCAGTTACATTGCATGCAGGAATATGTTGCACAATTAGAATCCCTTGGTTTACTTCTTAAATTGTTGACATCATTAAAGGGAGTGAACACCTTCGGTAATTACTCCAAAAAATGAATGACCATAAAAACTTAGTTGGTAAAGAGCACTGGAGAGCTGTTGATTTTATAAAAAAATTGTTAGAAAAGACACCCTTTGAAGTAAAGTAGTTTTAGAGAAAGACATAATTTTCCACCCAAAAAAATGAGTCTGAGAAAGGCTTCAGTTCTCAGACATCTGAAAGTACACAATTCTATGCAACGAGGATGTTTTTTCCCCATTATTTTATTGCAACTTGATCACCAAGTGAGGATATTGGTCTTTGAAAATTACCAAAAGTATATCCTACCTTTAATGTATTACATGTATCATATAAGACCAGTTTTGTTATTGTATAAACCACTAGTTTTGTTTTATGTTGAAAAGATTAGCAGCGAGATTACCTATGGCCGTAACATGTATAGGCAGTGTTTTGTAATGTTTTCACTTTTTTAAAAAGAAAAGATGTTGGTTGTGCGTGGTTATGATTGTTTTTAATGGATCGGTCGATTAAAAAGGAAATTATAACTGAGTTGAGTTAAATCACATTCATTTGTTTCATTTTCCAGTGCACCAAAAACCTCTTAATTAATTTTGGAAAGAGAGATAGCCATAAAAAATGAAAGACAATAGAAAGAGGCATTGGTCGAGAGCTTTGTGGAATATGTTCCAACAAGAATCATATTTTATATTTTCAAAGGGTTAACATTTTGTCACAGACAAATACAGTTTATTGAAGATACAACTTGCTCCAAGTATTCTCTTGTTGGTCAGAGTTAGTGAATTCTTAAACAACACAAACATTTCATTACTTTAAAATACACCTGACATGGTTAAAGAGTTAAGTCAAAGTAAATTTATTTGTTTGTCTTAAAGGGTGTGTACAACATTGTAATTGCCAAAGACCTGTATCCACACTTGATGTGACCTTACATGAAACAACAAACCTGTGAAAGTTTAAGCTAAATCGGTCTACGGAGTCGTGAGAAAACAGTGAAAACCCCCCTTATGTGTTTTAACTTCTTTTCAAACATCAGAATTTATCCTGCAGGATAAATACTATTATTTTACTAATTTCCTAAAAAACTATGGCATTTCAAGCAAAACTATTTCAAGGGAAGTTTTCCACCATGACCATCTTTATACCATGTAAGTTATGTGCAAATCTGTGAACATTTATATTTTCATTCTTACCAATGTTGTACACGCCCTTTAACTTGCATTCATTTGTCATAATTGTGAGCAAAGTGCATGGACTATGCAGCCATAATAGAGAACACAAAGCCATGCAATCCAGCAATACCAAAGTGAAATAATACATTTAATATAGGTTTTCCCGGCCAATTTCAACAAAAATCCAATCATTTTAACACCCGGCTCATTGAATGTCGTTTGAAAATGATTACTCCGTTGAATCAGCATTCAATAGTAAAAAGGAGTAATTCAATTTCACATTCATTAGTCAATTCAATCAAGATCATTCTATTTCAATAGGCCGCAAGTCTCATTCAATTTCGTGAAATCCAGCAGCAAGAGCTGGTCAATCATTCAATTTCATTAATGAGCAAACATTTTCCCAGTGTTTGCATTCAAATTCTATGTTGTGCTTTCTGATTCGTATATAAAGGCAAATACTTTGAGGAAAATGAATTTCTACACTAATATGATTACAGCCAAACTTACATGCCGAGATGTCTGGCACGTCAGAACATTGAAGGTTAAAGAAACCAACTTCGGATACAATATAAACGAATAGAAGAAATAAATAAAACAGAAAAGGAGAATGACCTGTGAACAAAATTCACAGGAAATCAACACATTTTGTAATGACTCCTTATTTTTACATAAACTACTAATTTGACATGGTCCTACATGTACATATGTATGTAACATTAACATAAATACAAGGGCAAACAATCTCAAGGTTATAGCAAAAGATTTAGTTTTCATTTCAAACTTATCAGGTACATCCTTAATTTTAACGGTAAAAAATAAAGCAAACAAAACAACATTGCAATTAAGACAAGACACAGTATTTAAGTGAAATGTAATAACACGGAAACGCCTTTTAAAACTGTTACTGAAGTGCCGGTAATGGACCTTTTGTTGGCTTACTACATGTATCATAACTTAATTTTAATTTGAACGCACAAGTTGAAATTCATTGCCCATAAACGAAAAAGAAAACACAAGCGACCAACACATTCATATGCGCTTCGATAAGTCTTGATTGGATTTCATCAATTGTAAATACATGTACATGTAGGTAGTAGAAACTTAAGAATGGTCAAAGTGTAGTCTTGATTGCCTATAAATGAAATAGAATGACTGAAACGAATCTGAATTAGAATTAGAATTAGAAATCGAAATCATGTGTGCACAAAAACGAAATTGAATGCATTACATGTAATAGCTAAAAAGAAACCCTAGTTTGAGTGGATTAGGGGGAAACATGTGAATTCGAAAACATGTTAACCCTTTCAATACCGCATTTTTTATAGGGGTCACACTGCTGTGTACCGCATTTTTTCACACACACACACAAAAAAAGCAACATGCAGTGTTCACATTTTTTCAATCTTGATTTTCTGTGTGAAGACATATTTTTGTGGAAAAACTTTATGCATACAATTTGTAGCTTATGAAATTACCTTTTATATGATGTCAAATTTGTATACATTATCTTTATGTCCTTTGTCACCTCGATCGGCACGAATGGGTCAAGGCCCGCCGGGTCCACGCCCAAGCCCACGGCGTTGAACGGGTGCCGTGCTCGGTCCAGCTACCGGTATATCGTCAGGATAGTTGTCATAATTGAACGTGCCTGGCGACGAAACATCACGAGTTTCATCTGAATCTTCACTAGGTTCTTCTTCAGATATTTCCGAGTCCAATTCGGAGTCACTTACGACAAATATTTCAACCAAAACCTCCAGGTCACGAACAGCCATGATGGTGATTTTTTGTCGGAAAAACGGAAGCGTGAAATCTTTAAGTACTGCTGCATGCAATGTAATTTTTCTCGGAATATCGTAATGGCGACCCCCTATACAATACACACCATTGTGAAGCTCGATAAACAAGCTACCCGTCTATATAAAGGTCAACAGCAGAGGGCGCCAAACAAAATAATTACAGGCTCTCAAACGCCGCTGCTTTTTGTGTCGAGTAAACTCGACATTGGTACAGAAGCACTACACGACGCACTGTCAAGTAAACTCGACAATGGTATTGAAAGGGTTAATGAAATTGATTGTATTTTTGCTGAAATTGACTGTGAAAACCTGTAGTACAATTTTAACTTTCCATAATGTCCAATGAGTGGTTGAGAAGCTACCAAACTATCCTACTCTTTTTTGTTAAAATGTTATTTGACACAATATATGCTACTGACACATGGACATGTTTACTTAGCCCTTCTGATAGTGTAAGGCTGTGGCTGCACATGTATGCAAATTTAGAGAGAGTTGACCATTTCAGCGATCCTGCCATATTGTTAAGCACAACCTCAGAATCTGTCTTGACTCTTAAGACTTAAAAGGATGCACATGAAAGAGACTAAAAATTGTAACAATTATTAACATGATTGGTGCAAACTCAGAAGAATGGCAAGTTTACTTCTTAATTAAAAGACATCTGTATTGACCTATTTCAAGATGCACAGTGCACCATGTACATCACGCATCTACATGTATCCTGTCCTCCATTTTGGGAGTCCAAATGTACCCAAAGGAATGACTCCCCAAATTGCGGAAACAGTTAACATGTATTGTGCAGAGGCCTGTTCCATGTCATGCAAGGGGTCAATACATAAGTACATGTACCTTACACTAATCAAAGAAGCACATCAGAGGCTCATTAGATATTACATGGATTAGAAGCTTACAAGCAATCAACCATGAACACAAAGAGGACAGTAATCTATGACCAACAAAAAGACTAATTACAATGAATTGGAGAAAGAATGGTGAACTTAATGTTAAAATACAGGTTTAGAATAAATTAAGTGAATAAATAAGTGGTTAAGGTCTGGCTCTTGCTAGAACCAGAACTGAAGCAATTAACCATTAAGGCTTTTAAGTTTAGTTTAGTAAACAAAAGGTTTGTTGGATGCCACTTATCCATTATTAAAGATAAGAGATTGCATTTAGTTAATCATAAGCTAAACTACAATTAGGTAAATAACTGAAATAATTTAAAATCAGACTGACCAGGGCTCAAATTTTACACTGGACCGCAGGCCCAAGACCAGTGATTTTAGCCTCTGGCCAGTAAACTCTTGACCAGACAAGTACGGTGGTCTTGTGTTTTTCAAATGAACACCTAAATGTGTATTGTCATTTATTATTTTCAAATGTTGACTTTGAGTCTGATAAATGTCTTTCAATTCTGTTGAGAATTGATGTATACTTACCCATAACACAAAAAAGACTAATCTTCTCTTAGTCCTTGTTCAAATAAGAATAGTTATAATGTTAAGCTGTGAAGAAAGTTCTCTAAAGAACGAATCTGGTCTTGTAAAATAAATTCTGGTCCGGTAAACAATTTGAGCTACAGGCCCTGCAGTCTTGTGGAATTTTATCCCAAATTCGAGCCCTGCTAACCGTTTTTTTAAACAGCAATACTCTTCATCACAATATACAAAACAAACCACAAACGTTTGCAACGAAACAGTGCAAGCATTTGTGATAAAATTTGAAGTCACGGGATGTCACAGGATACTGAAACAGTAACGTGTACTGTATGCTACTCAACAGACCTTTTTGGGACTTCAAATAGTTATGTGGCATAAGGTTACCTGCTTTTCTTATGACTAAAAGTCAAATCATCCAATAGTTTATAAATATCCATCATAATTTTGCAATTTAAAAACATGATTTGGGCATTAACTGAGATTTTAACATCAGATTAAATATGATCTACTATTTATGTTGCTAGGGTCATCTTTGGAATACCCTTGCAGTTGCACATGACTGCACATCTTGCAGAGGAATATCAAATGCAATATCAGCCCAACAATTGGACACCTCTTCAAAATCATAGAGATCAAATTGGGAGCTGAGCTGCATCGGTATATTAAGACCCATTTCATGTACACCACACCACATACCACATAAATACAATCTGCCACCAGGATGGTAACTCACTGCAGAACAGAATCTCAATAGACTTGGTAATGGGACTCTCTTAGACCATGTATTGCTCTCTGGTCTAAATGACTCTACATTGACGGTTGGAACCTCTGAGCTACTCTGTGCTAGGAAGCCTCCAATCAACCAGATTTCTGAACCATTTGTTGTACAAGCGACTTGTAACCGTGGTGTTGGCATGGGTGGAAGGGTAGCAACCCAAGTATCAGTTTGAGTGTGATAACTCATGGTACGACTTCCAGAAAACAAGTAGATCATATTGTGATAAGCAGCTGCACTGAAATCTATAACATTTCGAGGCATTGAACTTGCAAACTGCCATTCATCTCTAGCTGGGTCATACCATTCCACACTTCTTAATATCTCCCAATCATTCAATCCTCCTAATGCAAAAATATTTCCATTAATAGCAACAAGGGAGAAACTAGATCGTCCTTGTAACATGGGGGAAATTTCAACCCACTTTGCTTGTACATGATTGTAGCGAAACACACTTTTCTCACGATAGTCATCCGTAGCCAGATACATGTCATTGGTATCTGTGACAGCTAGCTTGGCTCCAAAGGTACGGCACACTGGTGGCAAGTCAATAAAAAAACTTGCTTTGGATGGTGGATGGTAACAACATAAAGTGTGCTCTCTATTTGAACGCCCCATCAATAGTAAGACATTCTGAGCAGTCATACCTAAACGTTGTTCTGGTCTTTGTTTGACTTCAGTCAAATCATGTTTGAGTTTGACCTCTTCCTTCATCTTCTTGATAACATCTTTAAGTATGCACTTCATTTCTTGTGTTGTATTCACTTCTATCAATCCTTGCAATGTCCCACAAGGAATCTGTTGTAAGCGGATGCTTTGTAGTAAGGTTGGCAAGTGCACTGATCTTGTGACAGAATCCCAGTGTACCCATTTCAGAACCATTTTGAGTACAACATCTTCAGATGGAGCATTGAGTTTATTACTTTGTACTAGGTCCTGCATAACATCCAGACTAGCATGAACTAACTGAGGCTCCATAATCACATCCTGTTTTAAAACAAATAAAATACAGAGTGAATCATACAGGTTTATTTGTTTCACTGTGGCATGGCGAGAATTTTTTATTGAAGAACAAATTCAAATTTTTGTTTGCCTCAATTTAGCACACCTGTGAAATAGTGGCACCTAAACAGATGTAAAATTTTTTCAAGAATTTGAATAGCGCATGTGATTGTAAAAAAAACACCTTAATATATAAAGAGCTTTCATCCCCAATGGACTCATCCCACTGGAGTTTTACATACACCCCCATGGACTCATCCCACTGGAGTTTTACATACACCCCCATGGTATTTGTTTAATTTAATTGTTTCATTATAGGGCTTATTAATTTCTATTTCAAATTCAAACCCTACCTGGATATAAAACCCAAGGTTCAAAAAAATGTTGATTTGCACAGTCTATTGGTCATGGAGTTAACCAACTCTATGTGGATGACAATGAAAACACTTGATTTATCACCAGTACACTAGAATGCTAATACCTACTTCTAGAAACTATAATGCTCCCCCATAAGCCTTATAGGGTTCTAACATTTTGGGCCTCCGTAACGCTATACGTTTTAAAAATGGTCATTGATAGATCAACATTTGCGTGAACGGAGCCTGTGTGCCGCGATGAAGAGGCAAGGTATTTTGTAACACCCCTTTTCACGGAATGGTTGGTCCGACCATTCGTGTTCGTAATGCATTGACAGCAAAACAACCGTGAGTATTGCGTGGTAAATTTCATTTTTTGAAGATGTTTTTGCATGTAACTCAACAAAAAGGCCTCACAAGCATTGTGAATGTATATTAAGTGTGTTGGGAAAGTTTTAGTTGTGTAGTACAAAGGAAACTGAAGTTATTGCTGGCTAAAGACCAGAAAATGTTGATCTATCAATGACCATTTTGAAAACATATAGCGTTACGGAGGCCCAAAATGTTAGACCCCTATAAGGCTCTAGTTTCTAGAAGTAGCTAACACCATACAATTCAAGAGAAAGGCAAGCTCGCCACCATTGCTGATGACTATCCTCGCCATGCCTCTGTTGTGCAAAACGTGTTCGGTTACCATACACAGTTCATGCAGCCCGCTGTATGCACTGAAGCTGCAGATCACAATAAAAAACATGCCATATTTGTAAGGCGCACTATTTTGATGAGCTGCCTACCTACCGTTCCATTTTAGCAAATTTTGTGTTTTTGTAAGGGTACACAATTTAAGATGCCACAGGGAATGACGCGGTTCAACAAGCAATATAGGAACTCCTCATTTTCTGTTTAAGTCTATGACAAGTACACTAGTATTATTACATCGGTGATGTTTGGGAAATCAACTTATTTTCATCCAGGATGCTAGTGTAAAATTTAAGTGAAAGTCATCTTATGCTAGGATCTAACCTTGGTATGAACTAGTATAGAAATTCTTTTCTGTTTCGCCATTGCTGGGATGCTGGCAGTGCAAGGTTTATATGCGAAGTAAGTGTCATCCTCAACGATTTACACAATTTTCCCGACAGGACAGCATGACATAATGATACAGAACATATTATTAGTTATTTAAAACTAAACAGAAAGTGAATACTGAAAATCTAATAAATACAATCTTGCTGATGTGATGCATTTTAAGCCGACCAGTTTCCATGTCTATCGCACTAAAACTTACCTATTGTCTGCGCCATTTTCAGGATTCAGTTTACAGTTTTAAGTTGCAAATACTTATGGTCAATATTCTACATCATTTCGCCATGCTGTCCTGTCTGGGAAATTGTGTAAATTGTTGAGCAAGACACCTTATTCACATAAAAAGTTAAAAAGACAACGGATTTCTAAAATGTTGTGCTACTGTGATAGTGTTTAGAGTTCAGTTGATTTATTGATTTATAATCAATGGTTGAAGGGCCGAGTTCAACCATTTTGCCTGACGGGACACCATACATTTCTCCTCCCCCTGGATTTGGTTGGTTCGACAAAATTCTCCAACCAGTGGTTAAGCCAGTTTTGACCACCCTTCCGATGTGTGGTTTTGACCCACAACCAGACGAAGGAGGAGGAGGAGCCTGCTGAGGAAAGAGCCTGCTTGAGACAGTGAAGGATCTTCTTGGAGAGATCGTTGGTTAGCAGCAACAACAAGGAGAACTGTTGCTGAGATTGCAGATGCAAATGGATGGTCATCAGCGCCAGAGGGGTAGTTCTGCTTGGTGCAGTAAAGTTTCCCGAAGTTGCCAGAAGCCAATGGTGACAGTTTAATGGCCAGTCCACACCAACAACAGTTTATTATAGTCCGTCAGGCAGATTCAGAACCAGCAGTAGAGGACGCAATCCTGCCTACTCCTCCCCCTGACGTGAAGTCAGCCCAACTTAAAGACACAGTCATCTCAAGAGTCATTGAATGGAAATCTTCTGGTGAAAGAAAGCCCAGCCCTCATCAGCTGAAAAGGGAGCCAGAAGCAATAAGGAGGCTGGTACATGTATGGGACAGCCTGATGGTGAAGAATGGAGTGCTTTGCTATATAAGCAACCCGACAGTGGAGTATAGATAACACTCATTACCTGGAAGTTCTGCCCAAGTCATTGAGGTGGCCACATACATGTAATATAATGGGGTTTCGGGGAGATTATGCGTATTGTCCGACATAGTTATTTTGGGCCTTGATTTTTGTATAGTTGATTTCTTTTAAAGTTTTTGCTGTAATTTCATGGTAGTTTTCATTTTTGTATTTTTTAACATGGTTGAGGACAACAATGAGTTTAAGTAGTGGCGAGTGTGACAGGTGTAGAAAGACCACTGTTCTGTAGAAAGACCTATAGTGTTTATGTTACAGTTAATTACCCTTCTTTAACTATTAATATTTCCAACTTAATCTCTTCTAGCACCCTGAGGGGGTACAAGTTAATTTCTTACGAATGTTCTGTAGTAAACAACCCTCCTGCTTAATCCTTGGTTGTGTGGTTAGTCACCCCTGTACAGTGTAATTATAATATAGTTTGCTTCAGATAGCAGCCTGGCAGCGCAAGGGGAACACTCCACATTTCTGTGTTCTCCCACCATCACCTATTTCTTCAATTTTATGTACCAGTTTCGCCTGTTTCGAGTCAATACTACTTTGGACTCGGTTTTAAAGCCATTTTGATTTTAATCTGTGACTTACTTTGGCACTGCTGTTTTTAGTGGTTTCTATATAAATTCTTTTGCAGATTCTGGGTTTAGTTCAATAGTGTTACTATTGGTCTTGGTTTAGAGTTCACTTGATTTATTGCTGTATTTCAATCACTGGGTTTTGCTTTTGGTCATTGCTTTATAATCAATAAAGTTATTTTGTATTTTTTGCTTGTTGAGAATTTACCTACATTTTGAGTCGCTGTCCCACTTCTTGCATTTCCTCGCGTCTTTACCCTATTCGATCCTGTTTTTCTGAAGTGAGTTTCCCCAGTGTTTAGTTTTATTTAGTTTATTCGGGTGATCAATTTTTCCGGGTTACACTACCCGTGTCCCAGCAGCGACGGCGTGTATGGTTTGGTCTATAGGCCCATGCCGTTGTTCTTCCAATGCAGGACTATCTGTAGATATGACAACTGAGATCAACTTGAATGCTGTTTTTCTACAGTCTGTGATAGGAGGGTTAATCTAAAGCTGTAATCTTACCTGGATATGATAATTGAGATAATCCCATGCTGCTTCTTTCAGGCTTGCACAGCAATAAATACAAGCCAATTGATACATATCAACACAGTTGATAACATGAAGGTTTTTCTCCATGTATTCAGCACAGAAGTGAATGACAGGAGCCACTTGTAAGAGATTGGCAACACCAAACACACTCTGCACACAGTCATTGTTGAGGCTCAAAGCTCCTGTATACGCAAACTCTAATATCAGTTTTAATGAAGTAGAATCCATATCTTGAAGAGCAATTACATCACACCGTGATTCCTACAATATAAAAAAGGCATGTTACATGTATAATGTTAATGTAATGTGATATCATCAGCATGCAGTTTGAACAAGAGAAATACTGCAACAACCATGAAGAAAGACAAAAGGGCCATGATGATGCTTTACCAGATGGAAACTAAATTCCCACATATACCAAAATGGTCAAACATATTGTTAAGACAAATATTACCTTCAACATTTTAACCAGTACGCTTCAAGATTAAAAATCCTTTTTCTTTTACCTGTGCATGATCATTTTCATTCAAAAAGCAACTGGCCCCATGGACTCTGTGTAACAAAAGTCCCTATTGCCTGTGACACCAAATCCGTTACAGTGTCTCACCACACATTGCCTATTGACAAGACCATCATCAACATGCACAGCAACTTGAATACCAGTTATAAGTTATGCCAAGTGTTGCATTTGAGTTTTGTGGGTTATTGTGTCCTCTAAAGCGAACTGGCTACCAAAGAATCCTGTAATCATTGATGATGTTCATGTACATACCTGCATGCTACCGGTGAGCATTGCCTTAAAGTATGGACTACATGCTGCTAGTATATTGCGATGACAGGCAAACTTCTGCTGACCAACTTGTAGTGTAATATCTGTCAGGAGTCTCTCAAATCGCAACTGACTTAACTCAGCTAGTAGCGTGTTTCCATGGCTAGAGTCTGCATACCGGATCACATCAGTGTCTTTGCTTGAACGTAGTCCATTTAAACTGTCTTCACTCTTATAATCAAATTTTGTTTTCGTTACTGCTGCCATCATAATCTGAACAAATATATGAACAAACAAAAAGGGAATTGTTTTGAAAATGTTAGTTTTCTTCCAGCATTTAAAAAACATCATGAATCCTGTCACAGCTCACCAATTTGAACTGGGTGCATACATTTGGGTATTACTTGTATGTGTAGTCCATACCCCAATCAACAAATGGATGATCCAATTAGCGTTCTTACATTTGTTCCTTGATCAAAATCAAATTTGATTGTAAAGTTTTGTGTTAATTTGTACCTGTTTTTCAAATGTAAACCCTTAAACCAAACTCAAACATAGTACATGTACATAGTACATGTACATAGCACAGTTGCACACAGGTCCATCTCCAATGCTTTTGAACATTATGTTCCCTTATGTAAAAAATGTAAAACTCATGTGACTTAGGTGCCTTGTCAAAACTCCCCAAGTGTTCCTCCGCATACAAGCTGCGGACTGGACGGCAAATACCGCGTTGCTAAGGACAGCGGACAGTCAGCAGAGGAACGGACGTGTGCATTGAAGCGCGACACAGTTTAATGAGCTATCCATGCTGGGCGCTATTGTTGGTATAACAAGTCTGATGAATAAACATGTTGCATTTTCAGGTCATGAATATCGGGGGCTTGGACGCGGACCGGCCGTGCTGTCCTAGAATAATAAATTTTCAACTCATGAATTTCATCGTCCTTGAAGCGGACAGGCCGTGCCGACAAGACCAATGCACCATGCTCGTTGGATGTGCCGGCCGACCCTCATGCACAACATGAAAATCGCGCGCTATTATTAACAACATGTTTTAAACGTTATAGTCGACCAATTCGGCAACTTTGACATTACACATCTATCCCTTTTCCTACAGAGTCCTTCAACTGCCAGACCTGGCTTGTATTTTAAGGCGAATGGTAAGCCTCACTATGAAATGATACCCAATATCAATTAAATATACCATTAACTTTATTAAATTATAATGTTGAGCAAGTCCCGGCATCACTTCCTCGGCTTAGCCCGGTCCATGAGTGAATGTCATCATAAAACAAAATGCTTACTACATGTACATGGTAAGCTAAAGTCGCAAAAAAAAAAATTTAAAAAAAATTAAGTGAAGTAATATTCGCCGTCAAATACATGTAGTTGCCAGCCGAATGCATGCAAGTTCATATTTTAACATGCAATAGCGTCAACTTGCAGTTGCTGCCTTTGAATTTTTCGCCGGCGACCAATTCCGATCATTTTATTTTATTAATATTAGACTTTGGATCATATTTGTTTGGTATGTTCAATTATATTTAAGATGAACTGCAGATAGCGGTCGATTTTGCATAATACATTGTGGATGAGTGAATATGTGATCGATACATGGGTGATCTCAGATTTTCGCAACTGTTAAATTGTCCCCCGTCACTGCTATACTCTGACGCCCACTTTTGCAATTGGTGAAACAACCTATGATCACTTTAATAAAACTATGGAAATAAAGAACGCCATTTCTAGAATACATATGTTTTAGTCATGTAACCAACTAAGTGGAAATGGAAAAAATTGCTTTTAGCTACATTTATTGCATCCACCCTCACTTTGCTTTTTTGCCCTGCAAAAGTAAAACCTTTGCACCACCTGCGTTCCTCAGCGGTCAGCGAGTCCGCGGAGCCGCCGTGGTGATCATGCTTATTGATATTTAAATAAGCTGGACCTCACAGCAGCCGACCGGTCTCTCCGCCAAGCCGCTGGAATATTCATGTTTATTGACATGTAAATGAACCGTTCTGGTCGCGGACCTGCCCGGTTGCTACGGGTCCTTTTGTTATCAACAGATTAAAAAGTCTGCAGAAATCCGCGGAAAGGCTTGGAGGTTTGACAAGACGCCTTAACGAGCGTCGAACAGACATAATCCTCGGAAGAAATGACTAAAAAATATTTACAAATACTAAATCAGGTAATCATTTCGTTGTGTATACAACGCTGTACGAGTGCTGAACCGAACAAAGCCAAGCTATGAAAATGGCTTTGCCCACGAAGAAAGTATAATCCCCAGATCCCAACTTGCTTTGCTGTTTATGTGCATGATGTATGGTCATTTAAAGATTCACATTCAGGGTGTTTTGATTGGGAAAAGGTCCAAATCCACTAGTCACCACAGATGTCACAAGTCCTTTGTTACGTGGTTTGCTGAACTAAACAACTACACTACATGTAGCTACAGGAGAGGGAAAGATAATAATGGCATAGATCAAGATGATATTGGGGGCATCAAACTTTAAAAAGATCAGATCGTGGTGTGTGAAAATGCAATATTCATCACTAAGGCGCTTGCAATGTACTTCCAATAGTTCCAATAAACCAAGGAAGCTAGGTAAATTTTTAAAAAAACGGTTGATACATCATTTGCATTGCACCATTAGTAAAACCAAATCTAACTTTTTTCGATTCAAGAAAAAGCCATGCACTTTGAAAATTTGTGACAGCTAGGACCGAAATTTAGACTTTTTATTAATGAAGTTTTGGGTGCCACTATTTTACAGGAAACTTTATTCTCAGCATGTTGAAATGTAGCCTAGGATGGCAAGTGGCACACAGTGGATTTCGGCAGTAATAATAATAATAATAATAATACGCAGTTCTTATATAGCGCTTTATACTCCCGATGGGTGTCTCAAAGCGCTCAGTATTTTTCCTACAAGGTATGTGGGGTTACGTGTTGAAGTATGAGACCTATTCCTTTGCATAGCACCATGTAATGGTTTACAAGGTGCTGTGGCGCAATTATGCAGCCACTCAAACCAGGAACACCGGGGCGAACCCCTTCTCTTTACGATAAGTGCATTGGGTTCTTTGACGTGCATTACACAACACACGGGACCTACGGCTTAACGTCCCATCCGAAGGATGAAGCATGTGGTTAAGTGTCTTGCTTAAGGACACAAGTGTCACGACTGGGATTCGAACCCACACTCTGCTGATCAGAAACACCAGAGCTTGAGTTCGGTGCTCTTATCCGCTCGGCCACGACACGCCACAGTAGAGGGCTGCAGTAGAGGGCTGGTCAATGGATCTCACCACTTCTCACGGTATTTGAGAATCAAAATTTTGGATCAAAAATACATGACAATCAAAAACGGGTTATGGCTAGACCAAATACTCAACTGGGGTGCGTACTCTATCCTTTTTTCGTTGTCTGAAACCTGCAGTCGGACCGCAGATTTGATGTTAACTTTTTTTAATTACATTTGTATAAAACGACTCCGTCACGGCAGTGGTGGTAGGCCACCATACTATTACCATACTAGCCCTAACCATACTGTGCGTTGTTTTTTTAAAACCATTGCTTGTTGTAGCTCTTGAACACAGGTCACACTAGCACCAGATGAATCTAGGACCAATCCACTCCGTATCTTAGCCCTAGAGCAATTGCAAACCTATTCTTGTGCCCCATTGAGATTTTGTTTTAAAAACATCACAGTTTTTGGGGCGAAATTGATTGCTTTTTTCATCTGCGAGTATACTCCAGAGGAGGTTTCTGCACAGTATAGGAAGATGATGATGATGATCTGAAACCTTATTTACATGGTGTCACTGTCACTGTCAGATTTAGAAGTGTAGTGGGATCCCAAAATGCTGAAGAAAAACGTTAGGGAATCAATCAGAAAACAGCCCACCCGTCTGTTTAAGTGTTACACTAAAACAGTACTCTCCCAACAGGTGATTTCCTGACACAACAGACTGTATATTTACTGAGAAAAAATAACAAAAAAGCTCTGCAAACACAACGTCCGTGCGGTGCAATGCAACATTTCCAAATCCAAACAGACTCCTTTTTAGGATGTCAGACACTTCGTACCTTTACCTTTTCGTACCCGGGACACTTCGTACCTTCGAGACACTTCGTACCTTGGCAAAGCTGGTCACTTCGTACCGTCGGCTGAGTCACTTCGTACCGTCAGTTGAGTCACTTCGTACTGTCGGCCCTCTAATGTTGGGGCCCTATACCATTGGATGTCAGTAAAAATGTCATCCTAATTAACTGTTATTAACTGTTCTTTCGACAAAACTAATTACAACTTATTTATCAATATTAATTGAATACGTTATAAGAAAAACCAAAATATTTTCTTCTTATTTGTTTTAATATTTTAGATAATTTATTATAATTTTTTTTTTACACAATTGTTCATTTCGACAGCAATTGTTATTTATTTAAAATAATTATTTTCAATTTAAATAAATTGATGTCTGTATAGTTGTTCGGTCATTAAAAACCATAATCAGTTCAAGGTACGAAAGGTACGAAGTGTCTTGTATGAAGGTACGAAGTGACTCGGCTCACGGTACGAAGTGTCCAGGGTACGAAGTGTCCAAAGTCACTTCGTACCTTGTAAAAGGTACGAAGTGTCCCGGGTACGAAAAGGTAAAGGTACGAAGTGTCCTGACACCACTTTTTAGGAATGCAGCGCCTTATCTGTTATCAGCTCAGTTGTGTGGTAAAGGCATACTCCTAGAACTATGAGGTTCATTCCGCTATCGTCTCCATTACCCTCATAGAGTGACATGTACAAAATCCTATTCGAAACTTTTTTCCCTTCACGTTTCTGCACCTACAGTTAATTTCCCAAACCGGATCACGCCAAAATTTAGGCTCTATGTGTTCCTTATACTCTCATCGAGGTCGGGTTGGGTCCAGAAAATCCACTCCGCAAAACAAAAGTTGCAAAAAGTGATAAATTCTCACCGTTTTCAGAATCCTCGCCTTCCGTTAACAAAATGGCCGCCGTTGAAATTTTTGAGCTGGTAATGCTGCGTGCTACGCTGGTAACAAACCCAACGGTTCACGTATACAATCATAGGCGCAATGCTGGTCCACAACAACCAATGTTCTGTATACGTACGTGAATCGTTGATAATCGTTACCATCGTAGCGCGCAGCATTACCAGGAGGAAAATTTCAACGGCGGCCATTTTGTTAACGGAAGGCGAGGATTCTGAAAACGGTGAGAATTTATCACTTTTTGCAACTTTTGTTTTGCGGAGTGGATTTTCTGGACCCAACCCGACCTCTATGAGAGTATAAGGAACACATAGAGCCTAATTTTGGCGAGATCCGGTTTGGGAAATTAACTGTAGGTGCAGAAACGTGAGGGGAAAAAAGTTTCGAATAGGATTTTGTACATGTCACTCGGCTATCCCTATGTCTATGAGGGTAATGGAGACGATAGCGGAATGAACCTCATAATGTTCTAGGTCTAGGAGTAGTAAAGGCATTGGTCGTGTTTTGGTAGGTCACTCCGATCCTCCCATGCTCCTCCTTACTCCTACAAGTACAACTATGACTGAGGTATCGATCCGCTATAAAGTTCGTGGAGACGAGCGGATCGAACCAGGTCCATACATGTAGTTACACTCCTCCCTGAGTCATGAGTGCATGGGAGATGTATCCATGCTAAGTGTGACAGGAGGAGTGACGGCATGCGTACGGCACGTACGGGACGGCACGACACAACCAGACAACAAAGAAAATACATTCAAATACTAAATACAGTCCTACATTCTCAACAACAAAATAGGTTTTCTTCTGTCTAAATTTCGCACACTGTATTTACTTACTCTTTTCATAATTGTGGTCAAGAAGAGATATGCTAGATAGTGACTCGATGTTTGTACTTTAGTTAGTTAGGCCGTGTCCGAATTGGCGGCTACAGCTACGGCTACGGCTAGATTTCCGCGTCATCGTGCATTGAAGTATAGGACGTCCTTAGCAACACCCTTAGCAACAGCCGTAGCCGTAGCTGTAGCCGCCAATTCGGATACGGCCTTAGTTAACAGCAGATATCTTTCGTCCGGAAGCCATTTTAATTTCCGACGCGTCGCCGATAACTGTTTGATGGCAAGCAAGACGCACTAATTTCGTACGACGACGACCATCATCGATCCGATCGAGTCAATCCTAAAACAGCCGTATGTAACAAACAGCATCAGCATCAGTGAGGGGGCGTTTTCTGGCCTCAGATGATGAGGGCGCTTTTTTGGTGTGTGACATCATATGCAAGGGGTATTATACATGTCAACAGGTGGTCCATATAAAAGGCTCATTCCCATTTCTCAGTAAACACAATACACATTTTTCGGTTATGAAATCATATGAGATGAGGTCCCCAAGCCCAGCCTTGACCACTATGTCATATAACCTTAATTGTTCTTGGAAATGTTAATCTCATGTTATTTCTGTGTGACATCATTTCTAGACATTTCTAAACTAGGACTTGCCCAACCAACCGTGACACTAAAATTCTGTAAAATACTTCCCCAATTTTCACTCATGGCTTCGATTACTCGATCCCTATATGACTCCCCTATCACACACCTACCAGCAAGGTCCAGCCCCTCTGTAACAATAATTGATACCATGGTTATCTTATATAAAAAAAAGACTCGTGTTATTCACTTTCCTTCAGTCATCATAGATATCATCATCCAAACAAAAACACTCCACCAAGCCACGCAAGCCTCAGGATTTCATTAACCACAGAAATTGAGTGAAGATATCGATCTCAACTTAATCTCTGCGTTACAATAACTTGGATATCTTATAGCACATTTTACAAGAACATTTCAATGCGCTATATATTTTACTGCACAGGTCAATGGGGCAATAAAATATTCCTGTAATCTTAAAATTCTCTGCTCCCCAGACAGCTAGCCATGGGCTGCCGAGGCACTCCAGAGGCTTTTCTATGCTCCCCAGACAGCCATGGGCTGCCACAGCACTCCGGAGGCTTTTTTCTGCTCCCTAGACAACCTTGGAGGCTTTTCTCTGCTCCCCAGACAGCCATGGGCTGCCGCGGCACTCCGGAGGATTTTCTCTGCTCCCCAGACAGCCATGGGCTTCTGCTGCACTCCGGAGGCTTTTCTCTGCTCCCCAGACAGCCATGGGCTTCTGCGGCACCTTGGAGGCTTTTCTCTGCTCCCCAGACAGCCATGGGCTGCCGCGGCACTCCAGAGGCTTTTCTCTGCTCCCCAGACAGCCATGGGCTTCTGCTGCACTCCGGAGGCTTTTCTCTGCTCCCCAGATAGCCATGGGCTGCCACAGCACTCCAGAGGCCTTTTTCTGCTCCCCAGACAGCCATGGGCTGCCACAGCAATCCAGAGGCTTTTTTCTGCTCCCTAGACAGCCATGGGCTGCCGAGGCACTCCAGAGGCTTTTCTCTGCTCCCTAGACAGCTATGGGCTGCCGAGGCATTCCGGAGACTTTTCTCTGCTCCCTAGACAGCCATGGGCTTCTGCTGCACTCCGGAGGTTTTTCTCTGCTCCCCAGATAGCCATGGGCTGCCACAGCACTCCAGAGGCTTTTTTCTGCTCCCCAGACAGCCATGGGCTGCCACAGCAATCCAGAGGCTTTTTCTGCTCCCTAGACAGCCATGGGCTGCCGAGGCACTCCAGAGGCTTTTCTCTGCTCCCTAGACAGCTATGGGCTGCCGAGGCATTCCGGAGGCTTTTCTCTGCTCCCTAGACAGCCATGGGCTTCTGCTGCACTCCGGAGGTTTTTCTCTGATCCCTAGACAGCCATGGGCTGCCGAGGCACTCCGGAGGCTTTTCTCTGCTCCCTAGACAGCCATGGGCTTCTGCTGCACTCCAGAGGCTTTTCTCTGCTCCCTAGACAGCCATGGGGTTCTGCTGCACTGCAGAGGCTTTTCTCTGCTCCCCAGACAGCCATGGGCTGCCGAGGCACTCCAGAGGCTTTTCTCTGCTCCCTAGACAGCCACGGGCCTCTGCTGCACTCCAGAGGCTTTTCTCTGCTCCCTAGACAGCCATGGGCTTCTGCTGCACTCCGGAGGCTTTTCTCTGATCCCTAGACAGCCATGGGCTACCACAGCACTCCGGAGGCTTTTTTCTGCGCCCTAGACAGCCATGGGCTGCTGAGGCACTCCTAAGGCTTTTCTCTGCTCCCCAGAAAGCCATGGGCTGCCGCGGCACTCCGGAGGCTTTTTTCTGCTCCCAAGACAGCCATGGGCTGCCGAGGCACTCCGGAGGTTTTTCTCTGCTCCCTAGACAGCTATGGGCTGCCGAGGCACTCCGGTTATTTTTAACATTCTGCTTTTCAACAAACCAACTATTAGACAGTTACAAGAGATTAACTTAATTTCATTTATTATTTTCATGTATTAAAAAGTACAATCAAGAACAATAAAGAAACAGACAAACATTAAAGGACATTAAAGTAACATGGCTTTAAGAGTGTAAAAAGACTTATAAAAACAAAACAAAATTCACAGCAAACATGTAAATGCTATTCAATATACTTAAAGCAGAAGACAAGGTCAAACTGGGGACACCTTTGTGTGACTTTTGCTAATTAGCTTTTAAAGACCTTTCATATATGACATATACATTGTTATAATAATACCAAGCATTTCAATACGCTCTACAAAATCACAGCGCTGACAAGAGAACATGTAGATTTTGAAAGTTTGTACATATTATAAGATCCTGCTTCCTTACCTGTTCAATTTTGACACTTTTTAGTATTGATTAGAGCATCCTTAGCAACACAAGTTGGCATAAATGCCATCGCAACCAGTATTTTTGCTTCTCGTGATGTGTGGCGGGGGGGGGGGGCAGCTGCACAGAGAGATCTCCTGTCCACTAGAATTTAATAGTAACAAATCTTGTGATACTATTTACAGGCACACAGCAGCTGTAGTTTGTCCCCCCCTAAAAAGGAAAGTGTCAGGCACATCAATACTTATAGACCATGTTACCTTTGTTTACAGTGCATTAATTTCCTGACGGGCAAGATACTACACAGGCTATATGGGAAAATTTACAATTTGTGTCATAATTTTCACATAAATTCAAAATTTACAAAAGCAACAGCTGAACAGCTTTTGAGATGTCCACTCTTTTCTTCATCAAAAGTTGAGAAAAATCAGACAGTGCAATCTCCATCACAAAACATAAGATTTGTTGTATTCTTCCATTGAGCTGTGTACAAATGTGCCTGCAGGAAGTCCAGGCTCTGTGGCTCTTTTGTAAACATGTGATGTCACAGGTCACATGGTCTATACGTAGTACTTTGTTTTTCTAATTTTCGTTGGCACAGCTGAGAAACAAAAAACAAGGAAAATCAGCTAATCAGCTGAGAAACAAAAAACGAGAAAAATCAGCTGATCAGCTGAAAAGTTGCATGCCTGTAACTATCATTGCAACGTAATCAATGTAATCTCTTTTTCACTCATCTTTTTTGCATTTGTGGTAAAATGATAACTGGGAAAAAAAATACACTAAATAATTAAGTTAACAAATTAACATCACGGGAAAGCTCCATTAAAGAAAGAGGCCTTAAATAATACATCCTTTTTGTCTTTACAAACTCACACCTGTTATCTTCATGTAATTCCTTTTCCAAACAGTGGACCCTAGTCCCATAATTGGATCAAGAACAAACCCATAGTACTGTTGACTGCCCCAGGCAGATTAATTGCTCATGCATTAAGTTTAATGAACCAAGTAATGACAATGTAAGCACACTCACTCACTCTAAAGGATGTATAGTTTTTGAATTTTGGTGGCCAAACCCAGAAATTCTTTAATGGAGCTTTCCCGTAGTGAGTTCAAAACTGCAATAAATGTTCAAGCTTTTTAAGAATGACTAAAACGTATCCAAACATAAAGTGCTATTTGGTACTACATTATATAATACTGATTTGTAAAACTCCTAAAAACATGCAGGTACCCGTAATAATATATATATATATTTTTTTACCAACAGGTACCCGTAATAATATATATATATATTTTTTTTACCAAATTATATGTATCGTATTTTTTCAAAATAACATTTGAAGGGCCTTTACGAGGCACTGGAAATCATGTGGATAGGAAAGTTGATTGTATTTTGCATGACTGACTCAGTAGTTGATGTAGAGTTCACTCTTACTTATACTACCGACTCAGTTGTGGATGTAAAGTTCACTTTTACTTATACTACTGACTCAGTAGTGGATGTAGAGTTTTATAAATTTAATCTGTGTTATAATACCTTTTCTTCAATGTTTACATTTCCTGACCTCACTTATTCCGACCAACACAATCATAAGGGCTCTCACAAAGTTTTAAGAAAACTACATGTACCTTCCTAAGCTTTTATGAAATTCATAAAATCATTTGTTTTTTTTACCCAATTATTTTGTGAACAATTTGATGACCAATTAATACATTTTGTAAAAACATTGCGGAGTTGTATATTTTGCTTTTGCACATTACCCTGGTAATAAGTTTTTGAGATTGCATGCACCATCCACAGAGACATTTCCTTTTCTAAATACTTTTTTGCACTAGTAATTTGAAAGTAATTTGTGCATTTCAACAACAAAAGTTATTTGAAGATTGCTCATGTTTATGCCTGAATGTTAATGATTATGTCATTTAATGAATGCATTGATAATGTCTCACGCATTACTTGGAGGTGCATTATAAAATGCTCATAAAACCCTAAGTTTATTTACTTTGCCCTGACGAAGACTAGCGAAGCAAAGCGCAGTATACAACAGCTCAACTTTTCTAAAACAGGAAGTGAAAATTTAGGCCCACAAAGGTTTTACAGATTTTCTTACATTATTATGCATATATGAACAAAAAGGGCATTTATGAATGGGAATATAATAGTAGGCAACGAGGCCTTAAACGACCATTTGAGCTACATCCAGAAAGAATAATACTTATCTAAGATTTGAATTACACCTCAAGCACCTAGATGCATCCTGAACAACACGAGGTTGAACTCATGGCTACAATGGAAGACAATGTCATGGAATTGGTTATAAGAAGTGGCACACTTTGTGTTACTTCTGGTATTACTGAGAACATACATTTTAAGGCTTCAACAAAGTGTACAAACAACATTAAAGCAATAAACAGAGCTAGAGTCCAAATCCCTGATATCATATACACAGCTTGAAGGTAAGGTGTAAGCATAGCAATTTAACTAGTTAGTAATTTAATTAGTGAAATTCTACATTCTTTAGGGATATCTGATGATGCTGATGTCCATTTGTAATAATGCAGTAGATGTGTGGCTCATCTTCAAACCATTAGCACTCCATCCAAGAAAGCCTGCCATTTCTTATCCCACAGTGCCAAGGCCTTTTGTTTGTCATCCCTTGTCATGACACTGTATCTGAATCAACATGAGGGAGAATATTAATCAAAATGACACAGGGAAATCAAGTTCAGATCTCCGTCTTGTTTCACTGTTGTCTTAGGATGTTGAATTTAAAGTCATCAATGCCACTAGTTTCAAGGAATAATTGTTGTCTTGTAATGTTTGAAATCTTTTTAAAAAAAACTAATGCTTTCCATCGGAAGGTCAGTCTTCGTGTTGTAAACCAATGAGTATTTTGTGCTCTTTAAATGTTGAATGTTATTATTTGTTTTAAGAAATAGAGTTCATGTTGCAAGGTTAGCCTTGTAATGCTATACCTGATTGAGTCTTGTGCTAACTGTTTTAATGTTGCAAGATCTGCTTTTGCACCAGCAAGCCCCATGAAAAATTCATAGAAGTCAAAAGACAATGGATCCGAACACCAGATTGAAAAATCATCGGAGCTAATCACAATTGGGAAGCCCTGTGAGACGAGAGTTGCCGCTGGATGATTACGAAGATCTTCAACTAAATGAAGCACCTGGAAAAAAAGGGGAAAACATGAAAGAAGGAATCTGCATTTTGTCCTCATTCCATCCTGTTTTTGTTTAAAGACGTATTACATTACAACAAATCAATATAATTTAAAAAGAGATTTAATTACTGCATGTATTTCCAGCTCATATTCTCAAAATAAAACTTAAATAATATAGGAGGTTTATATTTTTCACCCCAAACAGTATATATGTTAAAAACTGACTGCCTTGTTAGAAATCTGTATGTGTCAATGTGTCGTTTTGAGCAGTGTTGCTCTGTCATGGACTAGACCAATCACAGAGGTAGAAAAACTCAATGGACCAAACAACATAAACCAATAAACGGACCATATGAGCCTGCTAAAAGTAGCTAGCCTGCCGTTTCAAAAATAAGATTGCGCTTTAGTTTGTCTGTATAATTGGTCGTACAATACGCTTCTCGGAAGGTTAATCCAAAAGAGGGAGCTATTTCAGGTCGATAAAACTCCCATCACAGACTTGAACAAGTCTGTACTCCTGACATTAACAGTTGAAACAAACAGGGTCTGTGGTTGATATGCAAAGGCCACAGGCAACGCATTGACAACATTATATATCTTTTCTTTCATTATTGATAATGGCAACATTGCATGTTTTTCCCCATTTTCGAGCTCGTCTCGAGTCAAGTCACACCAAGTCCTTGGGTTCAGTCCCAGTCAAAGTCATAGTGCTACGAAACCGAGTATGAGTCCGAGGTTTTTGGTTGCCTTTTGAGAAAAAAAAGTTTTTCACTTTTACACTTTGTGGAGAAAAGTACTGATCTCACAAAGCTAAAGGCCTGGAATTGCAGTCTAGATCAGTAGATGGTGTTGCGGACTATGCAGTGTAATTATTCTTGTGTATGACGTCAGAAGTGAAGGTTTTTCTTGCTCAATTTTGAGGGCGCTGTTTTGCATCTTTCGCCAGGAATAGATCAAAGAATTCGTCACTAGTCTGTCATACTTTTACCAATATTTTGTTTATTTTGGATGCGCCCAATGTTGTGAGTATAAATTAGTTCAATTGAAGTTAAAGATTTTAAGTTTAAGTAAACTCTGAATCAGGGATTGTAGATAATAGGCGGGTAATTACTGTAAAATTCTGATTGTAAAAGTGATTGGTTTTCTAAGCACGTCTTCAATTAGATTCACATGGATTATTGTGTATGTGGGTAACGTGACTTACAGAACACAGTAGCGTGGATTATTATGTATGTGGGTAACGTGACTTACAGAACACAGTAGCGTGGATTATTGTGTATGTGGGTAATGTGACTTACAGAACACAGTAGCGTGGATTATTGTGTATGTGGGTAACGTGACTTACAGAACACAGTAGCGTGGATTATTGTGTATGTGGGTAACGTGACTTACAGAACACAGTAGCGTGGATTATTGTGTATGTGGGTAACGTGACTTACAGAACACAGTAGCGTGGATTATTGTGTATGTGGGTAACGTGACTTACAGAACACAGTAGCGTGGATTATTGTGTATGTGGGTAACGTGACTTACAGAACACAGTAGCATGGATTATTGTGTATGTGGGTAACGTGACTTACAGAACACAGTAGCGTGGATTATTGTGTATGTGGGTAACGTGACTTACAGAACACAGTAGCGTGGATTATTGTGTATGTGGGTAACGTGACTTACAGAACACAGTAGCGTGGATTATTGTGTATGTGGGTAACGTGACTTACAGAACACAGTAGCGTGGATTATTGTGTATGTGGGTAACGTGACTTACAGAACACAGTAGCGTGGATTATTGTGTATGTGGGTAACGTGACTTACAGAACACAGTAGCATGGATAAGGATTGTAGTCAAAGTGAGAATAAAGTTTGATATTAAGTTAAATTATTTGGAGTTGAAACAAAGGGGAATCGTACACAATTTGGACACACACATTTTGGAGGTACATGTAAAATAGGTTTATAATCAATTATTGTAAATACACATGAAATTGGAAATAATTAGTTATTGTAATTGCTATAAATCAAATGTTTATATTGTTTGGGTTCAATTTGATTAATTGCAGATCGAACCGTACATGCTAGTATAGTAGCATTGGTATCGTAATAAAGGCATTGTTGACATCAGTTATTTCGTCATTGGTGGAGTATTGAGTAAACATACGTCACAGATGGAATTAGAAAAGGGCAAGAACTGAAATATTATTTTAATTTTTTTAACAATTGACCTTTCACCTGATTTGATATTGGGTTGATCTCCAAAGCAACTCCTTTTGACTTTGCCATCTCCATAGCAACTGGATGTTTGGTAATTGCATATCCATGACCAATTCGAGAGGTGTTCAGCAGAAGTGCATCAATGAGGTTATCATCAATGGCTGTTCCTTCCCAATCTGTAATAAGAAACACAGTAAACTGTTTCTCAATTGAAATAATTGAAGAGATGAGATGTTACAACACTGGTAGCTCTCAAACATCACTTTATGCAAACCATACAATAGAACTAAGGTCAAAGACATCTGTCTTTGAGAAGCAAAAGTTAAGCGATTTAATACATGTAGGTTTGCACTCTCTGTTTTCTTATTTGGATATGTACGTTTTTTATGTATTTTTGAAAGAAAGGAAAATATTTTAAAGAAAATAATGTCTGCACTTTTCCTGAGCTGTTTTTAAACTGTTTGTGGCCTCCTATATCAAATGGATTAATGGGGGATACTATGTTCTAATTAGAGCCACTTTGCACATAAATGTAAATATGGGGGCCACCCATCAATATGCCGACTGCCGACAGAGTTCTGACCTATGCTTTTTGACATTATTGGAAACAAATTGTAACACAAAAGGCAAATATATATAGACTGAAATGTTTAACAAGAACAAGAAGCACAACCGCAAAAGCACAAATTAATTGCTACATTTGGAACAAACAGAACCATGACACCTGTTCTAAACTCCTCACCTGTTTCTCCTGCATGGAAGAAATAAGGAAGACTGCGATTGGTTTGCGATGGCACCAGCAACTCATTGATGTAGTACAAAAGTGGATGCCCAGTATCTTCATCACCAACAAGATCATACCCAGCAAAATGGTCAGGAAATGTATCACGTAGCTTCAGAGCAATATTGATATCCTCCATAACAGTTGTACGAAGGGCATTTCTATTAGCAAGAATAAAAAATTTGACCATTACATAATTGTTTTAATTTGTTTCTAATGGACAGGAAATTACCATCAATTGAAGCTACCTACATGTAAAAACACATTTTGTACATTGCATTACATAAATCATTGTTGTGAGTCATGTCTTGGATGATGCTAATAAAACTACAAAAACCAAATAAAACTAAAAAATAACTAATACGCTTTATTACAACATAGTTTGCACTGGTAGTTAAAAGTTTTTAAGGTTGAAGGTAACAACTAAACGATAGTGTGTTGTAATAAAAGGGAGGAGTTAAAGTGTGGAGAGGGTTGCATTAAAATGGAAAAGAGGGAGGAGTTTTAGTATTTATAACCCAAAAGTTGTTTTAAAATTAATAATAATAATAGTGGCTTCTTATATAGCGCTCATATCTGTCACTCAGTCATGCTCAAGGTGCTTCAACATTCAGTAATTTACCTGCAAGGTTTGTGGAGCTAAGTTTTTAAAGTATGAGACTTACTCCTTTACATAGCACCATGTAGTGGTTTACAAGGTGCTGTGACACAATATGCAGCCAACCAAACAAGGAACACCGGGGCGAACCCCTACTCGTTTCGATAAGTGCATTGGGTTCTTTTACATGCGTGTATGTAATGTACAAAGTATCAGGAATAAGACAGATGAACTGAGGGTTTGTATGCAATACCTACATGTACATGTATCTGAATATAGGAATTCTAGCCTTATTTGTCTAACGGAAACATGGTTAACACATGGTTAACACAAAATGATCCAGATCCTTTGAATTACATTGAGGGTTTCACACTGATACGGAATGACCGATCCACAAATTCAGGAAAAGCTAGAGGAGGTGATGTAATGACAAATATTGCCATCACCCATCGCAAGTGTTAAAGGAAAACTATGTACCAAGGACATCAAGCTTTTGGCAATTTCTCTGCAGCCATACTATTTACCTTGAGAAATACACCAAATTCATCTTTTGTTGTAGACATTCCACCTACTGCAGACATAAATACAGCATTGGATACAATACGTGATTACATCAACATAGCTGAGACAGAGTCAACCGAAGCAGCCAACTTCATTTTTGGGGACTTCAATTCGTGCCATTTGACTAATATTGTCCTCCAACAACCCGGCACGAAGCTTGTTTAGATCTCTGCCATGGGAACATCGAAGGTGCTTACCGAGCTAAAGGATTGGCGGGACTTGAAATTTCAGACCACAATATGATCCAGCTGACCCCTTTGTATCAACTCCGAGTGCGGACTGTACCCGTTAAAAAACTGAACATAAAGTCATGGGTGGCAGAGGCTACTGGTGCACTTCGCCACTGTTTCTCTATCACCATGATCACTGACTGGAATGAACACTATGTACATGTACATGTAAACACTGCCAGTGACTTGAATATAATGCTGTGGAAGTGGTATCCGCATATCCCTGTTTTTGTGAGGACTACAATGGGGGGATCATCAAATCTAAGACTGCTAAACCATTTGCAAACAATAAGCCTTGGGTAACACAAAAGAACTTAAGTTACTGTTGAATGAAAAGAATGAAAAGTATTCCATTCAGGTACTAAAGAGGAACGTAAGTTGGTACCCCAAAAAAATAAAACAAATAATAAGGGAATGTAAAATAATATATATAGACTTAAGGTTGAAGATCGTGTTTAAAGCAAAGGATACTAAACGGCATGGCAAGGATTCCAAACTTTGACACATTATAAACCAAAGGCTAAATGTGTTAATATTGAAAATGAAAATAAATATGTGTATGCTAATGATCTTAATGTGTTCTATTATAGATTTGATAAAACTGACTTCAGCAGTGAACAAAGACAGGTGGCTGATCTGGCTCGATCAATTCCCACAAGTGAATTTAACATTTCAAATGAGGAAGGAAGAAAACATTTTGCCAAACTAAATACTCACAAAGCAAAAGGACCAGATGGTGTGAGTAGTAATGTTCTGAAATTATGCGCTAATCAGTTAGTTTCCCCTTTTCAGAAGCTTTTCAGGCCTCAGTATCAGTACTGGGAAAGTCCCGACCTTGTGGAAACATTCAACTATCGTTCCTATTCCTAAGAGACCCCACGCCAGAGAGATGAACAATCTTTGACCAGTGGCTTTAACCTCTGTACCAATGAAGTGTTTAGAAAGGTCGTCATGAATAGGCTCATCCATCAGTTAACCAATTTCTTGACCAGATGCAGTTTGCATACCGACCCAAAAGAAGTGTAGAAGACGCAGTGCTTATACTCTATTAAATGCTGCATACAAACATTTAGAAAAAGGTGGTACTTATGTCAGAGCCCTCTTCATTAAGTTTTCCAGTGCGTTCAGTACGATCCAGCCGCACCTCAGGATTAAAAAGCTCCTTGATCTTAATGTTGAGCCTAGTATTGTTCTATGGATACAAAGTTTTCTAATAAACCGGACACAACAGGTTTAGCTAAACTCCACTATATCACCCTTTTTAAGTAAAAATACAGGAGCCCCACAACTTGTCCCCAGTTTTGTATAATTTAAACCAATGACTGCAAAGCAGTAGACATTGATAACTTGATCATCAAATATGCAGATGGTCGTATGTCTTCCACAGAAGATTCACTGCAATGCTACAACAGCGAAATTAACCATTTTGTTAATTGGTGTGCAGAAAACTACCTTGAAAGTTGAAGTTAATGTGAACAAAACAAAGGAATTAGTTATTGATTTCAGAAAGAGCGGCATGCTCATTCCGGCCGTTATTCTTAACGGTCTGTCAATTGACAGAGTTACAGAATACAAGTACATACATGTAGGAACTGTAATACAAGATAAACTGAAGTTTGAAAAAAACACAAATTGTGCAACTAGTAAACTACATCAACGGCTCTTCTTTCTAAGAAAGCTGAACTCATTTGGCGTACACAATTCCATTTTAGAATTATTTTATCGCACTATTTTACAAAGTAGTTATCTTTTAGCTTTATTTGTGTTTATGGAAATATGCTATCTCGGGACAAACCATCCTTCAGGGTAGTTAAGCAAGCTAGAAGAATAATCGGAACTCAAATACAAAACCCAGAAGCACTTTACCATGATCAAGTAAGTGCAAGTATGTTCTGTCTGACCCATCCCAACCAAAGTATCCTATGTTTTTTATTAAGTCGGAGGGGGGATCGCCTTCTGCAACGGAAAATTAGTACACAACGCTACATCAACTCGTTTGTCCCAACTGCAATTCGCTTTTACAATAGTTTAAAGTAAATGTGCTATTCTGAGCCCTCAGTTTTATTTCTTGTTAATACCAAACCTTGTATATAAATAATTTTTAGGAATCTTTTTAATCCTACCTTAATTTATTTATTTTTATGCTTATTGAATTTCATTCTTTATTTTATCGGTTTAATCCTTCTGACTGTTATTTGTTTTTGTACTAAATTTTAGTGTTTGTGTGTGTACTGTTTGAATCAAAGCCAGTTGAATTTCCCCAGTGTGGGAAAATAAAGTTTTTATCTTATCTTATCTAATCTTACACAACACACAGGACCAATGGCTAACGTCCCATCTGAAGGATGCAGCAATAATGGTTAACAATCGAGACTTGAACCCACACTATGCTGAACAGAAACAGAGCTTGAGTTTGGTGCTCTTATCCGCTCGGCCACGACATGCCATGTTAGTTATTAAATATCACTTTGGGAATATTTTTCAGTTCAGCTCAGTCAGTTGAGATGTGTAAAAAAAAAATTAAAAATTAAATAAACAAAAGTTTCAAGAATTTCATACCTTTGTGAAGATGATATAAACTTAGCTCCAGAGAAGTTATCGGGATAAGTAGCAACAAACTGATCCACAGTTTTTGCAAACAGTTGCATCGAGTATTCAAGTGGTAATAAGGTCCCATATGGTGAAATTAACTAGCAATATAAATAAATAACATGTCCAATGAATAATGCAATCATTTATGCAGGACTTGAAATCACAGAGTAATGTACACGCAACAGTAAACTTAAATCTTTACCATGGTAATTAAATAGTCCTATGTAACAACAAAATTAAAGTATTAAGGTACCCAGTAAGGTGTTCACAGTGGAGGGCTCAAGCAAGTGGAAGTCTAAATCAAAAGTACAACATAATGTATTGCACTTCAATTAATATTAAATTATAAACCACAAGGGAGACTTAATAAAAAAATTATTATTATTAATAGCACTTTATTAATTTAAGGCCTTTTATCGAAAAGGTGTGCATGTGCCATCCCATACATGTACCTGTTCAGTGTTGACACTTACCTGTTGAAGAACACCTCTTATCTCCATGTACTGCACATTATCTTCCATAAACTCACTCAAGCTTTGCCATAAGTACATCTCATACACATTCACATATTTCACCAGGTCAGCCACTGGTGAGAAGCAAGGCTGAAATTTGTTCCATGCTGCAGTAGAATTTGGATAAACTTTCCAGGGATCTTCATCTGTCCACATTGACATCTTGGTAAAAAGCCTGGAGATAATAATAAGAAAGCATGTAGTAGGCATTTCCTGATCATGGACATCATGTGCCTATCCCATTGAAATCCACTGATCACAAACAAACTGTGCACAATGTGACAGTGAGGTAAAAACATGTACATGAACAAGTACTTCATTTTAACCGCATTCAAATCAAATGCATTTAATGCATGGCTTTGTATCTGCCTGCCTATAGCTGGCTGGGGTGGCTTCATGTAAATGAGTACCCTGGGAATGTTAACTTTCTTTTCGTTATTGCACGACAGGTGCAGCACGGTTGTTAGAGCGTGCCATAATTTTGTAAGTCTTTTTCTTTCACATTCTTCCTTAAAACCGGGGCATTTTCAGCATAGCATTTACTCTCCGTAGAGCAGCTAATTACCTCGCTACACTCTTAACTTATAATACCGTAAACAAAAACTCAAAGATGAATCCTGAGGCTTCGAATGAAGACATCCTTTTGGTAATCTAAACCTTGTCGAGCAGTAGAGACACCAAGGTGGAATCAGCAATTAAGAAACAACATACACTGCAGCTGACATTGAGTACAATTTCAAGAGCATTGGGAACAAGGACCAGTTTCGACATACTGAAAAACTCAATGCTCTGGTAGAATCGGCCATTGCATCACCATAGTCAGAGATATTAACTCTTTCAGTGCCAAACTCGTACATGTACATGTACGAGGTATATTTCGTCGCAGGTTTCACGAACTGACGCGCGATCGACCCCACAGAGGTAAACTTGGTTTAGAAATAATCGCATTTGAAGTTGGTGATCTTTTAATATCATTCTTGGACGGATTTGTATGATGGGGAATTTCACCCAAGAAATAGTGTATGAAAGTTGATACCTTAAATGTTCCAGCCAATTACTTACTTTTTAAAAATGAATTCATATTTAATGAGTAATTGTTCAAAACACAAAAAGGACACTTCGTGAAAACTAACAAACACACAGCGCGCATTGTGCAAGTTGCCCGTATGCAAACTGTCACTTCGTGAAAACTAAAAGTGTCAGAGGGTCGTCTTGCCTTGTACGCGCGTAAGCACTCATACCCATATTAGTTGGGTCATCTGGTGCAATTCCGTGACCGTGGAGAGCGAAGGTTTGTTTCTCAGTGGATTTGTCTTCTGTGAAGGATACTTAAGCAAATTGGCGGGGGTGTCCCTCGCGAAAGTGTGGGCGGAATCCGTGAGAGCCCGAAATCCAAAATGGCCGCCGTCGGCCATTTTGAAAATTGCGTTTTCAATGGTTTGGCCTACAATACTGCTAAGTATATGATTTATGGGGTTTTGGGGGTCGAGGAATCCATTTTTGACGTCCAATTGATGATTTGACAAATTTTTGACCTTCAAATCCAAGATGGCTGTCGTTTTTCATCTCAAAAAGATTTTTTTTTAATTTGTCGTATATTCTTCATAATATACTCCAATAAAAGCTATGATCATGTTAAGTTGAGCGATGGACAGTAAAACTACAATTAAAAGCACACCGAGGTCATCTCAGAGGTCAAAAGGTCATAAGAATTGAACCTTGTAAAGTCCTCCTTTGGTTACAATTCTAGCGCACTCCATAGTGTATATGTGGGGTATTATTACTTATCATGCCCTAGATACCTCATTCTGGGACACATGATCATGTTTGTATATTTCAAGGGTTGTATTACATTGTAATTGAACGTCTTAGAACAATTCTTGAGCACGGGGAACTATCAGAAGACATCAAGTTGAATCTTGACATTCTACGCAATGCACTCACTGAGACACAAGAGGCTCTACATGAATCGCACAATGTTCTCCAGGATGACGATGACATCAAGGATCTGATTAACCAAGTTTACAAGAAACCTGGCACAGACATGTGAGACTTCTGGGTCTCGTTCATGGAAATGACGGACCCTCTAGTCCAAAATATTGTTGCATGTCATGCACATAACGCATCAGAGTACCCATCATCAACATACGAAATGTTGCCTGGGCTGATGGCATACGACAACCATGACTATGGGAGGTGGTTGCCAGATTATTGGGCGATGCTGTAGTCTTCACTGTCAGATGAACAAATTGCCTTCTTCAACAATCACTTCGCACAGTCGATGACAGGACTACCCTACTCTTGCCAGCCACTGGACCTTTGGATAGAAACTATGAATCTTAACTCGAAGCTGAAACAAGGATGGCTTCAGCTTCTGCAGAATGATAAGCAACTGTTCTCAACAACAAGGAATGCTAACAATGTCATGAGGGTGAAAGCTACTGTGAATCGTAATCTCAAGTGTCTGCGTCGCCATAGGAAGCATGTTGAGTGCCAACCAGCAAGAATGAAAAAGGATGAACAGGCAGTTCAGGACCTGCAAGTGTGCATGACGGAGTTTGAAGCTGAGCCATTTGATGAATCCAAACCAACACTGAGGTCACTACAATCTGGCCTGGTCGCCCCACCGGAGCTTGTCCATGATCTCAAGACGGCACTACCAGATGGTCAAACTCAGGCTGAAACCATCCTGCAAGAGCGAGTGTTTACCAAGACCGAGTGTTTACCAAGACCAAGCCTCTCACCGCAACCATCCACAGGAATAAGACGGAATTTTGCAAGTGAGCAGACGTGTCTCATCTGGTGCACCCATGAAAGTGGCCCAAATGGAGAGTTCCGGGCTGGCAGCCCTATTAGACCTTGCGGAGGGGTCAGGTATATTCCAACTTGAGTCAGCCCTTGAGGGCGCGTGACTGAGGAGTGCCTATCAATGTACAACGTAGATGGGTCAATGCGCAAAATTAGCAAGTTGTTACAGCTGTTCAACCTAACTAATAGACCCAGTTGCTGAGAAACCACGGGACCACGTCAGCCTTGTGGACATGGGGCTAATCTAGCGGTTAGCCACCCCAACACCCGAGGACCGTGAGGCTAGGAAGAGGGATGGCTCCGAGTACCGCTGGAGTGACTACTTGGATAAGATCTGTGCCATCGTCATCTCACGCCACGCAGATGCACGCCTTATCATCCTCGTCAATGACAAGTATGACCTTCCCTTTAGCATCAAGGACGATGAGCACGATCGACGGGCAGCAAAACATCCACACATCCCAAATGTTTTTCCCAAGCCCAAAGACATATTTCCAGGAGCTGTTGAGTTCAACAAAGTAATGGTCAATTCAGCAAACAAGGTCAGACTGCAGAAGCTTGTGATGGAACAAATGAAAACACAAGTTGGTCGAGTGCGAGATGGCGTCATATACTGTGAGGGCGAGACGTCAACCAACCTGAGCACTGATTTGGCATTCAAGCACCCAGAGGCAGATACAATGCTGCTTTCTGCCTATGCCAAGCTAAGGACCGTGACCGACACTGAATCAGTTGTACTAGACAGCGAGGACACAGACGTGTATGTCCAAGCAGCTTATGTCTCGCATCAACTCCATGGTGATCTGCTGATTAAACGCAAACATGAGTTAATCAATTGCCATGCCATGCTCTCAGAAGATGTTGCAAATATCATCATACCTCTCCATGTCATCACTGGGAGTGACCATACATCAGGGTTCTATGGACACGGTAAAAAGCGATCGTTGCAGAAGGTTATCAATGATCCTGAGGCAAGGGAGCTCCTGGGACAAGTAGGTGAGAGTCTGGAGTTACAGGACGAAGTCAAAGCTGATATGAAAGCATAATTTGTCCTCTCCAAGGTATATGCCGAGAGTGCAGATGCTACTTGCGGGCAGGCCAGAGCTTCCAAGTGGCACAAGCTGAAGAAAAAGAGTACGGTCCTCCTCCCGCCTGATGATGACACGTTGAATCACCACTTGGAAAGGACGAACTTCATAACATACTGCCAGCTCCATTTCAACTTACTAGAGCATCCATCCCCATTGGTCATGGTTGGGAAATCATGAATGGGAAGTGCCGACCAGTGCGCCACACCCTTCCACCCTTGCCCCACCGGCTCACACCTCGTGACTGTTTAGATGACAGCAGCGATGACAGTAGCGATGATGACAGTGAGTTTGGAGACTCAACAGATTCGGATGAGGATACTTAACATTGTTAAGTTGCAAATTGAGAGTAAATACATAATTTCCACAGATTAAAATTAGACACCACCCAATTGAATGTTACGTTAGCCATAATGGACAGGTGTTTGGAGTTAATACAACAGGCATGTCAGACGTCCTTGAATACCGTAACCAGAGGACAATTTCCTGCTTTTATTATAGACGTTGTACTTGAACAACCAGGTGACAATTATAGTACTTTATGTTCAGTTTACTCAGTCATTTATTGCCTGAATAGATTACTTTTGTGATAGGAAAAAAACCAAGGACCAATAATTTACTACCAACCTAAACTTTGGTGTACCTGTACCATAATCTTTCATTGGGTGGTGTCTGGTATTGACAAATTACGAATACCTATGTATTCCAATACATACATTTCCCCAATTAGTTCGCTGGGTGAATTCCAGTACTTTTGTGACCATTGAGAGCCAATTTTCATAGGTTGAATCAACAATAACCTGTAACTTTAACCTCTTGGATGACTTTTGTGTAGTTTTACTGTCCATCACTCAACTTAACATGATCAGAGCTTTTATTGGAGTCTATTATGAAGACTATACGACAAATTTAAAAAAAATCTTTTTGAGATGAAAAACGACAGCCATCTTGGATTTGAAGGTCAAAAATTTGTCAAATCATGAAGTGGACGTCAAAAATGGATTCCTCGACCCCCAAAACCCCATAAATCATATACTTAGCAGTATTGTAGACCAAACCATTGAAAACGCAATTTTCAAAATGGCCGACGGCGGCCATTTTGGATTTCGGGCTCTCACGGATTCCGCCCACACTTTCGCGAGGGACACCCCCGCCAATTTGCTTAATTATCCTTCACAGAAGACAAATCCACTGAGAAACAAACCTTCGCTCTCCACGGTCACGGAATTGCACCAGATGACCCAACTATATGCCGGCTTGCCCGTATGCAAAGTGTCACTTCGTGAAAACGAAAAACGTTAGTTTATTTAGATTTTATTAAAAGTTGTTTACTTTATTTGCAAAACTAAACATATTTGAGGATTAAGATTTGGTATAATGAAAGATAAATGTATTTGCAGTCCAAATAGTGACTAAACAAATTTTCATAAAAATTATGACTTTTGAGTAAAACGCCACTTCATGAAACCTGCGACAATTTGTTAATCCGAAATCGCCAACCTCGTACATGTATGAGTGTTCATACTTAAAATCGCCAAACCTCATACATGTACGAGGTAGAGTAAACATGTTATCACAAGGGGGCGCTCTCGCTCTTTCTAATGGTACCATTTTTATTCATATACGACCTGTATTTTTATTTTTTTCAAATTCTTGCGGGAGGGCGTAGTTTCGGCTTGTGGGAAAAAATGGCGGCGCCCAGTAAACGAGCGAAAAAGTGCGGAATTCCCGTGTGCAGGACAGTGTTTCAGGGTGTATCACTATGTGCGTGACTACTATTGACTTTCGAATGCACCAAGGATATACCAGAGAGCAAGATACAACAAGTTTGGTGATTAAAACTTATTTACTTTTTTTTTACAGAATTTTGAAAAAAAGAAGAAAAAAAAACGCTCGAAGTTGGGCACTTTAGGGTTAAACTTTTGAAATGTCGCGGGCACTGAAAGAGTTAACTCCGAGTTGGGCCAACTTTAATTCAGTTTTGGAGCTTAACAAACAACGCCAGAAACTTATCAAGGTTGCAGACAAATCTACACAAGGCTAGGCAACCATTAAAGAATACATCACGGACGAGTTAGCAGATGACTCTGGGGAAGAAAAGAGACTTAAAAAGGCAGAAAAGTCTGCTGCATCAAAAAAGACAGAGCTCAAGAAATCTAAGGCGAAGCCCACTCATCCTTTCTTCACCCATGGAGCCCCACCTCGTGCTCCTCGTGCTCCTCATTCTTTTCGTCCTTTCGCCACCAGTCAGTTCAGCAGCCCATACCGACCAGAAAGTCGCACCTGTTTCCAGTGTGGCATTACTGGGCACGTCCGGACCACTTGCCCCTCCCTACATGCACTACGACAACCATAAAGATTCCAAACTCCAGCCACCGGACTCTCAGACACATCCAGTCAATAGAAATTGGGAATCAGCTGAAGGCGATACATGTACCTGACCACATACCCACAGGCTTTAAAGGTAAACTTAAACCGTGTATTTCTTTCTGGAGAAATGTTATCAAAGCAAGCCCCTTTGTAGAAACTGGTAAATAAGATTCCGTTCTATTTAGAACCACCACCCACCACCTATTTTCCTGAAAAACAATAAATTCAGCCTAAACCATGCCCAGTTTGTTGAGTCCGCCATTTCCGAATTGGTCACAAAAAGTTGCATTGTAAAACTAAACTCCCCGCCATATTGCAGCAACCCTTTAACCGTTGCTGAAGTTAAAAGCTGCGATTGGTTTTAGACTTAAGGCACCCGAACCATTTCATTTGGAAATCAAAGTTCAAGTACGAAGATCTCACCCATATTGCTCCATCACTTGACAGTAACCAGGTATATTTCTCGAATCTGGATATCACCACGTAGAGATATTCCCGCCACATCAAAAATACCTGGGGTTTTCCTGGCATCATTGCTATATTAAACCATGTTTTTGTTAGATACATGTTTACTGCCCTCCCATTTGAATTAAGCAGCGCATGCCATCTTCTTACATTACTAAGCTGACTAAGGCCGCACTCAGGGTATCATTTCTGTTATGTACATTGACGACAGTCTTATCATCAGACCATGCTTCTGCACAAATTAGCAAAATTGTCGTGCGTATAATACCATCACCAATAGTGGATTTGTTCCTAGTAAAACGGAATGCATGGGAACCCACTAGTACAGCGGATAAGCTCCCATATTATGAAAATTGTGCACTTTTTGAGAAAAGCATGAAACTTCTAGCATGGTTAGTTTTGACCATAAGGTTCATTTTCAGATGTGGAGGGAAGTCAGATTTGACCTCTGAGGACCGTGAGAGGTCAAATCCAAAATGGCTGCCAGTCTGCATTGTCTAATGTACAAACACGCCTAATTTTTGAATCAAACAGTGTAGAAAAACGTTTCAGGTGTCATTTTCAACTAAATTGGGGGTGCCAATTCATTTGATGAGACTTTTGAGACCGCCAGAACTCAAGGAAATGCATGAAGGTCAAGGTCAAGGTCAAAATTGACCCCAAAATAGCAAATTTTGAATGTTTACAACATGTTTTACCATTTATTTTTCGTGTGTTCTTCCCTATAATATTCTCAAATTGCTCAAGGAGTGGTTCCCCCGGATAGTCCCCCATCTTAATCCATTTTCAGTTAGTTTATTTCACTTATTAGCACCAGACCATTCTTTGTCTTGTAACTGACCGTATGCATAATGGTCAGTGGGCAGCTAGGCAGTATTTGGCAAACACCTCAATTCAAGTCTGGAAAACTGCGCTATAGGGTGGAAGAGTGTGCTCACCAAAGTTGCGTCTTGAACTGTTTACAACAGGAGCTGTGGACAACATCGACCACAATCCAAGCTCTGCAACTGCAAAAGATTCCTTCCACGGCATCGGAATCTCACTTATGCAGCATCCGTCACACACACATGGTGGAACTGAACGTAGTGCACCGGTGATTAGTCAAGCTAGCTCTTCCACCAAGCCAGTGACACCTCTGCCATCGGCCTACACAATTGTGCCACCAACTGCCCTCAAGAAAAAATGACTTTAGTGTGCCGGCTGTACAAGGTCCCGTGAGACCTTCCAACCTCCTGGCTGCTGCGTCTGCTGAGTTTGCGTGGCTCAGCAAAGTCAAGACGGCTGTTGAAAAGTCTACCATGGATGGCTGGATATCGTGGCCTGCCTACCATGCTGACACACACCAAGCTGTCATCACACCTGCAACACTCAACGCACTATTGCCTCTGTTTTTGACAATACACACTCCATGGCAATGATACGGCACTCCATGAACATCGTCAATGCAGCAGTTCAGCACTTGAACCCATGTCAAATTCCTGTCGTTGCCGCTGACCAACCCCTTTATGCTCTTGCAAAGGAAGTTCGGTGGACCTGGCCAGACACTCACGGAGAGGATCGCTTTTGGATCATGTTTGGTGGTCCACACATCGAGATGGCCACGTTACAGTTGTTGGGAGACCGGTTGGAAGACAGTGCCTGTACGAACGCCCTGGTACAGGCCGACATTGCAAGTTCCGGAACAGCCAATTCCTTCATACTTGCCAGCCATGTCACCAAGACCCGCCACGCCTACCAGGTCATAGCTGCAAGCCCCTTTACACTCCTCCAACAAGCTTACATTGAGAACTGCACATCCGATGATACTTATATGCCTTTCAACCAGATAGTACGCCTTTTGAGGAGTGGTGCGTACGGCGAGCAAATGCTTGTGTCCACTTTGGTTACTGGCTTTAGACCCTGGCATTTGAGCTTCTCTTGCTGCGGTACATCAGGTCTCTTCGTAAAGGTAACTTCAAGCTGTACGTGAAATCTCCGACACAGATAAGCCCTGGATGTTCGCCCTAGATCACACGCACTACTCCAAATGGCTTCCGTACACATCCGTGACATGACGACCCTCGCTTTAAAACACCCAGATGTCCTAGCAGAATTCATTTCTGGAAATGTTGTGGTGCACAAAACCAGCAACATATTCTCTGCCATGGCAATTGAACAGTGCCATGAGCAGAACAATGCAATGGTGAAAGGTCCTATAGGGGGGGGGGGGTGGGGGCTAATGGACTGACTAGCAATCCAGGAGCACTCTGACGCTGGCTGCTAGCAGGGCCAGCAAATTGCCAGGATCACTACAGAGTTTGAGGAACAGGCCATAAAGCAAGATATTAGGGTGCTGCTGACACTGGACACCATCACCATGACCAGCAACCTAGAGTGCAAGCAGCATTTCTGAGGGGTGTTAAGGCACTTGTGTACAACACCTGTCACACAAACACTTCCAAAGAACAAGTTGCCACTTTTCAGTAGCTCACCGGCCAAGGTAATGTCAAAACAGAAGGCACAGCTCGCAGCACTTAAGAGTGACTGTGGTTTCTTTTTGAGGCTGTAAATCTCGTGTCAGACACAGGATGGAGACATGGACAATTTCTTCTCCCTTGAAAACCAGGCAGCTCTGTCAACTGGAGGGAAAATGCAGATTGGAGTTAAAGCATATCTACTTCACTGCCTGGAATAAATTCTGCTCGAAAACAATAGTGCACCTGTGGCATGGCCGATGCAATAATTCTTGATAGTGCAGCTGTGGTTCAAATGCTTAATCCTGGAACATCAAGAACATTTCAAGAGTATGGAGAAAGAGTGTTTGCCCCATACATCTTTGCTCAACTCGAGAAAAGCATCCGCATCGACCTTGTCTTGAATGTATACTTACCTGCTAGCCTGAAAGCTCCAACAAGACAGAATAGGGGAAAGGACACCAGGAAAAAGGTGGTTCCTTCTACTGTGCTGCCAAAAAACTGGAAGGACTTTCTTCGAGTCAATGAACCGAATTGTTCGTTTTCCTGTCACGCAAAGCTGTTCATCTTCAACTACCACAGGGCAAGGAACTGTATGCAACAGATGGAAGTGGAATACTCTGATCTCCTGCTGAGTCACTCTGCCTGCCTTGCCCCAAAGCTCACTAGTGGAGGCTGACACTCGTCTACTAGCTTCTGCATGTGGCAGACGCTGTGCACAAAGGGTGTAAAAAGGTAGCCATACGTGATGTGTTTGTACTGGCTGTGGCTATTTAAGCAAGACAGCTCATGATGAGGTGTGGATCGCCTTTGGTGTTGGATCAAGCTTTTGGTACATAGCTGTTCACGAAATGACTGCCACAATGAATCCGACACAGTGTCTGACTCTCCCAGTCTTTCATGCGTTCACCGGGTGTGATACTGTATCTGCATTCGCTGGCAGTGGAAAGAAGACTGCCTGGGAAACTTGGAAGTCTTTCCCAGAGGTGAATGATGCTTTCAGTGAGCTCCTACATGTATGCATGCCAAGTGAGGTCAGTGAAGGATCAATGTTACTGCTAGAACGATTTGTGGTGCTGATGTACGACCAAACCAGTGAGAGCATGGAAGTGAATGATGCCAGGAAACAGCTCTTCACACAGAAGTCTAGAACCCTGGATAACATTCCTCCAACCCAGGCAGCACTCAAGCAGCACATCAAGCGCACTTGCTACCAGGCCAACTGTTGGAACCAGGCATTGACCAAGGATCCAGAGATAACAGAGCCATCTGACTGGGGTTGGACAAACAAAACAACTGGCCGGAAGCCTCTTTGGGCCACTCTACCTGAGGCATCAAAATCGTGCCCTGACTTGATCCACTGTCGCTGCAAGAAAGGGTGCACTGGACGTTGCAGATGTGGTAAAGCTGCACTCAAGTGCACTGCACTGTGCTCTTGTTCTGGAGACTGTTAGATTTTGATTGTTACCATTAGGATATTCATAAGTTGTGGACAGTGCTAAATTAATGTGGACATCTATAGTGGTAATGAAGAGGTTTTAGGTCGTATTTGGAATAGCTTTTTGGGTCTTCTGGGCACAATTTGATAGAGCTGCTTACAGGTAAGCAAATTTTTGTGCTAACTGTAGTAGACAAATTTACATAAGCATAAGCACATTTCACAGGTTAGCAAGAAAATAGGGCGGCCACCTTGTGCGTTTACAATAGGTTTGCATTGGTATGTCATTAATTTTCGTGCAGTAAGCACCGTAAGGTTAGCATACCTTTTCGTGTGCTTAGTTACGGTTAGTAGTAGCGCTATGAAGTAGAAACTCATACGTAAGCACCAAATTGGTCGTTAAGCAGCTCTATGAAATTGGGCCCTGGATAGTTAGAGTGGTGGTAATATTTAACATGGGTCTTCTCTATTTATTTTTAATTATTACTCAAAGTGTCAAAATAGAGCCAAAGTTTAACAAAAAATCACTTTTTGGGCCTAATTTGACGTTAACCTTGACCTAAATACATATTTTTTGAGTTTTGGCGATTTCAAAAGTATTACCAAATGATTTGGCATCCCCAATTTAGTTAAAAATGACACCTGAAACGTTTTTCTACACTATTTGGTTCGAAAGTTAAGCTTGTTTGTACATCAGACAATGCGGACTGGCGGCCATTTTGGATTTGACCTCTCAGGGTCATCAGAGGTCAAATCTGACTTCCCTCCACATCTGAAAATAAATCTTATGGTGAAAACTAACTATGCTAGAAGTTTCATGCTTTTCTCAAAAAGTGCACAATTTTCTTGCTTAGCCGCTGCACTACACTAAAGAAACACAACACCTGTACCTGGGTCTCATCATTGATTCCAGGAATTTCCTGTTTCAAATACCACAGAAGAAACTGCTCAAACTTCTGTCGGCACACCAAGCCAACAATTGCGTTCCAGTTAAGCAGGTGGCATGTTTCACGGGTCAAGTGATCTCAATGTCTCTAGCATTGGGCCCCATTGCTAGATTGATGACCTGTGACTCATTCAGATCAAAACATCATTTCCCTTAACAATTTTTCCATCAGACTCAGACTTGTCCCATCTCTATGTATGACCATTTATTCAGATACCAGCGAAATAGGTTACGGCGGATATGTTGAAAACCAACCAGATCTCAAGATTCAAGGAAATTGGTCACAAACGTTCTCTTAATACTATGCGAGGCGAGCAGCTCCGCCATTCCATTGTTCAACAAAACATTACGTTTGTGTTGTTTTTTATTGTTAGTTCTTGTATTTCATACATGCGGGAAATTTAGAAAAGAAAATTTTTTTCTAACGAAAGAATGGAGTAAGAAAGTTAATTTTATTTTTGTTATTGCACGACAGGTGCAGCACGCTCGTTAGAGTGTGCCATGATTATGTAAGGTTTTTTCTTTCACATTCTTCCTTAAAACCGGGGCATTTTCAGCCTAGCATTCACTCTCGGTAGAGCAACTTACTTAACTTATTAAATCTAAAAGCGCCCTCTAGCGGCAGGTTAAAAACAGCTCAAAATACTCTTTTACTAGATGTCTGTGGCGAAATTTATGATAATCGTTTAAAAATTGTTATACATAATGACCTTCATGCAGACAAAATGTGTGAAGTTTTAGATTGATGACGTCATCATGTGTCACGTGGTATCGCCTTAAAGGTTTACTTTTTGAAGCCGTGTATCTACATAACCACAAGTTCGACTGAGTTGAAACTTGGCATGTTGATAGACAGTGATATTTACTACTTAAAGCTAGAGTGACGACTTGATGACGTCATCACAATTTGTTTTACAAATTTTTGAAATTTTGACCAATTATTACATATCTTTAGTACAAAGCAAGCTATAGTCAAATTTTATTTTGCATCAGACTTGCAAGGTCCTTCAAGGATATAATGTGGAGTGACATTTTCACGACATCATCAATTTTCCTGTTATGTCACCACCAAGGTAGTGTTTTACAAGATCTATACGTACAGCACAACTTCTTTGAAAACACGAGGTCTGCATGCTAACTACACCGAACGCCTTGTTTTAGTTTCAACAAAAATTTACAATCTAGTTTCTTGTTAATTCTTGTATTTCTTACATGAGGGAAATTTAAAAAGGAAAATTATTTTCTAACGAAAGAATGGAGTATGAAAGTTATGTATCAATCTGCAAGACCAGTTGGCTCACAGCCAAAGTATGCAGGGACACAAGTTTATTTATTTTTTGGATAACGAAGCAAGAGGAGAACCCCTTTTTGTTCTGGCACTTGAAAACATGTAAAAAGATGCAAAGTTTTAGAAAAAGTCTCACTTTTGTCGCAACTCGTTTAGGAGCATCATTTTTCACCCACCCGATCTCTGTTCCTCCAATAGTTGAGATAATTCAGATGCTGTGTTTTATTGTGGCCTACTTTATATTGGATTTAGGACTGACACTACCAGAAAGTTGTATCTTAGATCATACTTATCATACTTTTTATTGTTAAGTCGTTTGTTGTACATGTAAGCACATGTAAGCTGCATCCATTTGTTCAAGTGGGGCTTCTCCAAACGTACGCAGTGGAGTCACTGTGTGCACCTTCGGTGAAAGTTTGGTAAGAATACATTTTGGAGGGAAAACAATTTTTTTTTAAATGGAAGCCAGTGAGCCATGTTTTCATTATTCTTAATCTGATAATTTACACCAGTGGGTAGGCGTGCCGGGTGTCTGTGTATTTGTGATATTGTGATACTTCTATTCTTGTGGGTATGTGTGCCCGGATGCCAGTGCATTTGTGATATATTGTGATACTTCAATTCTTGTGGGTATGTGTGCCCGGATGCCAGTGCATTTGTGATATTGTGATACTTCTATTCTTGTGGGTATAGTGTGCCTGGATGCCAGTGCATTTGTGATATATTGTGATACTTCAATTCTTGTGGGTATGTGTGCCTGGATGCCAGTGCATTTGTGATATATTGTGATACTTCTATTCTTGTGGGTATGTGTGCCCGGATGCCAGTGCATTTGTGATATTGTGATACTTCTATTCTTGTGGGTATGTGTGCCCGGATGCCAGTGTATTTGTGATATTGTGATACTTTTATTCCTGTGGGTATGTGTGCCCGGATGCCAGTGTATTTGTGATATTGTGATACTTCTATTCTTGTGGGTATGTGTGCCTGGATGCCAGTGCATTTGTGATATATTGTGATACTTCAATTCTTGTGGGTATGTGTGCCCGGATGCCAGTGCATTTGTGATATTGTGATACTTCTATTCTTGTGGGTATGTGTGCCCGGATGCCAGTGTATTTGTGATATTGTGATACTTTTATTCCTGTGGGTATGTGTGCCCGGATGCCAGTGTATTTGTGATATTGTGATACTTCTATTCTTGTGGGTATGTGTGCCTGGATGCCAGTGCATTTGTGATATATTGTGATACTTCTATTCTTGTGGGTATGTGTGCCTGGATGCCAGTGTATTTGTGATATTGTGATACTTCAATTCTTGTGGGTATGTGTGCCCGGATGCCAGTGCATTTGTGATATTGTGATACTTCAATTCTTGTGGGTATGTGTGCCTGGATGCCAGTGCATTTGTGATATTGTGATACTTCAATTCTTGTGGGTATGTGTGCCTGGATGCCAGTGTATTTGTGATATTGTGATACTTCAATTCTTGTGGGTATGTGTGCCTGGATGCCAGTGTATTTGTGATATTGTGATACTTCAATTCTTGTGGGTATGTGTGCCTGGATGCCAGTGTATTTGTGATATTGTGATACTTCAATTCTTGTGGGTATGTGTGCCTGGATGCCAGTGTATTTGTGATATTGTGATACTTCTATTCTTGTGGGTATGTGTGCCCGGATGCCAGTGCATTTGTGATATTGTGATACTTCAATTCTTGTGGGTATGTGTGCCTGGATGCCAGTGCATTTGTGATATTGTGATACTTTTATTCCTGTGGGTATGTGTGCCCGGATGCCAGTGTATTTGTGATATTGTGATACTTCTATTCTTGTGGGTATGTGTGCCTGGATGCCAGTGTATTTGTGATATTGTGATACTTCAATTCTTGTGGGTATGTGTGCCTGGATGCCAGTGCATTTGTGATATTGTGATACTTCAATTCTTGTGGGTATGTGTGCCTGGATGCCAGTGCATTTGTGATATTGTGATACTTTTATTCCTGTGGGTATGTGTGCCCGGATGCCAGTGTATTTGTGATATTGTGATACTTTTATTCCTGTGGGTATGTGTGCCCGGATGCCAGTGTATTTGTGATATTGTGATACTTCTATTCTTGTGGGTATGTGTGCCTGGATGCCAGTGCATTTGTGATATATTGTGATACTTCAATTCTTGTGGGTATGTGTGCCCGGATGCCAGTGTATTTGTGATATTGTGATACTTCTATTCTTGTGGGTATGTGTGCCCGGATGCCAGTGTATTTGTGATATTGTGATACTTTTATTCTTGTGGGTATGTGTGCCCGGATGCCAGTGTATTTGTGATATTGTGATACTTTTATTCCTGTGGGTATGTGTGCCCGGATGCCAGTGTATTTGTGATATTGTGATACTTCTATTCTTGTGGGTATGTGTGCCTGGATGCCAGTGCATTTGTGATATTGTGATACTTCTATTCTTGTGGGTATGTGTGCCTGGATGCCAGTGCATTTGTGATATATTGTGATACTTCTATTCTTGTGGGTATGTGTGCCTGGATGCCAGTGTATTTGTGATATTGTGATACTTCAATTCTTGTGGGTATGTGTGCCCGGATGCCAGTGCATTTGTGATATATTGTGATACTTCAATTCTTGTGGGTATGTGTGCCCGGATGCCAGTGTATTTGTGATATATTGTGATACTTCAATTCTTGTGGGTATGTGTGCCTGGATGCCAGTGCATTTGTGATATATTGTGATACTTCAATTCTTGTGGGTATGTGTGCCCGGATGCCAGTGTATTTGTGATATATTGTGATACTTCAATTCTTGTGGGTATGTGTGCCCGGATGCCAGTGTATTTGTGATATATTGTGATACTTCAATTCTTGTGGGTATGTGTGCCCGGATGCCAGTGTATTTGTGATATATTGTGATACTTCAATTCTTGTGGGTATGTGTGCCCGGATGCCAGTGTATTTGTGATATTGTGATACTTTTATTCCTGTGGGTATGTGTGCCCGGATGCCAGTGTATTTGTGATATTGTGATACTTCTATTCTTGTGGGTATGTGTGCCTGGATGCCAGTGCATTTGTGATATATTGTGATACTTCAATTCTTGTGGGTATGTGTGCCCGGATGCCAGTGTATTTGTGATATTGTGATACTTCAATTCTTGTGGGTATGTGTGCCTGGATGCCAGTGCATTTGTGATATTGTGATACTTCAATTCTTGTGGGTATGTGTGCCCGGATGCCAGTGTATTTGTGATATATTGTGATACTTCAATTCTTGTGGGTATGTGTGCCTGGATGCCAGTGCATTTGTGATATATTGTGATACTTCAATTCTTGTGGGTATGTGTGCCTGGATGCCAGTGCATTTGTGATATTGTGATACTTCAATTCTTGTGGGTATGTGTGCCCGGATGCCAGTGCATTTGTGATATTGTGATACTTTTATTCCTGTGGGTATGTGTGCCTGGATGCCAGTGTATTTGTGATATTGTGATACTTCAATTCTTGTGGGTATGTGTGCCTGGATGCCAGTGTATTTGTGATATTGTGATACTTCTATTCTTGTGGGTATGTGTGCCTGGATGCCAGTGTATTTGTGATATTGTGATACTTCTATTCTTGTGGGTATGTGTGCCTGGATGCCAGTGCATTTGTGATATATTGTGATACTTCAATTCTTGTGGGTATGTGTGCCCGGATGCCAGTGTATTTGTGATATTGTGATACTTCTATTCTTGTGGGTATGTGTGCCCAGATGCCAGTGTATTTGTGATATTGTGATACTTCTATTCTTGTGGGTATGTGTGCCTGGATGCCAGTGCATTTGTGATATATTGTGATACTTCAATTCTTGTGGGTATGTGTGCCCGGATGCCAGTGCATTTGTGATATTGTGATACTTCTATTCTTGTGGGTATGTGTGCCCGGATGCCAGTGTATTTGTGATATTGTGATACTTTTATTCCTGTGGGTATGTGTGCCCGGATGCCAGTGTATTTGTGATATTGTGATACTTCTATTCTTGTGGGTATGTGTGCCTGGATGCCAGTGCATTTGTGATATATTGTGATACTTCTATTCTTGTGGGTATGTGTGCCTGGATGCCAGTGCATTTGTGATATATTGTGATACTTCTATTCTTGTGGGTATGTGTGCCTGGATGCCAGTGTATTTGTGATATTGTGATACTTCAATTCTTGTGGGTATGTGTGCCTGGATGCCAGTGTATTTGTGATATTGTGATACTTCTATTCTTGTGGGTATGTGTGCCCAGATGCCAGTGCATAATTTGTGATATATTGTGATACTTCAATTCTTGTAGGTATGTGTGCCTGAATGCCAGTGTATTTGTGATATTGTGATACTTTTATTCCTGTGGGTATGTGTGCCCGGATGCCAGTGTATTTGTGATATTGTGATACTTCTATTCTTGTGGGTATGTGTGCCCGGATGCCAGTGTATTTGTGATATTGTGATACTTCTATTCTTGTGGGTATGTGTGCCCGGATGCCAGTGTATTTGTGATATTGTGATACTTCAATTCTTGTGGGTATGTGTGCCCGGATGCCAGTGTATTTGTGATATATTGTGATACTTCAATTCTTGTGGGTATGTGTGCCCGGATGCCAGTGTATTTGTGATATATTGTGATACTTCAATTCTTGTGGGTATGTGTGCCCGGATGCCAGTGTATTTGTGATATTGTGATACTTCTATTCTTGTGGGTATGTGTGCCCGGATGCCAGTGTATTTGTGATATTGTGATACTTCAATTCTTGTGGGTATGTGTGCCCGGATGCCAGTGTATTTGTGATATATTGTGATACTTCAATTCTTGTGGGTATGTGTGCCTGGATGCCAGTGCATTTGTGATATATTGTGATACTTCAATTCTTGTGGGTATGTGTGCCTGGATGCCAGTGCATTTGTGATATTGTGATACTTCAATTCTTGTGGGTATGTGTGCCCGGATGCCAGTGCATTTGTGATATTGTGATACTTTTATTCCTGTGGGTATGTGTGCCTGGATGCCAGTGTATTTGTGATATTGTGATACTTCAATTCTTGTGGGTATGTGTGCCTGGATGCCAGTGTATTTGTGATATTGTGATACTTCTATTCTTGTGGGTATGTGTGCCTGGATGCCAGTGTATTTGTGATATTGTGATACTTCTATTCTTGTGGGTATGTGTGCCTGGATGCCAGTGCATTTGTGATATATTGTGATACTTCAATTCTTGTGGGTATGTGTGCCCGGATGCCAGTGTATTTGTGATATTGTGATACTTCTATTCTTGTGGGTATGTGTGCCCAGATGCCAGTGTATTTGTGATATTGTGATACTTCTATTCTTGTGGGTATGTGTGCCTGGATGCCAGTGCATTTGTGATATATTGTGATACTTCAATTCTTGTGGGTATGTGTGCCCGGATGCCAGTGCATTTGTGATATTGTGATACTTCTATTCTTGTGGGTATGTGTGCCCGGATGCCAGTGTATTTGTGATATTGTGATACTTTTATTCATGTGGGTATGTGTGCCCGGATGCCAGTGTATTTGTGATATTGTGATACTTCTATTCTTGTGGGTATGTGTGCCTGGATGCCAGTGCATTTGTGATATATTGTGATACTTCTATTCTTGTGGGTATGTGTGCCTGGATGCCAGTGCATTTGTGATATATTGTGATACTTCTATTCTTGTGGGTATGTGTGCCTGGATGCCAGTGTATTTGTGATATTGTGATACTTCAATTCTTGTGGGTATGTGTGCCTGGATGCCAGTGTATTTGTGATATTGTGATACTTCTATTCTTGTGGGTATGTGTGCCCAGATGCCAGTGCATAATTTGTGATATATTGTGATACTTCAATTCTTGTAGGTATGTGTGCCTGAATGCCAGTGTATTTGTGATATTGTGATACTTTTATTCCTGTGGGTATGTGTGCCCGGATGCCAGTGTATTTGTGATATTGTGATACTTCTATTCTTGTGGGTATGTGTGCCCGGATGCCAGTGTATTTGTGATATTGTGATACTTCTATTCTTGTGGGTATGTGTGCCCGGATGCCAGTGTATTTGTGATATTGTGATACTTCTATTCTTGTGGGTATGTGTGCCCGGATGCCAGTGTATTTGTGATATTGTGATACTTTTATTCTTGTGGGTATGTGTGCCCGGATGCCAGTGTATTTGTGATATTGTGATACTTCTATTCTTGTGGGTATGTGTGCCCAGATGCCAGTGTATTTGTGATATTGTGATACTTCTATTCTTGTGGGTATGTGTGCCCGGATGCCAGTGTATTTGTGATATTGTGATACTTCTATTCTTGTGGGTATGTGTGCCCGGATGCCAGTGTATTTGTGATATTGTGATACTTCTATTCTTGTGGGTATGTGTGCCCGGATGCCAGTGTATTTGTGATATTGTGATACTTTTATTCTTGTGGGTATGTGTGCCCGGATGCCAGTGTATTTGTGATATTGTGATACTTTTATTCCTGTGGGTATGTGTGCCCGGATGCCAGTGTATTTGTGATATTGTGATACTTCTATTCTTGTGGGTATGGTGCCTGAATGCCAGTGTATTTGTGATATAGTGATCTTCGATTCCTGTTGGGAGTGGTATGTGTGCCCGAATGCCAGTGCATTTGTGATATATTGTGATCTTCTATTCCTGTTGGTATGTGTGCCTGGATGCCAGTGCATTTGTGATATATTGTGATACTTCTATTCTTGTGGGTATGTGTGCCCGGATGCCAGTGCATTTGTGATATATTGTGATACTTCTATTCCTGTAGGTATGTGTTCTCGGATGCCAGTGCAATGGTGATATTGTGATACTTCAATTCTTGTGGGTATGTGTGCCTGGATGCCAGTGTATTTGTGATATTGTGATACTTCAATTAGTGGGTTTGTATGCCCGGATGCCAGTGTATTTGTGATATTGTGATATTATTTTAATTCTTGGGTATGTGTGCCCAGATGCCAGTGCATTTGTGATATTGTGATACTTCAATTCTTGTGGGTTTGTATGCCCGGATGCCAGTGCATTTGTGATATTGTGATATTATTTTAATTCTTGGGTACATGTATGTGTGCCCAGATGCCAGTGCATTTGTGATATATTGTGATACTTCAATTCTTGTGGGTTTGTGTGCCCAGATGCCAGTGCATTTGTGATATTGTGATATTATTTTAATTCTTGGGTATGTGTACCCAGATGCCAGTGCATTTGTGATATATTGTGATACTTCTATTCCTGTGGGTAATGTGTGCGCGGGTTTTGGAGTAGCATCTGCTGGTGGCGTGTGGATGCCTTATTTTGTAATTCTTGCGTACTTGGCAAAGTATGCCAGTTCTTTTAGCTAAATGGGTACATGTAATCAACTCCATGAACATTTTAAGCTGTACAAGACTAATGCACCAGTTTTGTAGCTGAACGTTGACAAGTTCTCTTGTTGAAATGAGTTAGAAATAAAAGCAGTTTTAAGCTGTGACAAAACAGTCAATTTTGCTCATTAGATCAGTTCCTTATTTTTTCGTCTCATCCAGGTATAAATTTAATATCATATGTTAAGAGCTGCATGTTAAGAGCTGTCTCTTAACCTTGCATTAGCAAGTCTTGCTCTTTTCCATTTTCTCAATGAAGAATTGAGATAGGGCATGCACTCATACATGATTAACATAGAGTTTCTGGTAACATAGAGTTTCTGGTAACATAGAGTATCTGGTAATAATGTCATATGTGAACATTTCAACAGTGCATTTAGAAAGCAAAGCTCTTACCATTTATCAAAGTTTGTTTTCCCAGATGATGCTCGGGCAGCTGAGACATTCTGCCACATACTGCAGGATGGTTTGGTAACTGTTGGTGGTTCACTGAAGAATTTAAATCGCAGAGACCCAGTTCCATCTGATGAATTGCAGTAATAGAGGTCACTCATGTATGTGATGTTCTTTATCACCCAGTTGATGGTGCTGATTGAGCCGAAATGTATATGTAAAGCACCACCTTAACAACAACAACAAAAAACTTATTTAAAAAACTAGAGATTCAGTTTTTGTTTACTACAAAAACAAGGTGTTCGTGGTGAGTGATTGAATGAATAGGTAACGTCATTATACCTTATCAATCCAATTCCTGGTTCAGGAGTTATGAACTTTTCAAAAATTAAACATGAACTTCCTGTTTGGACCGGAAGTCGAGGTCAAATAGGGTCACATGTTGATTATTTTATGAAGACCTTTTAGATGATGTATAAATTGATAAAAATTCAATGTGTGGTTCAGAAATTATGATTTTTTCAAATAATAAATTTTAACTTCCGGTATGAACCGGATGTCAGAATCAATAGCTAGGTCACGCTTGGTTGCGCTGGTGAAGTCTCCGATGTCCTTTCTGTTGAATAAAAATCGAATAAGTGGTTCAGGATTTATGATATTTAAAACATTAAAAAGCAACTTCTGACTTCTAAGAGAATACGCTTGAGTAACATAATTTAAAGTTTGAGTGGCCAGGGCAAGGTTTTTTACACAATGATACGCTATCGTGCGTCGTCAATGCGGATCAACTGATGGGTGCGTGTTTTCGTCCTTTTTCGACCAGATGTAAATGTAAACATGTTGTTATGTCTGTGCAAAAGTTTGAGCAGGCTTAACGGTCACCCTGATACAAAAATTATGCTGAAATGATTAGTAGTTTAAATGATATGAATATGATAAGATATTTTGAAATTTTCAACTTCCGGTTTGAACCGGAAGTCAGTTCAAATGTTGAAAAGGTTCTGTGTAGCATTTGTCAAACTCTTAACGACCTATCCGATGATGTATAGATTGTACAAATCCATTCAGTGGTTGATGAGTTATGATTTTGTCAAGTATTAAAATTTAATTTAGTGTAATTTGATACCCGATGACGTCATCATGACATCATCAAGTATGTGTCATCTTGATATCAAGGTCCAGCTGTCTGATGAGTTTCAATGTTCAATTCAATCTCAATCTTGAGTTATTCCGTAGATAAGCTCGAAAGTTGTTTTTTGATGAAAAAAAACGAAGGCGAACTTCAACCCAGGGTAACGACCCGGAGGTTAAGGTCGTACGATTTTGGCGTTAACTTTTCAAATGTTGCCCAAGTCTTTATCTATCCGATGCCCAAGTATGAACATCATAGCTTTCATATTCGTTGAGATACAGCAAAAAGCAAATGGTCATTTTTCAACTTTAAAAACCTTGTAATTCGACACCTGATGACGTCATCATGACGTAATGACAACTGTGCCGTCTTCTTATTGAGGTTCAATTATCTGATGAGTTTCAAGGTTCAATTCAATTTCTATATTGAGTTATGCTGTAGAGAAGAGTTCTCCGGAAGAAGAAGATGGAGAAGAAAAAGAAACTGAGGATTCAGTTTTTGTTTACTTTTACGTCGGGAGTGATTGAATATATTATAGGTTTGAAAGACATTAAACATCAACTTCCGGTTTTGACCGGATCAAGGTCAAATAGGGTCAAATTTTGTGTAGCGCGTGATTAGTTTATGACGACCTTTTGGATGATGTATAGATTGAAAAAATCTAATGTGTTGTTCAGAAGTTATGTTTTCAAATTTTAAATGTCATCTTCCTGTTTGACGTAATGACAACTGTGCCGTCTTCGTATTGAGGTTCAATTGTCTGATGAGTTTCAAGGTTCAATTCAGTTTCAATATTGAGTTATGTTGTAGAGAAGAGTTGCGTGGAAGAAGGAGAAGAAAACTAGAAATCTAGAGTTTGTGGACAAACTCAGGGTGTTCGGCTCGAACGAAATAAAGTGACTGCGTAAATAAAAATAGGAAAATTATTGTGTGAAGGTTTGTCTAATTGTGCTGTGCTGACGGGCAAAATATTTATTTGTACCTCTTGTTGATCTCTGTGCAAAATCATAGCATAAAGGTTGTCATATGAAACTTCAACTTCCGGTTTTGACAGCCCCCTGCCGCTAGAGGGCGCTTTTGAATTATGTGACATAAACCAGACACTTGCCAGATCACAACATAGTTAAAAACAACTCAAACAAAATTCCCACTTTCAAGTTACTGGGCATTTCCTGTTTCGACCGGCAGTAGGTCATGTGAGGTCACGCGCATAACAAAAAATTAAGACCTATTTTACCTTAGTATGATCCCGCATAAAGCAACCACCGGTCTCTTAAGTGTGATTTGTTACAGACTTTCAAACATAAAAAAATAAATAAGAGAATACGCTTGAGAAACATAATTTAAAGTTTGAGTGGCCAGGGCAAGGTTGTTCACACGTTAATACGCTATCGTGCGTCGTCAATGCGGGTGAACTGAGGTGCGTGTTTTCGTCCTTTTTCGACCAGATGTAAAAGAAACATGTTGTTATGTCTGTGCAAAAGTTTGAGCAGGCTTAACGGTCTACACCCTGATAAAAAAAATTATGCTGAAATGATTAGTTGCTTTAAAGATATGAACATGATCAGATATTTTGAAATTTTCAACTTCCGTTTTGAACCGGAAGTCAGTGAAATGTTGTAAAGGTTCTGTGTAGCATTTGTCAAACTCTTAACGACCTATCCGATGATGTGTAGATTGTACAAATCCATTCAGTGGTTCATTAGTTATGTTTTTTTCAAGTATTAAACTTTGATAGTGTAATTTGATACCCGATGACGTCATCATGACATCCTCAGGTGTGTCGTCGTCTAGATACTAAGGTGCAGTTGTCTGATGAGTTTTAATGTTCAATTCAATTTCAATCTTGAGTTATTCTGTAAATAAGCTCGAAAGTTGTTTTTTGAAGGAAAAAAACGAAGGTGAACTTTGACCTAGGGTAAAGACCCGGAAGTTAAGGTCATACAATTTTGGCGTTAACTTTTCAAATGTTGCCCCAGCCTTGGTCTATCAGATGCCAAACTATGAACATCATAAATGTTATTTTCAGTGAGATACAGCAACAAGCAAATGGTCATTTTTCACCTTTAAAAACCTTGTAATTCGATACCTGATGACGTCATCATGACGCAATTCTTCGCGTGCTGTCCTCATGTTAAGGTTCAAGTGTATGCTAAGTTTCAAGTTTGTACAACTTTTACTTTTTGAGAAATCTGCAAGAGAAAGTTCAGGGAAAAGAAGCTATAAGAGGAAGAACTAGAAATCTAGAGTTTGTGGACAAACTCAGGGTGTTCGGCTCGAACGAAATAAAGTGACTGCGTAAATAAAAATAGGAAAATTATTGTTTGAGGGTTTTTTGTCTATTATTGTGCTGTGCTGACGGGCAAAATATTTATTTGTACCTCTTGTTGATCTCTGTGCAAAATCATAGCATAAGGTTGTCATATGAAACTTCAACTTCCGGTTTTGACAGGGAAAGGTCAAATGGGGTCACACTTTGTACAAAGTATCTAGAATTGCCCAAGAGCTTTAAATTGTGTGTTTTGAACTGTTTTCAGCCTGCCGCTAGAGGGCGCTTTTGAATTATGTGACATAAACCAGACATTTGCCAGATCACAACATAGTTAAAAACAACTCAAAAAAAATTCCCACTTTCAAGTTACTGGGCATTTCCGGTTTCGACCGGAAGTAGAGGTCATGTGAGGTCACGCGCATGACAAAAAATTAAGACCTATTTGACCTCAGTATGATCCCGCATAAAGCAACCGCCGGTCTCTTAAGTGTTATTTGTTACAGACTTTCAAACATAAAAAAATAAATAAGAGAATACGCTTGAGAAACATAATTTAAAGTTTGAGTGGCCAGGGCAAGGTTGTTCACACGTTAATACGCTATCGTGCGTCGTCAATGCGGGTGAACTGATAGGTGCGTGTTTTCATCCTTTTTCGACCAGAGGTAAAAGAAACATGTTGTTATGTCTGTGCAAAAGTTTGAGCAGGCTTAACGGTCTACACCCTGATAAAAAATTATGCTGAAATGATCAGTAGTTTTAAAGATATGAACACGATCAGATATTTTGAAATTTTCAACTTCCGGTTTCAACCGGAAGTCAGTTCAAATGTTGTTAAGGTTCTGTGTAGCATTTTTCAAACTCTTAACAACCTATCCGATGATGTGTAGATTGTACAAATTCATTCAGTGGTTAGTGAGTTATGTTTTTTTCAAGTATTAAACTTTGATTTAGGGTAATTTGATACCCGATGACGTCATCATGACATCCTCAGGTGTGTGTCGTCTTGATCCTAAGGTGCAGTTGTCTGATGAGTTTCAATGTTCAATTCAATTTCAATCTTGAGTTATTCCGTAAATAAGCTCGAAAGTTGTTTTTTGAAGGAAAAAAACCAAGGCGAACTTTGACCTAGGGTAAAGACCCGGAAGTTAAGGTCATACAATTTTGGCATTAACTTTTCAAATGTTGCCCCAGCCTTGGTCTATCAGATGCCAAACTATGAACATCATAAATGTTATTTTCAGTGAGATACAGCAACAAGCAAATGGTCATTTTTCACCTTTAAAAACCTTGTACATGTAATTCGATACCTGATGACGTCATCATGACGCAATTCTTCGCGTGCCGTCCTCATATTAAAGGCACCTGGAAATAGATTTTTTTTTTTTTTTAATAGAAGAGTATATGTATATTAACAATAAAACAATTTTTTGAGTAATTGTTTGTCAGTATTTATATGTTAAAAAAATAGATAAAGTTGTTTGGGGGCGACTCCGCCCATCCCTTTTTGTGACGTCAATCGAGGAAGACTTCGCCTCGATTGAACATCGACCCCACTCGAACTTGCCTGCATTTACGTTGTATATACACGTGCAAGTAGTGAGATTGTACGTTTCGTTTGGTTATCCAAAAGGGGGGTTTTTCTTGCATTTTTCCAGCGAAAATTGCTGCTGGATGCAGCAAAACGACTAAAGATGGGGTCAGCCAGCATTTTTTTTCCTGCAGATCCCAAATATAGGCAGTTACGGGCATCGAAAGTTAGGCTAACGAGGGCAAAGTGGTCCGGTCCGACGTCGTTTTCAGCGCTATGCAGCGAACACTTGGATAGCCCGGGGATTTTTCGTTGGTAGTAGTGTGCAAGGGAAGTTGCAGTGAAGCTTAGGTTACCAGCAAAATGTTTCTGGTGGAAAAACAATACCTCGTATTATCCGTGTTCTCGTTATGACCATGCTCGTATCTTCCGTTTTTAAGACATAGAAACGCGCATGGGACAGTTCGGGACCGGTGAAAAACCTCGTATAAACTGGCGTCTCGTATTAGTCGACTGTACACTGTCCTAGGATTGCATTGGGTGGTGACGTCCGAATACGAAAACGCATCATACTGATCAGGTACCCAGACGTAATGTACGGGGCCAGACTACACATTTTCTCCTGCCTCGATTGACGTCACAAACAGCGCCTATTTTTTAATTTGTAATTAAAAGAAAAATACAATTTTTTAACCTTAGCAAATTGTTTATTCACATTCCACTCATAAAAATGTATATATTAATGACAAAAGCTTTATTTTGAAAAAATACCACTGCCAGGTGCCTTTAAGGTTCAAGTGTATGCTAAGTTTCAAGTTTGTACAACTTTTACTTTTTGAGAAATCTGCAAGAGAAAGTTCAGGGAAAAGAAGAAGAGGAAGAAAAAAAACTAAAAAACAAAAAAACTTAACAATAACAATAGGTTTTCGGCTGCTAGCCGAACACCTAAAAAGAAAAAAAACCCAGAACAATAACAAAAGGTGTTCGTGCACGAACACCTAACAAAAGGAAATCCACACAAATTTATATGCAATGTAAAATATATAAAAGAGAAAGAAACTTTCAACAGCAGTACAATTTTATTGGACTGTTATGCCAAACATACGTGCAAAGAAGATCACAAGACAATGGTAAAGTCAATCTTTAGGTGACAGAAAAATGTGTAAATAATCAATTCATTTTTTTTCTTACAGTAGACTCTTATAAATAAGGTGCATGTATGCCAGACTACTGGCCTGTTCTTCTTGCATCATCAGAACCTTGTAAGAAACCTTGTTTTTATTTTTATCATAATAGGTTTAACTAATGAGTAAATAACTGTTTGATACAAGTTTCTCTTCATGAAAACTGTTCGAGTGAGGTCTGTGTTCAGCACGTCATGTACAAACCAATGCATAAACCAAAACAGAATCTACTTTTCTGTTGTTAAACTATAGGCCTATCAATTACATACATGTACGGATTAACCAACATGACCAAGGGCCTGCCAAACCACAGCTGGGCTTGCAGAGATATCAAAGAATTTTCAATGCTTGTATGTTGCTTTCATTATCAGACCAGGGTTTAAACTCAGCAATTTCAAAGCATGTAATACATTTCAACAGAAGACCATACTTGTAAATGTATATGTAGGTCAAATCAGTCTTTTCTGATTCACAAATTCAATTTAATTCAATTCAATTCAACTATTGTATTTGTTCATCATGCCAGTATGAAAATTATTCTCAGTTTGCACATTATAAAAATATTACAAACAAATTAAATAAATATTTTTATAAGAGACACAAAGATAAACAAGTACAATAAAATTAAAACATTAACCCTTTAGAGACCATAGCGGCCACCAAGCGGCTTGTACCAAAACGCCCATAGTGGCTGCAAAGTTTAACCTACTTCTCTTCACATGAAGAGGTCAAAGTAAAGGTCATGGCCACTTATGAAATTTTCCAATGTAGTATGTTGACATACATGTAGTACCCCAATTTCTAAACAAGAAACTAACTTTTCTCTTTCATTTTATTTAAGTTAAATTTTTACTGACAAAATTTGAATAATGAAGTTAACAATATTAGCAATGTCTGGGCGTTTTGTGATGATTATAAGGAATTGAATGGTCTCTAAAGGGTTAACAACAAAAGTAAGTAAAATTGCAAAGAGCCACTAAGTCAGTGTACACGTGATCACTTGACATGCATGTACTTGACATGCATGCCTTTTTTATCTAAAAACAAGTTATTTACCTATAGCACTCTGTGGCTGCAAGAGTGCATTTTTTTGTTGAGATTATTAGAGCCCCAGTTCGCTTTTTACCTCAAAACCTTGGGTTAAAAGAAGGCATTACCCTGAATTAACGCTTGTTTAATTTTGAATTTGGTCAAAAGGCCTGATTGAAATACACATTTTACAATGTGCTTAGCATAAAAATGCAAATCTGCTACATAATGTACAATTTGCAGTTTAAGACCTCTCATAATGACTCAATATAAGTTTAACCTCTCCATTGAATAATTAATTTATTGGCTAATTAACATACAAATTTGATAAATATGCGTCTCTTCATGAAACCTAAAAGTGACTTGACCCACTTATAGGCCCAACTAAATAACTTGTTTTCTAGATAAAGCCATGTCAAGTGATCACGCATACACTGACAGTAGTGGCTCTTTGTGAAACTAACATACATTCATGTATGGTCTTCTGTTGTAATCTATACTATTAAAGCCGTAACCTGCGCCATCTTGGATTAGAAGCGCGCCATCGTGAAAAACTGCCGTGTTCAAGGGTCATTGGCGACTTAATGTCTGTTTCGCAGATGGATCTCTGGATTGCTTCACTCCTCAGGGTGCCAGATATCAAAAACGCCCACAGGACTGTTTGTGTGGGTTTACCAAAAACGCCAACAGGACTGTTTTTGTAATTAGATCCTGCTAGTGTATTATAATTACATGCTTCGAAATTGCTGAATCTTAACTCTCCCCAGATAAAAAAAGCAAATACATGTACAAGCATTGAAATTATCATAATCTTATAACAAGCACATTGTACAAAGAAAATTTGGTTCAAGTGGTTTGAAAGACTCCGGATCCAATCAGGAAGGCTGGTAGAGAGGTCAGAAAAAGGAATAGAAATGATTGGGTACCTTGGTAAACAAAAGCGCAAATGTACATGTATGGCTCAAAACCTGCTCATCCAATCTTAGTATAAATGATGAATAATTAATACAAAAGATTTTAAATGTAATAATTATATCGCAATAATAAATACTTCAGAGAGTTTGTGCATTCTGATTGGTCGAAGACTGGTCACATGGCGGTGTATTGTGATATAAAGACCGGCTCTGTAAACTAGCAAATAAATGGCCCCTAAACAAGCACAATGTTGTGTAAAAGTTATATTTGCACCGTGCTTGTTGTGTGAAAACTATTAAAACTGTATTTCTTTGCGCGTATTGTTTTTGGTTACTTTGACGAGGACAGATGGTCCTGCGTGTACGCGCATACCATGCGTATGCGCAAACGCGCAGACAATGTATAATTTTAAGGTAGCTGGTACGCGCATGAAACCAAGGTAATGCAAACCATAAAGCCATACACCAACCAAAATGTTACTTTAAAAGCGCATAGTCTGGTTTTTCAAAATATGTGCACATTTTATTATAGTTATGTGCATATTATTATAGTTAATTATGTGCAAGGAACTAACTAGGAGCCACGCAAAAGTTGAACAGCCTAAAGAATGGTCCTTGAACATGAGTGGAACATTTCCAAAATTAAAGGCGAAAGAAAAATCACAAATTTCGGCTCGGTCCATCATATCAACAGCGGCCAGCGACCAACCCGGTCACCCTTAGCCAACTGTAGTGCCATTTTGGTGTCAAGTTGGTGCAGTTTTAGTGTAGGGATTTGAAACAAATTGGTGTACCCCAAAACTACACCAGAGCTCTATTATTGGTGCACTGTTGGAGTACCCTCCAAACACCCAACCTAAAAGTTGTACTGGTTGGTGCAGTTTTGGTGTAGTCCCAATTATTTAAATCAGCACTAAAAGGGCACCAGTGGTGCATTTTGGTGCATACAAAATTGGTGTATTATTGGTGCACAAAATTGGTGTAGTATTGGTGCACAAAATTGGTGTAGTATTTCATTCATTCATTCATTCAATTAGGTTTATTATTTATATCTCAAAAAATACACGACAGAAGTTAAAAAGACTTAAATTTACGTGTTTACATTGTTTAAAAACTACAAAAGTTAAAAATTTAAACGATTTAAACAGTAAACCTGAAAAGCGATATAACCAAAAATACTAGATACTAGACTACTCAAAAAGCATCGTAAAAAAGTAGCTGGTGACTAATAAGACAAAAAATAGGCAAGCAAAGAACGGAATTGAAATTGGACCTTATAACCGTACCAATATTTACAACAGTAAAAGGAAAACACTAGAAAATCACACTGACGTAAAAAGGAGAGGAAGTGCTGTCGGCCTACATGCACTACAATTGACCCAACCTCCAAACCCCAAGTTTAACAATTTTACAAAATATTGACTTGCTGTTAGAGTTACTAAGAGATAAAATATAGCCTTCAATAGTTACAGTTAACAGTCTCACCAATGTTGGAACACTGGACATTTTATATCTCTGAGTTCTCATTTGGGGCAAGTGAATGTGGTGTGAGTTTCCCATGCAGTCCAGTGCGGGAGAGTGTTTGGCGTTCAGGGGGGAACAAATCACGGTGTCGCGAAGAGATTATGATAGATTTGGCAAAGTCTGTAAGTATTTCTGTTCTCCTCGATGCAAGGGAGGGAATACCAATATCTATTAAGAGATCCTCATAATGATGCCGGTCAGGAAAAGTGATGATTCGAAGAGCTCTACGTTGTACCCTTTCAATACTAACAGACTGCTGATTTGTTAGATTACTGCTCCACACAGGAGCACAAAACTCCAGCAGAGGACGGATGTACGCAGTATTATGTAGACAAGATCACTGAGAGGGACACCATTTCGCTTCAATTTGCTTAAGATATACAATCGGTGAGATGCACCCGAGATCATCTGTTGCACTTGAAGATCCCACCTAAGATCAGATTGGATTATCACACCAAGCAGGCGCAGTGAAGACACAGATTCTAAAACTTGATTATCCATTGTGATCACAGGAGTAGGGATATTACTATGTAAGAAACTAACTTCAATCACTTTACATTTTTCAGCCTTGGGTTTCATGGAGTTAGTATGGCTCCATTCTGACACAGCATCCACATGAGCTTGTATATCACTGGTATCCGATTTATGGGTGATTTCAGCAATTGTGAGGTCGTCGACATATTTCCATCTTTTTTCGGTTGTCATGGCAGCATCATTTATCATGATTAGGAAGATCACTGGACCAAGTTTAGTTCCTTGAGGGACCCCACAAGACAGTCTAAGCTCAGATGAGGATGAACCGCAATATCGAACTGTCTGCGTGCGGTTTGAGAGAAAATCAGCGATCACAGGAATGACAGACGGATTAACCCCCACTTCGATTAACTTGTGGAGTGCTTTTGTATGATCTATCAGATCAAAGGCTTTCATGAAGTCTATTGTACAAATAGTAGCATAGTGACCCGGCTTATCAAGGCCCCTGTAGATCTCATCCAGCAAACTGATGAGATAGTGGTTCACAGAACTGCCTTTCATGTTGCCAAATTGTCTTGTGTCGACTTGATCTTTGATGTCAGCCATCACCCACTCAGCAAGGAAACTTTCAAACACACGTGCTAAAATCGGAGTAATAGAAATAGGTCGGAGTTGACTGTATTCAGTGACTGGGGATGACTTCGGCACAGGACAAACAGATGCCGTTTTCCAGTTGCAAGGGAAATGGCCGCCACGAAGACAATCATTGAAAATTATAGTTAGGGGCTCTGATATCTCGTAAGCGAATTCCTTCAACAACCGAATAGGGACATCCTTTGGGTGACCAGACTTTGTCGCATTCAATTTACAAAGCTTATTGTAGACCTCTTGCCTAGCAATGATTGGAGGAGGGAGGGCAGGAAGGTAGGAGGGCAGAGCACACAAGTCAAGGCTTGGTAATTCATTGCATATACAAAGTGACAGTTTAGTTCATGAGCAGTATCCGATGATGATTTCTGTGTGTCCAATCGGAAAGGTGATGACTTGTGCATACCAGTCAAAATCTAATCTGTTGGTGCCATTTGCCAGGTTCAGTGTGCTTCAAGTGCTGAATTTTCTGTGCATAGAAGATTTTCTTTGCTCGCAGAATTTCCCACAGAACGAGGTTACGCAATTTTTTATAGGCGCAAATGTCACCTTTTTTTAATTGAGCATCGCGTGTGACAATAAGTCGTCTTATACGGTTATTCATCCATGCTTTATCACTTGGTCTGTGTGTAAATGGGGTCCCCCCCATTTATAGTAAATTCCACCCCTATACTTTTTTTGTTGCCTCTTAACTGAACTTAATCCACAGGTCTCCTTCACTCTTAAGTTACATCTTTATTGCCCTGGTAACCCCTACTGGAAAGTGGACTGACCCCTGAGCCCAGAGGATACAGTGATTTGGGTTGGTGTGGCCTAGCATGCCTTAGTGCTGTTATTCCCATCAAATTGAACCGCTGTCTCCTCTGTTTCCCTCTATTTCAAGGTAGGAAAAGTTGCTTTTATTGACATTTATTCCTTAGTTTGCAAAAGCATACGGAAGTGGAAATTGTAGGTTAATCTAGATATTAGTTTGGTTTATTTTTAGTACTTGAAGTCTTGTTTTTATCCTATTTTTGACTTGGAGAAAGTTTGTGCTTTTATAACAAATTTCCACTATGTGAAACAATGGTTGCTCTGGCTCAAAATTGGCCTTATTTTAGATCAGAGTAGACTTTTTCTTTCGTTAATTTTGTTTTATTTAAGCAAACTGTGACTAAGTAACTTAGAGCTAATGAAAGTTCATACTGCATAGATCTTATTTACATTTTAGTTTGATTTGTTGACTTTTCCAATTTGTAGTATTTGTAGAAGGGAAAGTTGCCTTTTATAATTAGTATAGTTTTCTTGGTCAGTATATTTCACTGTACTAGGTAGTGCATATACATGTACACTCGACCCACAGGGTCCAAGCCCTGGGTGGACATTCCATTAGCCTGATATATGTGATATATAGGGTCATTAACTCAATGCCCTTGGGGCCTGTCCAGTGGAAGCTGATGGCTAGACAAACCCTTGTTTATGTCCCAGAACTTAGGTTAAAAGAAGTTTCTAGAATCGATACTTAAAGGTTTTATTGTTTATTTTAGTCCTCTGAGCTGGGCCACAGTCCCCTACTGGAAAGTTATGTTTTTCTTTATTTTAGTAAAGTTTACATAAAGTGCGCTCACATGGAGGAAGAAGATGGATTAAGTGTCCAGATTTATTATCTGTTAATAGGCCTATTTTATATAGAGTAATGGCTCAAGCGAATGCCCTGGATTTAATTAAGTGTTTCTTTATGAATGTAAAGTTTAATTTCTCATTTTATTGAGGCTGGACATTTGAGAATAAGTTTGTGTTTCCACTTTACCCCGAGTTGTTTTTATTTTGGTTTATTTTTTATTCATTTAATCGGATCAATTAGGAATAAGTTTGAATAATTAATTATTCATTTCTTTTTATGAGACTTAAGTTTATTTTTTATGTTTTCTTTATAGGATTAGAATATTAGTAAATGTAAATTCCTTTGATTTTAGAGTATTTAGTTTAATAAATTAGTGCTGTTATTCCCATCAAATTGAACCGCTGTCTCCTCTGTTTCCCTCTCTTTCCAGCTAGCAATTTAAGAACAGCAAAAGCCAATCCTTTACAACGTGTCAGAAGTGGGATTGCCAGCAGCAAGATGGATGGAGAGGAAGCGGTTGGAGGAGCAGGTGTCGCCCCGATAATACAGCAGGTGGCGTATGTACCCTTCGATTTTCGTGTTGGTGTGTTTGTTGGACCCCCACAGAGCCCCAATGACCCAAATGTCGAAGAGTGAGTCCGAGATGTCAAAGCGTTGTTCAAGTCTTGGCAGACCCCTGAAGATCAACAGCCTCAACTTCTCCTTAAATACCTTGGTGGAGAAGCGAAGAGAGAGTTGTCCAAGTCATGGAACCAGTGGACCGTGACGATAGCCAGAGAATCCTTGAGAGGCTTGTAGAGGTATATGGAGACCGGACCCCTACAACAACCCTACTCCAGAAGTTTCACAACAGACAACAGAATGCAAGGGAGACAATGCAGGAGTACTCCCTCTCACTACAAGAGACCCTTGGGAGGCTGAGGAAAGGAGATCCGGAGGCCGTCCCCAGGCCGGATCTTCTCCTACGGGATAGATTTCTAGCGGGCCTGAGACATAGTGAGGTGAAGAGGATGGTCAAGATGGAGTTAAGGAAGAGGCCAGACATGACGTTTGAAGAAGTAAAGAGAGAAGCCCTCCATCTGTCAGCAGACAGAGCTGATCTGGATGAGAATGATGCAAGAGTTAATGCATCCAGCACCGCCCCTGTCCATTCCCCTTCCCTCGAGACCCTTCAAGCTGCCTTGGAGGAAACGGTCAATCAACAGAGAAAGATGGCCGAAATGATGGCAGCCATGAAGTTGGAGTTGACACAGTTGCGTTCGCCCCCCATGACCCAAACCAGACGACCTCGCCGAGAGCCACAGTGGGATGCGCATGGCAATCCAATTTGCCTTAATTGTCAAAAGGCAGGCCACATGGCTCGTGAGTGTCCCGAAGGCAGACGACGCTACCAGGCCCAATACCCACAGAACCAGAGTTATCACCAAAGCCCCCATAAACCAGCACAGTTAAACTAGGATGTTCCAGTGTTGAGGGCCAAACACTGGAACACCATAAGATATTGCAACAGAGGTCCCTGGCACCGGATGAGGCAATTGGAGACTGTTTATACATTGATGTTGCTATGGAAGGAGTTATTGTCCCCAGCCTGCTGGACACAGGATCACAAGTCTCCACTCTAACTGATGAGCTTTTCAGAAAGCACTTCTATAACAACATCGACTCTAGCAGCTTGGCTAACCCATTCATTCGTCTCGTTGCAGCTAACGGGCTAGACCTCCCTTTTCAAGGGGTCGTTGAACTTAACATCAGTCTGATGGGATGCAACATTGAGAAAGCAGTGTTCTTTGTCCTTAGAGAATCAACTGCAACAAGTACATGTATCATTGGCATGAATATACTCCGGCAATGCCAAGATGTCCTTTTCAAGAACCCTCACTCAACCCATTTCCAGTCCAAGCCACAGTCAAGGCCAATGCAGACATGGCAACGACTCCTGAAAACAGTGGAAGCAAATACTCCCCTACCTCATGACAGAGCCAGAGAAGACTCCGTTGACTTCATATATGCTGCTAACCCCCGACCCATTGTGATTCCTGGGGGTACAGAAGTCATAATCCCTGGGAGCTTCCATAAGTCCCCATCTAGAGAAGGTCCAGTCCTAGTAGAACCAACAGCTGCAAAATTCTTACCCAAGCACTTGATGGTAGCCCGTGCAGTTTGCATGATCCGTGATGGTCGCGTTCCAATGAGAGTTGCCAACCCTAACCAGTGGGACGTAAAAGTACACCATGGAATGCGACTGGCCCAATTGAGTGATGTCACTGAAGTCCTGCATCCCCAGAGTCAGCCATTCCCCCTTGAGTTAATAGAGCTTGGACTTCATGAAGTAGAGGTGCGTCTTGAAGAGGAGCCAAATGCACACCCAATGATGACCCCTGAGGAACTCCCGATGCCAGTAAATGTTGACAAAGAATCGCTATCGACATCTGAACTTGAGCAACTCAACTCTCTTCTTTACTGGCACAGGGATGTTTTCTCTAGGAGTGATGATGACTTTGGTAAGACCACAACTGTCCAGCATACAATCCCCACCACAACCGACAGACCTATCAAGGACCGTTACCGCAGAATCCCTCCGCATCTCTACCAAGAAGTGAAGGACCACCTGACAACACTGCTAGGAAAAGGAGTGATACAGGAAAGCACAAGTCCATGGGCATCCCCCATTGTGCTAGTTCGGAAAAAGTGTGGTGGACTTCGCCTATGCGTTGACTATCGACGACTCAATTCAGTCACTGTCCCAGATGCATACCCCCTCCCACGAATTGATGAGTCCCTGGATGCCCTGCATGGTGCGAAATATTTCTCAACTATCGATCTTGTGAGTGGCTACTGGCAGATAACCATGAATCCAGATGACCAGTCCAAGACGGCATTCACCACACCGATGGGTCTATTCGAATTCAATAGAATGCCTTTTGGCCTTAGTAATGCACCAGCCACATTCCAACGATTTATGGAGCGATGTTTTGGAGACCAATCTTGCGAAACCCTGATGTTCTACCTAGATGACATTATTGTTTTCTCCCCTGATTTCAACACCCATCTAGAAAGACTTGATATGGTGTTTTCACGACTCGCCCAACATGGACTGAAAGCTAAACCCTCTAAGTGTCATCTACTGAAGAAGTCCATCAGTTTTCTTGGCCATGTGGCATCAGAAACTGGTATCCAAATTGACCCGGAGAAATGTCTAGCGTTGGAGACCTGGCCAACTCCTTCAACCCCAAAGGAAGTGAGGCGGTTCCTTGGCTTTGTCGGATACTACAGGCGTTTTGTGAAGGATTTCTCCAAAATCGCACAACCACTATTTGCCCTGACTGGTCAACCAAAGAAGAGCAAGAAACCCCAACAACGTCTCCCCTTCTGATGGACCCCAGAATGCCAACAGGCATTTGACAAGCTCCGGCAATGCCTGATGTCCCCACCAGTACTTGCCTACCCCGACTACACAAAGCCGTTCCTGTTGTACACAGATGCAAGCAACCAAGGCCTTGGAGCCATCTTATCTCAGCATCAAGGTGGAAAGGAGCGGGTCATTGCCTATGCCAGCAGAGGTCTGCGCAAGACTGAACGCAATGACGCCTACTACAGTGCATTCAAGTTGGAGCTCCTCGCCTTGAAGTGGGCTATCACAGATAAGTTCAAGGAATATCTGATGGGAGGGAAATTCACAGTGTTCACAGACCACAACCCACTCGTACACTTGAATACAGCCACACTACGAGCAGTAGAACAGCGCTGGATCGCCCAGTTGGCAAACTTTCAGTTCGATATCAAGTACCGTCCTGGAAAAAGTAATGACAATGCCGACGCCCTTTCCAGACTTCCCCACCCTGAAGTAGAAGACCAAGAGCCAGACGAGTGGGAGGGACAAGTGACGGTTGCAGTTGTGAAGGCATGTCTTGGTGGTTATTGCCCCAATCCTACTCCTGATTCACCAGCCCGTGTCAACATAATAAACACTATGCCAGGCATAAGTCTCCGCCAGATGTCCACTAAACAACATGAAGACTCTATCATCGGCCCAGTTATACAATATATTAAGGAGAACAGACGCCCTGGTGCAGAAGAACAAGCAAAGTTAGCTCCCATGTCCAAGCGCCTTTTGTCTGATTGGAAGAAGCTTAAGGTTACTGACAATGTTCTCTACCGAGTGACAAATGATCCAAAGCAATTGGAAGAGAGGCAGTTAGTGTTACCCTATGGTCTGCATGAGGAGGTTTTACAAGAGCTCCATGATAGATCCGGTCATATGGGAGCTGACCGCACCAAGGAAGCAATTCGGCAGAGATATTTTTGGCCAAAGATGTCTGTTCAAGTCCAAGATTGGTGTGCTGCCTGTCAAAGGTGTTCTTTGAGGAAGCAAGGAGAGAAGGCCAGGGCCCCTCTTGTCTCCATCAAGACCACTGCCCCTCTAGAGCTAGTGGCCCTGGATTTCTTGACCTTGGAACGATCATCAGGTGGCTACGAGCATGTGTTAGTCATAACGGACCATTTCACTAAGATGACAGTAGCCGTACCCACCCGTGACCAGACTGCAGCAACCACCGCGAAGGCACTGTGGGGAAAGTTTATAGTTTACTATGGGATGCCCACCAGAATACACTCGGACCAAGGCGCCAATTTCGAATCAAACACGATCAAAGCGCTGTGCAAGTTATACGGTACAACAAAAAGCCATACAACTCCATATCACCCAGAGGGTAATGGGCTTTGCGAGAGATTTAACCGTACCCTGCTGAATCTCATTGGCACGATGGAGGCTGAGAGGAAACGACATTGGGCGGACTACCTACCAGAACTTTGCTTTAGTTATAACAACACCTGCCACTCTTCCACCGGGTACACTCCACACTATCTAATGTTTGGCAGGCATGGAAGACTCCCTGTTGACTTGATGATTGCTCCATCTGAAACTGATGGCAGGGTGACCTCAGACGACTGGGTGGCCAAACATCACCATCGCCTACAGTTCTCTCATCGCATTGCCAGAAAGACTCTTGATTCAGCCACTGCTACACAGAAGAAGGCATTTGATAAAAAGGCGAAAAATCTGCCCTTACTTCCAGGAGAGAGAGTTCTCGTCCGGCTGAGAGGTCTGAAGGGAAGGTCAAAGATCCAGGACCGTTGGGAGTCAACTCCATATGTAGTCCTGCAGCAACCCAATGTAGACATACCTGTATATGAAGTAGAGCAGGAAGAGACAAAGAAACACAAGGTTCTCCATCGTAATGCACTATCTGTGTGTCGCTTCAAGCCAACCCCCCAACCAGCAAGTTCTCCTTCATCTGACCCAAATCCCAACCCGGACTCCCTGAATGCCCCATGTGCGAACACATTCAATCCAGAAGCTCCGGTCTTTCGAGCAAGGCGCTGGCTTGTCACTACACCTATCCCTCTGCTCCAAACACATAGACAACTACCTACACCACCGCAGGCAGTTTTAGTAGAACATGCAGAGAAACCTCGAAGGAGACTTCCTTCTCCACCGACTCAACCAGTGTCCCCTGTTCCGGAACGTTCACTCATGGATACAAGTCTCCTTCCATCTCAGCCTGAAGTTGTCAGCCAGACCAAGACACCGAGACCAGATTCCCCCATTCCGAAACCGGTGACAAGACGTTGCTCCAGCAGGAGTACGCGAGGGAAGCGTCCAGAGCGTTGGATGCATGGAGAACTTTAATTAGATTTATCGGACACTTTAGAAGACGATTTTCAATCTAGCTGATGCCATTTATACGTATTGGCAGGGACGCCAATAGATTAGCGTTGGAGGTTGTAAATGGGGTCCCCCCCATTTATAGTAAATTCCACCCCTATACTTTTTTTGTTGCCTCTTAACTGAACTTAATCCACAGGTCTCCTTCACTCTTAAGTTACATCTTTATTTCCCTGGTAACCCCTACTGGAAAGTGGACTGACCCCTGAGCCCAGAGGATACAGTGGTTTGGGTTGGTGTGGCCTAGCATGCCTTAGTGCTGTTATTCCCATCAAATTGAACCGCTGTCTCCTCTGTTTCCCTCTCTTTCCAGGTAGGAAAAGTTGCTTTTATTGACATTTATTCCTTAGTTTGCAAAAGCATACGGAAGTGGAAATTGTAGGTTAATCTAGATATTAGTTTGGTTTATTTTTAGTACTTGAAGTCTTGTTTTTATCCTATTTTTGACTTGGAGAAAGTTTGTGCTTTTATAACAAATTTCCACTATGTGAAACAATGGTTGCTCTGGCTCAAAATTGGCCTTATTTTAGATCAGAGTAGACTTTTTCTTTCGTTAATTTTGTTTTATTTAAGCAAACTGTGACTAAGTAACTTAGAGCTAATGAAAGTTCATACTGCATAGATCTTATTTACATTTTAGTTTGATTTGTTGACTTTTCCAATTTGTAGTATTTGTAGAAGGGAAAGTTGCCTTTTATAATTAGTATAGTTTTCTTGGTCAGTATATTTCACTGTACTAGGTAGTGCATATACATGTACACTCGACCCACAGGGTCCAAGCCCTGGGTGGACATTCCATTAGCCTGATATATGTGATATATAGGGTCATTAACTCAATGCCCTTGGGGCCTGTCCAGTGGAAGCTGATGGCTAGACAAACCCTTGTTTATGTCCCAGAACTTAGGTTAAAAGAAGTTTCTAGAATCGATACTTAAAGGTTTTATTGTTTATTTTAGTCCTCTGAGCTGGGCCACAGTCCCCTACTGGAAAGTTATGTTTTTCTTTATTTTAGTCAAGTTTACATAAAGTGCGCTCACATGGAGGAAGAAGATGGATTAAGTGTCCAGATTTATTATCTGTTAATAGGCCTATTTTATATAGAGTAATGGCTCAAGCGAATGCCCTGGATTTAATTAAGTGTTTCTTTATGAATGTAAAGTTTAATTTCTCATTTTATTGAGGCTGGACATTTGAGAATAAGTTTGTGTTTCCACTTTACCCCGAGTTGTTTTTATTTTGGTTTATTTTTTATTCATTTAATCGGATCAATTAGGAATAAGTTTGAATAATTAATTATTCATTTCTTTTTATGAGACTTAAGTTTATTTTTTATGTTTTCTTTATAGGATTAGAATATTAGTAAATGTAAATTCCTTTGATTTTAGAGTATTTAGTTTAATAAATTAGTGCTGTTATTCCCATCAAATTGAACCGCTGTCTCCTCTGTTTCCCTCTCTTTCCAGCTGGCAATTTAAGAACAGCAAAAGCCAATCCTTTACATGTGGATAGAGGTGATTTCTTTAAAATGATATCTGTACTGGTCTGTGATAATCTGCTGGAACCAGTCAGCTTTCACACTAGCATCAATTAGTTCATTCATTTCACTCCAATCTGTATGTGTTATCCACTGTCCAAAACATCTCACAGCAGAATCCCGAAAAGGTCGACTGGTACGTCGAGAAACAGTTTTCTGTTGGTTGTAGTCATTTTGAGGCTTTAGTGAAATGACACAATGATCACTTTTACCGAGAGGTGCGCAGATCACAGGGTCACAATAGCTACTCACCACGTCAGTGAAAATCTTGTCTAGGGTAGCAGATCCTCTGGTAGGCATGTTGACAATTTGTTGCAACGAAGTATGGAGTTCGATAGGCTTGTATCAAGGTCGTTGAAATCTCCCATTATTAGCAATGAAATATTATCAAACTGGACACGGACAGTGTCGACAATATCAATGATGTATGTGGATAATTCATCCTGGTGGGGTGACTGAGGTGGGCAATATGTTACACACACAAGAATGTCATCTTTTAGGGGGAGGGACGCTGAAGATTTCAATTTAACCCACATGATTTCGATGTTCTTGGGTATATTGCTTTTAAACACGCATAGAGTAGCATTTAGATCATCGCGTACATAGAGAGCTACACCGCCTCCAATACGGTTAGCACGATCATAATGAAACTGGTGATACCCTGGGAGAGGATAAGCTGTGGCCGGTTTCTCAGCAGAAAACCACGTTTCAGTCACAGCAATTAGGTGAACATCCTTATGATTCGTCTGTGTAGTAACTTGAAGATCTTCTATTTTATTACAAAGTGATCCTGCATTTAACAACAGAGTGGATGGCAAGTGTGGATTGGCTCTAAGATGGTCACTGTTTTGTTTTGTAACTGGCTTAGACCTCGAAGTACAGTTGATGAAAATCAAATTACCTATATCAATGTTCCTTGGTAGGGCTCATTTTTTTGCCGTGGTTTTGGTTGCACTGTTAATAGCGAATGTTGATCTTTTACAAAGGCTCGATGACCACGCCTAGTTGGTTTAGCACTATATACGCCATTTTGTCTTAGAGCTTGATACACATTCAGTGCTACTGGTTGATGGTAACATAAAATTCCAATGGACTGACAGCTCTTCTTTAGAGTAACACAAAACTGGCATTGTTAACATAAGATTAGTCCCAAAGTGCTGCAATAATGGCATGCATTGCAGGTACACAGACAAAGATGTTTACTCAAGCGGGTAGAACAGCAAAAGTACTAGTAGTGCAGAAACATGGCATACTGTAAGTAGAATCAGACTTACGAATCACAAAAGTCAGTTTTGTTGGTTGTTTCTCCAGTGGTCAGTAAAAATTGTTCAAATTTGCGTAGTAGATTCCTCACCAGTTTTTGAACATAGTGATAACAGGAAGCAATAAATATAGACACAAAATACTTAAAAAACATGACATAAAGACAGAGCCTTCAAAACAGTGCAACCTGAGGCGCAACCTGAACAGTACATTGGTGCATATATACAAAATTGGTGTAGTATTTGGTGCATGGTTTTAATGTGGTTTTAGTATACTTGGAGTCCCAAAAGTGCACAAGTGGTGTATTTTGATACATGCACAGATATATTGGTGTAGCATTGGTGAAATTATAATTGTATGCACCAAGGCTTTGGTTTATACCACATTGAAAATAACCAAATTTAATTGAGTGCAGACTTTGTGTATTTACATGTAAAAATAACTACAATTAGACAAAGAATTCATACATACAAATTCTACATTCAATGTGCAAAAAACAATTTGTTAAATGAACAATGTATTTGAAAGTGGCTGAGGTAAATATTATATTGAAGAAACACAAATGAAATAATTAACTTAACAAACTTTGGTCAGCTCTTTTTAAAAAAAACAGACAATTTAAAAAAATAACTATAAGATCATCTTGCATTATGCAATGAAAACAGTATAGAACAATATAAAAAAAAGACTGAGGGAAACCTTTTCTAATAAACTAAAGTTAACATTCACTCATAATATGGGAAAATAATCATGATCAGCTTGCAAATAGTTGGGAACCAAAACACAGATATTCAATGTAAAGTTGAACAGCGATCACCAATAAATTAATTGCAATCATGTTCTTAAATATCACAAAATAAACTTTAATTGTTTGTTTGTCTGTCACCAACTATTGAAGGGTACAAATAAACTTTAGAAAATATTTAAGTTAATGTGTAATGAAGACGAGTGGTTAACAATATAGGGCCTTAGTATATTGAGCAATGAATGCATTTAATTTTCTAAGACCACTTTGAGATTGAAAGTTTGGATTTTTTGTCCAGCAAACCAAGGAAACATGCTACAGTTGAATGTGCAAGCAAGACACCTCACTGAAGTTGAGATTTACTATGTTACATCATGGCTAATTCCTCCAAGGTTACATACACAATTTCAAAAATGTTAACCCTTAAAGACAATTTTTTTAAATGCACTTTTGGGTGAAATCTTTTGATGTGAGCCGAGTTTCAGATACTTGATGGGAATTATGTTACATTCAAACCTATAGTGGATTAGACAATTATGTCTTGCAGGTAGACTACATCATCACGGATCACATCTATCAGTTAGTATGTGGGCTTGAAGTATATATTGCTGTCTCTGAGAAGCCAAGGTGAAGAGATCATCAATAAAACTGTTCCCATCTGAAAAAATAAATATTGCTTTCATTGATTTCACACTAAAAGAAACATGACACATCTAGCTAGGCCTTCAGGATAAATACCATGGCGGAAGGCAGTGTGCAGTACACTGTTGTATACCTCTATGATTTAACAAACCATAATTTTACAAATGCATTGACCAAAACTTACATGAGCGTACATTTAGAAAACAGAAAAAACTTACCATGTTTATCTCATTCTGATTATTGATGTCCATGTTCAGACCATGCTTGTTGATCCTTTTGTCTTGTTTCATTTCCACTGATTATAGGGTATATCTTCCATTTATGGTATGAAAACCAACACACAAACACTGCACTGCAAGCAGCTTCCAGTAGTATAATGGACTATCAGACTACAGAGTGTCCATTAGAATTCAAACTGTCCCACACAGGAAGTGACCCAATGGACAGTGTCTAGTTACACTTCTTGACCCTGAAGGTCACCCCTTGTACATTATTATAAACAGGTAAAGTCTGATCCTTGTGATATGGGTACACCAACAAGTACATTTGGTGCTCTATTGGTGCAGCTTGATTCAGACCAAGTATATCTGGTGCACTGTTGGTGTATACTGCAAATTGATGAAGAAAATTTGGTGCTCTATTGGTGCAGCTTGATTCAGACCAAGTATACACTGTATCTGGTGCACTATTGGTGTACATTGAAAATTGACAAAGAAAATCTGGTGCTTTATTGGTGCTCTGTTGGTGTCTATTTGGTGTAGGGTTTGTGTTGGTACACTTCTGGTGCAGAAAACAGGTGCACTAAAAGTACACCAGAACAGTACCAAACATATTGGTGTGCACCAGAGTTGGCAATTATTACCACGCAGTGAAGATCGGCTCCCCATACACAGTGTTATTCCCTAATTAAAACTGTACTTTGTCAAATTGTGGTGCCCCTATTGAGCAAGCTGTGTACACAAGAAAACAAAGATGTACAGGCACATTAACTACAATAACCAATTTGAATTTATACATACCTTTGGGCATTTTTTTAATCAGTTTATACACTTGACTCTTTTCAATTAATTGTTTAGACTTGAAAAAATGCATTGCTGGAGCAAACTGGTCACCAGAAAGAGCTGCAGTAAACTCATAATTTTTGACATCCATGAGAATCTTGTTGACTTTCAACTCCTTTGCATTGAGCTTGATTTTGCCACCAGTTCTTTGGGTTGCTTCTGCTTGTAGAAATGTACTCCTTTTTTCAACATATGTCTGGAGAATTTAAAAAAAGATACAATTGGTATCACAATTTAGGCTTTGTTGTTATGATAGCTTAAGATGGTCAAAAATAGTACCAAGGTGTTGATATTTATGTGACTATTAATATTATTATTGTATTCAGCCATTAAAACCTCAGAATAAAAATAAGGCAAAACTACAGATTGGACGGTTCAACAAAAGTAATCTGCATGTATCACTGTGATCCATAGAACAATACAGTGCTGCCCAACAATGTAGAAAGCATAAGGCCCTACCATTTAACAGCTATAACAGCAGTGCATTTGAAATGCATCAGATTATAGTGGGGTTTTTTTGGTTTTTTTTATAAAAGGAAAGCAATTCAACATGAATAACTAAACAAGAAAGTGCAGGGACTTTAGTTCTAGAAACTAAGTGTTTGAATGTTGAACATTTATGGAGCGCCAAATCCACTCACAACATTTCATGCTCCTTCGCTGCACTCATACACTGCGCTCCTACGCCGTGGTTGTAGTTAATACACTATCTGAATTGCACTCATACACTGCGCTCCTACGCCGTGGTTGTAGTTAATACACTATCTGAATTGCACTCATACACTGCGCTCCTACGCCGTGGTTGTAGTTAATACACTATCTGAATTGGATTAACGAGAACCAGATGCGGCAACAATTTTGTTACTTACTGGGAGGGAAGTAGTATTTAGTAAAGTTTTCAGCTAAGTAAGAAATTCTCTACATTGTTATTTATAAATGTCCGCAAAATTCAAACTGAGCAATATTTCCTGGTTTGTTGAACTCTTTCGCCCCAAGTTTGTTTTTGAGCTCTTTCTGATCATCCAATTCTTCTTAAATGAATTTGGAAAAGAATTAAACTTCTCGTCACAATAGTCCTTGAATTTGCTGAAAATGTCCACTTACATCTATCAAGATTGTGTCATTCTTGTTGCGACATTCGGTGTTGGGGACTTTATGTTGCCTTTTGATATTGGCAATTCTTTGAAGACAGCGCATCCTAATATGAAAGATGAAAGAGTCCGGCTTTCACAGCCATACAGCAAGGTGGTTAACATGACTGCTGGTAGATTGCTACTTTGGTAGATAGCCGTACACCATGATCACAACAAAGCCTGTGTTGCAGATTGCCAAATGCTGCACTACATGTACATGTAGCTTTAGCAATGCGGGCATTGACTTTGTTGTCAATAATGGCGTTCTGTGACACAACACTACCGAGATAGCAGAATCGATCAACTGCTTTTAAGGGACTTCCATCCACCGTGACAGACGTCTGCACATAAGGGGAGCATGGCCTTGGTTGAAGCAGGTCTTCAGTTTTCTTCAAGCTGATAGTGAGTCCAAAGCACTGAGATGCCATAGAAAAACGATCTGTTATGTGCTGTACATACAGTATGTCTTTGAGGCTGAGGGCACAGTCGTCAGCGAATAGGAAGAAGTAGGGTGGATTCTGTGACCTTTGTCAATGCTTGGAGATGCCCCAGGTTGAAGATGCCACCATCACATCTGGATACGATGGTTACACCAAGGTCACAGCCAGCAAATGCCACTTGTAACATAGCAGCAAAGACTATCCCAAACAAAGCTGGTGCCAGTACACAGCCTTGCTTTGTAGCATTGGTGACAGCAAAGTGAGACGATCTTTCTCCTCCGTCAGGAAAATGTGCCACCATTTCTTCTAATGTAGAAAAAACATATTAGGTCGACAAACTTTGTTGCGCAGCAAGCCTTACCAAGAATTTTCCAGAGGCCTCCAGTTGACGGAATTAAAGGCCTTGGTCAGGTCGACAAAGACAAGATAGAGGTAACGATTTTGTTCCCTGCACTTTTCTTGCAGTTGACGCACTGAGAAAATCATGTCCACTGTGCCACATTGACTCTCAGGAAGAATGTGCTGTCGAGTGGCATTTGGTTCAGTCGATTGAGTAACACACAGGCCATTGAAGCACATGGTCCTGGTTATCTGAAAGGAGCATTCTACATGCACCCTATCATCAGCAGGTAGAGGAAACATACAAGGTATCCTTGAGATAAATGTGTTACAGCAATGTTGGGAAGAGATAATAATGAGCATGGGAGGTCGTTCCTACATGGCAAAGATAGACTGTGGCCATCTCTATTTTCTGGCAAAAGGTTTATCTCAGTCAAAGAATTTGTGTTGTTATTTTACTGCACACATACATACTGTTTCAAAACATCCAATGTATGGGATGGCATGCTTCATTTGCTGACACCAGAGAGAAAGGCTTAGGAATGTCTTGCAGTTTGAAGCACCTCGGTTCTAGGACATCAGAAAAAATCTCTCAATTACAGTGCAGTGACTTGAGAGACTGGCTCCAAAAGACATCTCACAGTTATATCATGAACCATCACCACTATAGAAAAACATTCCCCAACAGCCTTTGATATATGAATTCTTCATTCATCCCTGCTGTTGTACTCGCCACGCCCACTTCTGACGTATGCTTGTTACTGGATTTGGACCATTAGGTGTCGTTAAACCAAGGGACATCTGCGATATTGTGTGCTGTCCGGCCTCTCGAAGCATTTCACCTGCAAACACAAAGGAATCGGCAAATAGAGTCATGTTCGCAGGGGATGCTGCGTTGGTAAGCAGAAAGTAAGATCTTCTAACACTGTATGCCATGATCAGACTCTTCAGCCTCATAACGCATCTACGACTAATCTTGGTTTGCTGAACTGTCAGTCAGCTTGTAACAAAGCTGATCTACATGTAATCAAAGACCATTTAAGAGATCATGACATTGACATTATGGCACTCACTAAAACCTGGTTTGTATCTGAGAATGACCAAAACCCCTGCCAATGTAACCCCCAAAAGGGGTTGAACCCTTGTCCATGTCCACAAAAAAGGCTGGAGCAGAGGTGGTGTTGCACTTCCATGTAAATCCAGACTTGCCGCGTCTGTTTCCAGGCAACCACTTAGCAACCACATGCAGTCACACAGCATTGGTTGTTTCCCAGAGCACTTCAAAATAGCCCTGGTAACACCAGTCATCAAAAACCAGAAGCTTGACTGTAATGACAAAAAACTATCGCCCAATTTCCTACCTGTTCTTCGTGTCAAAGGTCATTGAGAACTTTGTTACGAGCAGGTTAAAAGCGCACTTGGCAAAACAGCAGCTGCGTGACAGCCAACAATCTGCATGACAGAAGATTCCACAGTGTTGAATAATTGGCTATACATAGATTTAATAATTCAAGGCTCTGCTCTTAGCTGATTAGGGGAGTCTCCAATTCCAGCTAAGGTTCCGTATGGACAGATGGAGTACCTCATTAGGGTTCTGTCCTACATTTAGGCCCAATTTTGTTTACCCTTTGATACAATTCACCTCTTTGCCAGCATGGCTTACACTTTCACTTCTATGCAGATGACACCCAATGTTATACATGTACCACATTTAGACCCACTATCACAGGTAAATACTCCAAGATGCTCGAGTCACTCGCCAACTGCCTGACAGATGTCTAAAACTGGATGTCGGCCAATTTCCTGAAGTTCATCCCTTACAAACTAAGTTTCTTGTCATCTCATCTCCCAAGCTTAAAATCAACATTCAAATCCAAGACACACAGATTGACAATGCTCTGAAGGCTGGAATCTTGGGAGTGCTATTTGATCAATTCATGACTCTTGAGAAGCATGTTTCTAATACCTGCCGCTGCCAGACTGTATCCTATGAACCTTAGACGTACAGCAGCAATCCAGTGCGTGCTCACAACAAATGCAGCAGAAAAGCTCATTTATATACACGCCTTCATCACTACCTTACTCAAATTTTGCAACAGTCTCCTCGCTGGGCTGCCTCATAATACACTGATTCGTTTGCAATCAGTCCAAAATGCTGCTGCGAGAATAATGACACAGGTACAAGTAGAACAGCGAAAGCAATATTCACTTCAGGTTTCAAGTCAGTACATCAATGCAATTTATAAGGAGTTATGGCCGTTCAAGGTTTTCATTGTTTTAGCTCATTCAACTGGAACCAGTGACATACTCATCAGTTTTATCTTTTCATATGAATCTGCATGTCATAAGCAATATTTACTTCAAGTTTCAAGTCAGTACATCATTGCAATTTAAGGAGTTATGGCCGTTCAAGGTTTTCATTGTTTTAGCTCATTCAAATGGAACCAGTGACATACTCATCAGTCTTATTTTCCCAAATGAATCTGCATGTCGGTAGCAATATTTACCTCAAGTTTCAAGTCAGTACATCAATGCAATTTATAAGGAGTTATGGCCGTTCAAGATTTTCATTGTTTCAGATTACTCAAGTGGAACCGATCCTCTCTGTTTTAAAATAATCACTCAAAGAGACAAGCTTAATCTAAAACTTCAATATTTTAGTTTGAGTTTGGCTCTTTACAATCCAGAGGTCACTATTTAAGCATGTAAAAAAATGTTAATTATTTTGTTTTTCAAAAAACTTTAAAATTTCCTGAAAAACATAGTTGGGGATTACAAAAGATGACTGACACTGTTTAAGAGCATGTCCATGAGAGGACCATGCAGACCGTGATAAGGTGGGGGTCAACGGATTTGGCTGAAAATTTGGTGGTAGGTTGGTCATAGGTAGCCTTGAGGCTGTGCACAATATTTGGCCAATCCAACCTCCCTAACAGAAAAAGAGCCCAAAATGTGTTTTTTTAGTGGTAAAATGGCGTTTTTGATGATTTTGGGCTACAAAAGTTAAAACGCTTGCTGCTGAACAGTGGAATACAGTAGAGCAATGAAACTTGCAGGATCTTTAGTTTGTATCCTGACCTAAAACCAGGAAGTCAAAATTGTGGAAAAACAAGACTCTTAAGAGGCAACAGTAACTCTTCATTTAAGGGTACCCCCAAATTTGCGTCACATCTTTGAGTCGCTGTAGAGTCATTAGTGCAGGTCTGTGAGCAATGACACTCGGGTGAAAGAGAGTTCTTATTATGGTCCTTAGGTAGCATCAATAAAATATTTGTCAGCAGTTTTTTGTTTGAAATGGCAGGAGCCTGTTTTTGCCTTATAATGGAAATTCTTCGACCGCGTCTGGCACGAAGGCTTGTGGCAAGTGATGAGAAATTTCAACTTTGACAATAACATCATCCAAGTCATAGAAGCACTGTACAAAGACTCCAGCAGTGCAGTCCTCCTGAACAACACCCTTGAAGACTTCTTCAAAACAACAGTTGGAGTTCGACAAGGTTGTCCCTCTCACCAGTACTGTTCAACAATTACCTGGAAAACATCATGCAGGAGACACTTCATGACTTCCATACAGCAACTAACATTATCCTGAATGGGGAAAGACTTGAAGAAGTGGTCAGCTTTAAATATCTTGGGTCCACTTTGAGCAAGGATGGCAGCTCAACGAAAGAAATCAAAACAAGACTCGGCCTTGCTTCATCTGCCATGACAAGGCTGAATATCATCTGGAAAAGCAGCTCCATCAGCCTCCCTACGAAAGTTAAATTGTACTAAGTCACTGGTGGTTTCCATTCTCCTGTATGGGTGTCAGAGCTGGACACTTAATCGACATGGAACGAAGAATTCAGGCATTCGAGCAATGCTGCCCTTATTATATGTACATGTATAACAGAGGACAGAGAACTGTGGCGATCCCCGACAGCAAATGCATCCATCATGGTACCCCCAACGACCAGCACAGCGGTCTCGGGATGAGTGAGTGAGTGAATTAGAAAACAAAATAAACACACCATGACTTTATTATACATGTAGTTTAGATAATAACACAATAAGTGTCAATGGTTTTATTTATTGACATACTCATGTGTGCAACAATTCAATATAATTTAGTTTTTACCTTCACACTACCGCTGTGTGGTATTCACTGACTATACAGTCAAGATAGAGTGGTACAAGTATTACACCATAGATAATACACCAACGCCATCAAAGTTGAAAGCAGTACTGGTCATTGAGCTGGTCATTGATGGATTTTTTTGGTGTGAAAATCAACCCTGATGGTAACAAGACAATTGGAATGCTAATTGGCTAGGTGTAGTTTGGGAACTTCAACATATTGAGATTAAAAAAGAAAACAAAATGGCAGAGTAATCAGTCCAGCTCTTTGATGGCAGTGTCCCAGATTTGTGCAAGAGAGCAAGACGTGAAAAATAACTGGCTTTCTGTTGGGTAGTCAATTTGTCATCTCTGTTGAACTGACTTTTCAAACGCCTGGACACAATCAGCTTGGTACATAAATTTTGGCCTAAAATTTTGGTGTGGTGCACCCCGGGGTGCGATGTGATGACGCCCTCTTGCAGTACTTCGCGCTAACTGGGTGGGCGGTAACTGGACGTTCCACTCCCATTATTACGGTTGGTATTGTTGCCAAAAAAAACCACTCCCATCCACCCTAATACGCAAAATTTGCAAAAGTTGATTTGTCATCTTTGTTGACATATATTTTGTGTCATAATAACATTCTACTCCAGAAAGCAAGCAATATTGTACTCAGAAATGTATGTCATGTGTGTAGGTTTGATCTCATAATTATGAACTTTTTCATATTTGTTGACCGTTGGCAAATAAAATCAAGAAGAGCCGACATTATTTTTTTTTTTTATTATTGTAGTCGCATATCTGGTCTTTAATTCCACCAAGTTTGTTGACTCTCAGCCTTGCACTAATTAAGTAAATGGTTAACTGCGTAAATGCCTTATTTCCTTAGTAGAGCTGATAAGTGTTTTCCTAATGCCTAGATATCTGCAGTGAAGATTTCCACACCAATTGTTTTTATTTCATCGTGTAGAAGACGATGAGCTCTTTCTTTTGATGTACAAGTCAACAGTAATTGATAAAGTTTAAGGGAATTAACTGAGTTATAGTTATGCACCAGAAACGCTACAAATTAACTCTCCGGAAGTCTCTCTTTTACGTTGGAACTACATGTAGTTGGTGCCCGTACTCGGCCACTGTAAATTTTTTGAGCGAGCTGCTCCACCAGGTGTTATCGTCCCAGGTGGGGATCAAATAGCCAAGATTTGAACTTAATTCGCTGACCCCCCCCACCTTGTCGATTTTTCAAGATTTTGCATGGTCTTCTCATAAACGAACACTTAACAATCTCACTTGGGCTTGTACATTCCATAACACAACTCAACACTTAAAGGTTGGAGCTTAAAGTAAAAGCTTTAAAATTTCCATTGAATGCGGACGGCCAGACGGACGGATGGAAATTGTCATTAAATAGGCTCACTCTGCTTCCCAGCTTGCCAAAAATGTCTCCTCATATCTCTCCCGAGTCCCATCCTACACAATCTACACTGTCTATCCGTTAGTTTCAGAATTCAGTACAAGGTCAACCTCCTGACATTCAAAGCACTTCATGGTTCGGCCCCTACTACATTGTACCTACAATGTACAGGGCATGCTTCAGCACCGGCATGTCAGGTCAGGTCTGAGGTCATCGCGCAGCATGCTGTTTGTTCCTCGGACTCGCCTTGCCACTTATGGTGATAGGGCGTTTTCTAACATTGCCCCCTGCCTCTGGCACTCTCTGCCTAAATATCTTAGAGACACAAATGACATTTCCCACTTCCAACAATCTTTTAAAATACATCTTTACAGATTGGCCTATGAACAAATCTGAGAATCTTTGATTGACACACTGTAGATCACCAGTCGACTGGCGCCTTTGAATGTTTAACAGATAAAGTAATTACTAACAGTAAGACATCTCCCGGAACACCTGTTCAAAGAAAATCTTCTGAAGGTGGAGCATTACTGTCTCTGAGATGGAGAGCTGAATTGAATTTGTCACAGGGGACTTTAGATTTGTCCCTGGCTTTCTTCTGTCCCTCTTGTTTTATGGTGTACTCCAGGAGTTCCAAAAATGCCTTCACTGTCTCTTGTTCAAACTTAACGAGGCATGTGTTTTGTGAATCACTAAGTCCTTCAATGAACTGCTCCACCAATGTACATGTAGTGTCTGGATATGAGTATTTTAACTTTCCATAATGTCTAGGCCCCATGGGCAGCCTCAAGAAACCCCTTTCAATGTCTATGTATAGTCTCAGACACTTTGTCCATGCCTCATCTCTCCAAAAAAAATCAACCACTGGAGCTTTCTTGTGGCATGTCTGTCCCCATGAGATGAGAGAAGGAAATCTACAATCTCCTTGATCTTTTTCTCTTCCGACGGCTTAGCTTTAACCTAGAGCTGCTTAAGGGCAGATATGAGGGACTCAGACTCGGACTTTAACTCAAACAACAGTGACTCGGACAACAGGGACTCGACTACAGCATTAGTAATAAAGACATCAGTTGATTGCATTAATTTATTAAACCAAAGAAAAAGCCATGAACCTGTGAAAAATGGTCACAGGAGGATATTTAAGGAGCTTGAAGTTCATTTAATTCATGATTTATCACATTTCAAACGATGCAACTATCCATCTCAGAAAAACGTGCACAGCAAGAATGCTGAACAAACTCTAATCAAATATTTATTTGATTTTGGGTTGAACAAGGAATAACCGACTAGAGCGGGATTTGAACCAACGACCTCCGGACTGACGTGCCGGCGCTCTACCAACTGAGCTATCTAGCCCTATGAGCGCCGGCACGTCAGTCCGGAGGTCGTTGGTTCAAATCCAGCTCTAGTCGGTTTTTCCTTGTTCAACCCAAAATCATTAAAATTTACCCAGTCAGTTTCCCTTGTGGTTTGTTATTGATATCAAATATTTATTTGCTAAACAAATGCTCTTTCATAGGGAAGAAATAGGATTGAAATTGTGGAAGATATTATTTGTAAGGTTAAGAAAGTTGAAAGAGCGGCTCTAAGATGCTCTGAAATATTTAGTTTTTGTAAGTTTCTAGTACATGTACATGTACATGTAGATGGAGTGATGTACAATGTAGTAGACCTTTCAGTATTTTTCTTTGTTCCATTAAATCGCCCAGGCGGTCCTTATGCATTCCTTTCGTTACGCAACGCCAGGTGCGTTTCTCCGACTCCACTCCCGCACGTGTATATAAAAGTTGACTGCACGCACACTCGCTCTCTCACTTATATCTTTTCGACTCATGGATGAGGCAGCAGTTTAACCAGCACCAGAGTGTGTATAATATAATTGACACCTAGCGCTCTTATCTTTTAGAGAGGACAATTTAGCACTTACATTACTTTCTTAGGACTCTTGTTGCTGTGGTGTGCTAATTCAACCAAAACCAAGTGCATTATAATTTATTTGGCACAAGTTTTGCCCTCTTCTTATTTACTTACCAAAGGCAAAGTAGCCAAATTTCCATTTACATTGTAGTCCATATCATTTAAATTAATTAATAGCAAAAATCACGCTACTAAAGTCCTCAAGAAGTAACAATTATCATGAGTCCTTTACCTCACAATAAAATAGGATAAAAACTATTTTCTTTGAAACACTCCTAGCCCAACATCTGAAAAAACAAGAGGTCAAACAAACCATGTGACAAAAGGACTTATGACGTCAGCAGTGACTAGTTAATTTGCACCAGTCTATGAATGTAAGGAGCTTAAGCAATCACACCCCTAAACTTCAGCATTTGCAATCAGTACAGCCGTAATTGTAACTCTTTAAAGGACGATCCACCAGGCAAATAATCAGCAAGACAAACAGATTTGTGATTTGGTAATTTTATTTCTTTGAGATAGGCAAGGCAATTCCGCAGCTTGGTTTGATTTTAGTACATCGATCTACACGTCAAGCGTTGATGAACATCGATCTACATGTCAAGCATTCAACCCTAAGGGAAGAAAAATTAAACAGTGTTTTTTCCTGAGGTGTATGTAAGGGTTTGTTGGAAGTAGGTATGAATAGATTCTTGTAAACCTGAATAATCTTTATGCATGAGAGGTCATTCCATGCTCATTAAGATCATGTGGCTACTCAAAGGAACTATGGGTTCAATGGCTTGAGGTTTTCGGACAATACCTCACCAAACAGGGCAAAGCAGGCATTGTCGAATTTTGTGGGAATTAAAGGATTATCACACTTCACACTGGCATGAATCTGATCACTGTTGCAGGAAAGGATTTTGGTTGGTAAGCAGTTTGCAACAGCTAATTCTATTTTCTCATTTATATCATCTCTGTTGCAGTATCCCTTTGGTGATCCTCCTTACCTCCCTTGTTCTTTGTCATATTTTGTTTTGTTTTGTTTGTTACAGGTTGTTTTTCTGTGCACATTTCCTTTTATATTATAACCCTGTTTCCTCCCCCAGAGTATTTCTGACTTTGTTTAAGTACATCTATTTATTATCAATGTAACCCTATAGTTTTTATCCACAGCTTTCTTTCATGTTTGTTTTTCTCTTTGACCATGTCTAACCAAAGATGCGTTCGCTTGTTTCAGGAACTTAGGAAACTTAAAGAGAAAGCCCTTCGTTATTCGTATCATCGAGACAACTACAGGTTCTACACACTAACCCGTTTCATTCCCACAGGTTTACAGGTGAAATCTGACCCAGCCCTTGGGTCTCTGTCCACCCCACTTCGCAGACAGTGGAACCACACACTCCATAGCACTTCGCTTAATCTCATCCGTATTCTAACAGAACACTGTGAACTTTGTCTCAACAGCTTTAACAAAGACATGCTGTCTTGAAGCAGAACTTAGATCCATCTGCTCACCTGCCTCTTTTGAGCAATTCAACAGTGAGATTGGTGCTGGTTTATCTAAACTTGAATCTGTTCTAAATTCTAGGAGAAATGGCAAGATAGGCCGTCTTGTCTCGAAACAGCAACATCACAGACGGAGACGATTCAAGCGCAACATAACCCCTGAGGCTGAGCAGTCAGTCACAGTCCACAGTCATTAACCTCTCATCATCTACCCTTTCAGATGCAGAACACAGCCTGCTCTCCAAGGGACTCAACTTCTGCCCCACTCCCCCCACAGTTAATCAGGTTGAGCTCAGTCAGGACCTCACTGACTACTACCGCAGAATTCGCCTCCGTGAATTCTTCCTTGACTCACCACCTATGGACAGTGTTGTGACCAGAGGTTTTTAAGAGCCGGTTAATTTTCACAGAGGAGCGAGCTATGCGAGGTACCGAGCGCTTGCGCGAGGCGTTCATCAGGGGTCCAAAGGGGGTGGCCCCGAAAATGTTTACATTTTACACCCTTAAAAATACATATTTTATGGGTTCTAGACACTAACAACATACAATGTATTTTGCTGAATTAGAAGTACACATGTTGAGCCATATATCAAGTTTTTATACCCAGCTTGCTTATACCTCACAAATTCTAAATATCCTTCATATATCTGGAGCTGACAAGTGAAATGAGACGAGTGTCAAATTTAATCAAATAAAGTATTTGTTATTTATTAAATGTAAGTTGTGTAAAATTCTTGCAACTTAATAAGGTAAGTTAGTATTAAGAAAACATAGAATGATCCAGGGATGTGATTCCTCCGGTTTTTGCCGGAAATTCTTTTTTTTTAAACCAAAAAGTCGACTGCAAGAGTAGATGGCCACCACCTAAGAACCGTGTGCCATCTCTTGAGACTTACATACAGGTTGTTAGTTCACAAATTAATCCCAGTGATCATTCCACCCACAGGACTCATGACAACCTCCCTAGAGAAGAACGTGAGGCCCTTAAGACTCTACGAGCAAGGAAGGACATCATCGTCAAGCCAGCTGACAAGGGCTCTGCTGTTGTTGTTATGGGTCGTCAGCAATACATCGATGAAGCCATGAGACAACTCAACAACCAAACTAACTACAAACCCCTTGACACTGATCCAACAGGCACATTCTCAAAGGAGATTCAACAAACACTGGACGAGATGCATGACTGTGACCACCTCTCCAAGAAAGCTCACAAGTTTCTCTCCCCGGTAGACTGTAGAACAGCAAGATTTTACCTCCTTCCCAAGGTACACAAACCAGACAACCCAGGGAGACCCATCATATCTGGCAATGGTTCCCCCACTGAGAATATATCTCTTTTTGTTGACAGTTTTCTAAAGCCGCTTATGCCACAGGTTCCATCATATATTCATGACACTCCAGATTTCCTTCGTAAAATCTCAGGTATTCAGAAGCAGGTCCCCAACACAGCTATCATCGTTACTTTTGATGTGTCCTCTTTGTACACCAACATCCCCCAAGATGAAGGGATTGCTGCCTGCTCCTCAGCCCTGTTTAAGAGTGGTCACGTTTCACCGCCCATTTCTGACATTGTATCCCTCATGCAACATGTTCTAACAAAAAACAACTTTTCGTTCTTGGGTAAGAATTTCCTACAGGTACATGGCACTGCAATGGGTACACGTATGGCACCTTCAATGGCCTGCCTTTTCATGAGTCAACTTGAACAGCGCATGTTGACGTCGGCCCCTTGCCGTCCATGGGTCTGGTGGCGCTATATCGATGACATCTTTTTCATCTGGACTAGTGATGAAGAAAGCCTCATAGCATTCATTAACCACATTAATTCCTTCCACAGGACCATCAAATTCACGAATGAATACTCGACCAAGGACACCCACTTTCTGGATGTCAAGGTCATAAAGACAGATGATGGATTAACCACAGATCTCTTTGTTAAGCCCACAGATAAACATCAATACCTCCACTCAACCAGCTGTCACCCCAGACACTGCAAAACCAGCATAGCCTACAGTCAGGCCCTCAGACTCCGTCGATTCTGTTCTAATGATTCTGATTTTTTCCACAACTCACAGGAACTTAAGAAACACCTTGTTTCCAGGGGTCATAGCTCCCTAGCAGTCCATCGAGCGATCCAGAAAGTCAAGGCTCGTTCTAGGGAGTCTGTACTCTCCAAAGGACCCAGGCAACAACGGAGTTCCAAAGGGAAAGTTCCTTTTGTTGTTACTTTCCACCCCTCACTTCCTCCCATTAGTAAAATAACCAGTTCTAACCATCATATTCTTCACACATCAGATCGGCTTCAACGTGCTGTACAGGAAGAACCCATAGTTGCCTACCGACGCCCACCCAGTCTCAGGGATCTCATCGTCCAGGCAGAAGTCCCCCCCCATTAATGATGATGTTAATCCCCCTTTGCCACAGGGTACTTTTAGGTGTTCCAACACATCCAAATGCATCGTTTGTAGACAACACATCAGGGAATCAGACTCCTTTACCAGCCATACTGGTGGTACCACCCACAAGACAAGGGGTCATGTCACCTGCACCACCACTAATCTAATCTATCTAATATCTTGCAGAGTCTGTGGTGTTCAATATATAGGTGAAACAAGAACTACACTCAAGAGGCGTTTCTATGGCCACAGATCCACAGTCACCACCCAAAAGCTGGATACACCGGTAGGACACCACTTCAACCTTCCTAACCACTCCATTTCTGACATGAATTTACAGGGCATTGAGGCACTAGGTAACTGCAGAGAGACTGTCCGTCTGAGTAGGGAAAAACTTTGGATAAGGCGCATAAAGACCACTCAGCCCCATGGTTTGAATATATCCAAGAAGGAAATGACTAATAACCTTTTGTTTTTGCCTTCTCCTTTTCCCACACAGTTATCCACTTTATTAGTCTGCCCTTCATTGTATTAACTAATTATTTACCTCTCTTCTAACCTTCCATTTTGTCCTTTGTGTTCCCAACTTCTTGTGGTCATCAGCTATCCCATTCCCTTCATAACCCCCCCCCCCCCTTTGTCTTCATAATCCCTGCTACCCCCTGCCTTCTCTGAATGCTTCCTGCTTTTCTCCCTCCACTCTCTCTATTCATGTATTTCCACTTGATACTCTTGCAACTCCTGTCTGCTTGTATGTGTGTTGTGTGTTGTCATTTAGCCTTCGAGAAAGACTCTGCTAGGGTCGAAACGTCAAGCCACTAACTTATTTTTTGCAGGAAAGGATTAACACAGAAAGCTGGGAAAACTGTTAGCACACGGCCTTTCAATTTTTTATGTACTGTACATATTGTTGCATTCCTCTTATGGGGCGGAGTGGGCTGGCTTCTCCCAACGGGGAATGGCAATAATTATAAATAGATTTGCGGGAGTCTGACTTGTGACAAATACATTAACTGTTTTATTGTTCACATAACTTATAACATTACAATATTGGTAGCGTAAGTAATGCTACTTGTTCTAGAGAGGACATAAGGCAAATGTATAACGTGGTCTAACTGATAAAGGTATACTGAGCTATTCGCTGAGATCTGAGTCTTACCATAGGGTAAAGACTGGCTGTTTATCTGACTGAGTGCATCCAGACTGATCATGATTCGCTGATACATTATGAGTGCATCCAGACTGATCATGATTCGCGTCCTGGACGAAGGAAATCTGGGGTTTATATAGGAATCTAGAGTATAGAAATGAATAAAACATTAGCCAAGTATGGGGTCTTGACCAATGGAAAACTGCCATGCTGGAAGGTCATCGGACGTGGCAAGTTGATAACCCAAATAAGGAGTGGTGGGTTGCAAGAGTACAGTGAGTGACAACTAACGTAAAGGGCGGTGCTTGCCATTGCTTGTGTTCAGAATGTGCATAAGGATATTACATTGGAAATGTACCAGATCACACCAGATCACTTGCGTACCAAATGCTGTTAGGAATACACGCAATTGGGTTGCGTGTACAAAGCACATTGCATGCACCTTGCACACGCTGGCGGGAGGGATAATCCCATGGGATTCGTGTACAACGATCACGCACATCGTTATGGCATGGGATTCGTGTAGTACACCGATTACGCACATCGTTATGGCATTCGACTTTTGTACACAGGCAAGAGTATTATACACAAAGCATTGCGCTGTGATAAAGTAATGGCTATTCTTTAGCTGATTGAGGGAGTGGCTTAGAGATCGCTCACAAGGCTCTGGCACTGAATAGTGTAGTACTGGTCCCTCAGACCATGCTCGGACGATCGAGGGTCCGGCATTAAAATGTGCTGACTGGACGGGGGAGTCTTGTGAGGTTGGTGAAAGTTGCAAGCTAGCAATTCTAGATTATATCGAATCGAACATTGATCTTAAGTTGTTACGTTGATAATTATTGGCTACTCAAAAGAGGGCGCTAGAAATGCATGGATCAATGTGAGGTTCGTAACAATATGTACAATGTACATATAAATAAATTTGAGGATTGAAAACCATCCAGCCAAAATGCATAGCAGGAAATTATTAATCAAAACGGTAAAGACCTTCCCTCATCATCAGTCCAGGATTCCCAAAAAGGAATGAGAGTAAGAAAAAGACAGAGATAACACATCTTAACAAAGCCCAATTATCCACTGCAACCAGGATTAAGGGGATTAAGTCTATCTTGAATAGTTCCTTTGTACTGTGCACTAGCTTACTTGGAAGATCTTTGCTCATGAATAATTCTATGGGGAAATGCCTGTGTGTGCTGACCTGTAAGTTAAAGATAAGGTTATCACAGCCTTCAAGTACCAGTGTGAATACCGCATATTTAATTTGGCAATGTTCCCTAACATACTGTACATAACTCCATACAACTAATCTTCCTGTTAAATGATTAAATCTTAAAGGATTGGATGGGAAGTGCCAAGAAATGCAGACCACAATGTGGTTGCTGTGTACACAAAGGCAACACACAATCTTTGCAACACATCCATATTGTCATGTTTTTGTTACACTGTATGGAAAAAATTCAGCAAGGCAATAGCACAAGAGTAAACGCCTTTTATTTTGGTAGCATAAAAGAAAAAGTTACAAAATACTCGACTTAAGACTTAATTAACGTTTCTGCACATGAACGTAAAACTATTATTCCCCTAATATTGCAATAATCATTGCTGGTGCGCACGTTAAAACTGTATACAGCATACAGCACTGTCGTCGCTGGTCCACCGGTCTGCGGGGCATACATTGCATTTGAAATTTTAGTTTGTTTACGAAAAACTATCCAACATGTCAGGCTTCATTTTACAACAATGACACAATTTAGGATACCCTGGATGGACAGAAAGATTATTCTAACTGTATTATAATATAAGTTTTGTTAGCTGTTCCGACATAGGTCGGAACAGCTATTGTTTTCGTCAAGATTATTATTAGCTGTTCCGACCTAGCTGTCGGAACAGCTATTGTTTTCGTCAAAATTTGTATTATTATTATTCTTTGTTTCCGCCTAGATCCCCATAGCAAATGCACACGTTTTTTGTTTAAGCCTAATATCCCAAAGCGTTTTACGAAAGAGTTAAATCATATATCAAATTGAAGCTTAGAACATAAACTTAATCCTAAATGTAAAAAAAAAAGTAAAAAAATTCTTAATTAGCCACTTTACAGCGAGGTGAATATTTAATTAGCCAGACTTTAGACCACTCTATCTCAAAAAGTAGACGACCGATCGTAAAACTTTTTTCAGTTTTAGACTTCTTGGGTACTGTAGATGTGCTTTTCTGCCTAAAATGTGGAACGACGTCACAATGACGTCATTTATTGCGCATTTTCGCACGTGTACAAAACACATGGAGATAGTGAAAACAAATCCGACTTCTAGAAACACAGTTTTTTCAATTAAGCTCAAATTTAACGTCCTAGATTACACAAATGTTTCTTAAAACAAGAAAGGTTTTATAGACAATCAGTTTAAAAGCATCAAAACTTATTAAAACATTGTCAGTAGAAAAAAAAACCCAAATTCTCAGGCAAATTGAACGCCATGGGTACTCTGACTAGAATTTGATACACATGTGTTTATTAACGACAAGGAGTAAACTTTTCACCTTTTTTTTTAAAAGTAAAAAATGCACCGTTAAACTCATATAGCGCCCTCACATTGAGGGCGCTATATGAGTTTAACGGTGCTCTTTCTTGGTTTTCCTAGACTTGTTGAAGTCCTAAACCCATTTATGACCCGTGTTGTTGACGTTTTTGTAGAATATACATAGAGTCATCATTCCTGTCGCCGACTGACACAAGTCTACGTTCATTCACAAGAATCGAAAAGAATTTGTCTTGCTATCAGCGCAGCGTCGTGTAATCAGATAGTTATTCAGATTTCAGCGTGGACGTAAAGAATATGAGCGCCGTGTTCTTGCCGATGTTTCACATTTATTATGGTCAAAATTTCGCGACACTTTTTGAGGATGATTTTTCAACATTTATCCGAACCGTAATAATGTAGATGTTCAACCGGTTGATCAGATGGTTAACCGTGTGACTGTCACAGGCAGGCTTACAAAGCCTCAGCATTTAAATGTAAACGTAAACATTTAAACGTTTAACAGGATTATCGTTTGGTTAACCGGGTAACCGTGCAATCGATTTGTTGTGGAACGCCCTCTAGCGTTCAATGTTTTTTGCAACTAATGCCGCACACAAAGTATTGGAAACGATATAGGTGTGTGTGGCAATTATTATGGTCAGCATTTCGCAGCACTTTTCAAGTGAATTTTTCAACGTTTATCCGAACCGTACAAATGTGAATGTTTAACCGTAAGATCTGTCACTTAACCGTGTAACCGTCACAGGCTTACGTATAAGCCTGCGCATTCACGGTTATTTTTTTGTAAACGTGTAACCGTAATTCTGAAACAGTTGATGACCCGTGTAACAGCAGTTTCATAAACAACATTTCATGTAAAAAAAACTGTTTACACAACCATGCATGTGATCAAAAACATTGTGTCTTCCTTCTTTATTGCAGAATTTTTACTTTGCGCACCTGCAAAAGCGAGCATGCGCAATCGAATTGTTGTGGAACGCCCCCTAGCGTTTAATGTTTCTCACAAATTGCTGCACGCACAGTTGTATTGAAATAACAAAGACTACGAGTCTGTAAATTGGGAATGATATGTGTGTGTGTTTTATGAGATATTGTGCTGTGAAAATCGTGATCGCAGTTATTATGGTCAGCATAACACGGCACTTTTTAAGTGAATTTTTCAACGTTTATCCGAACCGTACAAATGTGAACGTTTAACCGTAAGATCTGTCACTTAACTGTGTAACCGTCACAGGCTTACGTATAAGCCTGAGCATTCACGGTAATTTTTGGTCAACATACCGTTTCTGAAACAGTTGGTGACCCGTGTAACAGCAGTTTCATAAACAAAATTTCAAGTAAAAAAAAAACTGTTTACACAACTGTGCATGTGACCTAATATCCTAAGCGTAAAAGTATGAAAGAGTTAGATCCTATATTAAATTGAAGCTTACATAGTACATGTAGTACATGAACTTAACTCTCAATGTAATTTTTTTTATTTATTCTTAATTAATTAGCCCATTTACAGCGAGGTGAATATTTAATTAGCCAATCTTGAGACCACTACTCGAAATATATACAACCGATCGTCAAACTGTTTTCAGTTATAGGGGTTGTTCCATTTATTTGGGGGCCAACTTCAGACATTGGGACCAAAATTTCAAAATAATTATATCTTTTTAAAAATGTCATTTAATATGGACATAACATGTACATTTTTGGAAACCATTGGAATTTTTTAATTTAAATGACATTCCAACGAGCAGGAACTGTTTAAATAGGCACCAGTCTGGCTGGTTTCGCGTGTAAAGGGGACACCAAAATCAATAGTCTTACATACCATAAATGTGACAAATGAGTGAAATCAGTCAGAGTTTACACTAATTTAATACTTCATTTTGACCACTTTAACATTAAACAACATTTGGTTTCGGTTCTTTTTGACCAAAACCACAATTTGGTAACCCGCATTTTTATAATTTGAGTAGAAATTGTCGTATTATAACAAATGTTTGATGCAAAACTTGTTCAGAATGAAAACAATCAATTTTACCCAAATAAATATTCTAAATTTGGTCATAGGATGTATTAAACCTATTTTGAAAGCATTAAACAGTTTTCATTATGTAAATCACACACACTGCGACACTTAAAAATGAGGTTTCACATGTAAAGGGGACACCAGAACCTTGGTGTCCCCTTTACACGTGAATCAAAACCCATTTTTCACCATTGTTTTGTATTTCATGTACCAAAAATAAAGTAAAAAGTGTATGCACATTCTTACGACTCGGTAGCACAATATCTGAATTTTTACAAGTTCCGAAGGTCAAAACATGTAGGAAATTGGTTTCACGTGTAAAGGGGACATCAAATTCTTGTTGTCCCCTTTACACGGCGAAACAAATTCTAAATTTCTGTTGTTTTATGCATGCACATGTTGTTACATGTAAGTTAAGTCTGTATGCACATACTTGAGACTGTTAGCAGCACAATTACTGAAACTTAAAAGCTCAGAGAGTTGAAACAGTACGAGAGGTTTCACGTGTAAAGGGGACATCAAAATGTTGGTGTCCCCTTTACACGTGGAACAAAATCCAAATTTTAGTGTTGTTTCATGTGTTTCATTTGCCAAAAATAAAGTGAAGTCTGTATGCACAAACGGCTTGCGGCTCAGTAGCACAATATCTGAAATTTTAAGTTCTGAATGTCAAAGCATGTATGAAAGGTTTCACGTGTAAAGGGGACACCAACAATCTTATTATCCCCAAAAATGACTTAAAGCACCCTGGGCACATAATAGGCAAAATACTGTAACTTAACATTAACTAATATTAACTAACTCATGAATAACAATAACTAACGATCAAATAATAACTAACTCATGTTTGCACCAAATGTCACTAATGAAGGAACTTTATACGCACAAATCTGTGATAACATAAGAAATTGGCCTTCATAACCTGTTTGGTTTTGATCAAATTATGTTGACTAAACTGCTACTAATTAAATACGGTAAGTAATTTTTAAAATCCATCTCTGCACATGTATGCACGTACCTGTTCTTGCGACTAATAATCATTTTTGAATTGAGTTAGAGTTAGACCATTAGAAAGTTTGTGTTTCCCAGCCGATGAAAGCAGTAGCTTTTCTGTGAATTTATAACAATTCACAGAAGGTCCCGGACACAAATGGTCTCATAACAATATAAAGGGATCGAAACTAGCACAGGCTTTTATAAAATTTTAGACCACCTGAAACAAAATACACTGTACCGGAATCGTAAACACTTTTATGCCAAACTAATACCTGTGCTAGTCCTGGGGACTTTGTTCCTCTGATTTATTTCATTGAGAATTTGTTACCTAGGGCTTTCAGTTCCTGCTCACTAAACTTGTAATAATACATGAAAGAGTTTCTGCGGCCTACTTCCACCATCACAGGCTCCACCATTAGCTTTACAATGTCACCGAAAGGATGTAAAGCCTCCTGTTCTGAAGTGAAGTCGTAGAGTCCCTTCTCATTTCTCCGCATGAACTTTAATTGCAGGTTCTTTTCTTTAACATCAGTTACCTGAGAGAAAAAGTAGAAAAAGAGACAATTTGAGTTTTAATTATTAAGGTTTCACCTTTTGATAATCAAAACACTATTTATTTATAGCATTTAATTTACTCAATGACTGAAGAAGCTCCTTACCATTGCTATATACACGAATGCTTGCTTCATATTGTCAGACGGAGAGTCAAATCTGACTGCCACGTATGAGTTGACTTTGATCCTAAAAGAAGGTAGAAGACATAAGGGAAATATTAGCAAAATGTTACCCCTGACTATGTATGGTATGGTACGGTGCGTTGAATGTTTCATATAGCCAATATTTGAATATAGTTATTTAGTACTAGTGTACTTACTTCTGGCTGGCTGGGGCAGGGGTGGTGTCCTGACTGGCTTGGGCAGGGTCCTGGCTGGCTGGGGCAGGCTCCTGACTGGCATGGGCAGGGGCAGTGTCCTGACTGGCTTGGGCAGGGGCAGTGTCCTGGCTGGCTGGGGCAGGCTCCTGACTGGCTTGGGCAGGGGCAGTGTCCTGACTGGCTTGGGCTGGGGCAGTGTCCTGGCGGGCAGGGGCGGTGTCCTGGCGGGCAGGGGCAGGGTCCTGGCTTGCTCCGGCGCGGGTACCTTTACCTCTTTTTGTTTTGGTGTTGTGCAGTCGGAACTCTTTCCATGGATGAACATACATTGTGTTCTTACATTCACCAAAGCCTCGCAGACATGGGTCACAGAAACAGGACAGATTTCTTGTTGCAACAACCCCTCCCTTTACACTTTTGATGGAGTGATGCTTCCTTGTATCCGTCACAGTTTTGACAACTCTGCCTGGCCGGTCTCTCTCTACATCTTCAAATGGGACAAAGAATATTGTCCGCCGGAATGATGCACAGCAGCTTCCATGTGGGGCTTCTTTGACCAAGTTTTGTGACAAGTAGTCAAAGAGGGACCTCGAGTTGTTGATGATGGCAGTTCCTGCCTTGATCGCTTCTGCTGCGTGTCTCTTGACAACACCACTTTCCCCATCACTTGCTCCCTTCCCATGGCGTGTTCCCGAATAATTATGGTGGATGACGAAGCCAAAATCTTCCCGAGCATAACTTATATCAGATATCGGACCTTTGCTCTTATATTGGGCACTGCAACCATCAGAAAAGCGGAAAAATCTGGAAAGGGTGAGCTCTCTGGTTGTGGTAAGATGTCGTACAACTACTTGTTGGAATGTGTTGACGAGGTTGTAGTCATGAGTAAGGTCATTGCTTACCATAATGCAGCTCTCTGTGACTGGCTCAAGGCATTTGTTGCAAAGGTAGTACATCACGATTGGGTGCACTGTTGCCGACTCGTGAGAATAATAAGCACTTTGAACCTCCCGTTGGTATTCACATTTGAAGTTCTCCGCAAAGTCAAATATTCCCAGAACTTCGTCGTGATGAAGTTGGCTCTTGAGTTGGCATTGCTGTTGGTGCTGCCAGTCCTTATTAAAGAGGTGCATCGCGAATGGCTTAACTTCATCTTTGAGTTCCTTCACCAAGTCTGCCAACATGCTAGATTTTACAACCAGGGCTCGCTTCTTTACAGATTTGGGCTGCTTCTTTGTGTAGCATGTTGTGACGACTATGTCCCATCGCTTCCACTCCACTTCCCTAGTTGGATTTGTAAGCAGAGGTGCTACAACGGTGTCCAGCTTGTCCAACCCGCATTGATCACATGTCCTTGCAATGCATGAAGGAAGATAAAACTCAGAATCTGATGGTTTCGGGCACATGGTTGCGGCTGTCACGTGGTAAATATCCTTGAAGGATGCTGGCTGAAGGCGATTAATTGCATCAAGTTTTAAGTTGATGTTCTCGCAGTATTCGCATAAGCAGCCTATGTAGTTGGCCCCCGATTTTGATCTGACGTGCTTAGGTCGGTGACGGTAAAATACAGAGGCACAAACTTCATTGCCTGGATGAGTTTTGTTGTAGTTCTCATGCAAACTGCCAATAGTTGTATCCATGACATGCCTTGGTTTAAATGTCTTTTTGCTCACCAGCTTTTTGTCAGGGAGTGGGTTGGAATTCACCTCGTAGAAATTCTCTATCATCTTAACAGTGGACGTTGACACAGGTTTTCGTCCAGCTACACGTTTGTGAGCATTGGCGAGTAGTTTCCGACTCAGGCGGAATTTTCTGCAGGCAGCCCTCTGCAGCTTATGCTTCTTGATAGTGCTCATGGAGCTTGCCAGGAGTTTTCGTTTGCGAGAGTTTCGTGGTGCTTGTAATGCAGTCCCAACTGCCTCCATGATGCCATCTTCCAAGCGGTTTTTGCTCCTGATTCCAGCTTCGCTAAAAGCAGCAGCTTTTTGGGGCGATGCCTTGTTGATCAGGTCCAATGAAGTATTTATGCAGTGTGAACGTCTCCGTGGCAAGGCTTTTTTTGCACGTCTAAATGCCTTGTCTCTGGCTTCAGTTGACCGCAAGTCAAGAGTATCTTCATCAGGAAGTAGATTGTTCCGGTTTTGCAGCAACTTGGCCTTGCCCTCCAATTCTGCCTCCTTCGCATTTAACAGTGCCTCCATCTCCTTCAACCGTTCCTCCTTTTCCATCAACTTCTTTTGTTTTTCTTCCAAAGCTTTGCTTGCATCCCGTTTCTGTGCGTACAATTCTCGGCTCCTTGCATTTACTGCCGCTCTCCGTTCAGGTAAGTGTGCTGCCCGCTGACGTGCTTTTTTTATTCTTTCTTTGGATGAGGCTGCGTCGTGCTGTTTTCTTGTCTGGACTTTCTTCTGACTTTTATTGTTGGCACTATTTGCAGACTTCTCAGTGCTTTTCCTTTTGTTCATTTTTTTCATTCTTTCTCTAGCACCCTTGTTGTTTGTTTCTTTCCGTTTCGACCACTTCATAGCCTCTTCTCTTTCTTTTGCAGACAAATTTCTCTTCTTCAGCGTATCTTCAGCCATCGCGCATTGTAGACGATAATAAGTGCTATACTGTTGTGCAGTTTTCTTTAACTCCATGTACTTTGCAGGATTTGTTGCTTTCACCTTGTCTCTCCAATTTTGTGCTTTTGATTTTTTCTTGGTTGGGGTTGTGCTTTCGCTTGTTGAAGGTGAAGGGGTTGTGCTTTCGCTTGTTGAAGTCGAAGCACCATCGTCAATTTTGCGGTGCTGACACCTGAGGCTGATCCGCAACCGGAATGGTAGTGGCTCCTTTTTCTTCTTTGCTTCATGTGGCATCGTGAAGATGGGCAAGATAGTCCTAAAAAACAGGACAACACAAATTACAAAACAAAGTTTACCCCAAATAAGACAAATTAGGCAAATATTTTCAGATTACATGCAATAAGCTAAAGATAAGATAAGACAATAAAGTTTCTGAAACGTTCCAAGTTGGTCCTTCAATTATAGAAATTGCACTTAATATTAAATTAAATTTATTGACACGTTTTACTTGACTGAAAGTTGAAGCCCTGTTATTATTTTTATTGTAGTATACCCCTTGTTAATATTTTATAAACAAAATTCACCATCTTCTTAACAAAATAAAATAACAATTATATAATAATTATAATAATACAAAAAACGGCATCTTATATGAAAATGTTAACCAAAAAAAGTAGCCCCCACATTTGAGTGGCCTTGTACATGTAGTTGTACTTTGTACTTGTAGTGCTGGGCGAATTCCATTAAAAAAAAAAAAAAAAAAATTAAAAAGTACATTTGTGTAACACTCTCCAATCTTAAATATTATAATAAATACATAAATAAAGGCTAAAGCTAGCATAAACCATTAAATGGCAGTATACTATAATGACTGTTGAGTGATGGAGTCGAGTGATGGCAAACTACATCACGCATAGTGTGTACGTGTACAAAGTATCAATAATGCATGACCACGATCATGTCCCTATTTACGATGTGACAAAGTGTCAAGTAACTATACGAAAAACGAGGTGAAGTCGTAAAATATGTGTATATGTTTGTCATAATATTGCCAACATGTAAATAAAATTAATAATGTGTTAAAAATGCAACTTTTAGTCGTGATAAGTCGTACGAAACAACCTGGATAGTACATCGTAAACAACACGGAAATCTCTGCTGTCCCTGCTCAAATAATAAACGTTGTGTGAATATACTGGCTAAAATTAACAATAACAAATTATTTGCCAGTTATTGTTCCCCTAAAACCTCCCAAATAATGCATAATTCATTAATTGACTGCATAATACGTTCCAATGTGTCAACTATTAGTACATAATGCCAGAAAAGTCCACAATTGGCACCCTATTCATCACAACGTTAAACGGGACAGTATCGTTTTCAAGTCCCGATTTGCGCGATGGTACATCTTTCAAAACGTTTTATGCATGCTGCGACACAACAAGTACCTTCCTGGCCTCGGTACTTCTTATTAATCCTTATTATTATCACGACAATCACAGTATATAATAATACGAGAAATACGTGAACTAAAGTCCCAACTTACCTTGAATTCCTTGATCAACAGCAAATCACAACGTCAATTACACAACTCGCAAACCAGGGGACGGGAAAATGTTTTTCCGCTGCCTCGTGTAGTGCAAAATGGCAGACCGAAAATGCGTTGTCATGTCTCGCGGCAAACACGCGCGCGCTTTTAATCACGTGACTTTTTCATTCATAAAAATTTGCCAGGCGGGTCAGCCGCGACCGCGAAAATTCACAACGTAAACACAGCGGCGGGACATGATAATCACTTTTTCTTATTAATATTATTTTTTTTCACGACATATTGCGCTAGATTCACATATAAATCCTTCTAATTTGTAGTTTGGTGTACAGTGGTATAATAAACAATTGTATTTGCCTATAGGCAGTTATATTTTAGATTTACACTGTGTGGAAAATGGAGTTTCATACGTAAATGGGGGGGGACATGAACTTTTACGTTGTAAACTTTTAATTGAATCAACCACTACGCACATATACGATGGATAACAACATATTAAACAATTTCGGGAATCGATGTTCATTCTTGCAGTTCTATTTTATAACTTAAGAAATGAATTCCAAACGAAATTATAAAATTTACAGCACCAAAAACAAAGGAACTTCTTAATGTCCAAAAAAACCACTAAAATATCAGGGGGACAACTAATACTTTTGTCAGCAATGGTCAAATTCTCAGATTTATTTTTTCAGTGAGTATATGTTTGAATACCCTAATGCATGCCTAATCATAATATCAATACGAAAATTCGGTGTGTAAATCATCAGAACACAAAATAAACCATGCAAGATGACTACCCTGAAAATTGCAGTTGGCCCCCAAATAAATGGAACAACCCTATACTCCTTGGGCAACCGTGACCCCATGTTGACCTTTACTAACGGGTCAACCGGAAGTGGGACCATCTCAAGAACTACACAACCGATTTCCAAACTTTTTTCAGTTATAGACTCCTTGGGCATTAGAGATTAGCCTTATGTAACCGTGACCCCATGTTGACCTTTACTTCCGGGTCAACCGGAAGTGAGACCAAATCTCAAGAACTACACAACCCCATGTTGACCTTTACTTCCGTGTCAACCGGAAATGAGACCATATCTCAAGAACTACAGACCCGATTTTCAATTTCTTTTTGAGTTATAAACCCTTTGAGCATTAAATAATAGACAAGAGTTACCATGACCCCTAGTTGACCCTTATTTCTGGTTTAAAAGCTCCTTTCGATTCAGTATCAAAATGAAGACCAGGTTTAGGCTTTTAGGCACACATAAGTGAAAAAGCGCCTGTCAAAGGTCAAGAGTCTTCTATCTTGTGAAATCAGACCATCTTAAAAACTTTGAAGCACTTAATCGAAGCAAAACAATAATACACGGAACAGCTTGTGTTTGTTCACAAACACCTAATGTCTAGTTTCTTCTTGATTTTGTTTTGTTTTCCAAGCAAAGAGACAGTGTGTGTATCAAATGCTGACCATGTATTTCTAGCCACTGTTGACGTCAAGGGGTTGCATATCATTATAAGTAGTTTTTCACTTTCGGCTGAAAAGCTGCGCGGAGAGGTGCATTATTCTTTATTTAATGCAATTTTTTAAAGTGTAAAATAGTTATAAGCTGGTACACAATGTCTACACTGCCATAAAAAGGGTAATCATTAAAATATTAAGAGCATCTTAGAGCTGCTCTTTAAGAAAGCTTTTGATGACGTGGGATGAAAGCGGTCAAATTAAAAAAGATCAGAGAGAAAACATAATCACCTGAAGTGGTTCTTGCATCACTTGTGTAATACCTGCAATCAGTAATACAGCTACTATCATCCACTCCATAACATACATGATGTACTCACAAAGCTCAAGAAATTACACAGTACAGCATACAAATCAGATCACACTGAGGAAAAAAAGACCAAGAACTTTGGCATTTATTGGCCATTGTCAATTAAACGGAACCAATAAGTAATTTGGGTGCAGTTTGACCTTGATCTGGCCCACTTCTGTGCATCGGGAGATTACAATTATTATCACAATTATTGACATAGACCACAGCAATCGCGGTTGTTTATCAATAATAAATTATCACTCAAAACAACTCTGGTAGTGAAAAGGTTAACAACACACACAAAATAAATGTTTCTAATGCCGCGATGCCCTTCCCTTCGAGTCTTGGTGAACACATTTCCTTCCTCCATGGTAAACAATGTAAATTCTTAGAGACCCAGTAACTGGGGTGCTGTACTAGTGTTTCCTAGAAAGTAAACCCATTATAAATTAGTAACTGGGGCACTGTTCTCCTTTTTTTGAAATTTTGAAATTCCTAGTCGAACTCAGTCTGAACTGAGTACTACAGTCATTTGACCAGTTCGGGATCATTGACCAGTTCGGGATCATTGACCAGTTCGGGATCATTGACCAGTTCGGGATCACTTCAACTTTGCAAAAAACAAATAATTAAATTACTTCTCACATTACCAATTTATGTTGATACATGTGAAGAATAACATCCAATAAACCAACAAACCCAAAATAAGGTGCCAAACATCATCAACAAATAAATTATGGCAATTTTCCTGAAGTTTGTCTGCGATATTGATCAATATTTTCTTTTAAAATGTTGGTTGAAAAACGCTGTTAAAACTTCTCACCTGTGTAAACAGGGCAATTCCTATGAGAAAGGGCAAAAACAGAAAAATTTAAACTCAAGAAAATCCCAACAAATCTAAATATTCCGAACAGACAGCGATCTATATTTCAAGAAACTGAAAACTATTTTTCTATAACTTAATTGGTTTTTCAATTATTCATAAATTAAAGAGTTTTTTAGCTTTTACACTCATAATTTGACTCAATTTCATGATAATGTAATAAGCCACTGAATGTATGACTTTTTTGTCTGCAAACTTTCCCATTTTACATGTTTAGGTGTTACAATCAAATTTGGTAAAGCACTTGGAAAAATTTGATCCAGTATTTTCAGGAGAAATTGGTCAAATCTACTCAGATTTGCATGTAATTCCGTTACCATAAAATAGAAGAAGTTTATCTCCTGAACTGAATTCTTGCTTAATGTACATGTATTCTGTAATTGTAAATTCTCTTCCTTCATCTGACTCCTTAAAACCTGATTCATCATATTCTGAAATATCCCCACCTATTCTGCCAAAAACTGTGGTAACGGAATTACATGGTAACGGAATTACACTGAATTTCATAATGTGGGGCATGAGATACCTGTTTTTGCATGTTCAATACATGTATTTTGTTTATTTTTTAGTTTTTATTTATAGGCCTATATGTATAACAAGATCTAAGAAACAATCAAACCTATATATTAGAGAATCTCCATCAGCTTCCGATCCGACAGAGAATTCAGTACATTTTACTGATTACTAACTTTTAAATCTTAGATTGGCTTAGCCGGTAGCCCCACCTTACATCGCAAATCTTCTCCCTTTCTGCACTCTTTGTTCTTCTACGAAGTCCCTGGTAACTGTCCCTACATGTATGACATCATCAACAACTGGCAAGGTGCCTTGCCTTTTCCGTTTGTGCTTGAAAGGATGTTTTCTATTTTTTAAGTATTAATAATTTCCCTTAATATAGCCTAAACTGTCATTTTAGAGCCTAAAATCCATTTGGCCAAACTTTGATAAAAATGCTCAACAACTTACCCCCTTATGATTTTTTCAAATGTTTGAATAATTTTCTAAGTTGATTTTTAACCCATGAAGGTTTTCATGCTATAAATGTGTTGACAAATAGGTTTTAAAAACATAAACAAAGTGACTAATCGCGGCTGCTAATTTCATGAAAAGTTTACGCTACTTTAAACGATAAACATATTTAGTACCTACACTCTTGCACTACTTTTAACTGAGACCTTCAGAGGACTTTTTTTATTAGTGATACTTAAGTTGAAAACATAAACAGTAATTACATCAGCATTTCACAATCTTGACTAATGAGTCAAGAATTTGCATTTTCCTAGGTGATTTTCAGAAGACGTAATTCCGTTAACATTTTTGTAATTCCGTTACTGCTGACTTGATGGGAAAAAAGTTCAATTATGAAGTGTACAAGTAAGCACATGGTTGAAACAAATTGTACAAAATAAAAGTTGAAACCACAGACAATAAAATAAAACATCAATCCAGAGTAAATGTGTAGTAGATTTCAGAGGAATTAATTTCAAACTTACAGATGCCAAAATGAGTAAATTTTCTGCCGTAATTCCGTTACCGATATATTTAGGTTTGGCTTCCTTCCACAAGTGAGAGAGTTTAAAAGTTTTCCTTTCCTAATGATAGCATGGGTACCTCTGCAGCTTATTAAAGTGTTAAGAACTAGTTAGGTCATAAAGCTAGTGCACAGGATGAAAAACTATGAGCAAAAAATCTCTAATTTGTAATTCCGTTACCGTGGAATTGCCCAACAATATTTCACGTAAATACTGAGCAGTCGTCTTGGTTTTTTTAGGAGACGAAATTACCGAAATCGTCTTTTGGGGGGCATCGTACCCTTGACCAGTTCGGTATCACTCAACATCTCATTGCGTTAAATGGTGCCGCACTCATGTTTTATTGCTTTTAAGATACATTACTTTAACAAATTCTTGTAGTAATGTCGGTTTTTTTGTGAGAAAATAAAACTTGGAGGAGGGAGTTTGGACTGTAAGAATAGAGATATTTGGGTCAATGTTGCTTTTAGGCGCACTTCACTTTTTCATTTGCCTTTGCTGTTGCTGTTGTTGAAGACACTTGCATGACATTCACTAAAGAAAGGAAGTCCATCTCTATGCCAACACACTTTCGTGTCCTTGAGAGACAGTTTTATGAATGGGAGTATGGGTTTGCAATAGAGGGCACGCTACTGATTCAGAATAGAATCAACTGATCCTGAACTGGTCAAACAGGTGACGATATTTTTCTCAAAGCCTCTTCAAAAGTACTAATCTTTTTTGTTAGTGGATACTTGGTGAGTTTTATGACATGTTGAGGTAAACTGATCAACTTTTTTGCTTTAAGATGTCAAAGAGATTGCAACAAAAAACAACGTGAATTCAAGAAGTGATCCAGAACTGGTCAAACGACTGTACCTCCGACCCGACTATTTCTAATCCCAATTCTTATCTGAACTACACGAAAACGGGTTATAAAACTCGCCCAAAAAGTTACCTTCTCTCTATAATACGACGATCGGTACCAACATCTTGTGTACTCCTAGTCCTAGAACTATGAGGTTCGATCACAGACGATAGCGGATCAAACCTAAAAAATGAGTACATCTCAGATCTTGTGTAGCACTGCTGCATGCTACAGAATAGCCCCATTAATAGTGCCAATACTCTGGACTTCCTCAAAAACAGAAGTCCAGAGTATTGTAACGCAGAGTTTTAGAGATGATTTAGTATGTTCTGCACTCTATATTTTCTCTGGTTAACGGAGACGAGAGTCCTGAGCAAGCGAGCAGAGTGGAGTGTTTCTAATAGTTGACAACGACTGAAGAAAAGCACTTGGAACAATTTGTATGGGTCTGCTCTTATTTTTATTAAGGTGACTTCTAGCATACAATTACTACAGTAACACTAACAGAGGTGCTGAACCTAGCTCGTAGGTGTGTGAGAGGCGAGTCTCTTGCACTTAAGGCATATTAAAGGGAAAGTCGAAAGAGTAGTCGAGGCCCAGGCCAGAGTGAAAGTTGGGGAGAGGTTATAAAGGGTTTCTGGAAGTGGAGTAGCCTAGGTATATTTAGAAATGATGTCACAGAGAAAATACATAAGACCAATGACATCATTTCCTAGAACAAGATCAAGATCATGGTCAAGATGGATGTTTACAACTATTGTATTGGCATGATTGGTTGGTGGGGAAGGTCAGAGGTCAGCCGGGGAGGCTGAGGTCAGTAGAGGGTCAGGGGAGTCTGAGGTCAGTAGTGTGGGCAATGATATGGCCACCTGTTATGTGCTAAGATCGAACAACTATATTGGTGGGAAATCTAAAGTTAGTGCAAAATCGTCCTTACTATTGGCACTAGTATTAATGGGGCTAGCTACAGAAGAGCTAGGCCCTATTCCAAATTTATTTTTATTTTTAACGGTATTTTTCGGGTTGTTCTAAAACCCCCTCGACCCCCTCGACCCCCACGACCCCCTCGACTTATGCTCGATTTTTTTTTATGTACACCAAAATTGCCACATGACACGATCTCAGCCAATCACGCACGAAGCAAACTGCGCGTGATTGGCTGAGATCGGGTACTGTGGCAATTTTGGTGTACAGAAAAAAAATCGCGGCATTTCCAAGCGTATCTCTTGGCCGACCCGAGCCTGAATAGGAGTATATCCCAACTGGGATCCTGCGTTTACCGCCCGAGTACGATTTAGGCCAACTCATTACGTGATGATCAGGCAGACTCATTTCCAGCTGATCGCTCCCGTCCTGTGTCAACAATTACTACTTGCTCTATGCGGAGCTCGAGGTTGTAGACCCGACCGACCATGGCCCACACGTGTTTTGGGGTTGTCAGTCTCCCACACCCGGGCCCCCGACCATATGAAACGAGATCATGATCGGTGTGCACGTAACGTGCGGAAGCGGATTAAATACGCCCATTTATGCTATAAAGTGGCCTCATTTGTCCTGGGGAAAATACGCAGACCATTTCTTTTCGGATTTTGGTGTTGGCCACAGAATGCTAAAATTAAAATTGCCGTTTATATTTAGGCTGTACATTAATGGACGTATGGTCTGTTGGTCATCAGCAGGTCGCCGGAAGGAAGTCGCGTCGCCAGACTAGCTAGCTCTTTGGATCACACGCTGTGAATTCTAAATCGGGAACTTAATTCTTACTCGGCCGTAAAGCGATGTGTTATGAATTGGAATTGGGACACGTTTCGATAACGGGGCGGACGTCGAGGGGTCGAGGGGTCGTGGGTCGTGGGGGTCGAGGGGGTTTTAGAACAACCCGTATTTTTCCCACCGATAAACAGAATTTCATCGTATTGGTACAATGACTCGTTCAACGAACGAAAGTAGCACTCCCCTACTTACTGTTATTGTTAATAAAGCTTCTCTCTCCCCCTCTCTCTCTCTCTCTCTGCACACACGTCTGTTTTTTACTGTTTTACTTTTAGTTTCAGTTTTGTCCATGTATGTCGTCACCGTTTGCTTAAATAAATACATGGTTGGGGAGAGACCAAAGGCCTTCCTTTCGGAATTCCCGGCAAATTTGAACTGCGCCCTCTACACACACGCGTATGCCAACCAGCGCGATTTAAGAAATGGTAGACGCGCATAACTATTGTTCGGAGGAGAAGGTAGGGTGTGCATTACGTGTATGCGCGTGTACCATTTCCGCATTTTAGGCCATACGGGGTAAACTGTATCTTGTCGTCCCGTTCCGACCCCTGTGGGTCTAAGATAACTCTACAGTTTTTAACAGAGTAATTGCTGGAGATTACGATTCCGAAAGTTCTCCACAAAAACGCCAGTCAAATTTGAGAAATTATCGACCAAACATATTGCACTAGATAATCGACAGCGATCGAACACTGTTTACGGTTGTGATACGTCGGCTCGTGACATTTTATTTGAAACACCTGCGCACAGTCACCATGTGATCTAAATTCGCCAATCACATCCTAGGTCACACGTCATGTGACACCCCAAAACAAACATGGCGGCGCCCATGCCTCGCTCGGGTGAGAAAGACTCCGTGATAAATCCGAAGTGTTTTGTTCACCTAAAATCTGTCAAAGCTGAGAAAGCACAATATTATTTTCAGGGAAGAGTAAAATCATGCATGAGGCCGTGTTCAAGCGCGTCGTCATGAGATGAGATCATGTGTGTGAGATCACGAAAAACACAGCATCTTGATAGTGGGTGCGTTCGATTAGCTTCCCCGGGTCGACCCAGGTCTTCCCCCGGTGCGTTCGAATAGCTTTGACGTCATTCGCGGGGCTCACCCGGGTCAGCCCCAAGTGCCCTACTTGTGGAGCGGATCACTTGGGGCTGCCCCTGGTTCATGACGTCACGGCGAAAAACTTTCTCAATGGCCACCATTTTGTTTGTAATTCAGCGGGACATTTTAGGAAGTTTGACACACATTTTCGCCATTACAACAGCAATAAGTATTTTTTATTCGAAGCCGGGTACCTTTGTATCAATGTGGGGTTGTACAAATTGTTTAACGTTGCAGTTTTACCTTGAGAATAATTATTTTACGATGTTTTCGTGAATCCACGGAAAGTATCGGACATACGGCACAAAATGGAAGTAGTTCCGGTCGGCTGTCCCAAGATGCATCGGTGTGAATGCTGGGGGAAGTTGGCGTTCGATTAGCTCATGGTTAGGGGCTCACCCGGATGAGCAAACCGGGGTCGACCCGGGGAAGCTAATCGAACGCACCCAGTATAGGCCCCGTACTCGATATAGGCCTATACAGCATACAGTGCATAAAGGACCTCATGCGCTAATTTTTATTAGAGAACAAGGACATGCAAAGAAAATAGGACCGGCGCAGTTAAAATGTTCAATAAAATAAATGTTAAATAAATAATAAATGTTTGTAAATTATTAAAAATGTAGCTTCTCCCAGTGTTGAGTGAGAATCATGTATTAAGGCAAGCTTGAAGAAATGAGGCGTCATCATAGGGCCTATTATACAGTTCTAAAAGAGGGTGGGGGATACAAAAACAAGTGTTAGGGGCAGGCCTGTAAAATAAATTATTCTTCTAACCCTTTTTGGGGGGGGGGGGGCGATTTTTAATTTTTTTTTATTTATCTATTTTATTTTATTGTTATCTTTATTTATTAGGCCTATTAATATATATTTTTTGGGGGGGGGGGGGGGCGAATATGAAAGAAAAGGACATCGGGCACGTTATAAATTAGCGGCGCCCGTCGACGAGAGGGACTAGGGGGTGGGGGCGCTGGATTTTTACTTTTTTTGATAATGAAGGCCCAATTCCAGCCAATTTTGTAAATTTGTTAGTTTTTGTTTGGGTTTTTTGAGGGCACCATTTTTTTACATTTTGTGTGGACTTTTTCTTCCTTTTTTGATTTTAATTATTTATTTATGCCTTTTTATTGATGCTTTTTTATTTATTTATTAATCTTTTTATCAAATGATAAACCATAAGGGAAACTGACTGGGTAAATTTTAAACGAGTTTGGGTTGAACAAAACAATGTACTAGCTAGAGTGGAATTTGAACCAACGACCTCCGGATTAACCTACCGGCGCTCTACCAACTGAGCTATCGATCTAGACCTATGTTGGCCGTCTCCCTATTTTTGTCAATAATTATCCTTGTTGGGGGGTTACCAGTCAGAAGCTATTCAAAAAGTGTAGCCAGGGATCACATCCAAGTACGATACAACCTGGGAAGCTGCAGCCAGATATTGAATTCACCACAAGGGAATTTGACTGGGTAAATTTTAAATGATTTTGGGATGAACAAAGAAAATTATACTATGAGCGGCTCACCCCGGGCCTGGTAAGGGAAAATCCACAAGAAAGGGGTGTGTGTGGGAGGGGGGCGGCGGAAAGGAGGGAGAATCATGAGAAAAAGGGAGACGGTGTGCCTATAGGTACTTTCCTGCCCATAGTGTTCCGGCGAGAGACATCGACAGAAAAATGATCAGAAAAGCGTTGAAAACCATCCTATGGATGTTGTTTTCAGTGGGAGACAATGGTCTCCCTCGAAAAGTGAAAAGGCGATAGTTAAACATACTTTTTCTTTGATGTCTGCATGCACCCTCACAGAAAAGGGGGTTATAAGTGGTAAAGGGGAATGTTTTATCTTAATAAAACAAACATTTCCCCCTTTTTTATATATTTTTTAATTTTAATTTTTTATAGTTTACCTTAGGCCTTATGATATTTTGTTTGCAATAACAGTGATAGGTGTTTTAGGGGAAAAGTATCCTATTAATTAAGAATAAGACAAAAAATTGTCAGTTCCTTAATTTTGTTGACAATAATTGGAGCGACTCATCATTCCATCCTTGTTGTTCAATGACTAGCCTATACATTTTTTAAACTAAGCTCTTTAAATTATTCTTGGCACAAAACTTTGATGGCTAACCATTCAGTGATGTTAAAAAGACACGATAGTCTAGTTTTTGAGAAATAGGCCTACAGTTTTAAACATGGCCTAAACCACACAATTGATGTTGTTGGACGCGACGCAATTTTATTTATTTTATTTTTTTTAAATAAAGGATATAGGCCTATTATAATATGTTTTACGGCCCACACACCAACGGGGGGAATCGATACGGCGCGCTGCCCATGGTCAATACCGTGTCTCAGCCGCGCAATTTGATTTGTGTGTGTCGGAAGACTTCAGTTCGCACATTGCGCGCGCGCATTTTCACAAATTGCGCCCAACAACGTTTTTAGCAAACTTTGCATGTTTTTGCAAACGTTGACTGGATATTTTTTGGAGAACTTTTAGTATGTCTACAACTCACAAAATATACCTTCAAAAAGTAGACCCACGGGGGTCGGAACGGAAATCATTTTCCAGGCATCTTTTCGTTTCCACCGTACGGCCTAGAAGTAGTGAACCAGGCTTGCCTGAACATCTGACGTCACCAGTCTCGTACCCTCCGGTCTCGACTCCGGTACCATCAAGGGCGTCGATGGGTGGGGGACGGGGGGGGGGGGGGGACATGTCCCCCCCCCCCACTTTTTAGACTGGGGGGGGGGGGGGACAGCATCAGATGTCCCCCCCCCCCCCCCCCCCCCCCACTTTTTGATTGACTGTTCATTAGAAATAGGCCCTATGCAACAAAATATGAAAAAATATACACCATTTTCTAGATTTAATATTTCATTACAATTTTTGTTCAAATAAAAGAATAGCGGACAAACGGTGAAATGTTTTCTTCATTTTCATCTTTTGTTCTGATGGACCACGCGCAGAATGGTATTTTTGGCCTATTTCCGTTTCTATAATACAGACAATAGACGACTTGCAAGTTTCGTCCACAAAATTAGACATGAACGACAAAAAATCCCGCATACATTATACCTTGTTATAATTCAAGTTATGTGTCCATTGTGTATGCTGATGTCAGTGCGGTACACGATCCCTCCACAAAGGAAGTCTGTCAGTGTGTGCGCGCACTCACGTGCAAATGAGTGTTACATTTTCAAATTGTTACAATCGCACAACGCACTATGTAGTAAAATCCATTAAAATAAATAGCAGTTTGGGTTATGACAAGATTTGTCGAAGAAGCAGTATTTTGTTTTTTCGAAGAACTTCAAGCTGACACACGATAAACGCCGGACTCCCGAAGCACTATGTAATTGTATTTGGTAGAATCTCGGTTTTACATAAGGGAAACCCAGGCCCAAACACCATTTCGGATTATTGTTAAATATCACACCCTCAGTGTAACTCGCCTCCTGGTCAAACAAAAATAGGGAACAAGTGTAACACAGAATTAAATGTAAAAGTAATGGGGGGTGCAAATAATGTAATATGTATTTTGTCAAGACTTGCTCGCCCGTCCCCCCTACTTTTCAGTAGCGATCGACGCCCTTGGGTACCATGACTACGATCAGAGGAGGGATGGGCTCTCATGATGCAGTCCGGTTTCGTCCTGGGCCTACTGCATGCAATCCACAAGACTTCCTCTGTGCCGAGTCCTACCGGCTCCATGATTATGAGGGTCCGTTTCAGGGGCGGAACAAATAATATGTCAAAGCTTCATAACGCCACTAATTTCACCGGATTCACATTCCATGACAGCATAATTATGCACAAACGGATAAATATGCAGATATCGAAAGTAGTGCAGCTGACAAACTACCGATCACTTAAGTTCGGAGCGCAGACCATACACTCTGAAATTGAAAGCTTCGTCAGGCTGCAACAAGTATTTTTCTTTAAATGCCACAATATAAAGCGTTCATAAAGCTAGGTTTCAGGTCAGGAAATGTTTAGTTTGCTTCTCATCTCAAGACAGAAACCAGTAATCACGGTTATTCGGCTCAATTTTTAAAAACTTTATTTTACTTTAGAGCGCAACAGCTAAAACAAGCATTATTCATATATCTTAATTCCTGACGAAAGACCCCTAGCCCTGCAGTGTACAACGGCGTTGCAAAAGCTCCAGTACATTACTGTCTCAAAAATAGCACGAGACCCGACTTGAACCAAGTCTATGAGTGGCGCCGGGGGCGCAGCTGTGTCGTCGGTGTCGGTGATGGCGCTATACTATGATCGCTTCGGTTTTATTCCGTCCTTCTCTTGCATGCTCAGATCAGCAGTCTAGTCAATCATCTCATAGGTTCCCATTGTGTCTACAGATGACTGTATTTTATCATGATTCGAATGAGTATCTTTTGTTTCAATACTTAACAATCATTAGATAATGGCAACTACATCGAAGGAGGACATTTCGGAAGTGCTTATTGAAGACATTCGTTCATGTTGGAAGGTTCCGGCCATCGCACACTTCTGCTCGTTGTTCAGAAGCACATTTTCACTTCCTGATTTTGAGATCGAGGTATTCAACAATTCTGTATTCTAAATAAATCGGGTCATATGATTTAGTTTAATAATAATCCATACATACAGCTGTACAGCAGGATCAATCTGGCAACTTTTTGTTGGATGTTCTGCTGTAAGTTTGATAAATTGTAGTTAGTTGCGAATCATTACGATTATCGCAACTACTACTAGTTAAATTGCTGCATATTAATATTAATAATATTAATGATATTAATGATATATTGATTTATATAGTTTCTGCATGAGTTAGTGTGGATGGAGCCAACCTCGTTCCCAGTGGTGTACAATCTCGCCGCGCCATGTTGTTTTCCTTCCCAGAATGCATCACTCGATCATATCCCCCTGGAAGTTAGCCCCACTTCTGTGGCTAAGGCTAGCTAAGAAACAGCCATTTATAAAAAATTATAGCGCATTCCCTACTACGGGCCAGTCGGCGGTTTAAACCAGCTAAAAAGTAAAAGTGTTCATTTAGCTCTTAGCTTGCCTTGTGTGTTTTGGATGTTCAAACAAATAACATTTTTAAAAGATATTTTAAACGATAATTGTGCGACTTACTCCGAATTAATTTCAGCGAGGTAAGGGTGCGAACATTTCATTGGTTGCTTTGTGTCTGCTCCGCCCACAGCCCAGCCGGCCGATGACGTCGTATTCGATTTGCATGATTGGGGTCATTCCAAAATGGCGGCTCCTTGTACACATCGCGGAAATTAATTCGGAGTAAGTCGCACAATTATTGTTTGAAATATCTTTTTAAAAAGATTTGTTGGAACATCCAAAACACTCAAGGCAAGCTAAGACAAGAGCTAAATGAACACTTTTAGCTGGTTTAAACTGCTGACTGGCCCGTAGGGAATGCGCTATAATAATTGTTTATGGCTGTTTCTTAGCTTGAAAAGAAATGGTCGGGACGTGTGGCCAAGGATTCAGCTAGCCTTGGCCACAGAAGTGGGGCTACCTGGAAGTGTGACTTTGAAATATCCAAATATATTGGATATTTTAATTAGTCCTGTGGTTGATCCATTCTGTGTTAGACCATGGAGGTAGTAGAGACTACGGAGAGCGCGCTGTCAAAGGACGCACAAGTCATAGAGCAACTGGCCCCCTCTCATTCTTTTTCAATCTTGTGATACATCTAACTGTATGCAGTTTAAGGTGACCATACAAAAACATGATTAATTTTAATTGTATTGCGTGGAAATACGTGCATTTTTACAAGCGCGTACTTAGCGCCCGACAAGCGCGTAGGGACGATCGAAAGTTTTTAACAAGCGTGCACGCAGAGCAGTCTCTTTTGGTGAGCCAATAGGCATTGATTTTTAGTGTACTTCCCTAACAGGGGTTAGAGACGTACGCGGAGTTAGCGGGCGTTAAATACGGTGCGCTGCCCATGGTAGCGAGGCTGGTGTGGAGCCTCTTTAGCCCACCTGGTGGTACTGGTAGGACTAGGAGTAGGACATGCTGGTAAGTGGTAAGACGCCAGACTCTTTTGCACTGAGTGTTGGTAGTGGTACTGCTACTGAGTACTGGTGGTGGTCGTAGTGGTACTGACCTACCTGGGTGGGTATACTACAGTATAAAGCTTCTCTACAATGTGAACAAAATTTCAACTTATGTTTGTTCATATTTGGGGGTTTCGGCCTGGTAACCAAAAACACATAATGTTTGTCCAGATTATTGGGTTTTTTCCTTGGTTATTATACTTCTTTCCAAAAAACTCTGGTTTTAAATATAATTACACGTGAAATTTGTTATCGTTCAATCTTGGAACTACAGTCTTAAAAGACACAAACAATACATCAAATGAAAGCCTGTGATCTAACTTAGATCCAGCAGCAGTTATTCAATTTTTTTTGTATTCCCTTGTTGACGACATTACCACTTTAAAAGCACCCCTAGATGTATCGTGAAACAAGCACAGTCGTCATTACTTATGTTACTGTGTACATTGCCCGTAAAACTCAATGTACATGTACGATACATACAGTCTATACCACACAGACATTCTGTCCCACGCATGGCATCGTTCCGACTTTTGACCTTTTATTCATTCATAATTTGGTTCACTGCTTTGCTTATAAGGTCCTTTCTTTGGTTTATCTAATGATGGCAGGATCGTATTTGCGTGTACAAACAATGGTTAACTTGTATTAGCGCCCTCTCGCTCAAGGAGTCCTCTTGGGATCGAGGCTATCTGTTCACAGATTTCTCATATACATGTGTACCATGCAAACTACTAAATACGGAAGCGTTTAAATTGAAGAGATGTGAATATATTTAAGTAAACATAATTAAGCACAGTTCGGAATTAAATACAAAGGTGTTAAAGGAATATTTAGGGGGTTTTGCTCCACATAAGAAGTTTTCTTTTTAAATTTCTCCCACCACAATCCATGTCCAGTCAAGAACTGTGTGGTAGTTTATTATTTAAAAGTTTATATCTTCTGAAACATTATGGCTTGGAGTGCTGTCCTGAAACTTACAGCACGTGCAACATTCTATTTTTAAAATGTGAGCCCTTTTTTACCTTTACTTCTGGTAAAAACAGAAAGCTCTAAAACTAAAAAAATCATATCTCCTCTTAGATTCACATTTTATAAATTATAATCTTTGTACCATCTTGTACCCTACAACTACACATTTGACATTTAAGTCAAGATAATGACCCACTATGATCTTTCCTGTCCAAACAGCAACTTCAAAGAGAACAGTTTTGACCAAAACTAAGCATTGCATAATAATTATATGAAATGTAATTTAATTTTTTTGTTCCACCAACCAAAACCCCCAGTGTTTGTAATGTTGTAACGTAACAAACACATGTCTAGTTTTACCTGCCCTAATAGTTTAAGAAGCTGACATTTTGTTGGCAAAATTTCCATATTCCGTTGCCACTTTTTCATTCAGTAAAAAAAATAAAAAATTTAAGCAGTATCTTATTTACCCAAGCTTTTAAAATGGTAACACTAACAATGAGTGAAAAAGAGGCGACAGGATACAGAGTCTTTTCGATTTGTTTATAATAGGCCTATTCTTCATACTTTTGATGGGTCCACAAATAACAAATATATTCCATAAAATAAATCACAGATCCATGCTTCTGTTGTAAACATACATGTACACGTACCGATTGATGTGTGAGTACATGTACGTGTACGCATGCAGTAAATGCATAGCAACTCTGATTGACTTCCGCATCAACTGAAGCAAAATGTATGCAACAGAGTCAGAGGAGTTCAACCTGGCATGCCTGGGCTAGGACTAGGAGCCCCTATGAAATAGTTAAAGAATTATGACGAGTCATTCAGTTTTGTTTAGCACCCCTAGTACACTACATTAGCACCAGTAGTAGCAGATTAGATCGTCTTGCACTTGCAGTCTTGGTCTTGAAACATTTCCTAAAGAGGCAATCAAAATAATTGTATGTACATGTATTGTCAAATGCTGGTCAGCTCGCCGCCTCGCAAAGTTGCTCAGAACAAAGTTTCTCCTACATGTACTGTTGCCAAAGTCTTAACCCTCAATCCTCTGGTCTGGACAGTCAAATATTTTTACTCTTGGTTTGTTGTACATGTGCCCCATTAGTGTCAATACGCCTTCTTGAGGGAGTCTATTGACCCAAATGGGGGCTGTGATTTTTGCAGCAAAATTTCCTTTAGCATATGTTCAACAACTGCTTAAACAATTAAAAATTTTAATGGGGAAAATTGTTCACACATTGATCTGTTGATTAAGATTGTTGGGGTTGACTCTCTAGGGGCTGACAAGTCAACACATTCCATTTTGTTGTTTTCCTGGTGACTCTCTGTCAGAGTGCTGAGTGGCTTACTATTCTTGTGGGTTTTTTAATAAACTTTTTTTTTTATCTACATGTTGCCTTCACCATACATATTTTGCTTGAATAGGCCTACTGCTTCATATCTTGCTTGATATGAGTTTGAATGATGTGTTTAATTTTTTTTTAAAGAATGTTTTTTAGCTACAATGTACAGTATGTAGACTCGAATGAGCCTTTTTTGCATCATGTGCATTTCAGTGATTTTTGTTTTAAGGCAGGGTGCACTAATATGGTAATCGTCAAAGACCAGTCCTCACTTGGTGTATTCCAACATAAATATGTACACTGTAGGCCTAAAGCATAAAATTACAAACCTGTGAAAATTTGGGCTTAATTGGTCATCAAAGTTGCAAAAAATAATGAAAGAAAAACCACCCTTGTTGCATAGAATTGTGAGCTTTCAGATGCCCGAGAAAGGCTTCATGCCTGAAGCCCTTAAGTATTTCAAATATGGGTTAAAACTACCTCTTTCTCTAAAATCACTCTACTTGAAAGGGAATCGTTTCTCATAATGTTTTATAATAACAACGGTTCTTCAGTGCTGCTTACCAAGTAAGTTTTTATCGTCATTAACTTGTATAATAATTACCAAAAGTGTACCCTGCCTTTAATAATACATTAAGTACATTTGTACTAATATGTAGAATGTACGTATTCATGTATGCTATACAAAACAACTATCAAGGAATGTGATTGTGAACAAGTTTTATTTTACTGTCTTTAATCCAGGAGTTGGAGGAAGCATTATTTCTGGATGCAGGAGTTGAACAAAGTGATTTTGTTACTAACCTTGTTGTACAACTATTATGCGGAATACATGGACGCAAGGATATTTCGTAAGTTTGAACACCACCATATCTGAACCAACATACACACAGTTACTCATGAGAAACATTTTCATGGTACCGCAGTAAACTCACATCAGGTTTAAAAAATTAACACATAATTTGTATACATTTAATAATTGTGATCACTGATTTTCGTTTGATTTTTCCTTAATTCATATTAGGTCTCAGAATTACTTGAAATGGCTACGTTGTGTAATGAAGAAGCGGTGGGAATTGGGAGAGAATCGAGTGAATCCACTAAACAGTGAAGATGTGACCTTCAAGGTGCTTCCTACTCTAACTAAAGTAGAGATATTACATGCATTGTGTGATTATAGACTAGATGCTACTGATGTCTCTGTGCTCAAGGTAATTCAAAACAGAACAAAACATACATGTTTCAAATATTGTAAATTTACGAACTGATTAAAAAATATGTAATTTGGTTGAAGTGGACTTCCCATCTCAGTGAACGATTTCCCTTGTATCGCATCGCAATTTGCGATGCAATTTGGACAATTTGCTATGCAATTTTAAAAAGTGGATCGCAAATTTGCGATACAATTTTTGCAATATTTATTCTTGAATCAAACATTTGACAGCATTTTTTCAAAACCTTTCATACCTTATTTGGGTTTTTTGCAAGAATCTCTCAGTTAATAAGCAATAAACATTTTACTTTAGGCCATCGGCACCACCGCCCGACGACGAACGTAATTTCTGCCATGCCAAGACGTGACATGCAACAGTCAATCAGTCAATTAGGCCTATTTTTGAAATTTCTATAAATCTTATTGTTGAATTAAGTGGCATCCATCTTCTCATAATTATACTCATTGTTATTTGTTTCAACTGTATGTTTAATTGTCATTGTCAGCATGAAAAATAAATGTGCATTGAATTGAATTGAAAAAAAAAAAAAAAAAAAAAAAAAAGTACACACCGCTCGGCCAATGAAAAAATTTGTTACACGAGCGATGAAGAAATACAACAGCCAATAGAAAAACTTGTTTCTTAGACTGTTTGCATGGTCTGGTTCCCCCTGTACATAGAACCTATGCACTGTACAGACTTAACTGGTTTGCAACCAGACTGCATTCTTGTTTTAATTCTCACAGTCACACGTCCGTGTAGAGTTTATTCTGATCCACAGTGATTTGGGATTTTATAACTAAACTGATGTCTCCTATCCTTGCAAAGTAAGACAAAACAGTTGTTTAGTTATGTTAAGAACAACTGCAAACTGTAATAAGTTGTTGTTTTTCTGCATGGAAGTTAGAGAATGGCATGAACTTTGGTCCTTTTTTAAAATCATATGAAGAAACATCGCTACACTTTCTACACAGCATGCAGTACGTTCGTTGGGTGGGTGTATGTTTAATATTCAGTTGAGACTGAGAGGGATCTCCAACTCACAACTGAATAACCTTCTAGGTTAAATAACTAGTTCATGTCCTTCCTTTTATGAGGTTTTAAAGTTACTTTTTTCTCCTTATTTTATTAACTTTTATTCATAATATTATAATATCCCATGGAAATTCTTGGTGGGTCTTTGGTTTGTTGTTACATTGTTATTGTAAAATATCCGAAGATCCTTTCAAACTTGTATCTGACCTGTGTCCCAGTTTTTTTAGTTATTGTTGGTATTCAGGACATTATTATTGTGAAAAGTTCAACAATAATTGTCTAAAGATAAATTGCGTCTGTTGATGCAATCATTTTGACATTTTCAATTAAATTCTAGTCAATTTTTTTATTTTTTTTTTCCATAAATAAACTTGGTGCAAACTTTTTTTAAACATCTTACTTCTTAGGCCGATGTTGGTGTGTTTATTTCATATAAAACAAAGTCTGAACCTTAATAATTGTGGGCTAAATAAACAATGATTTGATAGTTATTGCATCTTTAACCAGTTGACGCTGGATGTCGAGTTAGCACACCAATTTTTCCCCAGGTTCATGCCGGGAGATGTGACTTTTTTTTTTTTATGTCACAATGGAAGTCTGGAACTACAGTGTAAGGCCATTTGTACTTTCCACACAGCATTTTCAACATAGCATTTCCCGAAATTAAGCCTAAAACATAGAAACGTTTCACAAGTTTACATATTTGCAATATTTAAGCATTTTAAAATTTGCTATGCAAAATTTATGGACTGCTAATGTGCTATGCAAAATTATTGTTTTGCTATACAAAAACAAATTTTGCATAGCAGTTTTGCTACGCAAAAAATTAGGATGAAATCGTTTCCTGCATCTAATGAGAAGTACATGTACAGTGTCCAGATCTTTTAAACACAAATGTACACACAACACATACATTGGCTGCATTATTCACTTTGTTTATTTTGAATGTTTTTAGTCTTTGCCCTCTTCATTTAAAAAAATCTTTTTTTGGGGGGGGAGCAAAAAATGAACAAGTCTAACAAAAATGAAGGGAAGTGAGGAGGAAAATTTGTTGTTGTTAACATTTGAGTTTAGATGCAATGAAGGGAAGAAAAGAAACAACAGGAAATATAGTTAGTGGATGAAATTTGCCTTGGCTTCATGATGGTGATGTTGAATGTCATAATAGTAATTCTATAAAATTGTAAGAGTCTTTTCTTTCAAAGGTAATTTATCCACACTTTGTTAGACCTCTTATACATGAAATAACAAACTGAGGAAAGTACAGTCAAGGGAGTCATGAGCAAAAACAGTTTTACACATTTTGACACTGATTTCAAATATTTAGACCTGCGAGATAACACTAATCATTTTAGTCATTTCTCAAAAATTACAGGACATTAAATACATATGTAGCACATTAGGTAGAAATATTTAAAGGGGAGCTTATCTACTGTACATGTATGAAAAAAATGAAGGTTTTTCCTCTGAAAAAAGAGAAGGTTTGTTTGTAACCCTGACTAACCACTGACCGCTCATTCATTTGATTTGGGATTTATTTATTTTTTATAAATTTAAAACATACTGGTAGTTTAGGTTCGGTTATTGATCAGGTTGAATCTGTAAGTTTCATATTACAACTAATCCTAAATAAGAAACATTCTGTATTTTTTTTATTTTTATAAAACACTCAAACAGAAAGTTGTGAAAATTACTTTCGAAGCCCCCACAAATCACTGTGACTTATTTGGATTAAGGTGATCAGGATCATCCTGAAGTGAACATGCACATGAACAATTTTATAAAAACTCAGGTTGGTTAGATACAATGTTAAGTGCGTTGAGTAAAGCCTATGTTTTGCAAGAGGATGAGAATTTTAAATTTACTCTTCAAAAACCATGATGTACTTTCCCTTTCGGTACCCTGACGCATCTTCGTATTTTTAAAATTGTGGCGCATTTTTCTGGAACCTCCTTCAAAAACTAGGAGTTCCCAGTTGTATTTCAGTAATAATACCTAACTGGTCATGTACATGTAGGGGTTTATTAACATATGTAAACAAAAACAACTTTTTTCACAAAGGTATTTATGAATGGGAATAACAGTGTTTGGACTAGGGTCTTCAATGAATGGTAATGACCTTGGTTGGTGGCTGGCCGCTGTCTGTTAATAGACCTCGCCTTGGGATCGGTCCATTAACAGCTGCCGGACTCCAACCTGGTCATTACCACACAGTGAAGACTGGGTCCTTACACAATTACTCCCTATTAGTAATATCAGTTACCAGGTAAGGCTTTTTAACTAGGCTAAAAAATTCCTAAACAAAGTGCAAATTGTTTTTCCTTTTGGCCAATAAATGGCAGTCATACACTGTAAGGCTGGAGTATGTAGTGTGGACATGTACATGTAGCAATGCCCATCCATATGAACATAAACATAAATGTCTGTCGACCTGGTAAGTCGCAAAAAAATATTTAATGGCCTGACGTTTCGACCCTAGCAGAGTCTTTCTCGAAGGCTAAATGACAAGACAACACACAAGTAAATCGAGGATTTCTCTTTGTTCTTCCGTTCTCTGGACTTGGTATTTGTTAGAGACGTCCCCCATTGGTTTTGTACAAGAACATGAAGAAAGCAAAGGGAGGACATCCTAATCCTAACTCAGTCAAAACACCAAGATTTGTTTTGTTAATATCCTCAGTTTCACTGGACTGATACATGTACGCTCATCTAAATGTGTGCACACATACCTGTGCACACACGTATGTTTGACTATTAGTATTAGCTACTTTATGGAGATCGAGGACAAAACAAAAAAGGGAAAACAAAAGGTCTCCATAGGGGAATTCTAAAGACTGCTCCACCGGGAATTGTGTGTACAAAAAGTATGAGAGGATTTGCAATACAGGGCCGAAGGAAAGAACAAAAGGTGTGTTAGCTGCAGATTGCGCCACAGCAACAAATGGGTTTGGGGTTAAACAAAGAAAAATTGACTAGAGTGGGATTTGAACCAATGACCTCCAGATGAACATGCTAGCGCTCTACCAACTGAGCTATCTACATGTAGCCCTATGTTGGTGGTCTCTCTTTTTTGTCAATCTTTGTTCAGGGTGCCAGTCAGAAGCCATACAACCCTTAACTGCCATGGTTTGTTATTGTTACTTAAATAAATGGGTTGGAACATACTGTACATGTACATGTAACTCTGCATACCTTGTATAAAAAAACTAATGAGCACTTTGAAATGCCCTCGGGTGTGGTAAAGTGCTTTATAAGAACTGCATAAAAATGTATTCTGTACCTCACCACATACGAGTCAATATGTGCCGCTGGTCTACTGAATATTGTTTGTAAAAACAAATGTTGAAAAATAGCATGTATATGGAGAAACACTTTCAGAAATACATGTACAAGGTAGAATTTGTGCATGGTAGAGTATTACAAATTTTTCAGCACCAATGTATTGCACATATTTACAGATCAAATAAACATCTGGACATTAGAAAAGCATGATCTTTAATGCAAGGTTTGGGTAAATTTGAGTCGTGAGGACTGTTTTTTAACTCATAATAAAAAAAATCTCCTGGATTGTAAAATTCCAATGTTATCAGCACTGCATTCATGGCAGATTTTGTAAAAAGAGCCAGTTCATGTACATGTACATGTGCATGTACATGTGTTGTACTTGGCCGACATGTAAGTGGTAATACATAGAGCTGTGTGCTGAGCTTTTTTGTGTCTGCTTTTACAGGACTATGATGGTGACAACTTGCGTGTAGAACCACTAGGAACAGATCGCTCAGGCGCTACATACTGGTATTTCTATGGAACTCGACTGTACAAAGAAGATCGTGAGCCTACACAAGAGGAAAGAGAGGTCAAACGCAAACAAAAGTAATGTTTGATTAAAGATTTCTTCCAGTTAATAGAGACAGTATTATAGTATAATTTAAAGTCCATAATTAATACATGTACATGTCTTTATATATTTCCACAATACTTGTGTTGCCATTAACTGACATGAGTTATTGTTTGTTCAACGACAAACAGTAAACTTCACTTGAAAAAATAATACATACTTCTTCTTTGCTGAAAAAAGGTTAAAAGAAAAACGGAAAAGGAGAAGGGAACGTTTAAAGGCAGTTAAGAAAATGAAAGAATTGCGAAAGAAACAGAAGCAGAAGGAACGAGGAAGGAAATGCAAGGGAAAGAAGAAGAAGAAGAAAGTTTCTAAAACAAGGTAAAGTCTAAATAACTTGTGAAATGTAGAACTCGCATCAGGATTCTTCTAACTGCTCATGTCTCATTTTCTTTAAAAAAATTTTTTTACCATCTGCGGAATTAATTTTTCTAAATTTCTAGAATAATTTTTTTTTATAGAATATTGTCCATCACTAAACCAAGTAAAGTTAAGAAACTGTTCTCACAAAATGCACTGGCATTTTTTCTATTCACTGTGAATAATTGGCCATGATATTGAACTTGCATACCTCCAATGCCCAACACATTAGAAAATAGTTGTGGCAGCTTATCGATACCTTAACCCTTAGCCCTCATACCGCCCGCAGGCGCCCTGCCTATTACTCCGCATACCGCCCGCAACCGCCCTCGAAGTTTGACAAGTTGTATTTTGCGTTTTACACATGAGATTAAAATGCAGCAAACAGCCGTTGATAGAGCGCGATTTCAAGATGACAATAGTCCAAAAATAGCACATGGTCCCCATAAGACAAAATTACTCTATCCACCTCCAAAGGTTCAAAGGTCGGAAGTCCTATTACAATGCATGTGAAGCACAACGAGCAGCTGTTCGTTATCTCTGTGTGTGCAGACCGTATTGTACGTACATTGTACCACGTATCACACGCGCAATGTACACAGTAATGGTGACCTTCCGCTTGTTGCACGATAAGTTTATTGGTGTTTTTACAGACGTAATACCGTGATTTGCAAGGATTTTACAAAGAGGTTTAGGTAAAGAAGTTATCTGTTGGTAATAGAGGCAGTAGTTTTCATTTCCAAAGGTATGTTGTGTGTATTTTCAATCTCTTTTGTATCTTTTTTGCGCTTTGAGACGACAGTACAGTTGAGAAAACTTGTGTGCAGAACTTTCCACTTATAACAAACGAATACTACACAAACAGTGTTTTGATTTTTTGTTTTGATTTTTTTTTTTATTTGTCTTAGGATTCAAACCTCAAAGCTTCAATTTAGGAAAGCAAACAAAACAACTGTGAAAATTATTCAAAAGACAACTTCATCATCTTCAAAATAAACTCAACTTGTAACACAACAAAATAATCACAACGAAAGTTATCTAAGGTTTTCTAGGTACATGTACGTCCGAAAATCTGGTGAATTTCCATGGCACGCTGAGGAGTAATGATGCATATGTTTAATAACGCGTGAATTGCGACATAATTTACAATCGTTAAAAAATTACAATAAAAAGAGAAACCATTATGAAATGCGAAAAAGAAAGACATGGGATAACAAAAAAGGATCAAGAATATGTACAATAAAAAAACAGAATTGGAGAACAATAATAGGTAAACAAGCAATTTAAGTGTTCAACAAATTGGTGAGGTAGGGCAAGGGGCTGTTACGAAACCTGTTCGTCTTGCATTTGAAAGAGCCAAACTTGGGTCTGTGACGCAATTGCATTGTCGAGTTGTACTTGGACACAGGGAACCACCCTGAAAATCTCACAGAAGTGCTGGCCTTCTCTGCAAATTGGCGGCAGATTAGGTCTCTTTGAGACTGGAGCGGGTCCAGTTGAAGAGTGGCCAAAGCATCAGGATATGATGTATAATCTTTAGAGAGGATGCAGTGACAGACACGCTTCTAGATCTTCTCGAGGCGGCCCACCTGCTTCTGAGTGAGGCCAGCATTCCAAACAGGGGCTGCATATTCAAGCACTGGACGAATATAGCCTTTGTATACCGTAAGAAGCTCTTCAGCGACAGAGTGTTAACAGCGACTGGTGTGTTAACAGTCGCCAGATGTTGTAACTTTCTACTACAAAAAACATTCCAGGCGTGTATCGCCCACTGGTAGCATCCATGGATATTTTTAGAATGGCTTTATAGGGCCCCATTTCTGTGTCAGGGAAATTTGTGCTTAAATATACCTGTTGACCGACATATGAAAGTGGTAAAGGTTGAGAATTAGCTTTCTTTATTATGTTAGTTAACCATCTTCTTCTTTTCCCCCCTTCTGATTTGACAGCGATGAAGAAAGCAACAGTGAGTCGATCAACAACAAACAACAGCTTGAAACTCTACCCAATAACAGGAAAAAAAATCTAAAGAAAGAGCCAGTCAAAAGTACTGGTTCTAGCCCGGTTAAATCAAGAACCACTGACAAACTTCCAAAAGTTACTAAAAGTAAGAAACAAGTTGATATTTCTACAGGGGTTCATCAAGGTAAATCAAAAACAAATGATAAATCAAGTAATGAAACTAGGAAAAAGGAATCTCCCCAAAAGTCAGTCAGTAGAAAGAAAAAGGAAAGTAGTGCTAATATTCTCAAACAAAAGACTCAATCAAAGAAAAGGGGTCTGGAAGTTGGTAAATCAAATGGGAAGGATTTTTTTAAAGGCAAGAGTAAAACCCTAAAAGAACCTACTTCCTCATCTACTAAGACAGGGAGTAAAGATAGCAAAGAAAAAAAACTGCAAAATAGCGCCACCAAAACAAGGAAGCGTAAAGTGATTAAATCCAACGCAATAATTAGTGATAGTGATAAAAGTGATGACGAAGACCAACCATTAAAGAAAGTTGCAAAGAGCAAAACATCTCATAAAGATATCAAGTTGACATTAAACCAGCAAAAATTAAACAAAAAGGATTCCCAGTCAGCAAGTAAAATTGACCAGCGTAAGGGAAACCACTCTAAAGGCAAGAGCAATAACATAAAATCAGAGGATGGACAGGAAGCAAATGCCAAGAAAGGAAGAAAACAAAAGAAGCTTCCAATGAATGTCAGGACAGAAGAAGAGGTGAAACACATGAGTAGTGAGGATGAGATATCGTCTGTACTGAGTACCATAGAGTCCACGGATAGCGACAGTGAAGATGACATGGATATTCCACGATGGCATTTAGTATGTCATACACAAGACGATTGGCAAAAGCTTACTGAATTCTTCAAGAAAAGTAAACTCAAATGTGAGAAGGAATTATACAAGACTCTTGCCAATGACTTCCTGCCTGAAATACAAAGCTTGTTTGCAGCCAAGGTAATAATTTGGACTTTCTCTGAATAGTAATCCATTGCATTTTAGGTCTTTTAGTGATGGTGTTGAATCTCTTAAAAGCTTTTTCATCATTACAGTGGTTGAATTAGACAGTCTTTTCAATTGAAATGGATGTAACACCTTGCAATTCAAATTTATGTAAAAGGTGCCATGTCAAAACAAAACAAAATTAAAATAACGGGAAACACTCTTTAAAAAGTAAATGTATAACTTTTGGTTTATTTTGTGAGACATCCCCTGCTAAATTTGTTCATAGGTAGGTTTATTATTGATGCTGATTCAATGAACCTCATTTTGGAAATAAAAAGGCACATTCTCAATCAAGGTAGAATTTGAGTCTGCTTTAATAATATGGTTGGTTAGTGTACATTTAATTAGTTTTTCTCCCCTTAATGCTAGGATTATATTTATTTATTGCTTGATACAGGAGAAAGCTATTCGGAAGAGACTTCTAGAGTTGGAACCACGTAGAGCATCTTCACGCGTTGTCATCATGCAGCTAAAACGAGAAGATGATGTTAGTAATTTACTAATTTTTTATTATTGTTGTGTTTCTCAAAATAATTAAACTCGCCCATGTAATCTATACTACTAATAAAAGAACACTAAGCCACAATAGTATTAAGTAAGACATTTTCTGTTAACCAGTTTGGAGCAATTTGAGCGTCTGTAATGCAATTGTAAACACTGATTTGGACAGTTGTGAATGTCTAGCCTGCAGGCTGATCCTGTGTTTGTCTTGTTGTTTATAAAGGAGTACACATTATATCAGATCTGGAAAGCATGTTTCTCAAGAGTGCAGTAAAGAGCACATTGAGGTTGTTCTCTTAATGGCTAGAGCAACTACTATATAACCAAGTGTAACTTAATTATTATTCACAGGAGAGAATGAAGTCCATTGAAGAGGCAGAACAAACTTCCATGAGGCTAAAAGCTGAAGAAGATAAACGAGAAAAGATGAAACTGCGCAACAAAATTCAAGAACAGTCTACAAACAAAAGTAATTTAATATCTACAGTTATTTTATTAAACATAAAAGGACATAATTGTTGATTCTGGCAATGCTTTGATATACAATACATTTGTATGCTTAAGTTTTCCTTTGTTCTACATCATTAAAAGTTTTTAAATTTCTTTGATGTTTGTAGGGAGTTGTCCTGATAAACCACAGACTAAGAATTGTAAAGGAAAAGCCAAGAAGACAAAGAAAATGCCCGACAGCATTGATATGAAACTTCAACAAGGTAAGGTAGACTTGTGTTTGAAGATCAACTTGAACGAAATCACTAAAACAAATTTGACCCTTTATATTTGTTTATTGTGTGTTTAGTTATTATTTTGTCGTAAGTTTTATTTTTTCTGTGCTGCAATTGTTGAAATTTGATCTGAAAAACTAGCCCCCTTTTTTTAATTTTTGAACTAGAGTTTTTTATCGCCATTGGCGGCGCCCTCGTATTTTCGGAACCATAACATAACTATGCAGACTGGTGAAGATTGTTTGTATTCGTCTCTTTGCACTTACTGATTGGTTTCTTTGGATCGTTTCCTATTTCTTAAAACTTTGTTTCAACAACTTGTGTAAGTTTGTATCATGCTGAGCAAATGTGCTGTCAGGTGGATTCCAGAATCAGCAAAAAGAGTCCCGAAGTTATTTTTTCTTTCATTTTCCGAGGAATCTGGCGATGTTTGTTTAACAATTCTCGAAAGGATCTCAAGTTCATCGATGATAGTCATTGCTGGCAAAAAAAGTCTAAAACTACATGTTGGATCCAAACTTAAGGGGGGTAGGGCCTACATGTATGTTGAAATGATGGCGTTTCTACCTTTTGGTAACCCCTAGGGAGGGTTTGGAATTCAAAGGGCTTTTAGGCGCTCGGTCCAAATAGAAAGGGTTCGGCAACCGTTCCACGGTTGCCAAACGGTTCAAGGTACAAACGGTTGAAAAGCATTTGCCAAACGGTTGGGAGGATCGTTTGTTTAATGCTTTAACGCTTCAATGCGCTAAGCTTATCTGGTCCTCCGGAGTCCGAACAAAGGGGCTATTATCGGATTATCATCCATTGTATTGGGATTATAGCTGCTGTTGAAGGAGCTCCGACTAATATTATGAATTTCAAAATTAAAACACACAAACCTTTTACGACCGTTGTCCGTTTAGTTATTTCCAAAGTGCTTGCAAAGTGTTATACATTTTACTTTAAATTATAAAAAACGACCAAGTGTGGCCTGAGATCATAACTTATTGCTGCAACCAACCCCAGCGCGACCGCCAATGGCCAATGCCATCATCGTCACGAGCAATGAAGACACATTGCGATCAATTGCACGTATTTTCAGCCATTTTGGGGGCGGGGTACGAACTTGGGGCTGTTCTCAAACCTAGGCTTGAGTTCCGGCTTCGTCTGATGTTTGAACCACGGTTTACAAATACACGCTGTAGCAAAAAAAAAAAAAGGATCCCAAGCTGGAGACGGAGCCCAAGCCGAGGTTTGAAAAAGGTCCTTGGTATCTGTCTACTTTGCGGCAGTGAAACCTTGTGCGTTCCGTAGAAGAACATGAAAAAAACGGCTGCTAGTGGAAACCCAAGAGTTGAAGATTCGGGCCGGAAATTCATATCTCCGTCGTGCGTTATTCGTAGTGCGCAGTTCTGAAAATACAGGCCAAGCAATCAACAAAAAATTCACGAATAACTTAGTATGCAAATTATGTGCATTGCTTGGCATTTTCTTTCATTTTAAAGGATTGGGCAATACGTATTTCGCAAACGCATGATGGACATCATGACGGACATCATGACGGACTACCTGCTATCAATGTAGTAATCCTAACATAGGTCAGTTTATTTCCATGGGCAGTATTTTGGAAGCCAATAATGAAAGCAAACGCCGGGCTTAATATACATTTCATTTGATCGCGGAATGAGAAAGTTCTGAGATTTTAAAAACGCCACTCGCTTAAAAAATAAAAGCTTAAATCATTGCATTGCACCAAACATTAACCATTGTTCTGGACATCCATGGCCGTGCATTGACGTCCAGACCAGCTGACGCTCCTTTGTTAGCTAAAAACCACAGTCAAGTATCAGTTCTTTTGTCCGATCTCTTCTTAAGACGGGATACAAGGTGTGAAACAGTTGCTTTCAGATTCCCAAACAGCTGAAACTGAAAAAATGAACCGTTTGGGGCAACCGTTCCACAGTTGCCGAACCGTTTCTATTTGGACCGAGCGCCTTAGGAACAGTGTCCTAAGCACTATTGAAGTAGATCAATGGGAAGTCTTTCTTTTATGTGGAAAAATAAAAGGCTTTTTTTATTCACCAGGCTTACATAAAAAGTCTGAATTCAGACAAAAGTCTGACAAATCTCATCCCTGCAAGTTGTCAAAATGGTCCTTAAATGGTTTAAATATGAAGAAGGGATCACTCCAAAAAAATTATTTTATAAAATCTGAAATTATTGTTCAGTTGTTCATTGATCAAGGGTACGTGTTACTATACGGAGCACCAAAAAGAGACATAATGGTATGAAAACGATTACTGAAAACAAAAATAATTCAATTTCACTTAAAATGATTTATATTGAGCACTCAAAATCACCTTGTTGCTTACCAAAATGTTTTGATCAAAAATTGCTTTTGAAATCATTTTGTTTGAAATCTTTTCGAACGCTCATCTTGAAATATATTAGTATTAAGTGGAAACAAATTTTGAAATATATTATTACGAGAAGTCAAAATAAATAATTGCGTAATCATTTCGTGCGCTAAAAATAATTTATCTATCATTTCGAACGCGCCAAATATTTCATTTTGTGTGCTCGTAATAGTTTATTGCCAGTGAGAAAGCTAAAAATATTATTGTGAAATTTATTAGGGCTCTCAAACCTATTTCTCCATCATTTCGAACACCCCAAATATTTTATTTTGTGCTCTCGGAATAGATTATTGCCAGTGCAAAAAATAAAAAATAAAAAATCATGTGTTAACAAACACAAATGCCCCGCTGAGATTAATCTCTTTCTTGAGTTATTGCTTGGACAACATTTCATTGTTTAAGCCATAATGACCTTGATATTTTTCGTTGGGGATCCAAAAAACAATAGGCTACTGGGGGATCCCAAGACCAATCCATAAACCAAGTTTGGAGTTAATATGCAAAGTCCTAGAGTTCTCACTCAGACAAAAATTATTTTGTTGTAGTCATAATTACTTTGACATTTGTGCAGAGGGGTCCAAAAACAATAGATTACTGGGGGATCCCAAGACAAATCCATACACCATGTTTGGCTAAGAAAAAATCTTGATCACCTCACTTTTAATCTCAATGGCACTCAAATTCATCCCTCTCCATCGGTCAGAAACTTGGGTGTTGTCTTTGACCGCAACATGAAAATGTCGGCTCACATAACTCAACTCTGTCGGTCCCTTAACTCTTTCAGTGCCAAACTCGTACATGTACGAGGTATATTTGTTAATCCGAAATCGCCAACCCTGTACATGTACGAGGTAATGTTCATACTTAAAATCGCCAAACCTCGTACATGTACAAGGTAGAGTAAACATGTTATCACAAGGGGGCGCTCTCGCTCTTTCTAATGGTACCATTTTTATTCATGTACGACCTGTATTTTTTTTCCTTCAAATTCTTGCGGGAGGGTGTAGTTTCGGTTTGTGGGAAAAAATGGCGGCGCCCAGTAAACGAGCGAAAAGATGCCAAAAAGTGCGGAATTCCCCTGTGTGCAGGACAGTGTTTCAGGGTGTATCACTATGTGCGTGACTACTATTGACTTTCGAATGTACCAAGGATATACCAGAGAGCAAGATACAACAAGTTTGGTGATTAAAACTTATTTACTTCTTTTTTACAGAATTTTGAAAATAAAAAAAAATTGCTCGAAGTTGGGCACTTTAGGGTTAAACTTTTGAAATGTCGCGGGCACTGAAAGAGTTAATTGACATATCCGCAACCTTAGCCGGATCAGAAGATTTCTAGATTTCAGTGCTTGTCATGATGCAGTCCGTGCCTTAATTCTGTCTAAGCTGGACTATGGCTGCTGCCTCCTGAATGGTGTCTCCAAGAAAGATGTTACTCGCCTTCAACAGGTTCAAAACCGATGTGCTAGACTTATCTTTAAGTTGCCCAAACACACCCACACATCTCCACTTCTCAAGCAATTACACTGGCTTCCAGTTACCCAACGTATTCAATTCCGTACAATGGTCCACACTTATAAATCACTCAATCACTGTGCCCCGGATTATCTCTCTTCTCTCCTTTCACTCCAGACCTGTTCTTATTCACTTAGCTCATCAGACGGTAAATCCCTCGCAGTCCACAAAACACATAAACTTGCAGGTGACAGGGCCTTTTCCATCGCCGCTCCCCGATTATGGAATAGTCTACCTATCCAAACCAGGAACTTCAACAGTGTCCCTGCCTTCAAATGGGCTCTCAAGACCCACCTTTTCCCTGTCAGCACCCGCCGTAATTAAGACAGATACTACCCAAATCACCGACACCAAATAAAACACTTTAGGCTCCTTCTTTTAGTTATTAATATTTACATTATGTATTTACAATTGTTCAATAATTCCGTTCTAAATTCTACTCAATTTCAATCGTATTCGATTCCAAATCCTATTCCAAATCACTTATGAATTCAACTCAGATTCTACTTAATTTCAATGATATTCAATTCAATCAACAATACTTCATTTCACTTCACTTCTTACTAAACGATTCACCGAAACTATGTTCATTTCTAAACTAAATACTTTCGGCTTTAATTATTCCATTATTATTAGTGAAAATGTTCTTGTACTCAACAAACGACGCTCATACTCTTAGCCAACTATGCGGCCCTCCGTCCTGTCGTTGTCTCTAGGCTTAAAAGCCAATGTCCACTGGCTCCGAGTGGCTTTAAATGGTTACCTCAATGTAAAATCATCTCTCCCATCCTTTAACTTTATTCCCTGGTCGAGTCCTGCCGACTTAACTGGTCTGGCCCTTCGACGTATAGCGTCCATTGGACGAGCTTAACAATCTGCCAATATCTGCCGTCCCTTGGCCATCTAAACAATAGAGTTTGTAATAATAACACATAATACTGTAAGATGATTGACTATGGCCCTCATAAATAACCTTGAACTGAAATATAGCTTTGGAATACAGCGCAACTATTACAACTTTCTCAAGTGTTTCAAGCAAATGAAATATTATTTCTTATAATATAGCAAAACAACACCATATAAATTAATATTGATTTAAACACAAAATTTCTGGGTGGAAATCTTCACACCAAATGCACTGAAAATATAGCAGTAACGTAACAAATTAAGCTGGTTAACTTACAATCAATCCTTGGTGGTTCTCCGTTTGATGAACAATTTCACCTTTGGAATTACTTAATATTAATGGCTCACAATTTGGGCCAGGCATTTAGAGTTGCCGGCACAACTCTAACTACGATGCTGCTGGCAAATCACGAATATCGGATGAAAACAGAGTGGCTGGGCAGTATGACCTTCTTCAAGCTCTTGCTGTATATCTCTGGCCAACACCCTAAATTTGGAATGTTGCTCTGGCCATTTGCCGATATCTACATGTACTTTGCATATACCTGAAATACCTGTGGTAACAGAACAAGGGAATGAATAACATCTTCACTCCAGTAATCCTAAACAAATGCTAACCTCAAAGGAACTAAAAGAATAACCTAAAACTTAAAGGCACATTGCTATGTAGAAAATACAGCTAGGTAGAAAATACAGCTAGGTTGAAGTCAACAATTTTGTGACATTCCCCTAGTCTGTAGCTGGTCGACAGCGTCCTTGTACTGTCTTGTTTTCCTTTTTCTTCAGCGCCTTGTATCCTTTGGCAATTTGGCGCTTTATAAATACAGTTATTATTATTATTATTTATTGAGTTGCCAAGTCCTTATTGAGTTATCACTCAGACAAAATTTCTTTTGTTTTAGCCATAATTACTTTGACATTTGTTGTAGTGGGTCCAAAACTAGGCTTTTGTGGGGTCTCAAGACCAATCCACACACCAAGTTTGGAGTTGTTTGCCAAGTCCTTCTTGATTATCGCTCAGACAATACTTGCATGTACACACATACCCTTACCGATGGTGACATGTGGGGTCCTGCTATTGTTGTTCTATTATTCCCTTTTCTGAAGAATTCCCCTGTGGGGTACAAGTTGAACAAAGAATTCCCTTACATGGGGTCCATTGTTCTGTTGTGTTTTGGACCCCACAAGGATGGGTGGGTATGTCCACACGCAACACGCACACTCACACACACAAGTGTGTAAACACCTGCAATCGTGGACCTCCTATTGTCCCTCTTTTGTTTATACTCTAACTTTTTTGCAAAACCTCCATTGGTTTTGTACACGATCTCCAACCGTGGACCTTTCCCCAACCGTAGACCTATTGTCCTCTTTTGTTATAGGTCCCCGGTTTGAATACCCGTCCCGGTGCACACACCGTTGTGGGGACTTCCTATTGTTGTTCTATTATTCCCTTTTCTAAAGAATCTTGTTGTGGGGACCCAGTCTAACAAAGAAAAACGTTGTGGGGACCTTTGTTCCATTGTATAAAAGTCCCCACAGCTCTGGGTATGCCTACCTACCTACCTATACCTACTCACACACACACACACACACGGAAGGACAAGGCAAACAGGACTTCGGCTTGCGGCAGGACATAATTATTGTGAAATCGATTCGTGCTCTCAAAAACTATTTTGAACGCTTCAAATAATTTAGATTGTGCTCTCGGAATAAATTATTGCAATTGCAAAAAATAAGAATTTATTACGAAAACGATTCGGGCTCTTAAGAATTCAAATTATTTCTGTAGTGATTTTTTTCTTCTTCAAATTTCACTTTTTGGGGGGCTCCTACTAGCCTCACTGGCAGTTGACTATTTTATGGTTTCCATGATCTACTCATACCAACTGTAATACATAAAGCTACTACATGTATTTGAAATAAATAATTCACTGGTGACACAAATTTAGTCTTTAAAAAAACAAGGGTCTCAAAAAGGCATCATATTTGATTACTGTAAACATGTTGTTGAGCGCAAGCCAATTGTAAAATTTGCGCATTCTAACTTCCAAATTAAAGTCTGTCCTTACAAATACAAATTGCAGGGCGGAGGCACGAAATTGACACGAACTACTTGGTTTGTATTCGCTTGTGCTGCCAGTTGTTCAAACGGAGTGGCTCAGCTCCGCGGACGTTGGCAAATGCCCCTCTGAGTTTTGTCCTGTCCCTTTTCTCGAGAACTCCCCTGATCACTTGAGCTGATATCACCCCCATCAGAAATGCTTGAAAGAAAAACCTCTTCTTCATCAACACTTTAATATTTCCACAAACCGCTGCGTACCGACATTTTGATCAGCTTAATTTGCATTTCAGAGATGCCTTTTTGCATATGTAATAAAACACCTTCGTGCGGGGTAATAAAAAAAAAAAATAGTCCGCCATGTGACGCCACAGTGTTGTTTTGATTCCTAGGCGCTTAAGGGCTTTTCGTGAAACTCTGCATTTTTGCTGCTGCAATTTTTCACTTGTTTTCCCTATCTGTTAAACCTGTAATAATTTATGTTTGGACAATTGGTTCAACAAACCACACCACACCATCATTGATCAATTAGCTGCTAAGCTGCAACCCAGTGCATTTCACCATGAACACATGCCATAGCTTCACTACTCAACCTGAAAACATCAATATCTATTTATGTGTTAGGAGCAATGCTCAGAACTCCTCTTGCTTTTGTTCGTTTTTTTTTTTTTAGGTATTCAGGCAGCGGCCGAAGTTCAGGCAGCGGCTGAACACCTCTTGTTTTTGTTCGGGTTTTTTCCCCCTTTCTTTTTCTTTTTCTTAGTACTTCTTTTTCTACCCGGCGATTGTTTTCAACAAAAGCACACTTCCCAAGATCATATAGACTTGAAACTTCACATATAGTTACATGTAGATAGTCATTAGGAGATCAAACCGCTTCAATTACGTCATGATGACGTCATCGGGTCTCAAATTACAAGGTTTTTCAATACCAAAAGTCGTAATCTTTGAAAATCCAAATCAAATCAAGAATAACAGACCGTCGGTTGCTTTTTGCGGGATTATATAGAGGTAATATACACTGTAGGTCTTCATTTTTTATGACATGCGTGACATTACATGACGTCTACTGAAGTGCCTTGTTATTTAAAAATGGCAACTTTGTTGAAGTTGTTTTCAACGAAGTTATATTCTGCAAAGGTCTCGTTTACAAAAATAGGACCGCCGGTGACGTCGTAACACCTAAAAGCGCACTCTAGCGGCAGGTTAAAAACAGCTCAAAGTACACTTTTACTAGATGTCTGTGGCGAAGTTTATGATAATCATTTCAAAATTGGTATACATATTTACCTTCATGCAGACAACATACATGTACATGTATCTGTGAAGTTTTATATTGATGACGTCATCATGTGCCTTGTGGTATTTGTCTTGAAGGGTTACCTTTTGAAGCCCTGTCTTTTGAAGCCCTGTATTTACCAAACCATAAGTTCGACTGAGTTGAAACTTGGCGTTATCACAATAACTTTTACTACTTTATGAAAATTTGAACAATTACATGGCGCTAGCAGTATTTTTCCAACAAGGTATGTGGGGTTACGTGTTGAAGTATGAGACCTATTCCTTTGCATAGCACCATGTAATGGTTTACAAGGTGCTGTGGCGCAATATGCAGCCAATCAAACCAGGAACACCGGGGCGAACCCCTTCTCTTTACGATAAGTGCACTGGGTTCTTTTACGTGCATTACACAACACACGGGACCTACGGCTTTACGTCCCATCCGAAGGACGAAGCATGTGGTTAAGTGTCTTGCTTAAGGACACACGTGTCACGACTCACGACTGGGATTCGAACCCACACTCTGCTGATCAGAAACACCAAAGCTTGAGTTCGGTGCTCTTATCCACTCGGCCACGACTATAGTCAAATTTAATTTTGCATCAGACTTGCAAGGTCATATAAGGATAAAATGCGGAGTAAAGTTTTCATGATGTCATCAATTGTCACGTTATGTCACCACCAAGGTAGTGTTTTGATACAAGATCTATACATACAGAACAACTTTGACGATCAGGTTGAAACTTTGCATGTATTCAAGCTGGGATGTACAGTGTATTACATCAAAAATGTTGTGTCCCGTCACGATGACGTCTTGCTTTCCATACCAATCATTTGTTACAGTGTACAACTTTACGTTTTACATGTTTGTTAAAAGATATTTAACTAAAGGTTCACAAGTACTGACAATTACTCAGTTCACAAGTACTCATAATTTAGTCAAACTTTTTACATCAGAATGTAGGTGCTTAAGCCTGCTCGAACTTGCACAGAGATTATACCAATTTGACTTTAAGTTCTTGTCCAAATCGGACCTTAAAGCCCACTCATATTTATATTGACCCCCATTTAAAGCCCACTCATATTTATATTGAGCCCCCATTTAAACTCTGTGTAGTGATAAAGCACTATGGCTGGCCTTTCAGCTCCATTGACCGTAAGGTTCAAAGTTCATGAGTTCAAAGTTCAAAGTTCAAAGTTCAAAGTCCACATTTAATCTGGAAATGTTAACAGTACATTTCACATGCATGATGGCGCTATATCAAATTAATGGTTGTGCATTTACCGCAATCGATCTGACAAATGTTGGCTCGCTCTGTGACAAATAACGGCTCGAAAAATTGTTATTGCTAGCATGCTATAATTAATCGACCAGGTGAATCCTCCCTAACACCAAATGTGAGCATTATTTTCAGCCAACGGAGACACACTTCCCAATTTCACACAAATTTGAAACTTCACACAAAGTTAGATAATTATGAGTATATGAAACAGCTGTAGCGACGTAATAATGACATCGTCAGATATTAAATTACAACAGTTAAAATCTTTGAAAATCTGAATCAAATCGACAATGAGTCATGTTTATAAATGTCTCATTATTTTACTCCCAGAAACCAAACACCTAGAGTTTGTCTTAAGACAAACACTAAATTTTGAGTTATTTTAATTTGTTTATATTTAAACAAAATAAAATAACTAGAAATAAAGTAAATTTCCACAGTGCAACTTTTGGTCAAAAAATTAAAGCAAAAACTCATGTGCCCAATTTTATAGAGTTGCTTGTACAGAATGTAGTTAAAGGGACACACCGGCTTCCTTGGGCTATTTTGGCTACAAAATAGGCTAAAACATGACTCCAAAAGTCTTCCAGGAATGGAGAAGAACGGTTCCTAAAAGAAACCATCAATTTTGGTCGTTTTTGAGCATTTTTCAAAAAAGGAAGGTCACATGGGTTATCCGAACCACTTTTTTGGTTTGGATAACCCTCGTGATCTTCGGAGTTAGTTTTACTTCTAGCCGTATACAAATTAATTACTGCACCGAATTCAACTCTGTTTTTTAATAAGAATTCGACACACAAAAATACGTATTCAAATTATGGATACAAGTTGTAAATAATACAAAAAAGTCGAACGTAAGATTTTATTTCAGAGAGTCTGAGCAACGGAAGCGTGTCTTACCGTGCACAGCGTGGGGACTATAGCTAGACCTACATGTAACACTAGGGGCAGTCGTGTCGCTTGCGCGCGAGCAGAGTGTATTGGCAGTGCTAGCACGACGGAAACCCACTAGCCAAGAGATAGCTGTACTTAGAAGCTCATGAACATGTGGGAGGGGTAGGGAGCCAGATCACCAACTACGTTGTTGTTATTTGGGGTTTGCTAGTCGGTACACCTCGCTGACCGAATCCGTTGTTTCAAAATCGTAACTTTTCAATGCTCTGTGTTCGTTCCTTGACTCGATTGGTACTGAATTTCTTGGTAATTAAATAAGATTTATGTCAATACATAGGAATACCACTTTTATACTGACGGTAAAATTAGTTTAAACAAAATTTGTGACAAACAGTTCCCTCCCCCCCCAAAAAACAAAAAACAAAAACGGAGCACCTGAAGGGACAAGTGAAAAAGAAATTAAAAATTAAAAGGTGGAAAAAAAAAAACTCACTCGAAATTTCTATTGCATCCCTCGACACACAAAATTCCAACAAAATAATTTCGTTTCCTTAAAATATTATTTAATTTGATGAAAATATAATTTTGTCTCACAAAATATTATTTTTCATTTTGTGAACGCAGTGTGTTTTTCTACGTAACGAAATGAGATTATTTCTAGAAAATAGGTTCTCGTTCCCTTGAACACGCTTTCTTTCCCCCGAACTACAATAAAGTTCCCCAGAAATGCTTTCGTTCCCTGAAGATACGCATTCGTTTCTTCGAAGTATGATTTTGTTCGCAAGAAATATACTTTCGTTCGCTCAAAATATGCTTTCCTTTCTTAAAACACGCTTTCTTTCCCTCCAAAGGAGATTTCGTTCTCTAAAAAAAAGGTTTCGCTTCCTCGAAATACAACTTTGAATTTTTTGCCCGAAATAAACTTTCATTCACCCGATATATGCTATCGCTCTCTAAAAATACGCTTTTGTTCTCTCGCGATGAGATTTTGTTCCCCAGAATTCCTCTTTTATTCCTCAAGATAGCTTTTGTTCTCTCATGATTGATAGCTTTCGTTCCCCTGAAGTCCAATCACACCAATTTGTCACATTCCTTTGTGAGGGGCGACTTTGAGAGGGGACGAGTTTGTGTGTGAGGGGGCGACTTTGTAGTTGGGAACGACTTTGTAGTTGGGAACTTTGTAATTGGCGAGTTTGCTGGGGGGCGAGTTGACTGGTTTCCGTGTCCGTTGTTTATACACACTTTCAGATGGATAATGTGGACTGGATCCTCATGCCTTGTCGTAGTAAAACAGTTACATAAACAGAGCACCAGTCTACTTGCAACATTGCACAGCATGTATCCCGTAAATTTGACACTTGCAACGGCTGGTAAAGCGTATACTGTGACCTTTGACCGCTTTTGTTTTTTTCGGTCATTTCTTGTTAATTACGTGATATTTTTGTGTAAAAAAAATATCAAAACTATTTAGAAATAATTGTCTTTGATTCTACGTGGCGTGTCGTGGCCGAGCGGATAAGAGCACCGAACTCAAGCTCTGGTGTTTCTGATCAGCAGAGTGTGGGTTCGAATCCCAGTCGTGACACTTGTGTCCTTAAGCAAGACACTTAACCACATGCTTCGTTCTTCGGATGGGACGTAAAGCCGTTGGTCCTGTGTGTTGTGTAATGCACGTAAAAGAACCCAGTGCACTTATCGTAAAGAGAAGGGGTTCGCCCCGGTGTTCCTGGTTTGATTGGCCGCATATTGCGCCACAGCACCTTGTAAACCATTAGGGTGCTATGCAAAGGAATAGGTCTCATACTTCAACACGTAACCCCACATACCTTGTAGGAAAAATACTGAGCGCTTTGAGACACCCATCGGGAGTATAAAGCGCTTTATAAGAACTGCGTATTATTATTATTACATGACTAAATTACGTAAACAGGTAACCGGTGTGTCCCTTTAAGAAGAACAAAATACTGCTTACCAGAATAAGGTGATCCGCCAAAATACCATGTCACATGTACCGTCGCTGGCTGGTCATGCTGGTATCTTGGGTCAGTCCAGTCAATCTAGCCTATTTTAGGGCTCAACCCACCACTAATTGCAAAAGAATTGTTTTCACTCATCTATGCAATTCAGAGATGTCACCTGAGCACCATATTAAAAGTCTACTTAAATATGATCAGTGGAAAGGGTTCAAATTTGCATAATATGCAAACTAGCTGCCGCCAATATACAAAAATTGATTTTTGGCAATAACTCTGTACTTAAGCATCCAATCATGACAAATGAAGTATCTATAAGGTTTTAAATGTCGTTAGATATGATTGGCACATTTTTGAATTAATTATATACAAATAATTATGTAAAATATGTAAATTAGCTGTTCAGTCATCAAGGGGGGGGCGGAAGGGGTATAACTGCCAGGGCGCCACCAACGTTCAAAATAGTCTCATTTGATTTTTGCGACTCAAGCGAGCTGTTCGAAGCTCGTGTCGTGCGGTGTCTTTGTACAAACCAGGGTCGCCGTTCGGTCAGCATCAGTGTATAACATTCCATTTCCGGTTCATAAAAATAGTTTAGTAGTACTACTAGTATGGGAATCAGTGGGTTAATACCTAAATTGTGTTCAACACGATGTATTGTAAAGGTATCCGGTTACTTCAGCACCTTGCAAACTCGGCACCAACAAACTCAATTTCGCTGTACAACTGTACAACCGTGTTGCGATTCCACAAGACATCGGGTTTTTCATCAATGACATCTGGTCACCTCTACTCAAGCCAGTCCTCCCAGCAGCAGCTCACCACAACACTGACACACTCCAGCGCACACACATCCAGCCAGCAGCCAACTACCATGCATCACCGGTCAACAACAACTTGGAAACTTCCCGCCCAAAAGTGCACCCCACTAGCTCTACTTAAGCTGCAACACCACCAGCAGTCCAGCATTCTCCTGAAGACGAGCAGAGTATACTGTTCGAAACGTCGAGACCAAACCGGCTCTTTTCAGAGCCAACACTCCTCCCAAAAAGAGATTATACACATGGTTGTACCCGCAAGTTCACTACTATTTACATTCAAAGTTATAGTTACTTCTTACTTTCAACACCATGCAAAGCTTTAAACACCACTTACTCAGACAGATCCTTTAAGGAAGGCACTTATTTAGTGCCTCATAGCTCAAATGGTCACCAGGTGTGACTCTCAATTTTGGATTGCTTGTAGAGAGGACACACATGGTAGTTTGACATCTAAAGATCTTCGAGACCCATGTACAAGATGCCATGTTGCCAAAATGTGTCATAAGCTGAGGAGAGATTGGTGAGGACCAAGCCTGTTTTAAGAGCTTGCTTGTAGCCAGTCTTGATGAATGTAGTGAGAGCTAAGGCACACAGTCCAAATAGAACAGGTACAGCTACTGTCGAACAGTTGCCAAACGGTTCGAGGCACAAACGGTTCAACAGCATTTGCCAAATGGTTGGGAGCATCGTTTGTGTATCGCTTCAATGCCCTCAGCTTATCTGGTCCTCTGGAGTGCGAGGAGTCAGAACAAAGCGGCTATAATCGGATTACTTTCTATTGTATTGGGATTATAGCTCAAGTTAAAAGAGCTCTGACTAAAATAATGAATTTAAAAATTAAAACAAACATACCTTTTACACTTGTATTTTCACATAGTTTCATGAATATAATTAAACCCAGAAATGTGGTGATAGTATTCACTAACCCTGAAAACATGGGTCTAGACACTCTATTTGTCGATGTGTGATGCTTAGATACAGAGTTATAGCCGGAAATCAGCTTTTTATGCCCCCCGATGGCGAAGTCACCGAATGGGCATACTGTTTCCGACATGTGTGTTGTTGTGCGTGTGTGAGTAGGTAACCACATTCAAACCGGGGACCTATAACAAAAGAGGACAATAGGTTCACGGTTGCTATCACAAAGGAAAGCATTGTGGTCCACGGTTGCTATCACAAAGAGTTGAACAAAGGAGGGTCCACGATTGCAGGCTGTTACACACTTGTGTGCGTGCGTGGTGTTGTATGGGTTGTGTTGTGTGTGTGTGCGTGCAAATTATAAGTCGAGAAGGACTCAAATGCCAACTCAAAACTTGGCGTGTGGATTGGTCCTGGGATTCCCCCCCCCCTACCCCCAGAGGCCTGTCGTTGTTGGACCCCTTTGGTAAAATGTTACCGTCATTATGGCTAAAACAAAAGAAATGTTGTCTGAGCAATACCTTGAGAAGTACTTGTCGTATCAACTCCAAACTTGGTTTGTGGATTGGTCTCGGGATCCCCAAGGGGCCTATTGCTTTTGGACCCTACATGTAGGCCAAATGTCAAGGTCATTATGGCTAAAACAAAAGAAATGTTGCCTGAGCATTACCTCGAGAAGTACTTGTCAAATCAACTCCAAACTTGGTTCGTGGATTGGTCTCGGTATCCCCAAGAAGCCTGTTGCTTTTGGACCCTAGGCCAAATGTCAAGGTCATTATGGCTAAACAAAGGAATTGTTGTCTGAGCGATAACTCTTATAGTACTTGTCATTTCAACTCCAAACTTAGTGTGTGGATTGGTCACGAGAATCCTCAGATGCCTATTGTTTTTGGACTCCTGGATAAATTGTCAAGGTCATTTTGGCTAAACCAAAGACATTTTGTTTGTGCGATAACTCTAGAAGGACTTGGCATATTAGTAGAAATGATGTCCCAGTGATATTGTTAGAAAGACTTGACATATAAACTCTAAACTGGTGTGTGGATTGGTCTCAGGATCTAGTAGCCTGTTGTTTTTGGCCCACCTACCTGTAGGTCAAATGTCAAGAAACAGACTAGCTTACGGGGCATTTGTGTTTACCAAACACTACTACAGTTAATAATAATAATAATAATAGCTAATTTTTATATAGTGCATTTCATAACTGGAAAGGAATACCAATGCGCTTTACAAACAAAACAATGAGCAATTGAATTTACAGGTATACAAAAATACTTAAATTATACTAATTAAAAGGCATTAGAAAACAGAAAAGATTTGAGTTGTGTCTTGAACTGTTCAATGTTTTGTGCAGACCGCATGTGGCTGGGTAGAGAGTTCCAGAGTCGGGGGGCAGCACTGGAGAAAGTCCTCGAACCAAATGATTTTGTTCGTACGGCTGGTGTGGTGAGGAGATGTTGAGAGGAGGAACGGAGTGGTCGGGCAGGTACATACGGGGTGATGAGTCAGACAGGTAGCATGGGCATGTTCCATGAATTGCTTTGAACGTCGTGATGAGTAGCGTGTATTGTATTCTAAAGGAGATGGGTAGCCAGTGCAATTCTTTGAGGACTGGAGTGATGTGATTGCGCTTCGTTGATCGTGATACTAGACGAGCAGCAGAATTCTGGATACGTTGAAGTTTAGCTATGTCTTTTTGGGGAATGTCAAACAGAAGAGAGTTGCAGTTATCAAGTAGAGAGCTAACAAATGAGTGGACCAGAATTTCTGTTGTTTGCTTGTCGAGGAGATGGCGCACTTTGCCAATTCTATAAAGTGTGAAAGAGGCGTTTCAACATGTTGTGTTGATATGCTGGCGTAGAGATAGATGAGTGTCTAGTGTGACTCCAAGATCCCTCACTGAACCAGTACATGAGACTTGGGTCTCACCAACATTTACAGGAGGTATTTTTTGTGCTTGCTTCTTGTGTGAAGTTACGTGAAGAATCTCCGTCTTACTGTCATTCAGGACGAGCTGATTTGTCTTCATCCAAGACTGCACGTCATGAAGACAAGCCTCTAGCTTACATGTAGCTATAGCTTGGTGTCGCTCTCCTGACTTTGCTGACACATAGAGTTGTAAGTCATCCGCGTACATCATGCACGAAACTCCATGACCTTCGACGATTTCTTGAAGAGGAGTTGTGTAGCATATGAATATTATGCAAATTTAAAGCCTTTCCACTAAAAATATTAAAGTAGACTTTTAGTATGGTGTTTTGTGACATATCTGAAATACATTTCTTTTGCAATTAGTGGTGGGTCAATCCCTATTTTGACTGGACTACATGGCATGGAACTGTTAAGCTTTATACAACATTTCTATACATACACATCCAAGACTGTGGGCTCGATGGGTAGAGTGTAACACTATGAAGGTTACTAATATTTCTTATTGATGTTTTTAGTGTTTGATGCAGTCCATGGTCATGAGGATTCCTGGCCATTCAGTGATCCTGTAGATGAGGCATATGCTCCTGCTTATTATCAGATCATCATCAAACCAATGTGTCTCGCTCTCATCCAGAAGAAACTCAACAAGAAAGAGTACAAGACAAAAGATGAGGTTTGTTGAAGCTTAGTGAAGTGTTTTATGTAGCAAGTAAAATGTTGTAGCAAGTAAAGTCTTGGTATCAATCTTCCTGAAAAGTTACAAGCAAAGGTAAAATACTACAACTTTGGATTCTAGTTGAGCATTGTTACTCCAAGTTTGTTTTGCTTGTTTATGAAATACTCTTATGCATGTATACATATTTTTCTGCTATTAACCAATTTGCTTGATGGTAAACAGCTTTTGAAAGTGTTCCTTAAAGATACAGCCAATGGCATTGTTCGTTGACGTGAGAAATCTGGGACTGAAGGAGATCGTTGGTTCAGGTCCCGTTCTAGTAATTTTTTCCTTGTTCAAACCCGAACTATTTAAAATATGCCCAAGTCAGTTTCCCTTGTGGTTTATTACTTTATATAATTTAACAGCAGTTGAAAAGAAAGAACCTATTGTTTATTATTTAATTTAAAAAATGTGCAAGCCTTTTGCACCTTGGAATTTGTTCATTAAACCATATCTGATATTGACTCTCAGAACTGTAAATGATTACGTAAAACTGTATTGATATAGATCTGCATTAAATGTATAGTTTAAAATGATATTTTAAATTCTTATGAATATCTTATCCATTCTGCATATTATTTTCTTTTGTGACAGTTTGAACGAGACATGAACCAACTGTTTACAAACTGCTTGGAATACAATGGACCTGGAAATGGTAACAATTCTTTTGCATTATGTACATGTATCATGTAATTCCCTATTTTTATAGTCTGAAAAATCCCCTTGAAAACAGTTCATTTCAATTCAATTCAAAGTAACATTTATTTCCAAATTAGCACTAGTAATTAGAGGATACATTGACTTAGATAATGCGGAGGCATGTTCCGAAAAAGCAGGGCTTGTCGAGGAACTTGTCCAGGAACAGCCTTACGACAGAAAAACAAGAACTAACAATAAACAACAACTAAACAAAGGTGACCAATAGTGCACAATCATTGTTCTCCCATAAATTAGTGCCAGGTCTTTTGTTCATAGTAGGCATTCATAAAAATGTTGTCATGATGAAAAAATGGTGAAAGCTACTTTCTGATCTAAATTTAGAGTTTCAAAAGTAAACCAATGTAAACTTTCTTGACCTTTTTCACCATGGTCACATTATGTTGTATTTATGCAGCATAAAGACACCAGAGTAATATTTGCAGACTCATGTCTTTGTGTTGTCTGGTGTGCGTGTGTGTGTGCAATTCAAAAAGTCAATTACATGTAGTTAAGTGTCAAATTACATTCATTTAAAAAAAGAATCTCCTGAACTTAATGATATAGTTACAATAATACTTTGGAATTATATTGTACATAGTTCCATCAAGAGGTGCTCACTGTGATATACATAGAAAATGTCCAAACCACTTATGCTTTGGTGTATATTGGAAAGGCAAAACAGATTATGGTACAGAGAAAGTACAACTTGGCCTCCCTCGATGGAAAGCAGAATGCTTCAGATTGCCTTGATGGGCAGTTTCACAGTTTGACTCGGTGTTTATATGCTCGTCAACTCATTACAGGCAGGATTTGTTTGTTAGCAACTCATTACAGGACGGATTTGTTTGTTAGTCAACTCATTACAGGCAGGATTTGTTTGTTAGTCAACTCATTACAGGCAGGATTTGTTTGTTAGTCAACTAATACAGGCAGGATTTGTTTGTTAGTCAACTCATTACAGGCAGGATTTGTTTGTTAGTCAACTAATACAGGACGGATTTGTTTGTTAGTCAACTAATACAGGCAGGATTTGTTTGTTAGTCAACTCATTACAGGACGGATTTGTTTGTTAGTCAACTAATACAGGCAGGATTTGTTTGTTAGTCAACTCATTAAAGGCAGGATTTGTTGGTTAGTCAACTCATTACAGGCAGGATTTGTTTGTTAGTCAACTCAGGATGGCATTGACTCTCAATTTGTTTTTCCATCCTATGAAAATTTATCTTACTGATTCCTGCTGCAAAATAAGTCCTCATAAGTGTTATTTCACATCTTGACCGGAGCACCCTGATAATGTACAGGCACTGTGGCTTGACTGCCATTAGAATTTACATCCGACGTTATTATAATATTATTTTGGAAAGCCAGTCAATGAGGAGAGTGCAGTAGTTGATTTTATGGTAATGCTCCATTAGCTTGCATCTTGATTTGAAAGGAGAGTGTTTTTATATTTAGATGTGATGTGTTAGATGTACAGTATTGGTATCACATGATGTGCCACAATTTTGACATCTGGCCTTGTTACTTTTTACAAAATATTAACTTTATTACACAAAGCCAATACATAATAATGTTTTAATTATTAAGATGAACAGTTTGACAGGTTCATTCATTTATTTATTTAGAATACACACTGATGGCTGAGAATCTGAAATCTTGTTTGGAGTACAACATCGAACAGGTATTTGTGAAACAAGAAATTTACAATGAAGATGAAGACAGTGAGGATGAAACTCCAGCATTAGAGCAATATCAACGACCACCACAACGGCAATCGGCAAGAAATGCCAACACAAGATTAGAAAAACTGGAGGACAAGGTATATGCTAGACTGAGGGGACTAAGCAGCAGTGAATCTAGTATTTTGGAAAGTAACAATAGTTCAGAAATGATGAGCGATGAAGACGATGGTTTGCAGCCGAACAATAAGGAGCTGAAGAGCAGTGATGACCAAGAGGAAATAGTTAAAGAAGAACCCAAAGAGGAACCACCTGACCATCAAGACATTGACTCCAAGAGTTCTTCTCCTCTTAGTATATCTGATCATCATTCATATGATAGTAATGACAACAAAGCATATGAAGCATGTTCATCCAAGTCGGAGGATTGTAACAGTGATAATGACAGGGATGTACAGACTTCAGATGGAGAGAGTGCCCAACCTAGCCAACTGTCCACTTCAAGACTACTAAGTACACAAAGAGATATATGGGCTTCCAAACCAGTGGGTGTGATAGCATTTGCTCCTGGGATATCAACGCAGGATGTATTGCAACCAGCAGAGAATGAAGACACAAAGAATGATCAAACACCTTCATCAAGGGCACAAGAACCAGTACATAGTCACATACAGTCTTCAGGCATTAGTGCAACTGAGGTAGAAAGGAAAGAGAATCCTGGGCAGTACTTGAACACACAATCACAAGGACCGAGTGCCATTTCTAAGGTGCATCGTGTGAAACCCATTCAGAATGTGAGTCCCTATGTACCTGACACTCAGTCTGAAAAAGCTAAACCAACATTGGCGCCTCCATCACATGATCAGTATCAACGAACTCAACCAATGGCTCAGGGTGTACAACCGATGATAGATTTAAATTTAAATCGGCCAGATGTTTTAAAACCACTGACACCATCTACTAATGAGACTCCAAAACATGGTGAAATGTCATTTCATGAGCAAAACACTCACTCAGTAAATAGTGGCTTGAATCACATTATACCTCAGGGAAATCTGTATCGACCTTCCAGTCTTAGTCAAGATTCAGATGATAATCATTCCAAGCAATTCAGTTACTCAGGAAGTAGTGTTAAGCATAAAAGAAACAAGCCAATCAGTGCACCTGAGCTGCCTGCACCACTGACAGTGTTGCCAGATAGACATGTCAATCATGATTCTTCAATACGTGTTCCAGCAGTACAACCTTTATTGCCTTCCTCAAACTACACAATGCAAGCTACTCATCATGAACAAGTTGCCAATATGAGAAGCAATGCCTTTCAACAGTCAGGTCTTATTGCAGACTACAAAGCTAACAATGCAGCAGAATCTATGTGCCATGATCCATCACAAAAGCTTTGGCACCCTTTGGGCAGCGAAGATAAAATGGCCTCCTCTACTTATGAAAAGACACATCAGTCGAGTTCTCATACAATAACTAAATCAAATCAGCTATATCCCCATCAAATGAAGTTAGCACCAGCAGGTCACAATCAACATTTACACTCCTCATCAAGTGGCAATATACTTGAGTCACTTCTTCATAAACAGTCACATGTATCAGAATACCAACACTCAGGTGAAATTACCAACCATCCTAAACTACCAAGTACTTCTGCAATGTATATGGAAAACAAAAGTGGGGCTAGTACGACCATTCAGGAGCAACACTTTACTTCCAAACATCCAATGCAACCCAAACTTGTAACCCATGAGAATAGTGAGTACCATGAGTCTCATGGGCAGTGTCAAACACACAAACAGCAGGCTGACTATGGGTCACCTCAGCCTATTGCATATAGTAAACAGAATTTGCCATCTCAAACAAATTGTGTCAAAACATATATGACATCACCCAATACTCATCCTCAACAGGGAAATGTGAAGTTATATCATAATCCGGTAAATGCTGTGACAACTCCTTCCCAATCCATAGCAAGACAGCCAGAAAAATCTTTGCGGGAGGTTGCTAAGCAACACAAAGTAATATCTACTCCACTGTACCCTCATACTTCCTCTATGCAGTCTGCAGCAGTCAATCCAACTGGATACGATAATGTTGGTTCTTACTTGGGCGAGCCAAGGAGTGCAGAGACAATTTTACCTTCGAGGAATAACTCTTTATCCATGCTTTCAAGTGAGCCAAGGAACATAAAAGAATACATAGATCTTGAAAGAGCAAACCAAGCGCAGAGTATAAATGAACTGAATAAAGGTTATTTACCAGCTGGTTTCAACCAAGGCCACACCTCCTCCCTGTACGCTGATCATTTACGTATGCATGCAAGCCAGGCAGCTGCTGCTTCTTACGGCTATCCAGCAACCTCTCGTTTGATATTACCAAGTAGGCAAATGACCTCGCACCAATCCACATCTGCATTCACTCCTCATGATCCATATTCAAGACAGTCTGCATTTAGAATGCAGAGGCCTAGTCACTCTTTTTATCCACAGTATATGCAAGAGGCAGATCAGCTAGCGAGACAGCAGTATCAGCAACACATGCATCACCGAGCAGCAGGATTGGGTGCTGGACCACTTTATCAAACTCCACGACCAACTCGTACACATCCAGACATGGCTTTTTATACACAGGTATTTAATTGTGTACAGCATGTTTATCCAACATTTGTTGTGAATGATGGGACCTTTGTACTTTTGTTGTATGTAAATAATGTGATTTTTCCTCTTGTTAAATTTTGATTATCCCTCCTTAGTCTTGGTAAAAATTTATCAAGTTGAGCAACAATATGTGAGACCATTTAATAGCAGCATGGTGCATGACATCATATTGCAGGCTGGCATATTCAAAACCACAATGGATGATGTTTAATGGTCTGACTGGAGGGTTAAAAAGGAGTTTAGGTGGAATTTGGACAAACAATCTGATAGCACAGGGTCAGGAAGTAATGTGTTTATTCATTGTTTGTAAAATGTGACTGCTACTGAATATAGAATTATGTTTTCTATTGAAATGTAGGTTTGTTTTGTTGCAATGCATAGAACATTTAAATGTTTATCCAGCATTTAAAGGCATTTGGTGCCTACTTGTTATTTGAGTGCCTTTCTTTAAATTCATCTTCATCTAAAATGTTATTTTGATATTTGTTTTGACAGCATGGTATTGGGAATGCAGTATTAAGCAGTCAGCCATCCAGTAGTGTTGGAGCACCATTGCCCCACGATCCATCCCTTGTGTCCCGTTCATCTCATATGTCAGGATACAAGTGATTATTTCTACAAATTAATGTTGATTTGGCAATGGGATTAATGTAAACATTGTCTACGGATCAGATTGCCTACTATTTCATTTCAGTAGTAACAGTTATGGTTTGTTTATCCTGTCTCATAATGTTCAGATGCATTTTGATAGTTTCCCTTAAAATGAGTGTTTTGAAGTATAAAGAGTTTTAAGGTGCTGTAAGTTTTTTGCCATTTGACTTTGGGTGATTTAAATTTAATGCAGTAGCTTAAGAGTTCATATAAATATACGCATTTTCTGTTTATCAACACATCCTCCAAGTTAAAAATGTGAGGGAAATAGTGCAGTCTTGTTTCATATTTTTTCCATTTGAAAAACTTAACTCAAAAGCAAATACTGTATGAAATTAATTATTTTTGATTCAGCAACTACATAGTGTCATTGCTCAACTACATAGTGTCATTACTCAACTACGCAGTGTCCATTGCTCAACTAAGCAGGGTCATTGCTCAGTTACGCAGTGTCATTGCTCAACTACACAGTGTCATTGCTCAACTACATAGTGTCATTGCTCAACTACATAGTGTCATTACTCAACTACGCAGTGTCCATTGCTCAACTAAGCAGGGTCATTGCTCAGTTACGCAGTGTCATTGCTCAACTACGCAGTGTCATTGCTCAACTACATAGTGTCATTGCTCAACTACGCAGTGTCATTGCTCAGTTATGCAGTGTCATTGCTCAACTACGCAGTGTCATTGCTCAACTACGCAGTGTCATTGCTCAACTACATAGTGTCATTGCTCAACTACGCAGTGTCATTGCTCAACTACATAGTGTCATTGCTCAACTACGCAGTGTCATTGCTCAGTTATGCAGTGTCATTGCTCAACTACGCAGTGTCATTGCTCCACTACGCAGTGTCTTTGCTCCACTCTGCAGTGTCTTTGCTCCACTATGCAGTGTCATTGCTCCACTATGCAGTGTCATTGCTCCACTATGCAGTGTCATTGCTCCACTCTGCAGTGTCTTTGCTCAACAACGCAGTGTCATTGCTCATGAGATGATTGTTTATTGTTGGGTATGTTATAAATTAGCTGAAATTCATAGTTCAATTTCATAGTTCAAATTGATGCTTGAATTGGGTTGAAATCTTACCCAAGCATTGACTGATATAATACAACTATCATTTGATTATCAATTAGTATGTATTTATTGACCCATCATGGTACTGTGTATGAGGGGCATTTAGGACTCTTTAATGGGGTTGCCCGAAAATAAACAAGGATACATTCTCAAAAGTGGACTTAGGATTATATAAAAATGGTTTATAGTTGTTACAATACATAAGTTCGGAAGGGCAAGACGGAAAAATGCGCTAGTGGGAGAATAGTTGCAATTTAAGACCATTGTTGACATTCACCGATCCTGGTTTGGTCACAAGTACAGTCCTTGACCTGTTGAGTGCTAAGCCATGTGCATAGCAATCAACTGCCATTAATTTGAGTAACCACTTATCCCCAGTGAAGAGTTTTTGGTCTTTGATGGGTTTTTTTACACATTATTCTAATAAACAGTATTTGCTCATATTTCCACATTTGTGGAGTGACCATTTACTGTCGGTCTAAAGTAACGTTTCTTCCTAATTTTGGAGTAACATCCAAATTCTGATAAACCTGACTTTTGAGAGCCATGTACATGTAGCATGTATATTGGGTATATTATTAGTATCTTTCACACCTGTGGTACAATGGCTGGCCTTAAGTGATGACTATTCACATGTCCAAATGTATTCCTCCAAAGTAGAAGCTTTGTAAGAATGTTTTGTGATTTGACCAAAACAGTTTAAGTTATGCTGTATCCTAGTGTAAGGTGTTTTTTAAACAGTCTAGATTTTGTTCATTATTTGTTTTAACTTGTAGCCTTGCAACTTGTCAGCTGTTGGGTTGATGTCCTCTGTTTAGTAAAAGGGATTATAGTATGATGTATACATCGGTGATTTCTCATTCCTCCGTTTTTCAATAAAGATGCCATCAAATTAGTTGGTCATATTTTAAAGCAAGTAACCTAAAAATTATTTGTTGTGAATTTTATGCATGCTCATAGACAAACATATTTTGATTGCAGCATCTGAAATAACCGTTGGTGTTTGGGGGTATTCAAATTTATTTTCTTGACCTTTACTATGATTCAGCTTGAGTTTTGGTACTGGTATGAACTTTATATAATTCAATAACTTCCAATCATGAATTTGTTTGTCATTTATTTTTGTTCATAAAGATAATGTAAAATTTTCGACAGAGAGCTTCCATGTACTTGTTCCTATACAAGAAACTGTTATCACAAAATTGATTTTGTCTTCAACAAATACATTTATTTGTATTTGGCCATGTATCATTTTAATTAGTACTCGTAAATTTAGTTACCTTTTTTATTGCACAAATTGCATGATAATTGTTCCACTCATCAGTGCAGCTTTTAGTTGTTAACTGTCTAGATAGCAATACAATATTTCAGTAGAAGCTACAGCAGAGTTTGTGTCAATGTTTATTGTTTAGAGACAAATACTTTACCTGATCAGTTTGGACCGACTTTTTGTACCAACTAGTCCTATAAATTAATTGTCTGGTTTTTGGAAAGCTAGACCATGGATTTTTAGGACTTCTAGTTGGATTTAAACTTTCAAACACTTTTTTCATTTTCCAGCATAAGTTACATTGTTGCTAGTAGTGTGTACATATTGGTTGTTCTTAATCCTCTTGTTTAATTTGTGCTAGGAAGCAATCAATATTGCAACAGAAGTCCACCAAATGCATGACAATTTTTGCATTAATATTGTCAAAGATGCATTGCTATTGGATCAATGGATATTTTCAAAGTTTCATTTGAGCAAAAACCTTCAAAGTGTGGATTTTGTATTTCTTTAACCAAACAACAAAATATATCAAGGTGTTTTATTTGATGGGGGCAGAAAGTCCTGAAGTTGACTCTTCAGTGTCTGGTTCATTATTCATCCCAATAACATTGATAGATACACACTTGCACCTTTAATTGTGCGTAGATAAAAGAGGAAGCCTCTAGCAGGTAAACCAAGTTTGTTTTTGTGCTAATGTGCATTTGTAGTGCAGTGTGGAGTAGATTGATGGCTCTTATTTGTCATTCAACAGGATTGATTAGACAGTATTAGGTAGAGCCAACTAAATATTTTAAAATAAAACTTGCTAGAATATGGCATCCTCAGTTTTTGTACAAGCGTTAAAGGTTATTGTTTTCTGAAGAAGCAATAAATTACTTGTTATCTAAACCTTCAGACTTCTTTATGAAGAAAATCCTGAGAAGTTGCTTTAGGTTATTTTTCTTTCTTTTGAATCTTTAATGACACGTCCTTGAAGTACTACCTCACAAACCCATGCTGAAAGAAAAATTGCATCAATTGGAATATGAGGTATTTGTATCAAGATTACACTGTTTCTTGAGAGTTGAAAATCCCACTTTTTTGCAATAACATCTTTTGATAAGTACACGTATGCTTCTTTTTTCAGTGGTATTTGATTGGTAGAATCTAATGTTGTTACATTCAATCTTTTTATATGAAAGATTTCTTATATTTTCCTGTGTATATTAATGTGTATTTTGTGGTGTTGATTGATTGTGTAATTTTTAACGATTATCTGAAGGAATGGGCAAAAATTGTTCCTTCAAATACATTAAAAGATGCAAATTGACATCCTGTGTGTCACTGTTGGGTCTGATATTTCAACTAATAGAAGAAGAAAAAATGAGCATGATGCCTGTACACTTTTATCTTAAGAAGGCCCCTATTCAAAATTCCCAATCATTTAAAGTACATGTTTTTTTGTGCAGGGGTTGTGTACCAGTTTTCCTTTCCCCTTTGATTTGTCTCCCTTAAAAAACTCTTCCAAGTCCTTGGAAGGGAGCACAAGCCTCACAACTTGCAACTAATGGCCTGACGTTTCGACCCTAGCAGATTCTTTCTCGAAGGCTAAGTGACATGACAACACACATACAAGTGTAACGGAAGCAGTTCAACCTATTAAAATAACCTATTCCTTTTCCACAGGTTTTAATAACCTGCTCTCTCCACAGGTTCCTGTGCCCATTTTAAATTTCTTGCATATCATCCTGCACATTGATTCTGTTTTATAATTACCCCCCCCCCAACAGAGTTGTCTTGTTTACTAAACTCTTTTCACTAGTTATTTTGCCCTGCTCCCTATTACTTGAATTATCCCTGAAGCGGCTAGCTTGCCCTCTAATTATGTCCTTTCATGCTTTGTGCATTACCCAAAATGCAGTTACCACCTTTATGGTCCAGTAACCAGTAATTTTCTGCCATTGTCCGCACTATTTTAATCTGGTTGGTTTTTAGCAACCCCATTGTTTGTTTATTAACAACTTTGATTGGATATTTATTATTTTTTTATGCCTTCCCATAATTTGTTGCTCCTCTTTTGCTATAAATGGATATATTTTTGTTTGATCTTGTCTATGCCTCTGACGAAGGTCCAGTTTGCACTGAATGCTAAGGCCATCTCCCCGTACTAGTTTTGTATATATACAAATAAGTGTTTTAAAATCATATTTGAACACCCCAAAATGCACCTAATTGAAGCTAAAAAGCCTAAAGTGGCTTGTTTTAATCATCATTTCGACCTCGGTCTACCATCATCATCAAATCTGTTACGGAGACAGTGGGTGATGGTGTATCTTCCTGGCATTCCCGTCATTCATGAGGGTTTTTAGCAATTGGAAACGCCATCAACTAACTGTATGCCTATTTTCAAGATAGGACTTGCACTTGCAAGTACATACCCATCAACCAGGTTACCCAAACACCCAGCAGGGCTGCCAGAAGAAGCTGAGTGGTCTAACCCTCCCCCAGCTCCAGTGGCTCCTCATCTTTCTCCGACGGTCTGGTTGAATGGAGCGATTGAAGGGTGCTTCAAGTGGTCACAACCCTCCAACAGCTCCTCGTCGATCTCCGACAGTGTGGCTGGCGTTAGGTTGAATGGAGCGATCGAAAGGTGCTCTGAGTGGTCACAACCCTCCACCGGCTCCTCATTCATCTCTGACAGCCTGGCTGGCACCGAGTTGGATGGAGCTGTTAGAGAGTGCTCTGAGTGGTCACACCCTCTGAAGGTCTGACTGGCATTTGGTTGAATGGAGCGAGTGAAGGTTGCTCCGAGTGGTCACAAACCTCCCCCAGCTCCACCGGCTCCTCGTCAATCTCTGACAGCCTGGCTGGCATTGTTGTGTTGGTTGGAGCGGTTGGACGGTGTTCCGAGTGGTCACAACCCTCCCCCGCTCCACTGGCTCCTGGTCAATCTCTGACAGCCTGGCTGGCATTTGGTTGGAAGAAGCTCCAATTCTTGGTTCTGTCTCCAATTCAGTCTGTGATCGTGGGGCCTAGCCCTGGCGGCCTTTCACTTTCGTATTGTATGACGTCCTGGATATCAGGTACCATTTCTGGGGCGGAAAAATTTCAGAGCTTCATAAGTCAAATCTTACCTTCAAGAAGCCACTAATTTTACAAGATTCACATTCCATGGCGGCATACATTTTTTTGCGGTGGGTTTTGGACGTCATATATTCCTCATTAATCCGTCCTTTTCGTGAAATAATGCAGCTTGATGTAAAAAAAAACAACAACATTTTGTTCGTCTTCTCACAGTGTCTGCTGTGCGTATGCGCACATTCACGTGTAAGGCGCAGGGTGCATGACGCACATATTGTGCATTGCGTTTGCATGTTAACACTGTGCAGTCAAGTTACTGTGCCCAAAATGCGATACAAATTCGGCCCGTTTTGCGGTATGCTTAATCGGCGCCCACGCAGACATACGCGAAAACACGCAATCGCCCGCGTCTTGATTTTTCTGTGTTCAAGGTTTGCATAATTTTTTAACGTTAAGAGCTGCATTATTTCATGAAAATGAGGAATATATGACGTCCAAAACCCACCGCAAAAAAATGTATGCCGCCATGGAATGTCAATCCGGTGGAATTAGTGGCTTCTTGCAGGTAAGATTTGAGTTATGAAGCTTTGAAATTTGTTATCTGTGTACAGCACAGAGGAAAAGTCCTATATAGGGCTACCTGGGGCCTTTCTCAAACCTCAGCTTGGGCTCCGGCTCCAGGCGTGCTCCGTCTGATGTTCAAACCACCGAGTGCAAATACACGCTGTAGCAAACATTTATAACGGAGGACAGAGCCATAGCCCAAGCCGATACATTATTGCCTGAAATAGTGCCCTCTTGTGGATAAACCTCTGTCTTTAAAACCTTCCGAAGAGGCACCTGTTTCAACGTAACATGGCTTCAGCTGGCTGTCAGTCATGATTAATTATCACACATAATAATTAAATCACTTAAGAGGGCTTGCAAGGGCTTATCTCCCATTTTCTAACCGCAGAAATCACAGCAAGACATCCCAGGACTCCCAGCTAGTTGGGGAACAGATGTTTTTAATCAATTCAATGGGTCCAGGACTTTTGGCGACCACGCGCGTGACCTCGGTGTCATTGACATTAAACAGGCGGCCATTGCTTTGTGTACAAACTAATGCACAGGCCCAATGGGAATATTTGTTTATTTTTTATTTCTCAGCCCCACTGACCCAAGTCATCGACCCCTGTTGATTGACACCCCTTCTAGACCGTGTGTGATGGTACAGGGGAGGATATCATGGAATATAGCATGGCTGGGATTTACCACGTGGGTGCTGTTATGTTTTTCTTGACTTGTGACAGTCGCTTTGACAGCCAAACTCACTGCAAGGTTTTTTCCTTCCCAGAATGCATCGTTCGATCATATCCCCGAGGGCCCAATTTCATAGAGGTGCTTAACGGCCGATTCTGTGCTTACTGCCCGGTTTCTATTTCATAGCACTGCTATACCGGTTAGCACACAAAACGGCATGCTAACCCTCCGGTGCTTACTGCACGAAAATGAATGACGTAACAATGGAAAACCATTGTGAACGTGCAAGATGGCCGCCTTATTATCTATAGCTAACCTGTGAAATAGGCTTAGGGCCTATGCATTCTTAAAAGCAAATTTTTCTGCTACAGTTGGTACGAAAATTTGCTTACTGTAAGCAGCTCTATGAAATTGGGACCTGGAAGTGTGACTTCGAAATATCCAAATATATGGGATAGTTAAATTAGCTCTGTGGTTGATCCATTCTGTGTTGGAGTCTATGCAGAGCGCGCTGTCAAAGGACGCACAAGTCATAGAGCAACTGGCCACCTCTCATTCTTTTTCAATCTTGTGATACGTTTAACTGTATGCAGTTTAGGGTGACCATATAAAAACATGATTTATTTGAAATGTAATGCGTCGAAATACGTGCATTTTTACACGCGCGTACTAAGCGCCCGATCAAGCGCCTAGGGGCGATCAAAAGTTTTTAACAAGCGTACCATCACACATAGCAGGCGCTTTTGGTAAGCCAATCTCAGCGTTGATTTTTAGTGTTTCCCTCCCAGGGGTTAGAGACGTACGCGGAGTATGAGGCTGGTGATTGTGGTTTTTAGTCTACACCTGATTGCCGATACATTATGCCTGAAATATCGCCCTCTTGTGGATGAACTTCCACCTACGATCACAGAGATTGCGAGTTAGAGCCAGCGGCGTAGCCAGGAATTTTTCGGTGGAGGGCACAAGGGGGGAATTGCTTCCAAGTGGGGGGCCCCAGGGAAAATGGGTTTGTCCGTGGTGGGGGTCATGCTACTCCTAGCCCTAGAACTATGAGGTTTGATCCGCTATCGTCTCCACAAACCTCATAGAGTGACATGTACAAAATCCTACTCGAAACTTTTTGCCCTTCACGTTTATGCACCTGGAGTTCTCTTTTGAAACCGGATCTCGCAAAAATTAGGCTCTTATAGTGTTCTATGTTCTCACAATGAGCTCGGCGCGGGTCCCGAAAATCAACTCCTCAAAAAAAAAAGTAAAATTCTCACTGTTTTTCAGAATCCTCACCTTCCAGCAGCAATATGGCCGCCGCCTTAATTTATAAATGGCATGCTGCGCGCTACGCTGGTAACGATAACCAACGGTTCATGTACATGTACAGAACATTGGTTTATGTGGAATAGCGTTGCACGTAGCAGGACTTTTTGGTCTCTCGTCATGTAGGCCGTATACTGAAACAATGGTATGCAGCGCGCAACGCTGGTCACAATTACCAATGGTTTATACACGTCGTGAACCGCTGGTTATCGTTACCAGCGTAGCGCGAAGCACACCAACTGTTCATTCCGCTGCATGCATCGCATTGGTCAACAATTCAGCGCGCGCGCTTCTGGTGACAATAGCGACAATCCCCACCGCATAAGTTAAAAAATATTTGCTCGGAATACGATTAGTTTTTTGTTTTACTTTGTTGTGAAGGCCTACAAATAGCAGATGTATTTGTTTTTATAATGTTTTGTTTTTATTCTTTTAACTTTCTCTTTGAGTGGGCACTATTGCGATTTTTCATGGGGGGGCACTGGAAATTTGTGGGGGGCACGTGCCCCCCCAGGCCCCGTGTCCCCCAGGCCCCCCCCCCCCCCACAGAAATATTTTGCAAAATAGGGAGACCGCGGAGCCAGTGTCGTACTAGGGAATTGAAATCTGTCCCCTGGAGATTCTGGTCCCCCATAATTGGGATCGATAACACATGGGCTGAAAGAGGTTCATTTGACTCAAGAGGGCGCTATCAGAAGAAATTTGTACACAGTGCGTCACATGTACAGCCCGAGTTTTTGCCAACCCAGGATGGAAAACTATGGAAAGCCATAACTTCAAATCAAAAACAGATAGCCATAGTTTGAAGCAATGTTACACAAATATTCTAAAATAGTGCTGAAATTGTTGGAAACAAATCAACCAATCATGGGAGGTATTTCAGTTCATGAATCTTTACAGAAAATGTTGAATTTGGTCACAATTTTGTTTTAACACGATTGATTGAGTGTTTTGCTAATTCGTCTGTCCATGCCAACCGGCGCACTTTGTTTTAGGGACAGAATCCGCCCCGTCACAAACGGCACGTTAATCCCGTTACCCACCTCCTCCATGATGGATCATGGAGGTAGAAGGGTCCAGATCCAACTAGTCTTGGCCATGGCCAAGACGTCAGTGATCGATAATGGCTGGATAGTGTACTGCGCTCCGGGGCGCACCCCTCTAAATGATCTCCCATAGGAACCAATGCTAAATGATAATTATTCAAAAATACTCAAAAAATCGTGTAAGTCTCTCAGCCTCTTGAAAACCAATCAGACATATTTCCGGACAACTAAACTTCAGAATTCTTTTCAATTTTTGGCAGGTCAGCCGTTTGGAATTTTTGCTAACTACCCCAGAAGAAAAAAACACGATTTTTTATTTTTTTCCAAAACCGACTTGCTGCCAGTTTTCGTGAAGCACTTCTCCACTTCCCCGGTCAAATAGGGCCAACTTTAACGCCTAAATTTATCAAGTCTCCTCAAAAGTTGAAGCACAGAACCCCCAGGTTGTGATAGATTTTTATATTTACACAATCTATTAATTGCATGACCCCCAAAACGTTATAATTAAAAATAAGTTGTGGGTTTACAAATTATGATAAGTAGCTTGGCGCATTAATTCTGGCTTATTTAGTGTGGTGCACCCTCCGTTTACAACTCGTTACAGCGCGCCCTCTTGTGGCTTGAATTACCCAACTTGACTACGAGTTGTAACAAAGCGCAGTACACTATCCATTATCGATCACTGACGTCTTGGGCCAAGACTAAGATCCAACCTGCTCTAGCCAATTATTATTTGTTTTTCACCCCAAACTATTGAGACAAAAATAAAGTTAAATTTAAACCGAGACCAAAACAGAGTTTTATAAAAAAGGAGAAGAAAATGAAAAACACTGCCAAAAAAGAAGTTAAAATGTTTGACAAACGTTAACGAACTTGGTCACAAGGAAATTGTCACAATTAGATTCTATCGAATAATATCAGATGTCGGCTACCTTAATTTTCTTTAGATGTGATGATTTAGTGGATTTCCGAAAATATGGATAAAATAAAATATCACAACATATAAATTGCCTCCCCAACAAACTGAGTGAATCCAATTAAACAATTTTAAATTACCTCAATGTTTAATTGGATTAATTATGAAAACGCGGTATTCTTTCTCCAAGTCTAACTTTACGGTGCATCACACTCACAGATCGAAGTCTCCGATTTATGCAGCAGAGGGCTATGATGGTGTCATGTGTAAAAATGCATGCAGCTTGATTACATGTATACCGTTTTATACGGGTACTCTGACTACACCTATCGATCTACGCATGCACAAAGCACTTAACATTTTTCCCTTTGACGTAGACGAGAGTGGGAAGGGCGCTGCGTACCCGTGAGGCTGTCGTGCCGTGCATAAAGGCATCATGTACACATATATACCCACACTGTACTTGACTGTCATACATGAATACAAAACAGCACTGACTGAGACTCGAGAGTAGACTTACTACACTACTCTGGAATCGGTATGTCCTTGTACGATAATTTTAGCCCTGGCTTCGATTGACATATTGTTTGCAGACGGTGTTTTTATGCTGCTTTGATCATGACCATCATTAGCTTGGAATAGCTGACATTAATCGGAAGGCGTACACATGGTGGAGAATCAGAAGACACAGAAAAGAAATTATCGGTTTCCACGGACAGAGGTAACCTTTTAAAAAAATATGTAAAACGATGTATTGAATGTAATTAATTTAATGCCCCGTTATTTTAACTGTGCAAAACAACATACATCACAGTCATGACAGTATGCTGTGTAGCCCTTTTGTATTACTTTATAAATTATGTTTGTGAAATTATGGAAGCATACAAAATGTACAGTACCCATGTTGGGGCATTACATTACTAAAATGAATAATTAATAAGATTAAAAGAAAAGAACAAGTCAACATTCCCAACTATTCCAACACTCCAATCCAACAGAGCTCAGTTCAGTTCAGAGCCATCATCACATGATCATGCTTCTTTTAAAATATATTGTTAGTAACTAATGAACCTAGTAATAGTACGTTTATTGCTATACCGCCTTGTTGATTTTGATGAATGGCCGAAAGGCATTGTGGGAAGGAAAAGGGAGCAGTCAGCACTGTTTGCCCCTTTTTCCTTCCCACAGTGCCTTTCGGCCATTCATCAAAATCAACAAGGCGGTATTAAATACTAATAGCAATAAACCTTATACAATGTAGGTACTTCAATATGCTTTAACAAGCTTCTGCACCACTAAAAAACATTATAAATTTGTGATAATGTTTTTTTGACTTTTTGTTGTTTTACCATATTTTGCGTTTGGTTCCTTTGTCACAAAGGAACAAACCCAAAATATGGATCGTTCCCCCCAAAACACAAAGTTTGTGTTTTGGGGGGACAATCTTTGGATGTCGAAGGAACGTAGATTGGACTGACGCATGTAACTATTAGGGGCCTGTGTCGGTTGTTTGTACACACTTTTGAGCTGGCGGATGTAGACGAGATCCTCATGCATCGCCATAGTAAAACATACATAAACAGAGCACCAGCCTACTCGCAACATTGCGCAGCAATATCCTGTAAATTTGACACTTGCAACAGCTGGTAAAGCGTACACGCTGACCTTTGACCATTTAAAAAAAAAAAAAAAAAAAAATTATCGTTAATAACGTGACATTTTTGTATTACAAAAATATAAAAACCATCTAGAAACAATTGTCTATGATTCTGCATTACTACATACGTAAACAGTTAACCGGTGTGTCCCTTTTTAAAAGGCAATTTTCTGTGTGCACAGAGCGTGTACACGTGTGTGGTGTGCATTGAACTAAATGAGAGGCCTTTACCATCATGGGCAAATTTAGGCCTAATAATCAGCGTAACTGAAAATTATTGCGAGATAAATGGGGTTTTTCCCCTTATTTTTTTAAAAGATAATTTGTTACATGGCCAGGTGGATCACAAAGTACTGACAAGGCTGAGTTGACAAAAATCACAGAGATATCGGTAAATTGTCCTTTGGTGTGTTCTGGATTTTATAATTTCACATTTTGTTTCAAACATTTCAAATTGGTCAAAGTCAGATATTTTTTCCCTCATTTTGGAACCAAGGTTTTTAAAATCTTTTCAAGTTATTCATTTTTTCCTTTTTAAGATTGAATACAAAAGGTTGTAAGGTGGCACCATAAAATTAGGTTCAGTCGGGTAACTAGGATCAGATTTTAAATTTTCTTATGGCCCAAATGTTATTTTAAAATGGGTAAAGGTCAGAGGTGGGTGCTACAGCTAGCCAGAGGTTGCATTTTATACTTTTTTAAATGATAAATGTACTCATGATGTGTCAGTGTCACAGACAAAGCCTAATCAGTTGCAGAACTGCGTGTACATTAATCTTTAGGCATGTTACATGTAGGTAGGGGAATTGTGAGTGACAAGTGTGGGTGACAATTAATGCTGTCACAAAATTCATCCATAAATACATGTAATATGTATAGTTTGTGTTATAAATACCACACACTTGCACAGATCCTTGTCATTTGATTGATGCAACATGCATCACATGTCATCAATTTATTTGCAAAATATTTACTGCCGTGATGCTTCAAAATTTAATCTTAGACAGGCGCCAATTCAATATTGATAACTATTGGATGCTTGGCAGTGTCATTTACCATTCTACATACTGTACATGTAATTGTTATCCGCTCGTTTGTCCAAATGAGGCAAGGTCATGTGATGACGAACGAGGGAGTGTCTCGGTATGTCAACAAAATCAGCAAATTTTTTGTTAAATAGCCTGAAAAGTTTAAAAGCCTAGATACAATGTACCATATCGTCGCTTGTACGAAATGACCTACAGTATCTGTCAAAAGTCATAAATTTTTGCAAATCGGGTTAAATTATACAAGCACTCTGTTAAAATTTTCAGCAAGTTTCTGTACCAAAACATAATAGTTTTGTAAATTTTACACTAATTAGTAAAAACAACAGATACCAAATTTGTCAATTTGGCGTGTCGTGGCCAAGCGGATAAGAGCACCGAACTCGGGCTCTGGTGTTTCTGGTCAGCAAAGTGTGGGTTCGAATCCCAGTCGTGACACTTGTGTCCTTAAGCAAGACACTTAACCACATGCTTCGTCCTTCGGATGGGACGTTAAGCCGTTGGTCCCGTGTGTTGTGTAATGCACGTAAAAGAACCCAGTGCACTTATTGTAAAGAGAAGGGGTTCGCCCCGGTGTTCCTGGTTTGATTGGCTGCATATTGCGCCACAGCACCTTGTAAACCATTGCATGGTGCTACAGCTGTATGCAAAGGAATAGGTCTCATTACTTTCAACACGTAACTCCACATACCTTGTAGGAAAAATACTGAGCGCTTTGAGACACCCATCGGGAGTATAAAGCGCTATACATGTAAGAACTGCGTATTATTATTATTACATGACTAAAGTATCACTTTATCAATGATACAAAGTCCTACGGCACAGTTCAGGTGTGCATGTGTGTGACATTCACATTTTCATGAAGTTCTGTACGAACAAATTATTCTGCTTTTAAGTATTTTTTGTCTTAAATTTTTTTAATTCAAATAGAAAGAAGAGTCCGAAACAGCAGTTTGAAAAATAGTGCAACTTCAATCACGATTTTATCCAAAATTGTTTTCTGGGGTCGTGAACAAGATACATGTACATGTAGGTCACTTTGTGGTACGCGCTACGATGCATGTATTGTAGTGTCAGATATCATGCCTGAAATGTAGTGATTGTCATTAGGAACGGATACCTACAGGAACATACTCCACAACCTGGATACAAAATGGGATGTTCAAATCCTGCTCTAGTCAATTTTTCTTTGTGGTTTATTTATTTGATATCTGAAATAAAAAATCGCATCCCCTTCTGATCCCCTACTGTCGCTTCCCAGGTTGTATCGATGATCGTATACTTGGGTGTGATCCCTGGCTACAAATGGTATGAATGGCCTTTGACTGGCACCCCCCGAACAAATTGACAAAGTAGGGAGGCCGCCAACATACATGTAGGGCTAGATAGCTCAGTTGGTAGAGCGCCGGCACGTTAATCCGGAAGTCATTGGTTCAAATCCCACTCTGGTCAATTTTTCTTTGTTGAACCCAAAATCATGACATAATTGAGTAAATTGTAAGAATTTTTGTATTTAGTAAGGACAATTGTATAATACAAAATATGTTACACAATGTCCCAGCTTGATGAAAATTCATAAAAGTTCAATTTTGTTGTCTATTTTATACTGGAGTTGGCCTTTAACAAGGTTTGAGGGTGGACAGTCGATACTACATGTAGCTCCCTGCCTTGAGGTAAAACTAGTTCCTGAGGTAAAGTCGAGGAACTAAACTGTAAATTTCGAATGCCACGAGGGGAGCTAATATCAAATATCCACCCAAATTAAACCATTAATTGTATTCCAATAAGTACTTCTCTAGTTGGGCATTATTGAGCTTGGGAAAACCACGGATTGACACTACATGTGCCACCATCTTTTCATGATCTTTACTTGGGTCTGTTGCTACATGTACATGTACATGTAGCAATGTTCATGCCAGTGTGTAATACATACATGTATTCTACTACCGCGTGCGACAGTGCCACAGTGTTTAATTTGTAAAGTGTACATAGTTGACTGTTGCTTACAATGCGATAGTCAACTAGGCATGCATATTTACACTGTGCGTGAATGAATACTGTGCGCACACTTGGTAAACAGTAAAAATAGCATCTGGCAGGTGATGGTGATCGAGTGAGAATATGGCTCTCGATCATATTGGGGTACATTTAAATCTATAGTACACACGTGATTAATAGATTGCACAATAAATAATAAACACTGCATACACTGCATCACTAAATGTAAACACTGACTTTCAATATTGAGACATCAATTCTTGTCAATCTTATTTTGATAATGTCTTTATTTCTTTTCTTTTTCCCCCCAGATTATTTATTGACAGAATCTACTTGATAATCCTGCATTACAAGCTATACAGCCACTGCTCCAAGCATGTGTAGCTTAACTTAGTACAGACAAAGTATCAATTGAGATTATAAGTTTTCCAGTACATCTTAACCATGGACACATTCCAAGCCGGCAGAAAGCACTTTTGTCCCCGTCTTTTGGATTATGTTCTCATTGTAGGAACACGTCATCCTAATGGTAATAATAATGTTGCCAAGACACCTGAAATGCTGCAACGTTATCCACAAGAAAATCACACTGACTTCCCCTTACCCCAAGATGTTGTCTTCTTTTGTCAACCAGAAGGATGTCTTACAGTTGGACGGAAAAAATTAAGTCTGAGAGAAAATACATCGTTTGTTTTCACTCTGACTGACAAGGACAGTGGTCGTGCACGGTATGGTATCTGTGTCAACTTTTATCGTCCCTTTAAAGCTTCAAAAAGAAAAACAATCGAGAATCAAGGTGGAAAGGCATTAGTCAATAACAGACAGAATTCAAGCAGTAATGATACATTGAATGTGCCATCAGATGATGTTGATGAGAGAAAATCACCACGAACTCGCAGAAGACTCAAGCAAGCAAAGAAGATTCGCAATAATTCCCTGACATCACTCTGTATTGTGAGTCATCATCCATTCATCTCTACATTCCGAGAGTGTTTATTTATTCTGAAACGGCTCATTGATTCATGTAATGAAAGGACTTGCAGCCGTAAAGTGGGTGGATCCAAAGGATCATTAAGGTTAGAAATCATTTTTAGGGCTAAAAAAACTTATGTTAATGTTTATTTCACGAAGATGGTCCAATTTTGAAAACTAAAATGCAAGATGTGTATTTTTGTTTCTGTTTGTTGGTTTTTTTTTTTTTTGTGTGTGTGGTGTTTTTTTTGGGGGGGCCTTTGCACAAGTTTAGGAATATGAACTATGTGAATTTAACCCCTGGTGCACATGGTACATGTACATATTTCAAAAAAAAAATTTAGAAATAAGATGAGAAAAACAACAAAATAGTTGAACTGGTAGGCCAATTTTCCCATTTACAACAAATTTTTAGTGACTGATTAAAAGAATGCAGTTTGGTTTGGTTTGGTTTATGTAGGCTGACCTGTTTATAAGAGACCTTTTAAATGCATTAATGTCATCACACCACCATCTTAGCATGTAACAATGAAAAATGCTTGTAAACTATACGCGACGCAAAGAGTAGGCCAATGGACAATCTTCTTTTGACCTCTAGCCGAGGGCGCTTTACTTCAGTAATAAAAAATGCATACATTGTTAATCGTCATGTACTGATAAGCACTGTATAATGCTGTAAGGAAACATCAGTATGTGGTCCATGTATTCCTAGTTGGTTTTGTTATTCTCATTACATACTGTGTGAATATGGGAATGTGTGTGATGATAAAAATAGTCTAGATGTCCAGTTGCACTTTGTATGAAATGTAATGGAAAAAGCTATTTGTAATTCAAGGATAATTGATTGAAATTACAGAGATTGTGTATGGGGTGTTCTGACTGGTATCTGTAACGACATACCTCCGTTAGTCAGACATGATGTGCGGCAGATTGAGACATGGATATTGCGCTTCCTCAGTGCACCAGTTCCTGTACCTGGCAAAACACGTGTAGAAATTCAGCTTCTTGAAACACAACAACCCATGGTGTTTGCACTTCCAGATCACACACGCTTCTCATTGGCAGACTTCCCTCTACATCTACCATTGGAGTTACTGGGAGTAGATACTTGTCTTAAAGTACTCACACTCATCATGCTAGAAAATAAGGTACAGTGTGTGTACATGTTTGGTTATATCACTTAGTAGATATAAATTATCACTTAGATACACATAAATTCTGTCTTATTTTACAAATGTGGCCATCACACAGGTGTAAAGATATACAGTACATGTACTGTACATGAAGCTGATTTCACAATAGGCCTAAAAAAAAAAATTGTTGCATGTATGTTGGTGTAACCCGACCTACCCTAAAACAGTGGCCTACCCTGGATATTTTTATTTTTTCAAGGGAAGAAATTTAATTATTAAAGTCTTATAGAAATCAGTTATAAATACGTTTGAAACCATTTCTGACTGTTTCTTTTCAATTGTATGGCGATAGCGTTCATGGTACTTTGGAGTGCACAATGTTTTGCACAACATGCAGAAGATCGTCGCTGGATGATACTTTAGTACATGTATAGTCTCGTTCAACCAGTCTGCGACAAGTGTTTGATGATGGGAAAGATTTCCCAAAATCTAGGCCATTTAAACACTGAAAGTTTATATTGCTGCCTATCCTATCCTATACCTAGACTATAAAATAAAAAAAATATTAAAAAATAAAATAAAAACCATACCTACCTACCTACATGTGTACCCTAGATGTTTTCTGGCCCGTTATGCCAACACAACAATTTCTTTTTTTAGGCCTTAGTTACAGTAGCCTGCAGCACTGTTGGCCAAGTTCACACAAGGACCATTTGTGGACTAGTGGCTGTAATCAACTGGTACTCATGCTCAAAAACACGTGTTGGGTACCAGGCGATATTGACCTCTAAAATTCAAATGTTCCTAGTGCAAACTTAGCATGTGACTAATGTTTGTACGACAGTCTTTTGACTAAATTGAGTACATTTGCTCCTTTTCCTACATGTACATGAACATTTACATTAACCCTTTCAATACCATTGTCGAGTTTACTCGCCCGTGCGCCATGTAGTGCTTCCGTACCAATGTCGAGTTTACTTAAAAAAAGACGCCGCGTTTGAGAGCCTGTATTTATTTTGTTTGGCGCCCTCTGTTGTTGAGCTTTATATAGACGGGTAGCTTGTTTATCGAGCTTTACAATGGTGTGTATTGTATAGGGGGCTGCCATTACGATTTTCCGAGTAAAACTACATTGTAGCTGCAGTACTTCCAGATTTCATGCTTCCGTTTTTCTGACAAAATCACCATCATGGCTGTTCGAGACCCGGAGGTTTTGGTTGAAATTTTTGCCGATAGTGACTCTGAATTGGACTCGGAAAGATCTGAAGAAGAACCTAGTGAAGATTTGGATGAAACTCGTGATGTTTCGTCGCCAGACACGTCCGATGATGACAACGATCCTGACGATTTACCAGTAGCTAGACCGAGCACGGCACCTGTTCAACGCCGTGGGCTTGGGCATGGGCTCGGTGGGCCTTGACCTACTCGTGCCGGTCGAGGTGGCAAAGGTCATGAAAATAATATACAAATTTGACATTGATGACAAGTTCTTTTCATAAGCTACAAATTGTGTGCACAAAGTTTTTCCACAAAAAATGTTTTCACACAGAAAATCAAGATTGACAAAAGTGAACACTGCACGTTGCTTTTTTTGTGAAAAAATGCGGTACACAGCAGTGTGACCCCTATAAACAATGCGGTTTTGAAAGTGTTAAGGTAATTTACAATGTAGTTGGTGTTTTAATGTAGCCATTTCAAAGCTTTTCAGCATTTGTATGAATACATTCATGAACACCAGTATTATGATGCTCGATGAACCAATTTCAGTAAAACACTTTGGCAAAAAAAGGTTTAAGGGGAAAAAATTTGCAATACATGAACTACTAAGCACTAATTGGTAAAGCTGGATGTGAAGGTCTGATTATTGTTGGTATTTATTTGGAATGCTACAGGTTGTTCTACAATCTCGTGATTACAATGCTTTGTCAATGAGTGTAATGGCATTTGTTGCTATGATCTACCCCTTGGAGTACATGTTTCCTGTTATTCCATTGTTACCAACATGTATGGGATCAGCAGAACAGGTAAGATACTCAGGCAGGATATTTTTCAACATTTAGTTGGATTTCCAACTACATGTATTTAAACTATTGATCTCTACATATTCGTAGATCTTGTATTGAACAAAATGGGGGAAGTACATTGTAAATGATGTAGGTCCTATTCTGTGCGAACTGACAAATCCCAAGATATCATAATGCAATTTGTTTACAAACCATTATCAATTGCAAACCACTTATTCAGGTTTGGCAACTACTCTGTTTGTTTTTGTCTTTTTGACAAAACTTGCAGCAAAAGGTTTTCAGCGGGTAATAAAACCCCAAAGTTTAAACCAGTTACCCGGATAGTCAGTCTGGTACCCAGGTACCCATTACAGGCTTAATGCACGGACAATACATCATTGGTTTTGGGAGGAGTAAAAGCATTCCCATCCTCCGGTTTTCACAAATTCACATACAAGTGTACCACACAACTATCCTGTGTAAATTTCATCAAATAAGTCACATTTCAGTTATTTTACCTAGAGTGGTTTATGTTATGTCACAGATTTTGTGCATTACATTGTATGCCTTAGGTTTACCTCTGTCATTGATCATTACTATGAGCAGTAATGATGTAGAGAGACTTCAAATGTTTTATTTATTTATTTGACAGCACTTCAGACAGAAATATTTCTATCTTTTTGTCTTTTTAAATATTAAATTTTAGCTGAGAATGTTAACTTAATGGTTTTAAATTTGTGAATTCTTTAAAAATGAGTGACACTAAAATTCTTGCTTGTAGTTGCTTCTGGCACCTACTCCATACATCATAGGTGTGCCTGCTAGTTTCTTCCTATATAAACCCTATTTCAAACTTCCGGAAGATGTTTGGTTTGTTGATCTGGATACAAACAAAGTAAGTGATTTTGATACTTTTTTGTGCACTCTAAATTGTATTTCATGCTTGATGTACCTAAATGTTAATCCCAGAGTTTGCCCCTCAGGTCAAACTAGAGTTGGACTGAGTCGCACTATTTTGGGACTTTAGACTTGACCTCATCGACTGGAGACTTGGGAGAATTTACTTGTACTGAAAGGCTTGAGCTTGGTGACTTGTTTACTTTAAAGGCTCAAATACAACTTCTTTTATATTTAAGTCTTTGTTCACTGCATGATTTACTCCCAGCAGCCTTAGCTGCATGATGATCACCAGTGGCTGTCTATGTACAGCCTTTAGTATAAGCGCATCTGTGTATGTAGTAACCACGGAGACGCCAAGGCACTATACTTCAATATTTAGCTTTAAATTCATAGTGTTACATGTTTTAGATAGTTTAGTTGGCAGTGTTTTTTGAAAAGAGAATATCCATTGACATTTTTATAACCAAATAGGAGTTACAAGATTTTTGTCTACTACATGTATCAGTTCTGTCAAAACAACTTACTTAAAATAACATGCTTTAACTTTCAGTATGAATTTGTTATTGAAAAAAGTGAAGTGTACTATTTGAAAGAAATTAATGTAAGTACTTAGTTTGTTAAAATTTCCGTACCATTTCAACAGTCTCCCTACCCTCCTCCATCTTTGTCTGGTGTTGTTGATCATCACCATGGAGACAATCCTGCTCAATGCAGCTGGTTGGCACAGCATCCCATACCACAGCATAGGAGACTTGACCTTAAAGAAATGAGACTTGACCTGAGACTTGCCCTCAAATACTTGAGACTGGACCTTAACCACTTACTGCCGGGAATAATTATCAGAATTTTTAAATATTTTTTAAACCAAGTAAAGACAACAACCATTGCCATAGAATGCAGTGGGATTTTTTTCTCTTTTGAGAAAATGTGGTTTTTGTTCACCATGCATGGGCCAAATGCTGCATCTAGAAATCATAAAACAACTTTTGTTGTGACTAAATTTCAACTGTCTATTTTTGGAACACCATAATTTTCAGATTGCACTCTATCTACTGCTGTTTAGTGTGAACCACTAAACCACTCGTTCATGGCGCACATGTACATTTAAGTACTGTGTCTTTATACATGTAAGTAAGTGAGAATGATGTTTGGTTTTTGCACACTATGTGGGTACTCTCAGTGTGATCTTCATTGTTTTTGTGGTTTAGAACTATTTAATTTTATTTTACAGATAACATTTTGTGGTAAAATGGAAGAAGTTCCTGAATTGCCTGAGCCAGAAGGATCAGTGCTGAAGAAACACTTTAAACAGGTAAAGAATCTCATTTTTGCTGTGACACATGAACAAATACTGGTGTCAAATATGCAGCCACTTTACTGCTGTCATCAACTACTGCCATAGTGACAGGAATATCACTAACCACTTAAGGCTAAAAGCAGCACACAAGTAACAAGATTTACTACCAAAGTGATCACAAACTACACTTCTGCTGATGTTCTCGTCAGCAACTCTTAATAAATTGCAATTTAATTTGTTACTAGAGCACAGCAACAACTATCAAACCTGAATGTTCAATAATTACTGCTGTAGTAACATTGATTTCAATAATTACTGCTGTACAGTCGACTCTCGTTAAAACGAGGTCCGCCAGACTAGCCCGTTTTCCTCGTAATATCCGAAGCTCGCAATATCCGATCGCGGTAATATCAATGCACTATGCACAAAGTGCATGACATAATGGCCGCACGTGTACACATGGCTGCTGCATGCAATACAGTGGATAACTGTGTGCATGTACCGCACAAACAAGCACAAAATTGGGCGAATAAAACTGTTTTAATTTAGTTAGTTTAGCTTGAAAGTTAATTTATAAAATCAATTTACATTTTGCATGCTTGAACAAATGTCTGAGATTTTAACTTGCTGTTCTTGTTTAGCGAAGTTTCCGTGCAAAACTTCGGTCGCAGCAGTCAACAAATAGAATCTTGATTTTGATTGGTAACCACCATTGTAATGCTAGATTGTTCATTGCTAAAGCGGGATACCAGGGAAATCTTGCTGTTGCATTAAATATTGATCGCGCAAATATTTTAGTTTTCAGTTGCGGTGGGGCTTTTTCTGCTAGAAATGCACATCAAGCACTTGTAAAACTCAATGGATCAGTATGTTTTGTGAAGATTTCACATGAATTGATGAATGCTGACTTAGTATGGAATCTGCTCCGTTGTTTGAAACATGCAAGCCTCCTAATCCCACCATTGTCCGGAGTTTGGAATTAACAACCTGATCGCTGACTCGCAGTCATGATTCATTGCATGCTTGCGATAGCATCCAGTTAGCACCTCTATTGATTGTCTTACAAGCCATAAATAATGATTTTCAGGCTGTTAAAGGTATTTCCTTTGTTGGGGTTTTTATTATTCTCGTTTCAAAAGGGTTGAAAACAATGTTTTGCTCGTAACGGGCCGACAAAAGTACCTCGTTGTAACCGTGTTCTCGTTACTGCCGTGCTCGTATAAGCCGTATTTAAATGCATTGAAACACGCACGGGGCAGTTCGGGACCGGCAAAAAACCTTGTATTAACCGGTACCTCGTAACATGCGAGCTCGTAATAACAGGAGTCAACTGTAGTAACATTGATGTCAATAATTACTGCTGTAGTAACATTGATGCCAATAATTACTGCTGTAGTAACATTGATGCCAATAATTACTGCTGTAGTAACATTGATGCCAATAATTACTGCTGTAGTAACATTGATGCCAATAATTACTGCTGTAGTACTTAACATTGATGTCAATAATTACTGCAGTAGTAACATTGATGTCAATAATTACTGCTGTAGTAACATTGATGTCAATAATTACTGCAGTAGTACTTAACATTGATGTTAATAATTACTGCAGTAGTAACATTGATGTCGATAATTACTGCTGTAGTAACATTGATGTCAATAATTACTGCTGTAGTAACATTGATGCCAATAATTACTGCAGTAGTACTTAACATTGATGTCAATAATTACTGCAGTAGTAACATTGATGTCGATAATTACTGCTGTAGTAACATTGATGTCAATAATTACTGCTGTAGTACTTAACATTGATGTCAATAATTACTGCTGTAGTAACATTGATGTCAATAATTACTGCTGTAGTACTTAACATTGATGTCAATAATTACTGCTGTAGTAACATTGATGTCAATAATTACTGCTGTAGTAACATTGATGTCAATAATTACTGCTGTAGTACTTAACATTGATGTCAATAATTACTGCTGTAGTAACATTGATGCCAATAATTACTGCTGTAGTAACATTGATGCCAATCATTACTGCTGTAGTAACATTGATGTCAAAACTATTGCCAGATTGTTATTCATTCCATGAAGTACTCCTGATGATACATACATGCAGTATACTGTGCACCTCTTAAAACTGTGATATAATGTTAATTTATTTAGTATGTGTTATAATTGTATTCAGGCCCTGACGAGCATGAGCCTAAGCCCTCCACCAATCAAAGATTTTGAAGAGTCTCGAGGTGAAGTTGAAGCCATCAGCAGAAGACGAGAGAATTTCTCTGATGAGACAGGCTTTAACCCATTTATTTATGGCAATGATGTTGACTCTGTTGATGTTGCCACACGAGTAGCTATGGTCAAGTTTTTTAACTCGCCTAATGTGTTAGCACACCATAATGAGCATACACGTACTCTGAGGTTACATCCAAGGCCAGTGGTTGCCTTCCAAGTGCATAGCTTTTTACAGTCAAGAGGTGTTCTATCCAAGTATGTGGAACAACTTGCCAGAACTCAGGTACGCTATACTTTTGACGTCCTTTTAAAGCTACAAATGTAGTGCAGTCGATGCCCTTGTAACTGGCCGTGGTGCCCCTCCAAAAATTACCTTCTTCACGGCCTTAATTGCCGTGCCCTTAATCCCTGTTGGCTGTCATGCCCTTTTTTAATAGAAGTTTAATACATTTTTAGTGTTGTCCAGAAGCACCAGCTGCCGTGATTTGACTGGAAACTTTTTTTACCCAGTTGTCAATGATTAAGAAAAAACAAACTTTTCTACCCAATTGAAGCCGAAAGTTGGAAATCCTTTCTTTATTTAATGTTGGCCCCCCAGACCCTATCCAGACCTGTCCTGGGAGAATGATTGGCACTCCTATTGAGACCCAATTACTCTTATCTTAATCCTCTACAGTTTGTTATACAATTGTTTTAGTTTGTAATACTCTTGCTTCACTCAAAAGACAAGCCACCTGTGTGGTGTCCTTGTGGTTTTGTAACCCTTAGGGTGTTGTGTTCTTTTAAACCTGGAAAGTGTGTTGACATCTGCTGGCTTATAATTTTATAGTATGTTTATGAATAAGATATTATTTATCATGTCAAATTGTTTCATCAGGTTTACCACCCTTGGGGGAACCTCTGGCCAATTTTCAAATTTAAATTTTTTGTAAAATAACCCTTTTTTCAGGGTAACTAGTGCATAATGGTTTTATTTTGATTTACGACTAATAGTAATAGTTTAATAATGACCTTCGTGCGTTTTTTTAAAATTGCTTTTTTGGCCTTTGTGCCCTATCTACTGGCCTTGGTGCTCTCCAAAATTTGTCTTGCTCCAAGGCCAAAGTGGCCTTGCCCTAAAAATGCTGTAATTCGAGGCCTGTTACTTTGTGGATGTGGAGTTGTGATTAAATTAGGGTTGTCAGTTAATTCAATAATATAATGGTTATGAGTATATGCTTGGACCACCGGAAAGTGTACAGTGTATTGTTTCCTGCAAATCCATGTACATGCACATGTGTATGTTCATCACCGTTCACAATGGGAGGGATTGACAATAATTTGTACTGATCTTGAGCCTGCACTCGATAATGATCTGATAAGAATAATATGCAATAGGTGAAATTCCTTACCAAGAAAAGCTATTGGAAACAGCATCACTCTGTATCGATACTTTGGTATACACCAACTATTTTAATATTAAAGATTAAGCCGTTTCAGAAAGGCTTACCAGTCAAAACGTTTGCTCAATGACCTGAGACCAATAACATTTGCATACACACGTGAGAACATTCAAACAAAGAGGCTTATCATCTTTTCAATTTGGAATTATATTTAGAAGAGTTTAGTGCAATCAAAAGTAAGCTTTCTTGTAAAAATGTAACATCTATATCAATAGGTGTCCATTATCAAGAGACCTGCTGTAATATTAAACTCAGGCCTTATAATGATCCATTTTACAGGCTGTTGAGTTCTTTGGTGAATTTTGTTTGAACCCAGTAAATGTGACATTTTTAAGAATACACACTGGAGTGTTTGACCCTCAACTCATTGGTGATAAGTCAAGGTGGTACCAGGAGCAGCTGCAGCCAGTCAATTTCAAGGTTTGTCGAGCCTTTATTATTATTTCAAGGAGTTGGTACTTGGTGGTATTATTATTTCGAGGAGATGGTACTTTAAAAATCTTCAATAAGACAACTCACCTTAGTTTGTTGTGATGTATCCCTCACCTTTACAAAGTTTTGCATACTTATTGTTCATCACAAAGGTTTTGTACCCAACCAAGAATGTAAACTTAATCCTGTGTCAGTGAGGCCTGCGCTAAACGTTATAAGATAATGATGAATTAAATTCAACAACAAAAACAGCATTTAGCACAAATGCTCTGCCATGGTATTTGGTACATGTAGTTGTACAATGTGTCGACAAACATTGTGCTCTTGCCATGTTTAATCAAATGGAATACGCATGCACAAAGCTTCGATAATTCAGCTTCAAATGTTGATAATATCACAATCCTCATGTACTAATACCTCCGTGGGAAAAAAATTACTGGAACACGCGGAGGTCATACACTGTACAGAAAAGTGTAATGTTTGACAATGTGAACATTCTCCTTCTTAATATTGTAGCTTGGAGTTTTCTGGAATGAGGTGGAAACAATTTCTGACTGTTACAAACATATTCTTTAGATTTCATAATTGAACTAGTCTGTTTTGTTTGACTCTACTTTTAAAATAAAAGAGATGAGCCGCCACTCAACAATGTTTGGTAATAAAAGAGATGAGCCGCCACTCAACAATGTTTGGTAATAAAAGAGATGAGCCGCCACTCAACAATGTTTGGTAATAAAAGAGATGAGCCGCCACTCAACAATGTTTGGTAATAAAAGAGATGAGCCGCCACTCAACAATGTTTGGTAATAAAAGAGATGAGCCGCCACTCAACAATGTTTGGTAATAAAAGAGATGAGCCGCCACTCAACAATGTTTGGTAATAAAAGAGATGAGCCGCCACTCAACAATGTTTGGTAATAAAAGAGATGAGCCGCCACTCAACAATGTTTGGTAATAAAAGAGATGAGCCGCCACTCAACAATGTTTGGTAATAAAAGAGATGAGCCGCCACTCAACAATGTTTGGTAATAAAAGAGATGAGCCGCCACTCAACAATGTTTGGTAATAAAAGAGATGAGCCGCCACTCAACAATGTTTGGTAATAAAAGAGATGAGCCGCCACTCAACAATGTTTGGTAATAAAAGAGATGAGCCGCCACTCAACAATGTTTGGTAATAAAAGAGATGAGCCGCCACTCAACAATGTTTGGTAATAAAAGAGATGAGCCGCCACTCAACAATGTTTGGTAATAAAAGAGATGAGCCGCCACTCAACAATGTTTGGTAATAAAAGAGATGAGCCGCCACTCAACAATGTTTGGTAATAAAAGAGATGAGCCGCCACTCAACAATGTTTGGTAATAAAAGAGATGAGCCGCCACTCAACAATGTTTGGTAATAAAAGAGATGAGCCGCCACTCAACAATGTTTGGTAATAAAAGAGATGAGCCGCCACTCAACAATGTTTGGTAATAAAAGAGATGAGCCGCCACTCAACAATGTTTGGTAATAAAAGAGATGAGCCGCCACTCAACAATGTTTGGTAATAAAAGAGATGAGCCGCCACTCAACAATGTTTGGTAATAAAAGAGATGAGCCGCCACTCAACAATGTTTGGTAATAAAAGAGATGAGCCGCCACTCAACAATGTTTGGTAATAAAAGAGATGAGCCGCCACTCAACAATGTTTGGTAATAAAAGAGATGAGCCGCCACTCAACAATGTTTGGTAATAAAAGAGATGAGCCGCCACTCAACAATGTTTGGTACAATAAGGATAACGTTTAAGGTGGGGAACCATTTTACTAAGTTTGATGTTTGTCACTGATTTGTTTTAATTGCCACACTTTTGCCGTGCAAAATTCATTTGAGTTCGACATGCCAAAAGTTTGACATTTAGCTCAGGCCTGAGTAACCTACATACAGTGTACCATGCATGCCTACATGTATTAAATCTGAAAAGTAAGACAACTTATACTCATTGTGATAATTGCTATTAAAGGTTAAACTATGAAAATTACAATGTATATGTTTTTATTTATATTATTATGTTGTGGTATTGCTTTGTGTACATGTTATTTTGTCATTACTGTCCTGACTGACTAACCTCTTGGTATTTGCAGGTGTACTTTGAGAACTGTACTTTGGGTATTCCATTGAGTAGTGGGAATGAGGCCTGGTCAGATTCTTCTAATCCTACCGATGAAAGTGGTGAAGAGTCTGATGCTGGAAGTAGTAGCAGCTCATCCTATTCATCTCTAAATGACTTTGTCACTGATATGATGAATAGTGATATCCAGGGAGATGTCCTAGGTCTGTAGTTTGTTTGATCTTCAAGGTTGTGTATGGATTTTCCATATTGATATCCATCTTTCACAAATTAGATCCATGTTTGGCTTTCAACACACACACTGAAACATGTAGCCCTTTATAAGAATGATAGAATGGCAGAACTTTGCATTGTGTTGAAACCATAGCAGCAAACAAACCAAAACATATTTAAGGAATACATTTAAAGAAGAAAATATAATAATAATTTAAAAAAATATATAAAAAAGAAGAAATAAACATTTAAAATAATATATAATGAAATAAAATAGAGCTTTAGTGTTTGTTTCCCAACAAACACTAGGTGTTTGGTTAAATGTAATGCAATTAAACATCAAAAAGTTAATGTGGAAATGTTGTGATGACATCATTGTTATTTGTAATTGAAGAAGCAAAGGCTCCATTGTCATTTCATGACCTGAAACTAGTTGACTACAGACTGAAATTAAGACTTAACTGGAGCTTTTTAATAAGTATTTGTCACTTGACAAACGCATGAGTTATTCAAGATAGTAATGGAATGATAACACCACTTGAGACACAAAACTGCATGTACTATGTTTAATCATTCTGATTAAAAATTCAACTGATTTTTATTTGCAATCCATTTATTTTTTTTACATTTTAAAAACCTATTGACTGAGGGCGCTGTTAAATTTTATGATATCACTGTTACTTTTTTGGAGAAGTCAAGGTTCGTGCATTATTTGTTGCACAGAAACCATATCCAAATTCCATTTAATGTTGAATATATAGTTGGGGTCGTATCTGTGTTATGTTTTTGTTTACGAATCAGAGGCCATTTCGTAAGATGTGAAAGTTGAAAAATTCTAGTGTGTGGGTTCAGGAGTTCAGGGTTTCATAATTTTTTTTAATTATTCATCATTGATTTGTATTTCAATGCCTGATGACGTCACCATGAGATTGAAAAAAAAATTAGGGTCTTGGTATTTATGAAGTTTTAAGTTTAATTGATCTTCATCATGCTAGATTTCTTGCAGAGAAGAGTTTGAAAGAAATAAAAAAACAGTGACCGAATGTCATAATGGTCTTTCTGGGACTTAGTAAAATGTGCTTTTTCGTGCGCCCCAAAACAGCTCCTTCAACATAACTTCTGTTTTATAACTTGGTTGATCTTGTTCAAATTTGACAAATAAGCTTTTGAATGTAATAATTACTACAGATAATGAAGAGAATACAGGAGCAAAGAGTCAAGTAGATGAGACTGCAATCTACCATCCACCAGATACACTGCAGATTCCTACAGAGATGTCACAGAGTGATTCTGCTTACTCATTCCCTGAAACAGATTCATCCAGTAGTCAAGACACATCTACATCACCTGAGGTAGGCCACAGTAGCATGTAGTTGCATCCAACAATGTCTTACATAGTCCACCATCACAATTATTATAGTGTATAGACAAAATATTTAAGACTGGGTTGCTGTAAAAATCAAAGATAATTTTTAAAAGGTGGCAGACTTCAAAAAATGGATTTTGGCAATACTCCATGCATGAGTTGGTATGGGTACATATAAAACAAAAATAGCAAAAAATTTGATATCAGATGTCGGTTGCCATGGTAACGGCCAAAATAAGATTTATAACCAATTTTGCAAGTTTTTACACTATTTAAGTAATGAAATAAAGGTAAACTGGAAGCACTGGTACATCTAAAGAGGAGAGTAGAAGCTTTTCTTTCACACATACATGTACATGTATTGCACAACCATCTTTACTCTTTCAGAAAATGATTTTAAAATTTAAGTGTGTGTTCCACTTTGGATCAAACCATTATTTTAAATAGGGGTGTTGTCATCATATTCTCTCATAGTGAAAAAAGGGGTATCGAATTGGGCCATAAAGCCGAAAGTGGCACTTTGTGAATAATGACACTTTGATAATTGGAAGATAAGATACCAACCTACATAAAAATTGTATAAAATGTTTAGGTATTTCAAGTGCGCGAAAACAGTGTTGCCGGAAAGTTAGCACTTTGGCTGGAAAAAACGCAATGAATGGCAAAAAGTTATACAGTAAAGGAAGTCTTAATTGACAAATTATATAACAAATTTGTCATATCTATGGTAGAATACAAAATTAGTGTTGATATGAAGAGAAAGAAATACTTAAATGGCATTAAAGGCAGTCAGTGTTGCCAGAGACATGATATTCAACCCGTAAATCAGCCACGCCACTCTACTTTACTAATGCTGGAAAGGCCAATAAATGGTACCACACCATATGAGGCTATCACTGAATTTCATTCCTCCAGGTCATTGAAGTTCTTGAACTTATAGTTTATTACAGTTTCCCTCACTTAAGAGTTTGGGATGTGAATCTTGGCTCTATAGCTCTGTAATAGTTAAGGTACATGGAATTGATAAGTGACTTTTAATATCAAACATTTTCTTTTGGACCTAGGCTACAGTATTTAAAAATATAACAGTATAAATGGATAAAAAATAAAACAAAGTTGCAACACTATTGCCTGTAACTCGCCTTTTAAGCCTAGTTTGGTGGTAACATCTGGTGTAATCCACATTATAGCCCTATATTCCATCAAAGAGTTGGCATTATAACCAGCATGTATAGTGAAACATTCAAATTTCAGGAATGAAACCTACATGTACATGTTTTTCGAAAAATTATTTTTCCATTTGCGTTTTTTTTTTACAAAATTATTGTCATATTTTATTGTTTACATACATGTACATTGTTTAGCTATCCTTGCACACGGCACATATAGGGGGTTTCAAATGTAGTAGTTCTTTTAACTAAATACAATTGCTGAATGAAATGACCATCTGCTCAAAGTTTTCCAGCCGCTGCGGAGGAGGATTTCTTGGACAGTCTACGGGATTTAGTACACAGAACCAATGATATTCAATATCCCATTGTATTTGATACACTTTATTTTTGCGAACTACTTAACAAAAATAGTTTTACCAAGCAAACAGTTTCAAAACTTAAGGACGTGTACAAACTTCAACATCAACATTTCGGATATTCCAACAAAGGGCCGTAAACGTCCATTTGTCAAGAAAATTGAACGTTTTGTTGAAACTTGTACCTGCTACAGCAAAATGTAAATATGACCACAAATATATGACAGAATTTGCAGGTGTTCCATGAGCAGAATGATTCTCTATTCTCAAAAATTTGCTGTGGTGTTCTTCCCAAATTGACTTTTGCTCAAAACACCCCTATATGGAATAATGGAATCTTCACAATTACCTGTACTTGTACCAAGTACATTTTTGGAAAGATTAAGGATGTATATTTACCATATTTAGCTGAGGGGTTGGTCAACTACTTAGTCTTTATACAGTGAAGCTCACAACCTTCGGTCATTTTTACTTATGAAAAGAGCTAAATAAGGTGGAATATGGTAAATATGCTTTCTTTTTTTATACTTTGGTTGAAGGCCTCCACATGTGCAAAGAATAAACGAAGTCCATAAAAAAAAATCTGCCACCACATCTTTGATTTTTAGAGCAACCCATTCTTAATTTGAATGAAAAAAAACCTGCATTAATATCTCAGTATATTTAAGGTTGTAAATCAATGCAGGACACCATGTACATTTGTCATTATTTTGAATGCAATCTTTACTATGCACGTTGATTGAATCTTAATATGACACTGTTCAAACTCTTCAAGAATGGAATGTGATGGTACATGTATATTAATGCTACTTGTCTCGATATGTCACACCCTTTACCACCTGATTCCTACCATGCCTGTCCTATTCCTATGTTATCCCACTTTATGTATCCCATGATATGCTGCTGCTACAGTCATCAGATGGTGAAGAGCTTGTCATAGCATCGGGATGGAGGGTATGCATTGGTTTGTGTTTATCATCAGTAATATTTATGTGTACAGCTAATCTCATTAAGACAATTAAATTCAAAACATTATTTATTTAATCCATAAATATTTAACATACGCAGACAAATCCACTAAAAGAAAACAAAGCCTATGACGTAGCCTCAAACTCCTCATGTCCCATCAAGAAAAAAAATCAAAATTTTCCGGCATGAGACAAGCAGGACAGACCATTCTGCTTCAATTGTTAGGGAGGCAGTGGAGACATGAGTTTCATTACACACACCCATTTATAGCAATAGACAGTACCCATAGAATGGACTCTCCATCACTTAACATTGCAACAAGTCTTCATTATCCTCTCCATAGATTACTTTACATCTCACCTTGCCAATCAGCTGTTATTCTTTTCCTCATGACACACCCATCTATGGGCATTTGCCCGTAATAATATCTCCCCAAAATATGCAGGGATTTTATTTTCGATTATGAAAATATTCTTCTTCTCTAACAATTCTTCCCTTGGTAATTTGTGAGGGAAAAGGAGGCAAGGACTGCTGGGACAGTGCAGAGTTTACATTAGGTTATGTCATAGGTCTAGTTTAGTTCAGTGGATTTGTAGGTAACAAAGGTGAGTATTCTTAATATGATAGAAAATCTCTTCAGTGAGAATGTGTGTGTAAAAGCAGTCCATACAGGTATACAAACAATATTTACTCTTTTTGTAACATTTTTTACGTTTTGTTTCACTCACTAGGTATAAAAGATAAATTCTCTGGTACATACTTTTTTTATTAAGCTCTCAAGTGTGTTTTTTAATCATATATATTCACTTTATGTGTACATAATTGTACACTGGGACAGGTTTTGTTCATGTCTTTTCAGCTTTTCAAAAAATATATCATTAGTATTGATTGGACCAATGAAAACACATACATGTACTGGATGTCCAGTTAGCACCAAGAGCAGTGTGTTTTGATTTGGAGGTGTTACTCAATCTGGAAATGCTCCATGAAAGACATCAATGTTTGCCACGAAGCAAAGGTCAATTACAATAAGAATCCAATAAGAATGTAATAAGAATGTAATGGGAGTATCATAGGATAATTCTTTTCATTGCTCACTGCATCCTTCTGTGCTTTGTGGAACTACATGTATTAGGGTTTCTAGTTGGCAGCAGACTTGACAGGTGAATCATTTATGGGCAGCAGACTTGACAGATGAATCAATTATTCTGGGAAATGTGCACATGCTTAGAAGAAAAGTACTGGCTTGTCTGCTGCCATCTATCATCCCAAAGTTTCTCACTCCATGGTAAGCAGCATCATGAAGTTAGCCCTAGGATACCTGTACCAAAGCACTGCAGATGGCTACTGGCTCTAAATGTCATGTATGTAACATACTGACCCATGAACATCACACACCAAAGGTTCTATGGTCTAGCAATGTCATATCTTATAAAATTGTGGCATTAATCAGTAAAGAAGATGGCTACTGCTTTTGTTGCACAGTCGCTGTCATCACTGGTTTGTCACATCTTGATGCTGGCCTAATGGATTGGTCTATTTATGAGTGTATTCAGAGCTGAGAAAATTAGACTTTTGTCTGAATTCAGACCTTTTAATGTCTGCTTAATGAAAAAAAAGTAGCTGTTATTTTCTTCAGGTAAAAAGAAAACGAGCCCTCTGATGTGCTTCTCTAGTACTAAAGATAATGTTCACAAAAGGTCCTTATAACTCGTAACTCAAGGGGTTAATCATTTCAATATACCTCCAAAACTGTGGATCCTAGTTTCCACCATTATTGTCTGAGTAGCTTCCTAGATGCTACCTATGGTTAGGTCATCCAAGGCAGCCCTGGTAAAGGCTAATCTAGCAATCTTACACTTCTTTGTGAGAATCACGAGTGACAGTTGAAATGTCAAGGTCAATGTTACTTAATTATTAGATTTTCCCTTAATTAGTTGATTGTTTGAGTAAATTAAATAACCGTAGCTGTTTTGTTTTGTTTTTTCATTATTTTACAGTTAGTATTTTGTGATGCTATAAGTCACAATCTGTTTACATGTGGTGTCACTAATCCAGGTTTGCCTTGACTTACCTGCTTTGTAAGTAAAGTAGTTGTGGCTGACTTGGGTTAGTCACAGGAATGACATTATGAGCTTCTTGAATGATCCAGGCAAGCTACTCCAAAGCACATAGTACATGTATGCAACTTTATTCTAACAGACTCCAAATCTAATTGATCTAATTTGGATAGTTGTTGAGGAAGAAATTTAAACAGAAGGTCAACACACTTTGCTTTTTGTTGGGGGTGTTAGGGCATTTATTGGGTTGTTCGTTGGGTTGTTTGTTTGTTTGTTTGTTTGTATTTGTTTCTAGGGAGGAGAAATAAATGGAGGGAGTGAAGTTACTGGACTGTCAAAAATAGTTAGGTTTCACTAACAAAGGTTTCAAACTTCTCTTGGTAGGGTAAAGAACCAGTACTTTTAATGTTATGTGTTTTGTTTGCTTGTTTGTTTGTTTATTTGTTTTTGTTCTGTTTTGTTTTGGGGTGTTTGGAGTAAAAAGATTACTTAGTTTTGAATAAACTAGTTACTGCAAAGAGGGCCACACAGTTATATAATTTGAGTTTTGTCTTGTAGGCAAGACATGTTGTTGTCCTTATGGGGCTTTGTATGACGATAATGTACTTCTTTATTGTACATGTACTTGTACATGTAGATTTGTTAGCTGTAATAAGTTATGTATTTGTTTGTTGACAGAGTAAAACAGGTGCCAACCTGGAAGGGGACAGTGATGCTGATGTAGACAGCCTTCAGTATGATTCAGATACCCCTGCCCCACGACCAAGCTACAATAAATACAAAACCTCTATCAGCAGTGATTCATCATCTCATATTCAACCAGACTCTCCTAGAAGAGGTAGCACTAAAGATGGCCATTCATCACCAACATTCATGGAGAAAGTCAATGCATTATTCAGATCTGATTCATCAGATTCTTCTACCCCACCGACACCAACACGAAAAAAACCATCTTTATTGAAGAATATTATGGATCTTGCCCTAGAGACAACAGTGAGCAAGGAATCAATAGGTATGTTTCAATTCTAATCAATTCCTTTTTTTCAAAATGCTCCATTTTGACTTTTCTCTACATCATTGTATATGTTCAAAATTGCAAATGACAATCATAGAATGTGAATGTGAGAGGTACATATAAATATAACTAGTTGTCCATTATTTAAAAGGAAATCACAAAGCCCTGATTGGTGTGTGCACAATGCTACGGGGGAAAATTTGTTTTGTAAATTTGCTTAAAGTTTTGTTTTTATAAGGACGTTTATTAGCTAAGTAGCTGGTCATTGAATGAGCCAATGGAGCAATTTGTTAGCAAGATCTTTGCTTATTTAATGGGTTGTGGAATAGTAGTTAACTGTCATTTGCCTTGAAATCTACAAAGAAAAGTCACCACAACATCTAGAAGATTTTCATGTTCTCATCGTACAAAATTGGACAAATCATTTTTTTATTTTATGAAAGCAATTGGAATCATTAAAATATACCAGAAACAAGGTGAAAAGTTGAAGTTGACTTCATGGCACAGCTTATAAAGTGCTTTACTGGGCAAAGTGTTTATTGTATGTATACATGCAATTTCTTTAAGGTTTAGAGTTAAAACTGGTGTTTGAAGTCTATCTTTTTGACCCATGGGAAAATCATGAAATGTAAATTTGTCTGTAGGATATGTTGTCTCCAGAAAATAAAAACAAAGAATTTATACTGGAGACTTTTGTCTGATTAGGCTTACTGTCAGCAAAGTCATTGACCCCAGCATGCAGTAGCTTAATTGTTCCTACTGAAGTTGGAAAGAATGGCAGTAGAAGTTGCCATGAAGCTGGCTGTAATTGACATTCACACATGTATACACTGAACATGTAAAAAGCAAGGAGCATGCTAGTAGTATGCTCAATAGTATTTACAGATTTTATTGTGAAAATCAATCCTTTTTTTCAGTGATAAATCTGTAGGCAGTTTTGATGTTAAGTGTCTTTCTAAAGTTCATCATTACTTGTGTTTTGTGTACATATAAGTGAAGTTTGGTGATGTTAATGCCCAGTGCTGATGGTGATGTGGTAGAATTGGCAAGTATAATTTGCATGTGAGGTTGCATTTAATCAGATTTATCATGTGCAATAACATATCATGTAATTTGCATGGACATAATACCATTTAACTGTTAACTTTACAATTGAAACTTAAGTAAATGGCAGATGACAATGGATTATTTTGACTAATCTTGTTTTTATAATTTCAATGGATACATGTATCACTTAATTAATGTTGCGGTAACTATACATGTACATTAGGTGGGAGACTTTTGAGGGTGTAATGTGGTAGCAGACTTGCCATGTAAATCCAGTATTCTTAGAACTGTAAACATAATAATCATTAAAAGTAAATAATTAAGAATTCCCTGGTAGGTCATGCTGCCACCTATTTTCTTAAAGTCTCCCATTATATGCAAATAAAGAAGCATGCTTTGATCACAGGTACAAATTTACTTGGCTTAAACTGTTTTCAAAATAAAAATAAAAACTGTGTATAAAGTATTTTTGAAATTGGTACAACTACAACCAGAAGTAACACCCATTGATTTATTTGGCAAGGTTAATATTCAAGTTTTTAAGTGACTGTTGGTGACATGCTGATTGTGTCAAACATTGCTGCAAACACTGCAAGCTTTTTACTTACATGAAGGAAACACTCAAACTTCAATTTTTAAACTTATACACTGTGTGTAATAAAAAGCCAGACCTGTAATTCAACTGCAGCTAAAGTCACATGTACTGTATGAATTATTTCAAAACAACTTGCATTGCTTGATTGTGTGTGGAGACCTTTGAGACCATAGCAAGCGTCCCACGAACTGGTCCTTTTCTATTTTTCTTGTTGCTGAGAACAATGGAAAAAGGTCCGATGAGTAGGACACCATGTATCATCTCAAAAGTCTGCCACTGATGTGATCTTATTCTTAGATTGCTATCGTAACAATTGGCATACCTGGATGTTTAATATCATTGCTGTGCACTCTCATTCCAGTGTGATTTTTAGTTGACAGTTTACTAGAAAACACTTAGTAGTGGTGTGTACACCCTGTAATGCTGTGATGAATTGTAATGGTTATTGTACAGGTTCCCCTACATCTGTGACAAGTGCTGACCCTGATGAGTATAGTCCAAGTGTTAGATCAGACCCTGGACCATATAGAGGTAGTAGTAGAGGGACAACCAATGCTATGGGGTTACCTCTAAGAAAGAAGAAACCATCTTCTCCATTCCCAAGAGGTAAGGAGCTACATGTACTGAGGCAACTTTTAACATGGTTGAATTGTAGATACTTGGAATGTGTCATTTTAACCTACACAAATACATACAGTACCATATTTCCCAAAAGAAAGTTTATTATTTGTCCCAAATGATTTGTTACATCCCAGGAAAGATTTCATGCTGAAATAAATTGCTCATTGTACAAGTTGTATATCTTATTACTGGCAAGCTGCGAAGCAGAGTGAGCCTACATTGTAGATGCAGGGATGTGATTTCTCCGCTTTTAACCGTTTTCGGGGAGGGGGGGGGGGGGTTCAAAACTTAAGATCAAATTCATTAAAAAATGAAGATAAAACCATATATAATGCCCCAGATTGCAGAGTAGGGCTATTCAAACCAAAGATAAATAACATTAGCGGGCTTCGTGCTCGCAAGTTTTGGAGCTCGCAAGCTTTTGGAGCTCGCAAGCTTTTGGAGCTCGCAAGCTTTTGGAGCTCGCAAGCTTTTGGAGCTCGCAAGCTTTTGGAGCTCGCAAGCTTTTGGAGCTCGCAAGCTTTTGGAGCTCGCAAGCTTTTGGAGCTCGCAAGCTTTTGGAGCTCGCAAGCTTTTGGAGCTCGCAAGCTTTTGGAGCTCGCAAGCTTTTGGAGCTCGCAAGCTTTTGGAGCTCGCAAGCTTTTGGAGCTCGCAAGCTTTTGGAGCTCGCAAGCTTTTGGAGCTCGCAAGCTTTTGGAGCTCGCAAGCTTTTGGAGCTCGCAAGCTTTTGGAGCTCGCAAGCTTTTGGAGCTCGCAAGCTTTTGGAGCTCGCAAGCTTTTGGAGCTCGCAAGCTTTTGGAGCTCGCAAGCTTTTGGAGCTCGCAAGCTTTTGGAGCTCGCAAGCTTTTGGATCTTGCGCTCAGAGTTCAGTTGTTTTTTTCACATCCCTGTAGATGTAATGCCAAATTTCATCCTTCTGTTCATCCATTTGACCGGCCACATTAAGCCCTTTGTGAAACTATTAAACAGTGACAGCCATGTTTTGTGTTTCTCAACCAATTTTGAGGTTTCTTAATTTAAAAAAATGTAATGTAAAAACATGTAAATAGTACTGACTTACATCAACACAGTAGACATGCAGATATTGTTCAAACAAAAATTAAACTCATTATTATGTCACCAGTTCTGGCTAAAACAACGTCAAACTTGAATGGCCATAGTTCCTTAATTTTGCAATGATATTCTGACTTGAAACTTGAATCAAGTATTGCTACTGACATTTACATGTAGATTCATATGTAAAGATACAACACACAAGTATGTCCTGAAGATTTAATACAGTCTAATTCCCCCAGTAATTTTTTACCATGCAATCATAGATACACACTGTAGATACATGTTAGTCTAGTCAATCTGTGCCCCAAAAATGGCTTGACCTAGACAAAATTGCAACAGAAATGATTTTTTTTGCAAGTGTCTCTTGAAACCCTCCCAAACAACATATCAAAAAAGTAGAAAAAAGGAAGTAGGGGAAATATGCCTAATTTGCATAAATTAAAAATTGCCGCTTTTACATGTACCTCTATTTTCAGTAATATATGTTCGCACACCCTCTAATGCTAGTAGAAATCTTATTTTTTCCACACAATATTTTCATGGGTATGGTCACTGCATATTCTCCAAACACATCTGAGCAAGACAAAAATCCAAGATGGCTGCCATTTTTCAAGATGGCCACCATTTTCCGGCCAAAGTCAAATTATCGCTAGTTCCTTCAAAGGAGGCGCCTGTTTCGGCCTAACGTATTTTCATATGATTGTCAGTCGTGACTGGCACACGTAATAAATCGCTAAAGAGGGCTTGCAAGGGCTTATCTCCCATTTTCTAACCGCAGAAATGATGGCAAGACATCAAAGGACTCCAGCTAGTTGGGGAACAGATGTTTTTAATCAATTCAATGGGTCTAGGACTTTTGGCGACTACGCGCGTGACCTCGGTGTCATTGACATTTACCAGGCGGCCATTGCTTTGTGTACAAACCAAAGCACAGGCGCAATGGGAGAATTTTTTTTCTCGGCCCCTCTGACCCAAGTCAACGACCCCTGTTGATTGACACCCCTTTCAGACTGTGTCTAATGGTACTGCTGAGGATATCATGGACTATCGCATGCCTGGGATTTACCAAGTGGGTGCTGTTATGTTTTTCGTGACTTGTGACAGTCGCTTTGACAGCCGAACTATGAATGTATAGATAATTATACAAGCTATTTTCCAGCAAGTAACACATATTAGTGTATTTGGGGAAGAGTGAAATCATGTAGCCGTGTGCAAACAAACCATAAGATGAGACTAGTGTGACCACAAAAAACATTTTGATGGTTTTAGATATAATTATGCATCATATAGAGTGTTTTTAGAGAACAACACGCAAAGAAAATAGTAGGACCGGAACGCACTCAAAGTGTTCAAAAAGCTTTAGGTTAAATATTTATCAAAATTATTTCCTTGTTGATGGATGGAGAATCATGTATGTCAACTAAAGCTTTAAAAAAAACGCATGAGGCGTCATGTGTATAGTTCTTAATAGGGAAGGGGGGGGGGGAGAAAGTTAGAGGGCAAAGGCACAAGGGGAACAGGTGTTGGTTGGGGTGGGGTTTGGATAGGAAGGAGGGTGTGAGAAAGAAGAAGACTGCCCAATTAAACTTAAGCGAAATAGCACTGTGATTCGGGTGGAGCGAGGAATTTGGAACTAATTTTGGTGGTAGCAAAAGATAAATGGGCAGAGAGAGGTTGTGAAAAAGAAAACACATGTTTTTGATGTGGTCTCTGGTAATAAATCATCCCCTGACTGTTTAGATGTTGTTTTTGGTGTGAGACAAATGTCTCCGTTTTCCAAATAATCAAGGCGATGGTTAAAACAGACCTAATCTTTGATGTTTTTATGCATTTTCACGAAAGAAAGAGTGAGGTTTTTTGGATGGGGAAGGGGTTGTTGGAACTCACTAAAAAGTGTGTAAGGGGAAGAGTGAAATCATACATGTAGCTGTGTGCAAGCAGACCATGAGATGAGACTAGTATGACCACAAAAAACATTTTGATGGTATTAGATACGTGCATCATAGAGAAGAGTTTTAGAGAAGGACATGCAAAGAAAATAGTAGGACCAGAACACACTCAAAGTGTTTAAAAAGCTTTAAGTTAAATATTTATAAAAATTCTCCCCCTGTTGAGGAAGAATCATGTATGGAAACTAAAGCTTTTAAAAAACGCATAAGGCGTCATGTATAGTTCTTAAAGTGATGGGGGGGGGGGAGGTGAAAGGGCAAAGCCACAGGGGGAACAGGGGTTAGTTGAGGGGGGATAGGATGGAGGGTTTTTAGAGAAGGACACACCCAAAAAATGGTGTGTGTAAGGGGAATATTTAACCTAAAGCTTTTTGAACACTTTGAGTGCATTCCGGTCCTACTATTTTCTCTGCGTGTCCTCTAAAACTCTCTATATCATGCATATATATCTAATAGTATACCATCAAAATGTTTTTTATGGTCACACTAGTTTCATCTTATGGTTTGTTTGCACACAACTACATGTATGATTTCACTCTTCCCCTTACACTTTTAGTTCACAAAACTCTTTAAACCGCATCTGGGCAGTGTTACAGCAATTCTATATAAAACCATCGTTTTTCATATTACCTTTAATATCAGCAAAATCTGTTGCATACCTATTTAAATCTATGCAAAATTCTTAATTGTGATATTTCTGAAACTGGGATAAACTAATTTATTATTACACTTGGGGGTCATACACTTTATTGCAGCCTTTTCCTTTGATGGGAAATTCAACCTCTCAATTGTTTAAACACTGCATGCAAGTTAGAGTTACTTTTGAATGATTCCTGAAAGTGTAATAAAGTTGACAAGTGTTTATTTTTAAGTGGAAATTGTATATGGGATTACTAGTAATATACACTGTAGAGAAATGTCATACCACTGAGTCTGAAACATAATATTAGCGCAGCGGTCATTCAAATCAGATTATTATCTTACTAACTAGTGAGAATTTGATTTTGGCGGGAAAATGGTGGCCATCTTTAAAAAATGGCAGCCATCTTGGATTTTTTCTTGCTCAGATGTGTTTGGAGAATATGCAGTGACCCTACCCATGAAAATACTGTGTGGAAAAAATCAGATTTCTACTAGCATTAGAGGGTGTGCATACATACCTATATTATTGAAAATAGAGGCAAAAGCGGTAATTTTTAATTTATGCAAACAAGGCATATTTCCCCTACTAACTTTTTTCTACTTTTTTGATATGTTGTTTTGGAGGGCTTCAAGAGACACTTGCAAAAAAAAAAATTTCTGTTGCAATTTTGTCTAGGTCAAACCATAGATTGACTAGACTATGTAGATAGATAGATAGATAGATACAGTGTAAATAGATAGATAAAACTTTATTGTCCCACCAGTGGAAATTCATGTTTGAGGTTCCTTGCCAATTTTGTTTGATTTATAACTGTTTACTAACTTGTCTGGATACCACCTCGATTCTCAAAACTGGTTTTATTTAAACAGATGCTTACATTTTGTTTTCCCCTATCCTGAGTCTACCCCCAGTGAAAGAAACAACATGACAGCACATGACCAGTTGTCAAATGCACATTTATGTTCTTTTCCATTTCCATTATTTATTTTCTTCAGCCTAGATAGTTTTGCATATGTTCATACATGTACACGACATATATATGGGATACATACTTGCACAGTCTATACATTTCAATAGTTCCTTGTAAAATTCTATGTTGTCTAATCTGATCTTGATCTGCTTAAGTACCTGTAATTTACATTCTTGTATTTGATGACATATGAGAACTGAGATCGAGAACCACATGTAAGAATTTGTTTTTGTATTTTGTTCGTCAGACAATGTAAGAACTAGACCAGTCTCTTTTTAATGATCATCAAGCTGTCTGAATCTAGCAAAGTGCATAGTAATACCTGCTACATACATGTAGCAGGTATTACATATGCATTCAGACATTTATGGTGCATAATAAGGGAGAGAAGACTTTTTGAGTCACGGTGTAACAAAGACACCAGTGTCTCGGTTACGCGTGAAACTGTCGACTTTTACTTTCTTGGCCTACGTTTGAAGGTTTTCATTGAAAATAGCTGAATTACAGTATACCAATGATGTTTACATATTACCCTTTGAAATTTAAATTTTCAATGAAAACCTACTAATTTATGGCAAAACAAGTCACTAGTCACACTGTAACAGGAAACTGAGATTCCGGTGTCTCCGTTACAGTGTGATGGATAGTTTTGGATCGTGTCTGAAAACAAAAAATCTGATTCGAGAAATTGCAGTTATAAATTAAACGTAGGAGTTATCCCCACCACTTAAACAGGCAAAGAATATAGAAAGTACATTATCTTTTGAGATATAACACCATGTCACGCTTTGGCCCCCTTATTTATGGAAAGACCCACATGCTGCAACATTTAAGAATTTGAACTTGCAATCCAGTGTACATGTATGTACTTTTTCAAGCTTCTTGTTTGAATGATTGTAGATACTCGACGTTCATTAGTGGAGCGTTCTTCACTCATCAGGCACAGCTCAACAAAGAAACCTGAAAAAGATCGCAAAAGACTCTCAATCTCAGATGACAGACCCAACAGGTAGGTGACTATGCTGTGCGGCTTATTTTCTTCAATGAAAATTGAGTTCAGTCTGTTATTATAACCACCTTTCAATTCATAGTTGTCGTTTTAGTCATTCAAGCCGTTTCACCTTGAGCATGACCAGTAGTAGATGAATGAAAATATTGTTGTAGTCCTTCACAGGTTTTTTAAAATTAAATTTGTGATTCCTTAAATTAAATTTGTTATTCCTGATTCATGACACATGTTTACTCAATGTTTTTTAGAAGTTTGAGATTAACTCGTGATTTTCATTAAGTGGCAAATCAGTCCAAAATCACAAACATTTTTATTCTTCCAAACATTCATTGCTGTTAACATTTTCACCAATTGTCGAAGAAATAGCAATTGAAGTATTGCTATAACCTCAATTTAAAGGTGTACAATATTCATAATAAAATGTCAATTTTTTTTTTTTGTGGTTGTTTGTTTTCCACTAAAATGTGTATTTTCAGGGCAATATTTTTTAAAGATTCTTGTGCCTTGCCTGACCCAGAAACCTAACCCTCACTCATATACATGTAGACATTTTGTTGTTTAGTGTAACAAGAATGCTAGGTTGAATTTGTGATTTCATCATTTCCATCCTATTATTACTCCATGGACTCTATGCATGAAATCAACAGATTCCCCATTCCAGTGCAGTTTTGGGCATCTCAATGGAATCTGCAAGCTTCTGGACCTCCCTATAATCTGATTCCTGGCATGCAATGTTATAACATGGACCTACACAAACATACTTACTGCAGTCTTTAAAAATGTACCTACATATAATAACACTTAATTTTATTCAGCCACACATTTCATCGTACATATATGTTTAATTCAAACCATTCTTTGGTGACAACATTTATACAAACAGTAACATGACAATCAGGAATGACTTTGCATTCTTCCACTCTAGTGTTTCTCAATGGCCATTAAGACCTAATGCCATGTTAAGGGACTTATACATCCACAAATATCATGGATATCAAACCAACCAAGCCTCTGCTTTGTTAAACTTACAAATCAAACGATTTAAAGTTATTCCAGGTCATGTGGCCTGTCACAAAGAGACAAACAATGCTGTGTTGTTGACTTAACATGTCTATCAAATTGGAATATTGAGTTGAAAAGACTGAGAAAGTTCTCAGGGCACCAAACTTGTTCCATATTGCGGTAATATTATTAGATACAACCAAGTTCAGATAACTAAAACAAATAATAAGCTAATAACTTTAATGCCAACCTCAGAAGCTGGCCTCTCATTTTTGAAACAAATCATCTTAGAAATAGGTCACGTCAGGCATTTAAAAAAGAACAGTTTTTAAGTATTTTCTTATAGCGATGTCTTACTTCATTTGTACAGATCAATGTTAGACATACATTCATATAGAATGCTACAAAACTTCTGGATAGCTCTTTGAAATCCCTTTTTCTGAAAAACAAAGAATGTCAAAGAGCTATCATTTGGACGTTAACTTATTCAACAATCTATGTAAACAACAATTCAATTGGAAGAAAGTTTCTGCTTAATTCTACACAATGTTCTCATAATGCTCCCAATGCAGGCCTCAGTGTAAGTGAAAAGCTTCCGCTATTTAAATTAGTAAAATTTCACATGGAATTCAGGACTATGACTTTTCGAGCGTTTATTTTGCAGTTATCTTTGATAATTTTGCCATATTTACAAATTCTAAAACAGCTGACATGCTCCTACTGTTTTTTTAAGAATGTATCTCTGTAGCTTAAAAGCAATAAGTGACAGTTTTCAGCCAGCAGTCATCACATCAATAACATATTAAATAAAGCCAGGTGCTTTTATGTAACTTGATTAATTGCCAATGAATTGTGTTTGTTTTTCAGCAAGAATGATCGATCATTGAAGACACTAATGTGAGCATTTACTGTGACAGATATCCAAATCTTTCTTCACATAACTTACAAATATTTATGATTGCATGAAAAGTTTGTTCATGATTAGCTTCACTCTCATTGTGTGGTTGTACTGCAGTTTGCTTTTCTTTGATTGGCTGTTGGTGGCAATCATTTGGTCTCCTCAGTTATATTCTATTCGCTAAAGATGTGCACAACTTGTTGAATGCAGTACAGGTAATCAAGGACTCAGTGTAAACAAAAATGCATTATTTTATTTTAACAAAAAGTAATGTGTGGCATGTTTAGGATTGCTTTATTATACACTTGCAGCCAGGGCACTATCTACATGTACATTTAACTTCACATAATAACTACCCAACATGGCCAAGGAATTATAGTGACAAAAGTCATCAATTTGCTCTGCAATTGTTTATTAATTTTCAGAATTGTGTTCTTAATTTCTCTGTAGAATAATAGTATACATGACATTTATTTGGTGGGTTCCTCTAAAATTCTGGAAATCATATGCTCTGTCTTCATTGTTTGGCTCTCATTTATTATTGTATACTAGAGAAATGTTGCCTTACTAGGGTTATAGCCCTGGAACCTACATTAACGTGTATGAGTGACATGTAGTTTCCACTCCCTTTAGCTAGCTGAGGTGAAACAACAGAGAAACACAGATTTATTAACGGGTGCTTTTAAACCATTCTTTCACTGTTCATTGGGCCTTCAGTATTCCTGAAACCATCTGAACTCCTTATGAGTAAACAGCACCAGCAACCAAAGAGATGTGTACATATTATGTAGGTTGCTCATTATTCACATCAATAACCTTATTCTTTGTACATCCATTTTACCCATGGGTAATGAGAAGTGTTATGGTTTAGTGTTTTGGCCACTGGGCTTGAAAGCAGCACTCATTATGATTCGACACCACTCAGCCATTTTATTCCACAAATGTCATTCACAATGTGATGTGATCAGAAACAATAGCAATGTGTTCAAAAGGAACCTTGCCATGATCGAGAATGTAGTGTAACACAGAATATGGCATGAATAAAAGAACTGTTAAGGACTTTAGGTTACATAACCAGACTAACTCATTACACTATACTTGAACACATTCAGCAAGCCTTTTAAACTAAAACCTCATCAATTATTACTCAATTTGGCATGACAACTCTCCCACATAAAGCATCCCCCAAAATAAAATGATGTACATGTATCACTGGGCTCTGAGATTATCCTAAAGCTCATTTCTCTCACATGCACTTTGGAGTATCATGCAGAAAGGCCAACTACTATTTGATTTGCGTACCATGCAGGCAAGCTGAAGCTTTGAAATGCAAAAAGAAAAAAATCCTCAGTTTGGATTGGTCAGGCAGCTGAGATAGATGTTGTATCCCACTGTGAAATCCTATAATTGTATCCTATATTTGCATCCTGTACATTGAACACTGCAATGTTTAATACATGTAGTTTTAAAATCAAGGACCTAACTGTCGATGTTTAACTGCACAGCAGTCCTCAAAACTAACTTTGAGAATGATAAAGTATTCTGAAATCCATGTAGTCATTATACACTTGTTATGCACTGATGGGATCCAATGGTGTTTTGCCATTCGCCCCAAGGGTGTACAAAACCCATGAACACAGTGTGAAACAAACATTATAAAGTGAAATGAATTATATTTCTTTCTAAATTTTTTGTTAAACATTGAATCTCATTGTTCAGTTGAATATTGCTTCACTCTTCCTTATGACACATCGCACTGGAATATTTATCGATTTCTCGAGATCAGCATAATTACAACTTCATACATGTACATGTACCCAGGGCTATTTCTAATATTGTACAAGGTGGTGGAAATGACCAATGATGCTGGGAATGATCAAGGTAATGTACCCCATGGGGTACATCACTCATGTTCCCCAGAGCCATGTTCATGCGTCTTTGTAGCACATCATGTGATTAGTTCTTCACCAATAAAATTCACAATCTATGAACATGTTATAACAATTTAAACTATTGCTGTTAGTGGATACCTTCAGAAACAATAACAACACTTGAATGAGTATGAAACGTTAAGACAATTGAAATGGTTTAACTCTTACTTTTTCTTTTGGAAGATTATTTCTTAAACCCATGTCTGCTCGTGGAATATTGAATAATGTAGCACATACTCCACATTCAACTCTGTTGCACATTGGATGCAGACAATCGTGGAATATGGAATATACAGGAGTACAACATTAAACAAAAATGTTCCTGCATGTATACAAGTCTGCCAACAGCATCACATGGACATTTTAAGAGGGAGTTAATCAGGTCTCCATTTCTGTGTCCGTGAAAATTGTTGTTGTTCACATGTCACCAGGCATCAAGTGGTTATGGACTACTGTGCTTATAAACATTGCCAACTAAATTCTTGATTTGACAGCTGTTCAATTCTTATGCAGAAAATGGGTACATTTTTCGCAAATGTGTTCAACACACAGGATGCAATATTGTATTTTATGGTTCATTAGAAAATATATCAAACGACTGTTGACCAATCAGAAGCTAACATTGTAGTTTGCTGGAGGATATAATTAGTTGCCCTCCTTTGGCCTCGTTGCATGTCAGATGCAGAATAGCTATACTTTTCTGTATTTCAATAATATCCTTTCATGCGGGGATCAAAATTAATCATTCATGTACATATTTTGGGACAAATGTCCATTTTCATGCTTGTGGGTGTTGTTAGAAGATACATTTTTCTCTCGCAAGATGTTTGTTTGAAAAGGTGTTTCTAATGTACAATAAAATGAGCATGTTAAGTTGTGGTTAATCATAAACATTAGTCATACCTCACATATTATTCATAACTTATCATAGTTATTCAGTGTCAGCATGGATACATTGTATAAATTCTATTTCAATTTGTATATTTGTCATGAGATCATTCTTATTACTGTAAGTCAGTTATTGTTCTCTTCTGGGATACATCAGTGGTTTTTGGGATTGTACATTCAATACAACTGACCTATTCTCAACAAAAATTTCAATCATTTCATTTATGTACGTTTTAGCCAAAAGTTGTATGCAATCATGTCAAATAAAATGTCTTGAGAAAAAGGTACTCATTAAAAAGCATGCTTGTTGATTTTCTCTGAGATCATGCACCCTACTTAAAATTTGTCTTTGAATAATCTTTGTGTATTATTGTTTTATTATAGTTGTTAAATCTGAAATTCAAATTTGGACCGTAGGTGAATATAAAGGCTCCCTGCAAAGTCTGGATTCTTGTTACAATTGGTTTATAGTAACATGCCTGTGCATCAGAATACAATCAGTAATGTAATGAAGTCATATATTTGACATTGACTTTCCAAAGTTTGCTGCAGCTGATCACTGTTAGAAGTGTCAGGGGATTCTTCACTATTGACAAATAACCAATAATACTATTGTTTGCCTTTCAGTGATGACCAGCTATTTCTGAAAGAGATCACAAGAGGGGTGCTAGAAGGTAACAATGTGGGTTGGCTTAACTGGTCTCGCCTCAAGAAGTTGATGCAGAGTGAGAACATGAGAGCCCAGGTTATCAGTCAGCTATCACCTCAAGAAAATACAACAGTCCTTGATGATTACATTGAAGATACAGTAAGAAATTATATCCTTTATCTTCTAGTTTTCTGCCATCTTTGTTACAGATTTATTTCTCATTTGTGCTTGATTTTAAATGAAAACAATGTTGAAAAGGCATGTGAGACCTTGATGGTTACGTAGATTTCCGTGTATGTTTCAGAATGTTGTTAGTGATGAGCTGGACATGAAACTTCATGTGGGTACTTTCTCTCTTAAACTAAAATGGAAGACACATCTAAAGAATATTACTCATAATGCTGGTCAGCATACATTATTGCTGCAGAGGTTGGGTCCAGTCTTTAGCAAGGCAGGTCTTGTTTCCATCTACAAGAAAGATTGAGTATGCACCTCTAGCCTGGATGGCACAGTCCACCTTTCAGCTCTTGATACAACCCAAAGGAGAGCATGCCTCCTAATAAGATTAAGCCAGCAAGAGCGATTGAGGCATAATCTTTGCAGTTTATCCAATCAAAGAAACGTTGAAGCAGTCTCTTGTTTATATAAGATGCAGTGCAGCAAGTGCACATTCCCGCAAGCTTTACAATGTAAAGATTTGTGGGTTTCTTTTCACTGCCCACTCACATGTCAGTTGAAGAAATTTGGGATTTATACAGAATATTGTGTTGATTTATCATTCAATTTTTATTTTAAAGGCACTGGACACGTTTGGTAATTGTCAAAGACCAGTATTCTCACTTGGTGTATCCCAACATATGCATAAAATAACAAACCTGTGAAAATTTGGGCTGAATTGAAGTTGAAGTTGCAAGAAAATAATGAAAGAAAAAACACCCTTGTTGCACAAATTTGTGTGCTTTCAGATGCCAATAATAAAAGGCTTCGCTGAAGTCTTTTATTATTTGAGTGAGAAATTACCTTTTTTTCTAAAACTACGTTACTTCAGAGGGAGTCGTTTCTCACAATGTTTTATACTATCAACAGCTCTCCATTGCTCGTTACCAAGTAAGTTTTTATGCTAACAATTATTTTGAGTAATTACCAATAGTGTCCAGTGCCTTTAATAAAGCATGCTAAAGTTAAAACAGTGAACCTATTAGCTACAAAACTGGCTTCATGTGTTACTTTGGCATGCCTTTGAATATGCACAGCTACACACACTGTTACTGTACAATGTACATGTACTGTTACTATTTCCCACGGTGTGTTGCGGTCTAATATAATAATAATAATAATATGGATTTATATCGCGCTTTATCACACCCAAGGGCGTCTCAAAGCGCTTCTTAACATTATTACCCCTGGTCACTGGGCCATTTATTTCATTCCTTAAACCATCTCAGCTCCCTGGGGAGTATACAGCCTGTGCTGCAATATATGCGCTACTAAGCTAAATCAATCACAAGAACCATCTCTGCCCTCACAGGTACCCATTTTACCCCTGGGTGGAGAGAAGCAATTATAGTTAAGTGTCTTGCTCAGGGACACAAGTGTCACGACCGGGACTCGAACCCACACTCTGCTGAACAGAAACACAAGAGCTTGAGTTCGGTGCTCTTAACCACTCGGCCACGACACTCGGTCTAATTCACCGGTCCCAAGCTCTGGTGTTGTCAGCAGCAGAGTGTAGGTTAGAATCCAGGTCGTGACATTCGTGCCCTTGAGCAAGGCAGTTAGCCATAATTGCTTCGTAAAAAGTTTGGAAGATAATGCATTCTGCTCTACCAGCCAGGCTCCAAGTGGATGATACCCATCCTACATCCTTACAGACTATAAAGGGGGGTTACCTTGATTCAGCCCCAGGAGTACATTGTAGGTGGCGATGTGATCCTGGTTACAGTTGATTTGGGTTGACAGCCCAAATCAGTTAAGTGTAGCCCTCACAATGAAGTGGTTGTTCGGTCTTGTGAATTTAGGCAATTTCTCATTAAAAAAAAATAATAATAAAAAATGGAAATTAGACATAGTTTTTGTCACATAACAAAAACAAGGTGTTCGGCTGGACAATGAAATTATGGATGTAATAGACTAGTGGGATTTCAGGAAAATGTGAATGTGAGGGGCATTTTGGGGTAAAAGTGGGGAACCAGACTTTTTAACATAAGTCAGGTATGCTGAGTCCGATAAACCCGGTTCCCAAGTGAAATTTCGAATTTTTGACCTTCTAATTTGCATAAACAAAATGGCCGCCTTTTGGCCAATTTGGACCTTTCTTGAACCATTTTTTGCAATAATTATGTAACCAAGCAAGCAAAAATGACAAGTGATGTTTTTCGTACCTAGATGTCGAATGTCACAGAATAGGATTAGGACAGTTATGAAGTAGTTAGTGGTAATTAATACTCATAAATATACAAATTAGTGGCCGCCATTACAGAAAAATCTTTTTTCTCCCATATCTTTCAAACTAGGTGAGCAAACATGACAATTAGAGTGTCTATACCTATGTTTTGAAGGTCAAAGAAAAAGATTAAGACATTTCTGAAGTAATTAGTGGTGAACACCTAAGTTTTGAAGGTTAAGCAATAAGTCAATCATATGCCAGATGCTTAATTATGCAAACGAGCTGGTTAAGCTACAAAATGATTAATTATGCAAATCAGCAAGTATTGCTACCAATGAATTTCATAACGATTCTTATGTCAATGCTCAATGTTTAGGTTCCCAAGTTTACCCCCGAACTCTACTTGATGCTAATACAGGTATGACGGGGCAATCGGTCTCACTCACAATATCCCTCATCTTTAAATGGGTATAGAAGAAACTGTTTGGTTGACAAGGACCGTGTCCATACAAGGAGTTAGATCATCGATCTGTTGCTGATATGCACACATTGCTAAAAAGGGGTCATTTTGTTACCCTAAAAGTACCACGCTAATCAACATGTGAATAAATAGAAATCACATGTGCTTGTGCTTGAAACATGTAGAGACATGTAGAAAAGTTCATTTTAAACTGAAACAACCTACCGTTCAGCGACGTTGTCAGGAGATTCTTCTCCCGTGTGCCACAAGGGGTTGAAGGGAGTTTACAGGTGACCAACAGAGGGCGCTACCACAGGGCTGAAGGGATCTGTTTGTTCAACAGAGGGCGCTACCATACGGGAAAAATCTCCTGCCATTCCGATGGGGACGTGACATTTATAATTAATGAGAAGTTCCTTTTCTTTATTTTATACCACAAACATTTATTCAAAGACGTCGTTTTTCTGGTTTGTTTTCTCCACAGTTATTTTATGTCTAACTTTTGAGCTAAAATAAACGAAACAATTAACTAAGCTGAAGGTCTACCATAGAATTAGTTTCGAAAAAGGGTCACTTCCCGTGATTTATAATTGTTTTTTCGTTTATAAAATACAATCAATTAAAAAGTAACGATTACAGTTTATTTTTATAAAGTTGATTAAAGTAAACCATGGACATGGTCGCACCTTTCACACAATACAGGTTGGGTGAATGCGTGAATCACCGTTCACACAATAGAGGTTGGGTGAATGCGTCCGCAATCGTTCTGATTAATCTGAATGCAGTATTTTCGGTACGAAATCGCGGCCACAAAAGAAGTGATCAACACGTTGCTGCATTGTTGGAATGAATTCACGGTCGTTATGTATAGGGACACGTGGCCACAAAGGCGGCTCAATACATCGCGTCATTGTCGGAATGAAAATCTGGCGACATTGTCTGGAGAGTTGAGCACTGATAATGTACTACGTCAACAATGCGTGGTGAGTTGATGGTTGGCGACCGCATTATTAACCTGACCGCAGCTACATTAAATAGGGCCTAGATTATTTGCACGTCGGCCGCGGGCATTTTGATCTCTAGCGACATCATACAAGGCGCACCGGAATACAAGGCGCAGTGATGATTTTGTGGTCAAAAACGTCAGATAAGACGCGTCTTATACGCAAGAAATTACGGTACATGTATTTTTATTTCTCTAACAGCAAGTGAGCAAAGCAGTGTACAAGGGGATTGTGTCTGTATTGAAGGCAGTGGTTGCTGGTCTGGAGTACTCCTTCTATAACCAACCTGTTGGAGGTTTTGCCAGTGCATTTGCTGTGCTTGAAATTGCACACACACACTACTTTGGCAAGGAGCCTAACCCAGGCAAGGATAACAAGAAAGGTGTTATGCAAGGTGAAGGGATAAGAAGTGAGAGTGCATTTGACATAGAGGGATCATTGGTTGTACCATCAGATGGTGTGCAAGTTAGTGATAGCATGGGTGCTATTCCAGAAACCCATAGTCTCAATGAGGATAATTTTATTGCTGCTATAGGTGAGGTGTCATATTTTACAGTCAATATTTGTATGTTTTCATATTTGTTCCCAAATCCTTGAAGAGTTGTTTTGGTTATTTTTTTTGGTCTATGACCTCCATTGGGAACCCTGTTATGATGCTCCTCACAATGCTGGACAAGTCGGTACCATTACATACATGTAGAGGAATACTGTACAGTACACATTGTTTTATTTCATGTTTTTTACTTGGTACTTAGTTGCATGATTTCATTTCTTTTAGAAGTGTGCTTGTTTGTCACAATTCCAGGTTCCCTGATCCAATGCCCAATGTGTCGTTGACTAATTCTATGTGAAACAGTCGGCAGAGATGCGTTTGTTTGTGGGTTTTTTTTACAGGAGATTAAGTTTGTGGGTTTCGGGGCTGGTTTTTTTGTTCGGTCCCAAAAGTCATCCAATGTGAATCTGTTGAATCTAGTCAAATGAAATAACGTTGTTATTCAAGCCATGATTTTCGATGTAGTAGTACTATTTAAGCATGCAGTTTGTCAGGTATTCGGCTTTTTCAAATTAGTTATGTACAAAACTGTAAATGAAAAAATGTTATAGAAAACACAAAGATGTTTTTGTGGGGCCCTCCTAACTCTTTATCCCACCAATGTCAATAAACATGCATAATGATGTGTTGTAGCCAAGTGGTTTAGTGCACTTGACTCAAGTTCTGGTAAATAAGTCATCAGGGTGTGGGTTCGAATCCCAGTCATGACACTTGTGTCCTTGCTATGTCCCATCATGAGTGTTTGTCTGTCAGTCCTTCTAATGTAAACGTTAGTGAAACACTATATCAACAGTTGCTTTATAACAGGGTTCCAGAATCTTATGTTTTACATGCTTTGTTAATACCATGTTGTAATCCTTCAGAAAGGTACATCTGTTACACATATTTACATGCATTATATTGTGTGCTGCATTCATTAGTCGATGGCATGGTAAAATCCACAGCAATGTTAAATCACTAAGATTGTTACTTAAACTCTCCAAGCTCGATGAGGTTTGTGGCATTAATGATTTTAACAATGATTGATAGTGTTTTTCCATGATGCTAAATGACTAATAGGCTTTGGCTTGTTTCTTGCTCATTTTTTCATGTTTTTGTCTGAACACGCTGGCCTAATATTGCATGGGAAAGAGAGTAAGCCATACAGTTTGCTGGTATTTCTGGCTGTGGTGTGTGGTTGTGTGTGTGTTTTACCCCTAATTCATGACCTTAAAATGCTACTGTACTGTACATGCCTACCATTCAGTGAAACCAAGTCACCACTTGTACTGTAATGTTCCCGAGTTCATGTTGTGATTATATAACATTAAGTCAATTCTAGTGTACATGTGGGTTGTATAAGTTAACCCAACAATGCACAAAAACATGTACATGAGTTGTGTCAATTTATGAGTCCGATTCCTGGTGTGTTTACTGTGTAGTGTGAGAAAAGGTAAATGAGCCCTCTATTGAGATAGATGTTAACTGTTCTCAGAGAATGTTTGTTGTGTAAATACCTGCAATACATGCAGAGTTTAGGATTGATTTTACTATTGGCATGATTGGTGTACATAGTATTCATACAAACTTCAGTTCGATGAGGAGGGAAGGATTGCATAAAATGTCTGGTGAATGTACATGTACATGGTTTATCATTCCTGATCATAGTTTATAATTCCTGATCATGGTTTATCATTACTGATCATGGTTTATCATTCCTGATCATAGTTTATCATTCTACTACAGAAAATACGTCACCTCCAATACCTACAAATGCATTTACAATGCGCATGCGCAAGCAACTTAGCTGAACAAAAACAAAGCACCTCCCCTAGCACCGTACGTCCCAAGTGTACACACGAAATACAACCTTCTTTTTACAGCACGCCATAGTGTCAAGTCGTACACTATAGTGCAAGCAGTTTGGTCCAAATTCCGAACAACTCCGTCAACGATGTCAGAATCATCCAAAGCAAAGACTAAAAGAACCTTACAGGAAATTGAAATGTAGATCCTGCGGTGATCATCCGTCGACCTAAGAATTCAACGTTCATTCTACGTGCCAGAGATGTCGTGGCATTCACAGGAAAAACCCTGCTGGTCTGCCACCTGATCTGCCGCGGATTGGAACGTTTTGGCACGCAAGACACCTTTTCCAGGATTCAACCAAGTATCTGCAAGAAACGATGTTTTCTCCGGGTCCCTCAATACCCGAGGTCAACGTGTCATTGGTTAACAGCGGTGCTTCTGAAGATTTGCTATCCTGAAGCCGCATGTATGATCGTCCAATTCCCACCTCTTCGGAACAACCAAGCCTACACCGGTTTCCGGGTGAGTTCCGGCTTACCCTCAACGCCCCGCCAACTTCCAGGCCTATCCATGGTCATTTTTTCGTAGACGATCCTCGCCTATATGAGTCGACACATCCTTCCATGGGTTCTTACACTACCTTTTTGTCACCCAACGGATATTTTACCAACGTACTATCCTCAGGAACGGCCACCAGTTAACGGAAGTTTTTCTCGCTCCGATGTTTGCCAGAGAGGCTTCCCGCTTGTCATTTTGCAGGGATTCCGCCCAGCCCACTCCTCCACCAAAGTTTACCATTCTTGTAGACAGCTTCTGCTCTGAGAATTTGAAGAGGCTTTCTCAATCTTTCAAAAGAAAAAGCATCTGATAATTCCAGCTCGTGAATCATCTCTCTTCATAACATATACCGATGATATCGATAGATTTTTCATGGTCCCGTCAATTTCATCAACGGTTAAAGATAAGCTTCAATCTGAAAAAATATATTAAATGTATATATATATATTTTTTTTAAATAATTAAAACAATTTAAAAAACAGATAAACGCACGAAAGACATTGACAGTTCTTTCTCGAAGCTAGACCACCATTTACTCGGGCTTCAAAAGTTCCCGCTACAGTGGATCCATAACTCCCCATCTGTCATGTTTAAATTTCTTGATGACTGCCTGGGTTCCTGCCTACGGACCATCGCTACCAGTTCTGCTTTAGCAACTTCCCTGCGTAGGTCTCTTATTCTCGACCAGCTCTTCTGGCCCTCTCAGGGCTCCAGAGAACGCATGGAAGAACTACCCATCTTAGGAGTGACCTCTTTTTTTCTTCGAAAATAAATTTGACGAAGTCATGCTCCAAGAAGCGAAGCGTCTGAAGACTGATGAGAAGATTAACCTACGTCTACCCTCCAGTAAATCTTCTTCACTGTCCTTTAGCACTACCGACAAGAGCGGGAAAAGCAACAAAGGGTCTTTTCGTCACCCCTACCCTTCCCATTTTCGTTGACCAAAGGCCACCTTCACTCGCCCGACTGCCAAAACTCAACCAGTGGTGACCAATCATCAATCTTCGGCCCCTCAAGGCCTTCATTCAACCCAAACATTTCCGGAAGGAAACCCTGAAAACTGTCTTACAATCTCTCCCTCGGGACTGGTGGGCCACTTCCCTCGACTTGAGAGACGCTTACCCCCATGTACCGATTCATACAAATCACCAGGGGGTACCTCCAGTTCACTTACCGACACAAGACCTACCAGTTTTGATGCCTCTCGTTTGGCCTCTCAACTGCTCCAAGGGTCTTTACCAGAATCATATTTTTCTGTACCTGGACGACTGGTTGCTTGTGGGCCCCTCTTACTCAGACACTGAAAGAATGTATTCGACTCTTCCTTACTTCTTAATGCTCCCAGCCAGGGCCTGGCTTCGTCTACTGGGGTTCATGGCTAGTCGCGTAGACTTAGTTCCATGGTGCAGAATGCATATGCGCCCTCTTAAGCTTCATCAGCTTTTTCATTACTGACCCCAAAGGGACGTACATATGTAGTTACCAAACGAGTTCCAGTCAAGTCCCTTATCCAATCCCATCTCAAATGGTGGCTTCGTCATGAGAACCTTCTCTGCGGCACAACATTTCTGCAACCCACACCATCAGTTACTCTGACAACAGATGTCTCACAGTCAGGTTGGGGTGCTCACCTGGCAATCTTTCGGTGGCCGGAACTTGGTCACCCACAGAAAAGCTACTTCACTTCAATCTGCTAGAACTTCTAGCAGTTCTAAGGCTCTTCAACATGTGAAAAGTAGAGTCATGAATCATACAGTCTTAATAAAGACAGACAATTCCCAGTAGTTTCCTACATAAACCGCCAAGGGGGTAACACCTCGCCTTCCCTTAGCATGCATACATGGGAACTCCTCAATTTGTGCATTCCCCACCAGATCTCACTACAAGCACACCACCTGTCGGGGAAAGAAAGTGTCATTGCAGATGCACTCTCGCGGGGTCGAGCAGTGCCCACAGAGTGGTCCCTTCACCGCCCCACAGTCTTAACAAATTTTTCAATATTCTGGAAACTTCTCACGTAGACCTCTTTGCGTCCCATCTCAACCATCAACTTCCAACCTTTTGAACCCGACTAGCTCATCCTCTATCTTGGGCAACAGACTCCCTGAGCTTCTGCTGGACAGGTCTCTTGGGGTATGCCCTTTTCCCCAATTTCCCTGCTATCTCAAGTGCTACAAAAGATAAAACAGCAGAGTTGCAAGATATTTTTGGTTGCCACTCTTTGGCCAAGGCTTGTCTGGTTTTTCCTCAGCTGCTCGACCTTCTATTCCGACCTTCTATCGTCCTACCGAAACGTCCAGACCTGTTGACACAACCAGTCACAAAGTTCCTACATCTGGATCCGGACAGTCTTCATCTCTGTGCCTGGATGCTGTCAAATCTTACTTCTGAACAGCTGGCCTTTTGGAAGACGCTGCTTCCTTGGCAGCCACGAGCAGACGTTCTTCGACCAGAAGAACATATGACAATCGCTTACAACATTACATCTAATGGTTCTTCACCTGTTTAAATCGGGTCTTCAAATTGCAGCAATTTGTTGCTACTAATCTGCCATCGGCGTAATACATAGAGGGTATTACGACGATAGCTCCAACCTTTCAAACAACACTGCCATCTCACACCTTCTGAAGGGTATGTTCGTAGACAGACCACCCACTCAAAAGCTTACCCCTTCCTGGGACCTTGGCAGCGTCCTTCTTCATCTGGTAAAGTCTCCCTCTGAACCATCGGGATCCTCTTCCTTTCATTTGCTGGTGGTCAAAACAGTCTTTCTGCTTGCGGCCTCCACGGTTCGTTGTAGAACTGAACCTCCTGCATGCTCTGTCCTTAGAACAGGCAACTTGCGCTGGGAACCAGGGGGCGTTCGGCTTGTTTTGCAAATTGGCTTCCTGACTAAGAACCAGTCGCCAAAACTTGTCCTCTTAAGAGCACCTCAAGCACAGCTTACCGGTATGTCTTAACAGGTCCTGTTTTTCATTTGTTTCAGGCATAATTTAGTTAAGACATCTACTCTGGGCTCAACACTGCACTTCCTGTTCCCTCCCTATCTTGTGGTTCAACGGTGCCACTCTGCATTTGTAGGTATCGGAGGTGACTTATTTTCTGTAGTAGAATATCCCTAAATCTGCAGGGATTTTTTTATTCTAATAAGAAAATACTCGCCCCCGATACCATCCCTCCCAAAGAAAAGTGGAGTTCAGGGACACACGCACGGAAAAGGCTTATTGTAAAAAGAAGGGCGTATTTCGTGTGTACACTTGGGACATGCAGTGCTAGGGGAGGTGCTTTGTTTTTGTTCAGCGGAGTTGCTTGCGCATGCGCATTGTAAATGCAATTGGAGGTGAGTATTTTCTTATTAGAATAGAAAATCCCTGTGGATTTAGGGATATTCCTGATCATGGTTTATCATTCCTGATCATGGTTGATCATTCCTGATCATGGTTGATCATTCCTGATCATGGTTTATCATTCCTGATCATGGTATGTCATTACTGATCATGGTTTATCATTCCTGATTATGGTTTATAATTCCTGATTATGGTTTATAATTCCTGGTCATTGTTTATCATTCCTGATCATTGTTTATCATTCCTGATCATGGTTTGTCATTCCTGATCATGGTTTATCATTCCTGATCATGGTTTATCATTCCTGATTATGGTTTATAATTCCTGATTATTGTTTATAATTCCTGATTATGGTTTATAATTCCTGATTATGGTTTATAATTCCTGATCATGGTTTATAATTCCTGATCATGGTTTATCATTCCTGATTATGGTTTATCATTCCTGATTATGGTTTATCATTCCTGATTATGGTTTATAATTCCTGGTCATGGTTTATCATTCCTGGTCATGGTTTATCATTCCTGGTCATGGTTTATCATTCCTGGTCATGGTTTATCATTCCTGATCATGGTTTATCATTCCTGATCATGGTTTATCATTCCTGATCATGGTTTATCATTTCTGATCATGGTTTAACATTTCTGATCATGGTTGATCATAGTTTATCATTCCTGGTCATGGTTTATCATTCCTGATCATTGTTTATCATTCCTGATCATGGTTTATCTTTCCTGATCATGGTTTATCATTTCTGATCATGGTTGATCATGGTTTATCATTCCTGGTCATGGTTTATCATTCCTGGTCATGGTTTATCATTCCTGATCATGGTCTATCATTCCTGATCATGGTCTATCATTCCTGATCATGGTCTATCATTCCTGGTCATGGTTTATCATTCCTGATCATGGTTTATCATTCCTGATTATGGTTTATCATTCCTGATTATGGTTTATCATTCCTGATTATGGTTTATAATTCCTGGTCATGGTTTATAATTCCTGATCATGGTTTATAATTCCTGATCATGGTTTATCATTCCTGATCATGGTTTATCATTCCTGATTATGGTTTATCATTCCTGATTATGGTTTATCATTCCTGATTATGGTTTATCATTCCTGATCATGGTTTATCATTTCTGATCATGGTTGATCATGGTTTATCATTCCTGATCATTGTTTATCATTCCTGGTCATGGTTTATCATTCCTGATCATGGTTTATCATTCCTGATCATGGTTTATCATTCCTGATCATGGTTTATCATTCCTGATCATGGTTTATCATTCCTGATCATGGTCTATCATTCCTGATCATGGTCTATCACTCCTGATCATGGTCTATCATTCCTGGTCATGGTTTATCATTCCTGATCATGGTTTATCATTCCTGATCATGGTTTATCATTCCCGATTATGGTTTATCATTCCCGATTATGGTTTATCATTCCCGATTATGGTTTATCATTCCCGATCATGGTTTAACATTCCTGATTATGGTTTATCATTCCTGATTATGGTTTATCATTTCTGATCATGGTTGATCATGGTTTATCATTCCTGATCATGGTTTATCATTCCTGGTCGTGGTTGATCATGGTTTATCATTCCTGATCATGGTCGGTCATGGTTGATCATGGTTTATCATTCCAGATCATGGTTTATCATTCCTGATCATGGTTTATCATTCCTGATCATGGTTTATCATTCCTGATCATGGTTTATCATTCCTGATCATGGTTTATCATTCCTGATCATGGTTTATCATTCCTGATCATGGGTTATCATTCCTGATCATGGTTTATCATTCCTGATCATGGTTTATCATTCCTGATCATGGTTTATCATTCCTGATCATGGTTTATCATTCCTGATCATGGTTTATCATTCCTGATCATGGTTTATCATTCCTGATCATGGTTTATCATTCCTGATCATGGTTTATAATACCTGGTCATGGTTTATCATCGATTATCGTACCTTCCCTTTACTCGTCTTTGCTCAGTTTATTCAACTGTTGCAACAATTTAATTCACCGAAGGAATGTAACACTTAAGTATGTAAAAAATAGTGTGAAATGTTTCTTCTCTGTCAAGAGAGTGTCAAATTCTCGTTACTTATACAAAATGATACATACATGTATACAAACCATGGACAACTAAAGACCTAGGTAGCTTCTCTTTTTATGAGGATTAAAGAAACTTCATTTTGTCCCCACACTTAATAAGATGAAACTACACATTTTCACAATTTTCTTTGAATTCCTTCCAGTTTAATGCATACATGTACATGTAAATCAGTCTTTTATTTCAATTAGATGTTCAGCCATCTGTTTGTGCATTCCACTCTCCCTCCCTTCCCAGACCAGTCTAGTTCTGTGGAGAACACTCACTACTCACCTGTCACTGTTTAGAAACTGTTAACAATCTAATCATAACATGTTGGTCTATTTTACCTATTATGATGTTACATGTAGGTAGAACCTTGACATAACCGTGAATTAGGGTACAAATGCAATTTTATTGCTGAAAATGATAGATGAGGGTGTCTAGATTCAAAATCTGATGGGTGCCTGCTTTGCTTGGCACCCCATTGGCAATTTTTTTTTTATTGATGTCACAAGCCACACTTACTTTTTTGATTATGTAATAATTATGACAAATGTAGTCAACTGGATAGTGTAGCAATCAACGATCACCTTTTACATGGTATGAGACCAAGTATTTATCTTTGTTTACCAAAACCGGAGGCCGAAATGTTTAGAATTTCAATTATATGTCAACTGTTTAATCAGTAAAGCCAATGATGTCACTTTCATGAAGCCCGGTGAGAGAGAGATCAAATGTATGTTATGTATACATGAAGCAATGTTCATTTGAAATACAAATATATGCATATAAAAGGCAAAGATAAAATATAGGTAACTGTATGGTCACTTTAAGGTCAAAATGAACATGTGTAGCTACATATCATCTTGTAACAATATGTGTAACTTATCTTCATTTTAATCAGTTTCAATCAGTTTCAATCACTAATAGTTTCTGTGTTATAGGCCTAATAGGTCTCACATGCTCTTCCATCTGTTCTACATGTATTTCTGGTCAGTTCTATAACTCATGTTGTTCACTGAACTGCACCCACAGGCTGCAAGTTACAATAATGTTTTAGGGGCAATCTCAGTAGTACCATATACTAGCACAGGGCTATTCCCTTCCACCCAAACTTGGAGAGGCTGGTTGCAGGAGGTTCATCCTGGTAACCTGCTCTCCAGATGTGCACTTGCAGACAGGCACGTCTGATGTGTGCTGTTGCTGACTCATTTGATCTTAGGTGGCTCTTTTTTCTTACTAAACAAAGTGAACCTCAACTCTCATCCAGTCCTTTCAAATGAAAACACAAGGAGGATCTGCATCATCTGCCAGAATCTCAATGTGTTTTCTGTAGGGTAGCAACTCCAGGAGGTAACTGAGGATTTTCACGTCAGCCTCTTCATGTTGATACACACATTCATCTCCTATCAATTTTTTCTGGCAGATGATACAGAAATCTTTGTCCTTTTGTTTTTTGTTTTGCATTACAGACACAAATAAAAGTTTGGGTGGAAGCTGGAGGGGAATATCCCTGTGCCAGTATATGGTACATTGCACTGCTGAGATTGCCTCAAAACATTATTAGAACTTGTAGCCTGTGGGTGCAGTTCAGCGACACCATGTTCCAGAAAAACGTTTAGTTGTTGTTCAGCTGGATCATGCACTACATACTGCCAGTGCGAAGGAGAAAAACTGTGTGAAAATGTACACACAAAGAGTACATGTACAGAATTAACAGATGAAGAGGATGAAGAAGCAATGAGTGAAGAGGAAGACGAAGAAGCGACAGGTGAATAGGAAACAAGAGTTATAGAACTGACCAGAAATAGAACAGATGGAAGAGCATGTGAGACCTATTAGGCCTATAACACAGAAACTATTAGTGATTGAAACTGATTGAAACTGATTAAAATGAAGATAAGTTACACATATTGTTACAAGATGATATGTAGCTACACATGTTCATTTTGACCTTAAAGTGACCATACAGTTACCTATATTTTATCTTTGCCTTTTATATGCATATATTTGTATTTCAAATGAACATTGCTTCATGTTACATAACATACATTTGATCTCTCTCTCACCGGGCTTCATGAAAGTGACATCATTGGCTTTACTGATTAAACAGTTGACATATAATTGAAATTCTAAACATTTCGGCCTCCGGTTTTGGATTTAAATTGTAAACATCTTTTCAAATGACAGTAAAATCTCTTTTTGATTGCCTACTATGACAATACAGGTGACATATTTATATGCACAATTTACACTGTAAATGCTTATATTTTCCTTCATATTTGACCTTTAATGACCATTAATGACCGTCAAGTGACCTACACTATATGTTATTGTTTTCTCAGCTGTATATTTGCATTCCATGTACCAATAGCTTTAATTTGATACCAAACATGATATGTTTATATGACAAACTACATTTGTCATATTAAAAAAATTGCCCAAGGGTGCCAAGCGGGTACCCGTCATATTTTGAATCTAGACACCCTCATCTATCATTTTCAGCAATAAAATTGCATTTGTACCCTACTTCACGGTCCTTCCACAATTTTATTCATATCTACTCGACTAATGAGCCACAAGGTATATTGATCTTATGATGATTATTTGAAATTTCAGGTTGGGAGAAACGTGGTTCTGTTGTGAGCAGTAGTAGCACTAGCACAGAAGAAGGAGCAATTAGAGGTATGTCAATAATATATCACTACAGTGCACCACTCCACTTTGCCATGGTTTAAGATACAAAACATTCAGAACATTCACGTAGAATGTTTTATTTGGACCAGGTGTTGACACTTTCTCCCATTTCATTCATGTACATTTGTACACGTTAGTAAATTACAGCCTTTAATGATATCAGACTTTTTGACATTTAATATTCATTTAGTGGAAGATTATGGACATCTGGAGTAAAACTGATATAAAATCATAGGCCAGGTCTACCGATGTCATAGGTTTTACATCACTCAGGCCAACATTATCCAAGCCTTTACGCATGGAAGAGGACACAAGTCATTCCACTCTGATCCACAGGATGAAAAAACAAAACGAAAAATAGAAGAAGAAAAAACCCCGCCAATACACCAGTCCAAGTTCAATTTTATTGGACAAGTCTTCATTTGCATTCAGTTTTGCATCCAAGATTGACACTACCGACATTCGGGTACTACTACTAGACAAATGCAAAGAAAGTTGATGGCAACTGTGACAGCATTAGTGAAATGACTATCTACCGATTTTCCTGTGGAAGCAATCTGGGCCGTGTGCCCCCTTTACAAGAACCAGACCAGGGTTTTGAGGAAACTATCCTGTGAATTCCAATAAGTTATCAGACAATTCTGACTCAAGGCATTTTTCCCGGCTGGTGGTCAGTCTTCTAGGAAACGGAACCAAATTTGGAAGCAGCAGACCAAGGCTCAATGTCTTTAAGGCCTCAGTTGATGAATCAGAAGACTCATTCGTTCTTTCTGTTGCCGTCATGTCATTTCCAAGTTCAGCATATCTGAAATGTAAAGGATCTAGTCACTGAATAGGAGGCCCAGCCATCCTATAAGAGACACACCTGCCCTACAGAGTCTCAATTCGGACCTTGCCAGTCCTTTCAGTAGACCGCCATTGTGCAGATCACATAGAAATTATTTTTGCAGTTAAAAAATGACAGCATGCAGCAGAATTTCTGGGTTGCAAAGACAGACTTTAAGAACTTTCTGTCTGTCCCAAAATTCCTGTCAGTCATGGACTGCCTCCAGTCTTAAGCAGAGACTTTGGCCAGTTTTTGCGATGACGGATTGGTGCTCAGGACTGTCACATACTGTTATGCAATTGGGATCACAAGCACCCCTCCATCATCCTTTACTCTTTGATCTATGCAAATTCCACTTGATCTAGCCAAGCATTTGGCCCTAGAATCAGAGATTCATGCCCTCCTCTGGAAACAAGCAATCGACCAAGTCTCAAGGAGGGTCACAACCCAGGATTTGTATGAATTTTTCTTCTTACCCCATAAAGGACACTTTGGAATGGCGTCCTATCCTGAACACCCTCCCCCTAACAAGTTTATACAATAGCCTTGACGGCTCAGGATGGAGCCGCTGTGCTTGATCTTCAAAAGCCTACTCAGTCCTGCAAGGAGAACATAGTAAGACCTCAAAGACGCTTAACTCCCATGTGCCAATTTGGGAGACACACCGCCAATTTTTCTGTTTTCAGTACCAAGGACAATGTGTTATGGCTTTCAAAATTCTATTGCCCTCTGGCAATATTGTAGTAGGTTCTCAAAAGCTTAAAAAGTATGGTTAAGCTTCAGAACCAAATCTGTCTGCAAGTTCTTAAAGTGAACCAAACAACTGCATTATATTGGGGGTTTGATAGAAGCAACAATACCAAATGTTAGATAGCTCAAGTTTTTTAATTTGTGTATAATCAATTGTTCCTCAAGCCCCATCAACTTGTTGGAATAACTTTACGCCTGGCAAATTTCTTATCTTGGCAATAGGTGCGGTAGTTTTAAAATGCTTCACTTATAGGAAGTCCGTATGAATAACAAAAGGTTTAAAGAGGAACGGAAAAGACCAGTTCAATTTTGTGATAACATCATTTTTCAATAGATGGAGTCCTCATGTGAGTAGGGGAAAAATACAAGTCTCTAACCTCATGTTAAAAAGGTGTAAATTGCCATTGTATTCGATACCCTCCCACTGCAAAATTTGTCAACATCCAAAACGTGTGATGACATCATTCTGCGAAAAAATGGGTCTCTACATTTTTGTACGGATAGGTTTTGGCTCATAACTGACTTTTTCAGAGCGAAATTTGCAACATGGTGTAATTGGATTTCAACAACTAATGGATCTTTACTTTTCAAGGAGGAATTTTTTATCAGTCAAAAGGTCAAATTCAAGGCAGTATGACTAACTATTATCGTAAGTCAGGAATGAACCAAAACATCCCTGTGCAAAAATGTAGCGACCCATTTTTCTCAGAATGATGTCATCAGATGTTTTGGATGTTGACAAAATTTGCACTGGAAGGGTATCAAATACAATGGCATTTTAAACCATTTTAACGAGAGGTTAGAGACTTGTAATTTTTGTCCAACTCACATTAGGACTCTATCTGTTAGAAAATGAGTACATCACAAAATTGAATTGGTGGTTTCCCTTTCTCTTTAACTGATTTTTTGGTTTACTTTCTTTTGTCTAATCTTCTGCCAAAAGTAAAAAAATGGTGGGTGAAATATCAGTATCACCCTAATCACGTTTAGTACTGTAAAGGTATTTGCAGCAAAAGTAATCCTTGACTATATTAAAAGCCTGGATAGCTCTCAATAAATATGTTGCTGCAGCAGAGCTGAGTGTAAGGCAGTCTTTACAAGCATAAATATTCGCGATAACTTCTTAACATTCACTTCAAACAGAAAATATACACAAATCACAACCCTGTAAACCCCAACTCCAGCGTTCATTTACTACTTTTACCTGTTGTTAAATTACCTGTTCAGCTATGAGCCAACCACCGCATTGTTGGTTTGGGTGTTAGTCCATTACATGCACTATTCACACTATGAGTTACAGGTCACATTAATATTCAATGAATATGCATTAAAAATTAAACATGAGGGTTTACCTATGAATATGCACATATAAAAGGTAAAATTGTAATTGTTGCTCCCTAATTCTTCCATAGTGAACTCGCCAATGATGGAAGAGAATCGTAATGACAGTGCTTATGAGTTGATTGACATGTCTGAAGTAAGTGTAGGTGGAAGCACTGGTGCAGGTGTACATGGAGCAGTTAGTATAGCAGCAGGAGTAGCGGTTACAGGTAATTTCTTTTGTAATCAATTTCTGTCTTCATGCATCTTTGCACCTTACAAGAATGTCTCTTGCCCAATTACAGTTTTGCTATTGTTGTGATTTGTATTTATTGCCTTTCTGCTAAAACTATTTCATTTTTCTTTTACTCTCCCGGTCACTTGATGTTCTTCCATTTTGTGCTCTTCAAAAATAAACCATTGGTTATTCTTGCTGTCCATTGAGGTTTGTTGGAATTTTTTCTGCTTAAAAATTTGTTTGAACTTTGTAAACTTTCTGGGGCTTTTTTGTTTTGTTTTGTTTTTGTTGCCAACAAATTTGGTACATTATGGCATGGCATCGTTAAATAGTGCATGGAAATTACATTAAGAAGCACTTTATGTTCTATAAGTGTGTAGTTTATTGCTGACCATTATAAGTAAATACAAGTATTATATGAAAATGTATGTAAAATAACAACAGTATGATCAAGGTTTGATTAATCATTGTTTTGGGGGTAGGGTACAATTTTAAGAAAGACATTAGTCAAGAAATCCCAAGTATTGAGGGACGTTTTCTCGCACATTGTCAAATTTCTGACAAATGTTTCTCAGTGTAACTTTTGCCCGTATCAAGTTTATATAAAGGAGGCTCTCGGATTAATCAAAACAATTCTGTATCTCATCTTTACAAGCCATTGCTTTCAATTTAAGAGGTGATCTTAACTTTGAGTTTTTTAAAAGCTGAATTTGGGGTTACGGGCGAGTTAAATACTGTGCCTATTTGCTGATCTGTATATTTACTACTTTTCCCATGTTGTTTGAAATGTTGAACTCAGGTGCAATAGGTTCCAATTTTGAAATGACAACACAGCCAGGAAGTAATACTGAAGGTTTAGATCAACTGGGGGATGACACTGATGCAACACAATATCAAGATATATACACCCAATCAGTAAAGGACATTGAAAATAACAACACTGGAGATGTTCATGATGAAGGTATTACATTTCAAGCCAGAAAAGACACTCTTGAGTCCAACACAGAAATCGGCAATTCCATACAGCCTAAAGAAATCATCGTACGTCGAGAGAAGTTCTCCGAAAAAATCTGCAGCCTTGATTCTGAGGTATCTGAAGCAAGCACATTAGTAAGTTACAACAGCACAGACACCCTGGGGAATGAGAGTGATAGTAGTTCAACATGTGGTGAAGGTCGTCTACGCCGTTCACGTATTACACATCAGTCAATAAGATCTGTTATGTCAGACAGTGAAGTAGAACTTAATGGGGTACGTAATTTACTCTCAGACGCTTAGTTATATAGTAAACAAATATTGACTGCCTCAAGTTCTATGCTTAAAACTAGGACTCTCAAAGTGATCCGTGTAGCGTCCTTAACTTTCGAGGCAAAGTTGAGTGGAAAATAGAAAGCTCCAAGGATCAATGAGGGAGTCGGTAGTTTTAACCATAGCACGAGTAAAAGCAGTCAATATTTGTTTTATAATGCCCCAAACATGTGTTGTGCCTAGATGTATAGGAAAGCTGCTGTTGCTATAGGTATAGTACTCTGGTTGCTATGGGTATAGTACATTGTTTGCTGCGTGTATAGCACGCTGCGTTCGCGCAGCTTTCTAGTGAATATAAGACATATCATGTGACATGCTCTTAACCAATTTAAAGGCAGAATCATTGTAAGGGGTGTTATAATAACAATTATTACCTTTGAATTTTCATTTTTGTGTGACAAAAACATTTAAGTTCAACTCTTTGAATTGCTGAAAATCTCACTTGAGGCTGAAAATCCATATGTCCTACATTGTGCATACAGGTAAATAGTGTGCAAATTCAATATTAAGAAATACTTTTAAGAGTTTATATGTGTATTAATATGATATTGATGACTAGCTAATGCATACACTTAATGAAATGACTGATATAACTGGCTGTCAAGTTTCAGACTGAATTGAAAGTAATGTATGGAGATTGGATCTATTGTAAGTGATGTTTAGGTCTGCAGGTAAGATTTTGACATTACAGTAAAGTGAACTGTCTGGTTTTGTTTGCAGCTAACATCAATTGGTGGAAGGAGACGTTCTCCTATCACATGGAGTTGTAAGAGTTGTGTGAGTGCTGGTTTCCGCTACCATGGTGGAAACATGATTGCAACAGATACAGATACTTCAGAACTGATCTTGCGACACTATGTATTTGAAGCACTAATTGGTACATGTATGCATAATTTTCTCAAAAGTTGACTCTCTCTATCGTATTTCCTAAAAATATTTCCTAAGTATTTCCTAAGTGTGACGTTAGCCACAACCACTTCTTAGATTTTTTTCTTGGAGGATTTTTGTAAGAGAATATAATCTTTTTATTTCGCAAACATTAAAAAATTTGTCAGGATTTTTAGTTTTTGTTTTTAATAATGCCTAGATGAATGATGAAGTAGTAATTTTTTGTGAAACTACACATTAACGCATGCCAGCTTTGGAGATGGAAGTAGCAAAAACTGTAAAGTTGTAAGCATAATAAATAAAGATAATTTTTAGATGTTGTTTTTTATTTTTTATTTTTTATCTGTCAGGCAGTGCTGCCGTCAGGTTTAATATAATTTATAGATAACTATACAACATTGGTAGGTTAAATTAGACTAAATGAGGTGAATCTGTAAACAAATGTTTATAGGGCAAGTCCTTCAATTATTGTTGATTTGATATCTTCCTTTTAGCTAAGGACAGATCTCCCATTTGGGATGAGGTTCAGTTTTGGGAGGATGGTTTTCTTGATGCTGTAGCAGCTGAGAGAGACGCAGTTGGTATGGACCAAGGGCCGGCTGAGATGATACATAGGTAAGTACATACATCTTTAATAATACCTGTCAGTACACAACTGTAGCTGTTAGTACAGAGAGCCAACTGATCTATCCACACTGTCATGCCAACTTGGGTTTTTTCTTGTGTCATAAATTCAAGTCTTTTTTTATAGACCCATCAAAAAAGTTTTGTTTTATATTTTTTTCAATCACCTATATATATTTTTTTTTACTTGTTCATATAATGGCACATACCAATGAAAAGCTTATTAATTCCTCTTCACAACGAGGTCACATTTGTAACAATCATTTGTTTTGGGTCTGGATTGTAAAGAGGAATGAACAAGTTTCCTATTGGTATGTGTCATGATATGAACAGGTCACAAATAACCTAATTATAGCTGATTGAAAAAAGTTTCCAAACTTTTTTCAGGGGTTTTATAAAACTTAGAAAGAAACTGTGATTCAACTGACAAACTTGTGGTTTAAAATTATGTCTGCATTTGTTTCAGATATGACTCCCTTACAGCAAGTGAGAAAAAACGCCTTGAGGAAGATGAAGATAAGCTTCTAGCGGGTTAGTATGACTCCCTTCAGTTACAATCAAACAATCACACTGCAATAACAGATTGCTAATATCAGTATAGTCATTTATACCACTCAAAGGGCATAATAGCATAAGAGCTGCTGCAAGTAAAGTGATTTTTCCCTAAGTTACAGTTATAAAGGCCAGTGATTTCTCCCTAAGTTACAGTTATAAAGGCCAGTGATTTCTCCCTAAGTTACAGTTATAAAGGCCAGTGATTTCTCCCTAAGTTACAGTTATAAAGGCCAGTGATTTCTCCCTAAGTTACAGTTATAAAGGCCAGTGATTTCTCCCTAAGTTACAGTTATAAAGGCCAGTGATTTCTCCCTAAGTTAGTTATAAAGGCCAGTGATTTCTCCCTAAGTTACAGTTATAAAGGCCAGTGATTTCTCCCTAAGTTACAGTTATAAAGGCCAGTGATTTCTCCCTAAGTTAGTTATAAAGGCCAGTGATTTCTCCCTAAGTTACAGTTATAAAGGCCAGTGATTTCTCCCTAAGTTACAGTTATAAAGGCCAGTGATTTCTCCCTAAGTTACAGTTATAAAGGCCAGTGATTTCTCCCTAAGTTAGTTATAAAGGCCAGTGATTTCTCCCTAAGTTAGTTATAAAGGCCAGTGATTTCTCCCTAAGTTACAGTTATAAAGGCCAGTGATTTCTCCCTAAGTTACAGTTATAAAGGCCAGTGATTTCTCCCTAAGTTACAGTTATAAAGGCCAGTGATTTCTCCCTAAGTTAGTTATAAAGGCCAGTGATTTCTCCCTAAGTTACAGTTATAAAGGCCAGTGATTTCTCCCTAAGTTACAGTTATAAAGGCCAGTGATTTCTCAGGATTTGTCCTGATTTCAGGATTTTCTCTAAAACTCCTTGAGCATTCAAATTTTCTTGTAAGAAGTAAAGCATTCACCACAGAGATAAATATATACTCTACAGTGAGACCAAACATGTAGGTTTGTATTTCTGATGATGCGCAAAGCCTGCTGGGTCTAGACTAAGGGGAAACACAATCCCTCCAGCCATTTTTAGGAACTTTCACATTTGGCAAATCCCATCCCTGGTTTAACTAGTTTTCCGGAATCCTTGTTTGGATCAAATAAATATATTGTCTTGCTTGTTTATTTGAAAAGCTGAATTTAGAACCAGTTTACAATTGGTTGTCTTTTTTCAAAGCAAAACAATACTGAGTGTCAAACCAAGTAAAAGTGAATTTTGAATACATTTTTTTAAAGGGTTTTCTTAAGGGTTGTCTTGGATCACAGTGCAGATGGCACAATCACTTACATCACTGCACATAAAGAACTCTCCCCGAATTATTGTGTTGGTGTTTTTTTATTTAGTGCAGGTTGCCAAGAGCAAATAAATGTGTGCTGTGTATTCCTTAACCTATACTCATTTTAAAACTTAAGTAACGATGTGACTTAACTTATTGCACAAAATTAGTCTGCAATGAGTATCTTTATTATTCTGATTTATTATTAAAAACAAATACATGGTTGGCAGCCACTGGCTGAAATAACCTTGTTTACAAGTAAAAATTAATTATTAGTTAAAAAAATTGCAAAACTACACATCAAAAGGCTTAAGCTATAAAATTGCATAAAAAGCCAGACGTGTTAAAAAGGAGTGAAGAGGGACACGTGTTAAAATAAATAAAGTAAAAATTACAGAATTCTTGCTAGAGCAGGTATGGTGGAGTTGTTTTATCTCTGTGTTCTACAATGGGGTATTAATAAACCAGAGGAGGTGCTATCCCTCAGCTCCCTAATCGCACAACTTGATTTCACATATAACAAATGACAATCAGTGTTTGTACAAGTAATGTTCTATGTATTCAGCATGAATTACCTTCAAGGAAACATTCTTGTCTCAGGTACATGTAGATGTTATGATTAATATGCAAAAAATAAGTTAGTGGCCTGAAGGGGATAGCTTGACCACAAGAAGTTGGGAACACAAAGGACAAAATGGAAGGTTAGAAGAGAGGTAAATAGTTAGTTAATACAATGAAGGGCAGACTAATAAAGTGGATAACTGTGTGGGAAAAGGAGAAGGCAAAAACAAAAGGTTATTAGTCATTTCCTTCTTGGATATTCAAACCATGGGGCTGAGTGGTCTTTATGCGCCTTATCCAAAGTTTTGCCCTACTCAGACGGACAGTCTCTCTGCAGTTACCTAGTGCCTCAATGCCCTGTAAATTCATGTCAGAAATGGAGTGTCCTACAGGTGTATCCAGCTTTTGGGTGTTGACTGTGGATCTGTGGCCATAGAAGTTCTTGTTTCACCTATATATTGAACACCACAGACTCTGCAAGATATTAGATAGATTAGATTAGTGATGGTGCAGGTGACATGACCCCTTGTCTTGTGGGTGGTACCACCAGTATGGCTGGTAAAGGAGTCTGATTCCCTGATGCGTTGTCTACAAACGATGCATTTCGATGTGTTGGAACACCTAAAAGTACCCTGTGGCAAAGGGGGATTAACATCATCATTAATGGGGGGAACTTATGCCCGGACGATGAGATCCCTGAGACTGGGTGGGCGTCGGTAGGCAACTATGGGTTCTTCCTGTACAGCACATTGAAGCCGATCTGATGTGTGAAGAATATGATGGTTAGAACTGGTTATTTTACGAATGGGAGGAAGTGAGGGGTGGAAAGTAACAACAAAAGGAACTTTCCCTTTGGAACTCCGATTAATATGATCAGTGTCAAGAGTGACACAAAGTGCTATGTGATCAACCAGGTTAAATTTGACTATTTTAGGAAGCATATGCTTCTTACTGTCATCTTCCAAAAGAAAGTAGATGTTTTGAAATTGTTGTGGTCATGTACATGTTGCATGTATGTAAAACATCAATAACTAATTGATATTTGTATTTTTGTTGTCATTTCAATCTACAGATATTTTATCAAATGCTATTGCTTTTATGGTCATGATGAAAGTTCCAAAGCCTGAAGTAAAACGTAAAGTACGTCGTTTGCTTGGAAGGTCCCACATTGGATTAGTCTACAGCCAAGAAGTGAATGACTTACTGGATCAAATCAATAACTTGGTATGAAGTTATTCATATTGATGTACTACATTAGTGTCTTATTCTGGGTTACAAGTCCTCAATTTCTAAGACTTTTGACATTTTGGTTTTACTTTTCTGAATTGGTGTTAATATCATTTACAAATTTAAACTTTCAAATTAAATTGTTAATTACATTTTTTTGTAAGTCATATTGAAACCATATTCCATGTGGCATACTTTTTCTTAAAAACTTTATTACAAATTGATGGAATGTCTTTTTTGCCATTAACAATTATTAGCATGCATGTATGAAGTAAAACTGACACACACGTATGGAACAAAGTTGTATGTATTGATTAATTTGTTATCTGTAGCATGGTAATGACATTGATCTGAAGCCTTCAGGCAGTAGACGAATGCGCAAACATTCTTTTGTGGTACATGCAGGCAGTGACACTAAAGGAGATGTGTTATTTATGGAGGTATGTATGTCTCGATTTTTTCTTTGTTGAGCCAATTCAACAATTATGAACTGAAGACTAAATAACTTTAAAGTTATTTTTGAATCATCATGATCAACACAAATACAGTAATATTATTTTGTCTGCAATGAAATTTACAAAAATAAAAGTTTTCAAATGTTAATGTGGTAATAAACAAACAGACATTTGAATTATGTTATTTGCCGTCGATAATGATAACATGCATGTGAGCAGTAAAAGTGGCACAGACGTATGCAACAAAATTGTGTGCATTGATGTATGTGTTTATTAGTTTGTTTGGTGTCGGAGTTTTCTTGTTACTATTTCACCACTGTGTAATAAGCTTCTTGGGTTTGACTCAAATCCATGATCCCCCATATTCTATAGCAGATGTCTCAACAATGTAAACCACTAAGTGTGCCCAGTGGCAAGGAGCCAGTTCAAATCGTGTCATTATTAGTGGGTACCTGGTAAAACCCAAAAAAAATTTTTTTTTATCCCTGATGCCCATTTATTACCTCATTTAAATTATTTGAGTACTAACTGCTAATGACTGCATTCATCACACTTGGAGTAAGTGTAAAAACAAATAATATTGTGTATCCCAACTGCATTTATAAACTAATTTATTGTGCAATTCAGGTTTGTGATGACTGTGTAATCATACGCAGTGGGAGTGGAGCAGTTTGTGATCGTTGTTGGTATGAGAGACTGATAAACATGACATACTGCCCTAAAACAAAGGTTCTGTGTCTGTGGAGGAGACTAACAAATACTACAAGACTTGATAAATTCTACACAAAGAAGGTATTGATTATTCCTCTTGCATGTATTGTTACTATTTAGCTACTCTGCAGTTCCTCGTCTGTTTATTGTTGTCTTTCTGTTTGTCTCTTTATGGAATGGTGTTTATACAAGCTTTGGTTTACCACTTTTCCATAGCTGCTGTATTGGTTTTTTATAGTCATTTCTCATTATAAGAAGGTATTCATTTGTGTGATTGATTTGATTGTGTAGTAATTTCTGCCAAACTGCTGTTCTTTTGTTACAAATGTTTGTAAGAAGGGAATTAAAAATTAGTTGGACACTTCCTGACCATGTCATGTTTGTTTTTGTGTGAAAGTGTTAGAAAGCGGGACTTAATTCACTTTTGTTGTTTTAAATTTAAACAAATGCTTCATCAACTTTCAGTAGTTGTAGATGTTTACAGTTTAACTCTTGTAAAGTATGGGTGTGTCATTGTTGTAATTATTCCATTGATTTGTTATTTTTATGTTTTAATACATTTTAGTGTCGGGAATTGTATTTCTGCATTAAAGAGAGCATGGAGAAGGCAGCTACCCGCCAAAAAAATGGCATCACTGGGGGTAAGTCAAGGGATAAAATATATCCACTGGGGAGAAGTCCAGAGATAAACTCAGTGGGGAGAAGTCGAGTGATAACTTCACTCGGGAGTAGTCAGGGATAAATTCACTGGGGAGAAGTCTAGTGATAATTTCACTGGGGAGAAGTCAGGGGATAAATTCACTAAGGTGAAGTCAATTGATAAATTCACTGAGGTGAAGTCAAGTGATAAATTCACTGGGGAGAATTCTTCATTGAAACCAACCTTGGGCTGCTACAACACTTGTATTTTTGCCAAAGCTATCAATTTTTAAAACATTGTTATATTTTTTTATTACATTTGTGCTTCATGGAGTACATTAAGACGAGGAGTTAAATTGACCCTTATTATAAAACAACTCGACTAACCCTCCGTTTTAACTTTCTAGTCACAAAAGCCTCCCCAAAAAGGTTAGATTGGCGCAGTTTAGCGTGGCGTTTACAACCTCCCTCCTGTGTGATGCACAATAATCAATCTTTTAAATGCAACTGACCTACTTCCAATCTTATTTTGCCCCTTGTGACCTCCCTAGGGAAGGTTACGTCATTTGTGCGAATTTAAACCAAACTGAGGCAGTGAAAAGTCCTAGAGGATAAAGAGTAGTGTACAGTACATGACAAGCTCCCAGGCGCCACATTTGTAGATTTGTGATGTTGTGATTAATCGGAATAATGGTCAGTTGGGGTTGTCTATGCATGACCTATTATAACCTCTTGATCAACTTTGTGGGTCAGTTTAACCTGTGGGCCAGGACTATTCACTTTGTGTGAACGTAAGCCCAGTTTAGCCTGAGTTACTTTTATATTGTGGTGGACACCTACTGCGCGTGGATTAAGGGTGCATAGTTCAATGAAATATTTGATATTTTTAAGTAAACTTAAAACTTATCTCTTTCCTAAATAGTAGATTTAAGTTTTGTTCTAGCTTGTTTTAATTTATCCTTTTCTTTTGTTATGCGCTTTGATCATGTTTTGGAAAAGCGCAGTATAAATGCCTGTTATTATTATTATTATTATTATTATTATTATTATTATTATTATTATTATTATTATTATTATAGGCACACACCATTTGCCAACATTGGTACTCAATCTTAGTTCAAAGTAAGCAAAGCACCAACAGCAGTTTTGCAGAATGATTCACAGAGAGTGAGCAATTCACTGGCACAAGTTTCTTAGTACCTAATTGGTTTTATCACCGTTTTATTGGGTCCATATCAAATATCTCTGTTTTTACATATATACACTGAACTGTTGCACATATGAGGTTGTATCAGGAGACTGTTTTGTTTTATAATGTTGTAGAGCCAGAGTTAGGGGGAGAGTTTCCAATTCAAGATGTTAAGAGTGGTCAAGGTGGCCTGCTGCAGGTTACCATGGAAGGTGTTGGACTTAAGTTTTCACAATCAAAGGTATGTACTGAAAACAAATATAATTGATTTCTGTATATAATGACTAAAAGTTCAGTTTGTTTTTACATGTAGTTGTTACTGCTTTTGGCATGTTTGGATCTGTATGTATCAGTATCTGATTTATGAGGATGGAGAACCTTGCATATTTAAATGAACAATAGATGCATAAACAATATTTTCTGAAACGTCTGCAACAAAATAACATATAAAAATGTACAGATGTGATACTTGCCATTTTGATAACAGCTGACACCTTTTATGTTTACGTTTTGTAGTGGTAGCACTTACCTTGTAATGCACACTTGGTTAATAAGTCTACAATTAATATTTCAAAACATTTCAGAGTCTTCTATCTTTGGCCACCACTGATGTTTAAGGGGTATGAACAAACTAGTATGAGTTGCTATTTGTCATTACAATTATATACCCTTTCACAAAAAGACGACATTGGTTTACATGAGGAATGAAATGTGGTTTATTAGCAACAAGAATGAATTTGAGATACATTTCATGACCAACCATAAGATCAACAAATAATCATCTAAAAGTGGATGTCGAAAAACACTGGGCAACTTGGTTACTCTATCACAAATGATATCATTGTGGAAGAAAACATCAAATATATGTGTAAAAGAATAAGTGACCAATGACACAACCAGTGGGAAACGTATTTGTTCTTCAAAAGTCCTGATAGAGATTGCTAGTTTAGTTCAGTAATCTGTAAAGTTACCTTAAAACTGACGGGCCGAATGCTGAGCAAATATTACATTTGTCTGGCCAGCCAAAATTGAGAAAAGGTCAATAATGGAGAATTAAACTCCACTAGCAGTTAAGTTACCTGCCAGCATAAATGACTTTTAAATTGAGTCAATTTTTGACAGATTCTTGAGTGCAGATTACATGGGTCTGCAGTTCATAGATTACTGTTTGGATTATACAGTCTTTGTCATCCAAATTAAAACAATAACTTTGACTTTTAAGAAGATGACTTGTAATTTGGTATAATATGTCAAAGCATTTATACACACAGTTAGTGCCCCCATATGGGAAAAATTTTCAACCTGCAGAAATCCATCAATAAATGACTGATTGCAATTTTATATCAGTATAAATCTCAGAAAGACTGCAGCTGTTTGATACTCCGATTTACAAAGCAATATAATTGCCTGAAATGGTTTGCACAATTGCTATGTTATGATGAATGATGTGTACAGTGGTCCTCTATTTACTGAGATCTGCATTTGAATTTCTTTGATTTTAGTAAGTAGTAACATACCGCATTCTTCTTGAGTGATGGAAACAGTCAATGTTCTATAAATACACAATATAGTTCAACAAGATTCAATAACGATCACGAACCTGACCATTACTGTTTGACAAGTTGTTGTATTATGACAAATTGACTATTACCTGCTTACTTTTAAATGTTGTCATTGGTCAGAACTAAACTTGCTACATTTCATCTGGACATTGACTAATGAAGAGCAGCCTATCCATGCCAAAACCCTCTCAGTGGTCGGATGGAATGAAGATTATGCATTTCAAAAGCACTTGTGTAAATACTTCTGGATTACACTTGTATGCAATGGCAATTCACCAGTACTCAGTTGCATTCAAAATAATGGAAGTCATTATTGCAAACAGTTTTATTGGCACTATTTAAATCGACAGGGTGATTTAAATAGGCCACATGAGATCAATTGAAGGAAATTTATTTGTTTAAAGGAGTAGTTTGAATGTATTTTCTTGCAAAATAAAGTGAAACTGGGCATAGGTAGTTTTAAAGAAAATTTCAATTTAAATTGTCATTTGATTTACACAAACACAAAAGTTTAACAATTCTTAATCTTGCAATTTGAATGATGCAATTGAACAAACAGACAGTGTAAAAGGATGGCCAACATGCTCATCAAAAGTGAGATTAAAAACTAGTTGTTGGGATAATATTAATTTGATTTTGAATGGAATAAAGTAAATTGCTGTAGTACAAATGATAATTGATGACTTTAGTATCCAATGAAGCTACAGATCAGTTGGATGATCTTTCATTGACCATGGACTGTACAATGGTAGACAATTGAGATGCCAAAGTTATTGAGGCAAAATCTCTTTATGAGGCATTTAATGATACATACCTATTGCATTATCATTTGGAATTGCAATTTCTAGATGTTTTTATTATTATTTTATTATTATCATGTAGATGTGGGGTAAATGGGCAGATTATTTTCCCCAGCTGTTTAAGTTAGTCACATTTTCAAATATATGTATAATGCAATCATTGGTTACCGGCATAAGACTGCACTCAACATAATATATACTATGAAGACGACAACCAAACATAAGTTCATTGGTCAACATACAGAGCATTTAATACATTTACAATTTTTTTTATTTTTTTTAAAATTTACTATAAGATGATATTCTGTAGAAACCTTGGAGTTGGATAGTACTTAGTCAAATTCCGGTTTAACCCCTCTTCTGTTTTTACTTCTTTTTGCTTACCTGGTCACCAGGAGCTAGAGGTATATTAATCTTGTTATCATTATTAATTGTCTCTACCAACTGACACACCACTTATTTTTGTATATCAACTTGTTTGCTGTATGTGGGAATGTTTGAAAAGCTTGTTTGAAAAGCTTGTTATACATTTCATGGAAAAGTTTGACTTGAGGCTTTCTTTGAAAAAGATGTATTACCAGTTACTCTCACACTTTACCAGTTATTTTCTTTGTTTGTTTGTTTGTTTGTTGATTTGTTTGTTTGTTGGGGTGTTTGTTTGTTTGTTGGGTTGTTGGGTTGTTTGTTTGTTTGTTTTGTTTGTTTTGTGTGTTTTTTTAAATATATTTTTGTTGTTTTTGTGGGGAAGGGAATTTTCGTTTGGGATTTAGTTGTTTATTTATTGGGTCAAATATAATCATACTCTTGTTTGTAGTAGGTACATGTAATGTTTTCTGTATTGATTTGGGAGTTATGTTAATAATTCATTGATCATATGATTATCTTGAAGTTAACATTTTGTGAACTCTTTGTATGCAGTTCATATAAGATTAAATAATCTAATAAAATACATGTACCTCACAATGACTGGTGATACATCTTGAAAGGCAAACTGTATCAAATAACGAAATCAAGGTATTTTGGTGCGTGCGTATTAACAGCGTGGTGTGTTGGTTGAATTACAGCTGGCATTGTCTGTAGAATGGTAGACTGGTATTGTTATGTGATGTGATATAACCATGTTCCCCAGATACGTTGAAAGACATTTCAATATCATTGCTCTTAAATCTAACCCCTTGTTGGTCTATAAGCAGATACTTTGTCATGTGCTAGAGACAATCACAATATTTGTTGTAGAAAGAGGGCCGAAAATTAATATTCCCAAATTAAGACCGAAGGAAATGAGATGCAATTTGTTTAGGTTTTTATTTAAAACTATGTTGTCGTAAAGAATTGTTTCGAGTCCGAACATGTTAATTACCACTTAGCAGCTGTACTCTTGCAGTCATGAGTGTCCTTCTATTTTATTACAGATTTATGTATTATAATGTAGCAGCATAGACGCAGTATGATTGTGTGACCAAGAAGTGTCTTCATGTATCAAATCACTGTAGTTTCATGGTACTGGATGATTACTTACCCTTCATTTAAGCGATGGTAAACAAAGACAGTTTTAGTTTTTGTGTTTTTCAGAAAGTACGGTGTGACGTACTGCCAAGTTAGCAATGAAATCAAACTGGAAACATTTACTGTTGAATAAGACAGATATTCATATCAATGTATTTCCATGTTTGTTCTCATTAAGGAGTTAAGCCATTGGGCTGTTATATTTTTTTCAAACAAAAGTGGACTTAAACAAGTTTGTCATTGGTGTATTTTGCCTGCCATTTGACACTGTTTTACAGTCTTTCTTAGTTCCATAGTGGTAATGTAATAATTATTATTACATGTTCATCATCAAACAAAGAACAATAATACTAACAGTACATAATCATTTGCCTTTAGTTATGAACAGATATCAAATGTGAACTTAACCACTGTTTGCTTCAGACAGTAATTATTAGTACAATAATCAAATGATAATTAGTTTATAAAACATACATAAAATATGGACTTAAGAATCCTCTCAAAGTTAATGTCATGGGTACTTCTTGTTCTCATCCATGTACACTTAACTTAATTGATCAAGATACTTAGCATGTAATACCCTCAGCAAATTTAACTGATGATTGTTTTCTTTGTACAACCTTTTTATTTTTTATTTTAACAATTAGGCAATCGACAGTAAATTGTGGATATTTATATATGATATACACTGGTGTAAGGAAGTTGTCAAACATGGCCACCACAGTACATTATATTATTTGCCAATTCATGTACCCCCTTCAGCAAATACCTAGGATTTGTTCATTGGTGCAGAAAACTGTTGTCCTTTTCAAAAAATATGGGTTTGAGGGGCCACTCAAGGTTGTCATTATTTTCAAGTTCATATAACCCTCCCCCTCCCCCAAAGTAGTAGTACTGGACTTAAATTGTCTATTCAATGTTTATGTACATTGACAGTGTTCTCCAACTTTGAAAATTAAAGGTGGGGGAGGGGGAAATACCAGTGTGAAGGCCATGGTACAAGGCCAGCATAAAGGCCCAGAAAACTGTTGATTGTTTATGCTCGGTGATCATGGTGATGCATTCTGAGTTGGTTCCTGATGGCCACTTCCTCCTGACTTCTTTGAGCAAAGGTTTTAAAGAACTCTGAAATGCACAAACTTGAAAAAATATGGGGTGAAAAAACCTGGCAGACAGATTTTGAACCTTGGCGGTGACTTCTTAAGCGTGGCGGTGCCACAGAATGCATTTTGGTGTGCCAAGCTTTTTTTACATGTTAAAGAACACTGCATTAATGTAGTCGACTGCAAGTGGTAACTATAATGCTATAAGCTCTACTAACCTCAAAAGTCATTCCATAGTAAACTTACAACAACTGATAATGTTTGTCATGAATATGCTAAGCACCAAAAGGGTGGGTTTGGGGGTTTTATTCTTATGTATTTCGTGCATACACCTGAGGTAAATAATGTCAGCACACTGCCCACACCCACACCACGGTTGAGCCTAGGGTAGTAGGGTGTGACATGGTTTATGACTTTGCAATGAGCTCAGTGCTTACATGCTAGCTGGGGGAAAAGTTATGACCCCAGAGCAATTTATTTAAAATTGAGAAATAGGGAGGACTTTTTTATGGCTGCTGATTTTATTTGTGTTTTAAATACTACTCCAGATTGAAAAATGCAAAGTTAAGTTTTCCTCTGTTGATTTTGTGGTATAAAAATCAACATTAAATTTACCTTCAAAACATGTTGAACAATCTTGGGATTGGCCCTTTTTGAATTTGTTAAGAAACTGTTAAAATATATTAATTGGTAGCCCTACAATAGCCCCCTCCCCTTTTTTCCGTACAGCCACACAATGTTCTCTTTGAAAATCAAATTGCCTCATTGCCATTTTTTGTATGCAACACCATCTGATCAAGAATTCAAATACATAAATTATTGATCAAAGTTAAAAAAAAATTCTGATATTATGATTTATCATAATTTATCACAACATGTCGTATATCAGTTCATTATTGAGATGAGCTTAAATCCACTCAGCACACAAATCAACCCCAAAATTCATGATTAGTCTAAGATGATTAATTCTAGTTACTTCATTTTCAGTCTGTTTATTTATTGAAATAACTGATAAGCACATAATGCCCAGTGCCCATCGGTGGTTTTTTCCTCACAATTTTCTATCTTCGTTTTACTGGAATCAAACATGTTTTTGTTGTGTGCACATATTTTGTGGTGTATTTTTGCATTAAGTTAAATTGTTTGTTTTAATTGCCGTGCTGCTTGCCTCTGATTGACCAGACCATAGTAGTATCAAAAGTGCATGGTGCTAGGGGGCTAGCTACAAGATAGATTTCCTTTGATTATGAACATTTATACCACATAAGAAGTGCCTTTTGGGAAATTGGTTAATCAAGACATTTAGATTGAATTGATCAATCCTACCCTACCCCAACAACAATAAGAAAAAGGTGTGTGGGTTGGACAGTTGTTAGTTTTGTAATGACAGTGACACATGTCTTAAGATGTCTTAAGAACACTGTGTGAACAATTCAACTGTTGTTCATAAGACTATGCAGTTAATCTCTGCATTAAAGATTTATTCACAAAATGTAAGCATTAACTTCCACATTTCTGTTAAGAAAGAATTTTAACTTCCCTTAAAAAACCCAAATATGTATGCTCTGAGATTTGTTTTTGTAATCCAATGTACCGTCTTTTGATGAGCAAAAAACATTGACCTATTGCGTATGGTTGACTGCCTGATATATTACGTATCAATAAAGTTATTTACTAACCTTAATAAATTGCATTGATCCAGCCCTTGTTACAAGCTGCTAAGGAACTGTAACTCTCCAATCAATTAGAGCAATGTTTTGAAATGACTTGATTCCGCACTAAAACCCACCCCTATGTCTTTTGAACTGGTCACACTGTATCTCCCTTGTGCTTCTTTTATGTTGCTTTATTCTTTAATTTAATTTTGATGAGTAATGTGTTCATGTGCATATAAGTTTAAAGTGGTTAGTGTTTTGGGTTTTTTGTAAAAACAAATTCTTCAAATTGCATGATAAAAAGTAATAATCCTTTAAATTATTTGTGATGAGGACTCGTCACTCATTAACAAGTTGAGTTCTCTTCACAAAAAATCTGAAGGAAGTTGTGTGATTTGGATTAAGGCAGAGAAAATACCTATAATTTATTTTACCATGTGTATAAAACAATAATTTCAACTGGTGATAAAAATGGTAGCAACTTCTGCTCAAAATATAATGCATAAAACCCATACCTCTGAATTAACAACTTCACGTCGCTACTTAAACAAAATTTAATTTTATATTTTATTGGAGCTTTTTGAGTGCTCGTTTTCCTATGAAAATATCGCTGCCACAGTGAAACCCTGACTTGACAGAGGAAAGACAACAAAGATTCTTATAATAAGCTCCGGGATTTGATGTTGTTGTGTGAGAAAGTTGAGTAGACACAAACCATGATTCGCAGAACAATCTGCAAAGGTATGCTGGAATCTTGGAATACTCGGGCTTGCCTCACATTTAGATGAATATAATAATAAACAATAGTGGCAGCCTGTCCATTCTTGTATGCCAGATTTGTACTACATGACAAAGGTATGGAATCAGGGGTTAAACAATAACACATGCTTTTTTATAATGGGTCTTATTTCAGTTTTGTTTTTTTCTTTCATTCACTACCAAAAATATTACACTATAAAAGGATGCTTTTACATTTCATATCAAATGTGTAAAACTTGCCCTGACATTGACAACTTTGTTTGACTGAAGAATCCAAAGTATGGTCATATGTTGTTGCTAAGTGGTCTAGTTGGGCCTGTTAGAGTATGGGTTCAGTTTAGCGTCACTGAGCAAGACACTTAACCATTAATAGTTTCGTCCCTTGGATGGAACATGATGAGAGACAGCTGTGTGTTGAGTATTGTACCAAGAAGTAAACCACAGGTAAACTGACTGGGTAACTTTTAAATAATTTTGGGTTAAAGATTTTTTTTTTGTACTGGAGCAGGCAGGTTTGGAACCAGCGACCTCTCCAGTTTAATGTGCTGGCACTCTACCAACTGAGCTATCAAGCGCTATGTTGGCTGTCTCCCTATTTTGCAAATATCTTTGTTCAAGGTGAGAGTAAGTAGCCATACAACCGTTAACTGCCGTGTAGCCAGGGATCACACCCAAGTTTACAATACAACCTAGGATATGGCAGCCAGGGGATCACCTAAAATAAATCAGTACACTTATTAAAGCCGAAGTATTCGTAAATTCCTGACAAAATCTAATTTTTATTTTTTCTAAAAGCTTACCACCAAATTTGATGAAAATGTCAGGTTGGTTGTATGATATGTTTATTGAAAACTGGAGGTTGGGAATGAGTTTAGGGTATATTCCATTTGAGAGAAGGGAGATTGGCCACAGTGTTTCTGCCATGTTGTAGCAGCAGTGTTTGCCATAGCGCCATGTTATCCTCTCGAGATGGTAGACATGTTCTACATGTAGCAGCAGTGTTTGCCATAGCGCCATGTTATCCTCTCGGGACGGTAGACATGTTCAAGCAGCAGTGTTTGCCATAGCGCCATCTTATCCTCTCGGGATGGTAGACATGTTCTAGCAGCAGTGTTTGCAATAGCGCCATCTTATCCTCTCGGGATGGTAGACATGTTCTACATGTAGCAGCAGTGTTTGCCATACCGCCATGTTATCCTCTCGAGATGGTAGACATGTTCTACATGTAGCAGCAGTGTTTGCTATAGCGCCATGTTATCCTCTCGGGATGGTAGACATGTTCTAGCAGCAGTGTTTGCAATAGCGCCATCTTATCCTCTCGGGATGGTAGACATGTTCTAGCAGCAGTGTTTGCCCTAGCGCCATGTTATCCTCTCGAGATGGTAGACATGTTCTACATGTAGCAGCAGTGTTTGCTATAGCGCCATGTTATCCTCTCGGGATGGTAGACATGTTCTAGCAGCAGTGTTTGCAATAGCGCCATCTTATCCTCTGGGGATGGTAGACATGTTCTAGCAGCAGTGTTTGCCCTAGCGCCATGTTATCCTCTCGAGATGGTAGACATGTTCTACATGTAGCAGCAGTGTTTGCCATAGCGCCATGTTATCCTCTCGGGATGGTAGACATGTTCTACATGTAGCAGCAGTGTTTGCCCTAGCGCCATGTTATCCTCTCGAGATGGTAGACATGTTCTACATGTAGCAGCAGTGTTTGCCATAGCGCCATGTTATCCTCTCGGGATGGTAGACATGTTCTACATGTAGCAGCAGTGTTTGCCATAGCGCCATGTTATCCTCTCGAGATGGTAGACATGTTCTACATGTAGCAGCAGTGTTTGCCATAGCGCCATGTTATCCTCTCGAGATGGTAGACATGTTCTACATGTAGCAGCAGTGTTTGCCATAGCGCCATGTTATCCTCTCGGGATGGTAGACATGTTCTACATGTAGCAGCAGTGTTTGCCCTAGCGCCATGTTATCCTCTCGAGATGGTAGACATGTTCTACATGTAGCAGCAGTGTTTGCCATAGCGCCATGTTATCCTCTCGGGACGGTAGACATGTTCAAGAAGCAGTGTTTGCCATAGCGCCATCTTATCCTCTAGGGATGGTAGACATGTTCTAGCAGCAGTGTTTGCAATAGCGCCATCTTATCCTCTCGGGATGGTAGACATGTTCTAGCAGCAGTGTTTGCCCTAGCGCCATGTTATCCTCTCGAGATGGTAGACATGTTCTACATGTAGCAGCAGTGTTTGCCATAGCGCCATGTTATCCTCTCGGGACGGTAGACATGTTCAAGCAGCAGTGTTTGCCATAGCGCCATCTTATCCTCTCGGGATGGTAGACATGTTCTAGCAGCAGTGTTTGCCATATCGCCATGTTATCCTCTCGGGACGGTAGACATGTTCAAGCAGCAGTGTTTGCCATAGCGCCATCTTATCCTCTCGGAATGGTAGACATGTTCTAGCAGCAGTGTTTGCAATAGCGCCATCTTATCCTCTCGGGATGGTAGACATGTTCTAGCAGCAGTGTTTGCCATAGCGCCATCTTATCCTCTCGGGATGGTAGACATGTTCTAGCAGCAGTGTTTGCCCTAGCGCCATGTTATCCTCTCGAGATGGTAGACATGTTCTACATGTAGCAGCAGTGTTTGCCATAGCGCCATGTTATCCTCTCGGGATGGTAGACATGTTCTACATGTAGCAGCAGTGTTTGCCCTAGCGCCATGTTATCCTCTCGAGATGGTAGACATGTTCTACATGTAGCAGCAGTGTTTGCCATAGCGCCATGTTATCCTCTCGGGATGGTAGACATGTTCTACATGTAGCAGCAGTGTTTGCCATAGCGCCATGTTATCCTCTCGAGATGGTAGACATGTTCTACATGTAGCAGCAGTGTTTGCCATAGCGCCATGTTATCCTCTCGAGATGGTAGACATGTTCTACATGTAGCAGCAGTGTTTGCCATAGCGCCATGTTATCCTCTCGGGATGGTAGACATGTTCTACATGTAGCAGCAGTGTTTGCCCTAGCGCCATGTTATCCTCTCGAGATGGTAGACATGTTCTACATGTAGCAGCAGTGTTTGCCATAGCGCCATGTTATCCTCTCGGGACGGTAGACATGTTCAAGAAGCAGTGTTTGCCATAGCGCCATCTTATCCTCTAGGGATGGTAGACATGTTCTAGCAGCAGTGTTTGCAATAGCGCCATCTTATCCTCTCGGGATGGTAGACATGTTCTAGCAGCAGTGTTTGCCCTAGCGCCATGTTATCCTCTCGAGATGGTAGACATGTTCTACATGTAGCAGCAGTGTTTGCCATAGCGCCATGTTATCCTCTCGGGACGGTAGACATGTTCAAGCAGCAGTGTTTGCCATAGCGCCATCTTATCCTCTCGGGATGGTAGACATGTTCTAGCAGCAGTGTTTGCCATATCGCCATGTTATCCTCTCGGGACGGTAGACATGTTCAAGCAGCAGTGTTTGCCATAGCGCCATCTTATCCTCTCGGAATGGTAGACATGTTCTAGCAGCAGTGTTTGCAATAGCGCCATCTTATCCTCTCGGGATGGTAGACATGTTCTAGCAGCAGTGTTTGCCATAGCGCCATCTTATCCTCTCGGGATGGTAGACATGTTCTAGCAGCAGTGTTTGCCCTAGCGCCATGTTATCCTCTCGAGATGGTAGACATGTTCTACATGTAGCAGCAGTGTTTGCCATAGCGCCATGTTATCCTCTCGAGATGGTAGACATGTTCTACATGTAGCAGCAGTGTTTGCTACATGTATAGCGCCATGTTATCCTCTCGGGACGGTAGACATGTTCAAGAAGCAGTGTTTGCCTTAGCGCCATCTTATCCTCTCGGGATGGTAGACATGTTCTAAAAGCAGTGTTTGCAATAGCGCCATCTTATCCTCTCGGGATGGTAGACATGTTCTAGCAGCAGTGTTTGCCCTAGCGCCATGTTATCCTCTCGAGATGGTAGACATGTTCTAGCAGTAGTGTTTGCAATAGCGCCATCTTATCCTCTCGGGATGGTAGACATGTTCTAGCAGCAGTGTTTGCCCTAGCGCCATGTTATCCTCTCGAGATGGTAGACATGTTCTACATGTAGCAGCAGTGTTTGCCATAGCGCCATCTTATCCTCTCGGGATGGGAGACATGTTCTAGCAGCAGTGTTTGCCTTAGCGCCATGTTATCCTCTCGAGATGGTAGACATGTTCTACATGTAGCAGCAGTGTTTGCAATATCGCCATGTTATCCTCTCGGGACGGTAGACATGTTCAAGCAGCAGTGTTTGCCATAGCGCCATCTTATCCTCTCGGAATGGTAGACATGTTCTAGCAGCAGTGTTTGCAATAGCGCCATCTTATCCTCTCGGGATGGTAGACATGTTCTAGCAGCAGTGTTTGCCATAGCGCCATCTTATCCTCTCGGGATGGTAGACATGTTCTAGCAGCAGTGTTTGCCATAGTGCCATGTTATCCTCTCGAGATGGTAGACATGTTCTAGCAGCAGTGTTTGCCATAGCGCCATCTTATCCTCTCGGGATGGTAGACATGTTCTAGCAGCAGTGTTTGCAATAGCGCCATCTTATCCTCTCGGGATGGTAGACATGTTCTAGCAGCAGTGTTTGCCATAGCGTCATGTTAACCTCTCGGGATGGTAGACATGTTCTAGCAGCAGTGTTTGCAAAAGCGCCATCTTATCCTCTCAGGATGGTAGACATGTTCTAGCAGCAGTGTTTGCCAAATATCTTTGCTTATCCTCTCGGGATGGTAGACAGGTTTAAGCAGTGTTTGCCCTAGCGCCATGTTGTCCTCTCGCAATGGAAGACATGTTCTAGCAGCAGGTTTTCCATAGCGCCATGTTATCTTCTCGCAATGGTAGACATGTTCTAGAAGCAGTGTTTGCCATAGCACCATGTTATTCTCTCGAGATGGTAGACATGATCTAGCAGCAGTGTTTGCCCTAGCGCCATGTTGTCCTCTCAGGATTGTAGACATGTTCTAGAAGCAGTGTTTGCCATAGCACCATGTTATGCTCTCGAGATGGTAGACATGTTCTAGCAGCAGTGTTTGCCAAATATCTTTGCTTATCCTCACGGGATGGTAGACAGGTTTAAGCAGTGTTTGCCCTAGCGCCATGTTGTCCTCTCGCAATGGAAGACATGTTCTAGCAGCAGGTTTTCCATAGCGCCATGTTATCTTCTCGCAATGGTAGACATGTTCTAGAAGCAGTGTTTGCCATAGCACCATGTTATTCTCTCGAGATGGTAGACATGATCTAGCAGCAGTGTTTGCCCTAGCGCCATGTTGTCCTCTCAGGATTGTAGACATGTTCTAGAAGCAGTGTTTGCCATAGCACCATGTTATGCTCTCGAGATGGTAGACATGTTCTAGCAGCAATGTTTGCCTTAGCGCCATGTTATCCTCTAGGGATGGTAGACATGTTCTAGCAGCAGTGTTTGCCCTAGCCATGTAATTCTGGGGATGGTAGACATGTTCTAGCAGCAGTGTTTGCCCTAGCGCCATGTTGTCCTCTCGCAATGGTAGACATGTTCTAGCAGCAGTGTTTGCCATAGCGCCATGTTCTGTTCTCGAGATGGTAGACATGTTCTAGCAGCAGTGTTTGCCCTAGTGCCATGTTGTCCTCTCGCAATGGAAGATATGTTCTAGCAGCAGTGTTTGCCATAGCGCCATGTTATCTTCCCGAAATGGTAGACATGTTCAAGCAGCAGTGTTTGCCATAGCGCCATGTTATCTTCCCGAAATGGTAGACATGTTCTAGCAGCAGTGTTTGCCATAGTGCCATGTTGTCCTCTCGGGATGGTAGACATGTTCTAGCAGCAGTGTTTGCAATAGCGCCATGTTATCCTCTCGGGACGGTAGACATGTTCTAGCAGCAGGGTTTGCCCTAGCCATGTTATACTCCCGAAATGGTAGACATGTTCAAGCAGCAGTGTTTGCCATAGCGCCATGTTATCTTCCCGAAATGGTAGACATGTTCTAGCAGCAGTGTTTGCCATAGTGCCATGTTGTCCTCTCGGGATGGTAGACATGTTCTAGCAGCAGTGTTTGCAATAGCGCCATGTTATCCTCTCGGGACGGTAGACATGTTCTAGCAGCAGGGTTTGCCCTAGCCATGTTATTCTCTCGCAATGGTAGACATGTTCTAGCAGCAGTGTTTGCCATAGCGCCATGTTATCTTCTTGGGATGGTAGACATGTTCTAGCAGCAGTGATTGCCAAAGCACCATGTTATCCTCTCGGGATGGTAGACATGTTCTAGCAGCAGTGATTGCCAAAGCACCATGTTATCCTCTCGCAATGGTAGAGATGTTGTAGCAGCAGTGTTTGCCTGAGCAACATGTTATCCTCTCGGGATGGTAGACATGTTCTAGCAGCAGTGATTGCCAAAGCACCATGCTATCCTCTCGCAATGGTAGAGATGTTGTAGCAGCAGTATTTGCCTGAGCAACATGTTATCCTCTCGGGATGGTAGACATGTTCTAGCAGCAGTGTTTGCCAAAGCACCATGTTATCCTCTCGCAATGGAAGATATGTTCTAGCAGCAGGGTTTGCCATAGCGCCATTTTATCCTCTCGGGATGGTAGACATGTTCAAGCAGCAGTGTTTGCCATAGCGCCATGTTATCTTCCCGAAATGGTAGACATGTTCTAGCAGCAGTGTTTGCCATAGTGCCATGTTGTCCTCTCGGGATGGTAGACATGTTCTAGCAGCAGTGTTTGCAATAGCGCCATGTTATCCTCTCGGGACGGTAGACATGTTCTAGCAGCAGGGTTTGCCCTAGCCATGTTATTCTCTCGCAATGGTAGACATGTTCTAGCAGCAGTGTTTGCTATAGCGCCATGTTATCTTCTTGGGATGGTAGACATGTTCTAGCAGCAGTGATTGCCAAAGCACCATGTTATCCTCTCGGGATGGTAGACATGTTCTAGCAGCAGTTATTGCCAAAGCACCATGTTATCCTCTCGCAATGGTAGAGATGTTGTAGCAGCAGTGTTTGCCCTAGCGCCATGTTGTCCTCTCGCAATGGAAGATATGTTCTAGCAGCAGGTTTTCAGTAGCGCCATGTTGTCCTCTCAGGATTGTAGACATGTTCTAGAAGCAGTGTTTGCCCTAGCAACATGTTATCTTCTCGAGATGGTAGACATGTTCTAGTAGCAGTGTTTGCAATAGCGACATGTTATCCTCTCGGGACGGTAGACATGTTCTAGCAGCAGGGTTTGCCCTAGCCATGTTATCCTCTCGCAATGGTAGACATGTTCTAGCAGCAGTGTTTGCCAAAGCGACATGTTTGCTCTCGCAATAGACTGTGCAAGTCTCGCGCGTATCTGAACGAGAAAACACGTCAAACGAAGAACAATTTTATTTCTGAAATCAAATCTTTGTTTTAAATTATATCTCATGACAAAATCTGAACAACAAAAATAAATCATTACAATTTTATGAAATTAGTTTTAGCTTTTAAAAAATACGCCAAAGTGTGTTAATTATTATTAAAAACAAATTAAAACTCTGGGACAAGGATGCTTTTTTTGATGTTAACTTTTTAGAAACCCCTTACGCAGATTCGTTAAGGTCAAACGGGTTTTAAATTGACCCGTATCGCAGTTTAAAGAGGAATGCCGACGCCTCAACACCATAGACTGCAATGAAAAGGGTTCGCTTTGCAATTACAGCATCTGGCGATTATAATCGCGCATCCAAAACAAGCTGTTACATAAGTTTTATGATCGGAGGTGAGCACAAAATTCTTAATTTTTTGCAATAACCGGAAGCTCAGGTCATGTTTAATTCTCGGGTTCTCTTGTTATATTGTTGAATTGGTTTTACTTTCATATTTTGTTATCACTTAGTATTACATTCCCAACAACATGTATAATTTTCTAGGTCATAAACTACGTTAAACTAAAATAATTGACGAAACAAAATCTCGCCCACGTAAAACTCCATATGGTTGGGACCACAATGGTCCCGGAAGTTCGAATGCGCGCGAGACTTGCACAGTCTATGGTAGAGATGTTGCAGCAGCAGTGTTTGCCTTAGCAACATGTTATCCTCTTGGGATGGTAGAGATGTTGTAGCAGCAGTGTTTGCCTTAGCAACATGTTAGCCTCTCGCAATGGTAGAGATGTTCTAGCAGCAGTGTTTGCCATAGCAACATGTTATCCTCTCAGGATGGTAGACATGTTGTAGCAGCAGTGATTGCCATAGCAACATGTTATCCTCTCGGGATGGTAGACATGTTCTAGCAGCAGTGTTTGCAATAGCGCCATGTTATCCTCTTTGGATCTTAGTCATGTTCTAGCAGCAGGGTTTGCCCTAGCGCCATGTTATCCTCTCGGGATGGTAGACATGTTCTAGCAGCAGCGTTTGCCCTAGTGCCATGTTGTCCTCTCGCAATGGAAGACATGTTCTAGCAGCAGTGTTTGCCCTAGTGCCATGTTGTCCTCTCGCAATGGAAGACATGTTCTAGCAGCAGGGTTTGACATAGCGCCATGTTATCTTCCTGAAATGGTAGACATGTTCTAGCAGCAGTGTTTGCAATAGCGCCATGTTATCCTCTCGGGACGGTAGACATGTTCCAACAGCAGGGTTTGCCCTAGCCATGTTATCCTCTCGCAATGGTAGACATCATGTAGCGGCAGTATTTGCCCTAGCGCCATCTTATCCTCTCAGGATGGTAGACATGTTTAAGCAGTGTTTGCCCTAGCGCCATGTTGTCCTCTCGCAATGGAAGATATGTTCTAGCAGCAGGTTTTCCATAGCGCCATGTTGTCCTCTCAGGATTGTAGACATGTTCTAGAAGCAGTGTTTGCCCTAGCAACATGTTATCTTCTCGAGATGGTAGACATGTTCTAGCAGCAGTGTTTGCAATAGCGACATGTTATCCTCTCGGGACGGTAGACATGTTCTAGCAGCAGTGTTTGCAATAGCGACATGTTATCCTGTTTGGATCTTAGTCATGTTCTAGCAGCAGTGTTTGCCAAAGCGCCATGTTAGCCTCTCGCAATGGTAGAGATGTTGTAGCAGCAGAGTTTGCCTTAGCAACATGTTATCCTCTCGGGATGGTAGAGATGTTGTAGCAGCAGTGTTTGCCTTAGCAACATGTTATCCTCTCGGGGATGGTAGAGATGTTGTAGCAGCAGTGTTTGCCTTAGCAACATGTTAGCCTCTCGCAATGGTAGAGATGTTCTAGCAGCAGTGTTTGCCATAGCAACATGTTATCCTCTCGGGGATGGTAGACATGTTGTAGCAGCAGTGATTGCCATAGCAACATGTTATCCTCTCGGGATGGTAGACATGTTCTAGCAGCAGTGTTTGCAATAGCGCCATGTTATCCTCTTTGGATCTTAGACATGTTCTAGCAGCAGTGTTTGCCACAGCAACATGTTATCCTCTCGCAATGGTAGAGATGTTGTAGCAGTAGTGATTGCCATAGCAACATGTTATCCTCTCGCAATGGTATACATGTTCTAGCAGCAGTGTTTGCCCTAGCGCCATGTTATCCTCTCGTAATGGTAGACATGTTCTAGCAGCAGTGTTTGCCATAGCACCATGTTATTCTCTCGAGATGGTAGACATGTTCTAGCAGCAGTGTTTGCTATAGCTCCATGTTATCCTCTCGGGATGGTAGACATGTTCTAGCAGCAGGGTTTGCCATGTCTCTGTGTTATCCTCTCGGGATGGTAGAGATGTTGTAGCAGCAGTGATTGCCATAGCAACATGTTATCCTCTTGGGATGGTAGACATGTTCTAGCAGCAGTGTTTGCTCTAGCCATGTTTTCCTCTGGGGATGGTAGACATGTTTTAGCAGCAGTGTTTGCTATAGCGCCATGTTATCCTCTCGCAATGGTATACATATTCTAGCAGCAGTGTTTGCCCTAGCGCCTTGTTATCCTTTCGGGATGGTAGACATGTTCTAGTAGCAGTGTTTGCTATAGCTCCATATTATCCTCTCGGGATGGTAGACATGTTCTAGCACTAGTGTTTGCTCTAGCGCCATGTTATCCTCTCGGGATGGTAGACATGTTCTAGCAGCAGTGTTTGCCCTAGCCATGTTTTCCTCTGGGGATGGTAGACATGTTTTAGCAGCAGTGTTTGCTACAGCGCCATGTTATCCTCTCGCAATGGTATACATATTCTAGCAGCAGTGTTTGCCCTAGCGCCTTGTTATCCTTTCGGGATGGTAGACATGTTCTAGTAGCAGTGTTTGCTATAGCTCCATATTATTCTCTCGGGATGGTAGACATGTTCTAGCAGCAGGGTTTGCCATGGCTCTGTGTTATCCTCTCGGGATGGTAGAGATGTTGTAGCAGCAGTGATTGCCATAGCAACATGTTATCCTCTTGGGATGGTAGACATGTTCTAGCAGCAGTGTTTGCCCTAGCCATGTTTTCCTCTGGGGATGGTAGACATGTTTTAGCAGCAGTGTTTGCTATAGCGCCATGTTATCCTCTCGCAGTAATAATAATAATAATAATAATAGTGGCTTCTTATATAGCGCTCAGGTCCGTCACTCAGTGACGCTCATGGCGCTTCAACATTATTACCCAACATTATTACCCCTGGTCACTGGGCCATTTTTGTGTCATTCCTTTAACCATCTCAGCTCCCTGGGGAGATACAGCTGAGCTGCCAAATATGTAGCGCATCAAGCTAAATCAATCACAAGAACCATCTCTGCCCTCACAGGTACCCATTTACTCCTGGGTGATGAGAAGCAATTATAGTTAAGTGTCTTGCTCAGGGACACGAGCGTCACGACCGGGACTCGAACCCACACTCTGCTGATCAGAAACACCAGAGCTTGGATCCGGTGCTCTTATCCGCTCGGCCACGACACGCTATATATATACATATGGTATACATATTCTAGCAGCAGTGTTTGCCCTAGCGCCATGTTATCCTTTCGGGATTGTAGACATGTTCTAGTAGCAGTGTTTGCTATAGCTCCATATTATCCTCTCGTTATGGTAGACATGTTCTAGCAGCAGGGTTTGCCATGGCTCTGTGTTATCCTCTCGGGATGGTAGAGATGTAGCAGCAATGATTGCCATAGCAACATGTTATCCTCTCGGGATGCTAGACATGTTCTAGCAGCAGTGTTTGCCATAGCGCCATGTTATCCTCTCGGGATGGTAGACATGTTCTAGTAGCAGTGTTTGCTATAGCTCCATATTATCCTCTCGGGATGGTAGACATGTTCTAGCAGCAGTGTTTGCCACAGCAACATGTTATCCTCTCGCAATGGTAGAGATGTTGTAGCAGCAGTGATTGCCATAGCAACATGTTATCCTCTCGCAATGGTAGAGATGTTGTAGCAGCAGTGTTTGACATAGCGCCATGTTGTCCTCTCAGGATTGTAGATATGTTCTAGAAGCAGTGTTTGCCCTAGCAACATGTTATCCTCTCGCAATGGTAGAGATGTTGTAGCAGCAGTGATTGCCATAGCAACATGTTATCCTCTCGCAATGGTATACATGTTCTAGCAGCAGTGTTTGCCCTAGCGCCATGTTATCCTCTCGCAATGGTAGACATGTTCTAGCAGCAGTGTTTGCCATAGCACCATGTTATTCTCTCGAGATGGTAGACATGTTCTAGCAGCAGTGTTTGCTATAGCTCCATGTTATCCTCTCGAGATGGTAGACATGTTCTAGCAGCAGGGTTTGCCATGGCTCTGTGTTATCCTCTCTGGATGGTAGAGATGTTGTAGCAGCAGTGATTGCCATCAACATGTTATCCTCTTGGGATGGTAGACATGTTCTAGCAGCAGTGTTTGCCCTAGCCATGTTTTCCTCTGGGGTTGGGGATGGTAGACATGTTCTAGTAGCAGTGTTTGCTATAGCTCCATATTATCCTCTCGGGATGGTAGACATGTTCTAGCAGCAGGGTTTACCATGGCTCTGTGTTATCCTCTCGGGATGGTAGAGATGTTGTAGCAGCAGTGATTGCCATAGCAACATGTTATCCTCTCGGGATGCTAGACATGTTCTAGCAGCAGTGTTTGCCATAGCGCCATGTTATCCTCTCGGGATGGTAGACATGTTCTAGTAGCAGTGTTTGCTATAGCTCCATATTATCCTCTCGGGATGGTAGACATGTTCTAGCAGCAGTGTTTGCCCTAGCGCCATGTTATCCTCTCGAGATGGTAGACATGTTCTAGCAGCAGTGTTTGCCCTAGCACCATGTTATCCTCTCGAGATGGTAGACATGTTCTAGCAGCAGTGTTTGCCATAGCACCATGTTATCCTCTCGAGATGGTAGACTTGTTCTAGCAGCAGTGTTTGCCATAGCACCATGTTATCCTCTCGAGATGGTAGACATGTTATCCTCTCGGGATGCTAGACATGTTCTAGCAGTAGTGTTTGCCATAGCGCCATGTTATCCTCTCGGGATGGTAGACATGTTCTAGTAGCAGTGTTTGCTATAGCTCCATGTTATCCTCTCGGGATGGTAGACATGTTCTAGCAGCAGTGTTTGCCCTAGCGCCATGTTATCCTCTCGAGATGGTAGACATGTTCTAGCAGCAGTGTTTGCCCTAGCACCATGTTATCCTCTCGAGATGGTAGACATGTTCTAGCAGCAGTGTTTGCCATAGCACCATGTTATCCTCTCGAGATGGTAGACATGTTATCCTCTCGGGATGCTAGACATGTTCTAGCAGTAGTGTTTGCCATAGCGCCATGTTATCCTCTCGGGATGGTAGACATGTTCTAGTAGCAGTGTTTGCTATAGCTCCATGTTATCCTCTCGGGATGGTAGACATGTTCTAGCAGCAGGGTTTGCCATAGCGCCATGTTATCTTCTCACAATGGAAGACCTGTTCTAGCAGCAGTGTTTGCCCTAGCGCCATGTTATCCTCTCGGGATGGTAGAGATGTTGTAGCAGCAGGGTTTGCCGTAGCCCCATGTTGTCCTCTCAGGATGGTAGACATGTTCTAGCGGCAGTGTTTGCCCTAGATCCATGTTATATTCTCAGGATGGTAGACATGTTCTTGCAGCAGTGTTTTTCCTAGCTCCATGTTATATTCTCAGGATGGTTGAGATGTTCTAGCAGCAGTGTTTGCCATTGGTTTTGAAAAGAACCAGGTAGGGAATATTGGTTCTGAAAAGAACTAGGCAACAGAGATCTTGGTTCTGAAAAGAACCATGCTTGAGTTATTAATTCTGAAAAGAACCAGGTGTGAAATATTGGTTCTGAAAAGAACCAGGTGTGAGATATTAGTTCTGGCAAGAATTTGGTGTGAGATTTTGGTTTTAAAAAGAGCCTGGCATGAGATATTGGTTCTGAAATGAGCTGGGCATGAGATATTGGTTCTGAAAAGAACCAGGCTTGGGATATTGGTTCTGAAAAGAACCAGGCGTGAGATATTGGTTCTAAAAAGAACCAGTGTGAGATATTGGTTCTAAAAAGAACCAGGCGAGAGATATTGGTTCTGAAAAGAACTTGGTGTGAGATATTGGTTTTGAAAAGAGCCGAGCGTGAGATATTGGTTCTAAAAAGAACCAGATGTGAGATATTGGTTCTGAAAAGAACCAGGTAGGGAATATTGGCTTTGAAAAGAACCAGACATGAGATATATTGCCTCTTAATACCTAAAGCTTCCAATGTTACTTTCCTTTCACTAAAGACCATGTTACCTTTGTTTACAGAAATAGTAACCTTGTATTTTCTGATGCATTTCCTGACAGGCAAGATACTACACAGGCCATATGGGAAAATTTTCATTTTGTGTCATAATTTTCACATAAATTCAAGAGTTACAAAAGCAACAGCTGTACAGCTTTTGAGATGTCCCCCCTTTCTTCATATCAAAAGTTGAAAAAAATCAGACAGTGCAATCTCCATAAAACACAAGATTTATTGTATTCTTCCATTGATCTGTGTACAACTAATGCCTGCAGGAAGTCCATGCTCTGTGGCTCTTTTGTAAACATGTGATGTCACAGGTCACATGGTCTATAGATGAGCTTTGTACATTCCTCGTATTGGTTTGTTGGGTTTTCAAAATGTTTATGTTGTATATTGTCCATTGTCCTGTTTCTCATGTCAACCAAGACCTGGTTATTTACATATAGGGGGTCATTCAGAATTACATTGGTGTTTCAAAGTGTGGGCTAGTGGGTAAAAAATAAATTATAGATCAAAATGTCATTTTCAATTTTAAAAGATTTGTTATATGTTCGCAGGCATAGTGGAATTGGCATGTAGTGTGTTTGCCTTGTCCTTAGTGTGTGGGCTTATGGAAAGGCCTTTGTGGGGTCTTTTAGACAATGGAACAAAGACCCCACAAAGTTTGTCTTTGTTCAACTTGGACCCCACAGAGAAATTCCTTTAAAAAGGGAATAATGGAATAATAGAACAATAATAGCAGGACCCACAAGAACGACTTGTCATATCAACTCCAAACTTGGTGTGTGGATTGGTCTTGAGATCCCCCTGTAGCCTATTCTTTTTGAACCCCCAATGTTAAATGTCAAGGTTGTTATGGCTTAAACAGAAGGAATGTTGTTCGAAGCTGTTAATCTCAGCAGGGCATTTGTGTTTGTCAACACACCATTCTTGTAAACAAATCTATACTTGTGATGCAACCTCTCAAGTAAGCAGTCATATTTGGTTTGAATTGTTTGGTTGGTTTGTGGATTTTTTGTATATTCTTCTCCACAGACAACAAACAAACATAATTTTCTTTGATTTAAACAATTGTTATGTGAGTGCTTTGGAGAACATATAAACATTATTTATGGCGTGGCGTAGCCAAGCGGTTAAGCACACTGGACTGAAGCTGTGGTGTTTCTGATCAGCAGAGTGGGGATTCAAGTCCCGTTCGTGACACTTATGTCCTCATGTAAGACACTTTACCATTATTGCTTTGTCCTTCGGATGGGACGTAAAGCTGTTGGTCCCGTGTGATATGTAATGCGCGTAAAAGAACTCACTTACACTTATTGCAAAGAGAAGGGGTTTGCCCTGGTGTTTCTGGCAGTGGCTGTTGAATTTGCAGCAGTCACCTTGTAAACCATTAGAAGTTGGTGCTACAGAAATGGTTCTCACATTTCAAAAATATAGCCCTGCTTATCCTGTTGAAAAGCAAATAATGAGCACTTAGATATGCCCCTAGGGGTGTGATAAAGCGCCATATAAGAACAAGATTAGCTCATTATTTCTCTATAGAAGTCCTAACAACACATTTCGCTCTAAATATATTTCGTTATTTATTTGGTAGCTACTTGCAACAGATGTACAATGTTTAAATCAACCAATAATTGAAAGTAGTAGTGAGTGAATTACCAACAAAGAAAGTGTCGAAGATCTCTTACTAAAAGACTGTTCTAGGTCATGCATGAAGGCTGTGTAGCCCTTGTTGTTTACCCATGTTCCATACTTATGCTGGTGTCATTTTCTGATTGTTTCACAAGGTGCTCTTACTTGGATACTATTTACCTCGTTTCTAGATTGTGAATTTATGATCCAAGACCAACAGAAACGTTTACATAGGGAGCTCCCAGTAATAGCACTTTAATTCCAGTTGCAGCTTTCAGTACATTTTGCAAAGGGTATACTAACTTGCCATATGTTATTGCTAGCAGATGGGTGACAAAACAATGCAGTTAGCTTTGTGACTTTGTGCAAAATTTTGTTGTGGTTTGCAGTATTTGCTTAATGCTAACAAGCTTTATGAGGTTTTGCCGGGGCACAAGTTTCTCAAACAAGTTGTTCTCTGCTCAAGAAGTGGTCCTCAGCCATGTTTCTATCTCCTATCACTACTTCAGATAAATTAGGCTAAAATAAAAGCCTGATAACTTCCCATCAACTTTTACTCGCAAATGAGCGGTGCACCAATACAAATACATTATGAATGCATACAATCATTTTTTATGAAATAAATACTATATGCTTTTTATCATAATTTCTAATTTGTGTAAGAATTTGCATATCAGTGAACAGTTTTATGAAATAGAACTCACATTAGAAGTACAAATATCAATCAGTAAGATGTTGGCATAAGAATGTTGGTAGGCTCATGGCTTCATCATGGTCAGTAGAGGGTTGTTAGTCATATTCAAAACAGAATGTTAATTTTTCAGTTCTTTGATGATACCAATCTACTCCATTGAAGTAGTTAGTGAAAAGGGTTTAAATTGATTGATGCAAAGGATACCATTTATTCTAGTAAACACTCTGAGATCAATATATCCAAAGCAAGTGGCCGTATCAGCAGTGAATTCTTTTCCTGCATTCTTAATGTGTTACCTTATCATGATACAGAAAGAACAGCTTTTACCCCAGTACTAAAACCGTCACTCAGCTCAAATGTAAAAAATACCATTTTAACATGTGGTCTTGTCAATGGAAAACAAAAAGTTGTTTTTATTTGATTCCCTTTAGTGGTTTATTGAGCTGAAAGATATCAAAGAGTACAAGACAAAGAAAGATATCTTCATGTTGGCTGAATACGGTAAGTAATTATTATAAGGTTATTAATCTGTGGCATTATATAAGTCATATTTACTTCATTAATTAATGCATTTACGGGTCCTCACAAGAAATAACGAATGAGTTTCTGTCAAGATTTTTATTTGTTTTCTTATTATTCTTCTTTCTTTCCCCCAAACCCCATTGACTTAACATGTGACTTTTCTAACCGGCAAAATGTCAATTTTAGCCGGAACAGCTCTGTGATTGTTAGTTACAATAACTATCTCTAGTTGTTATTGTCATTGCTCATGCAATCACAATGAAATTTCATCATACATGTACATGTAACTCTGCCCCTACAGCGTACTTCTAATGCATTTCTGTAAGCTTTGTTAGAGCTTCATGTGTGAAAGCAACCTCCTTGTGGACTGACTGTTAACGTATAATCCTCTATTCTGAGAGTGGCTTTATTAGATGTAATTTTTATTTTTTATTTGTAGAGTTCTTGTTGTTCTTGTAGAGTTATTCATAGAATTTAAGTTAACTGTAAAGAAACCTTGTGTAAAGAATGTAGGCCCATAATGGATTGTCAAAGATTCCCTGGGACCGACTGCTGCTCAGGGGAATGTCACAGGGATATGGTATCATTGCCTATAGGAATTGTCCCATCTGGATCAAGGCGATAGCTCTGGAGTGTATATAAAGGAAACAAACGTGCACAAACAATTTCAACCATCTGTCTACCCTTATTGTGGGGGTAACAAATTTGTACATCAAAGTCTACTTCGCTCATACATGTACATATATCCTAGACTGGTTAGGTATAATCGTTTGCCACTAGCGCCCTCCTGAGGCGGCCCCATATAGGCCGTGCATGCGTGCCCCGTGAACGTCCTCTTTTCTCTTAGCGTTGGTAGCGGTAAGACGTGTTTATATTGGGCTCTCCATTTTTACACTGAACTTACCTGTGTTTTCGCAAGAGAGTTATAAAGAATAAAGAACAAGCTTTATTGTGATTGTAGAAGTTGTGTTCTTGAGTAGTTTGAGTATTTTGATAAGAGAAGCAGGTCCCCCCCCCCCCCCGGCCATCGTTGGTGGGACAGCCAAACGCAAGGGTAGTTCCGGCAAGAGTCGCAAGGCGGACTCCGCTGCCGGGACCAAGCCCAAGAAGGGGAGCGGTAGTAAAAAGCCAGGGTCCAGGATTATTACCAGTTCCCGCCGGCGGATAATGAAAAAAAAAATTGCGGTTCCTACTGTCCTCGATGCGGCAAAAGACAAGCTTGCCGCCGATGCGGGCGCCACAACGGGGAAGTGCATCTTCTCGGACAAGGTTCGGGAGATGTTCGAGGAGACGTTGAGGAAATCCGACACCGCCTCCCGCTTCAGTATGAGCTCCACCTCTTTCCTTCTACTCCTTTCGGAGTATTTGGTCTCGGGGGGGTTGGACGATGACAGAGCGGTCCCAGCCGACATGCTGCAAGCCGCCTTCCACCGCTTGGATCAGGGGTTGCGTGTGGTCTTTGACCAGTTCGCACGCATCTCCGCTCTGATGACCTCGACCCGCCGCGGGAATGTGCTGGACACATTGTTCCTGCCCTCTCCTGCGGCGCGCAAGCGTTTTGAGGATCTTCCACCTGCCGGCATGGATCTCTTTGCAGGCCAGTTCGAGGAGTTGATGCGAGCCGAGGCCAAGTGGTTGAAAACGACCGAGAAAATTAATCTCAAGAAGCCTTCAACAGCAAAGCCCCCTTCTCAGCCTAAGAAGACGACGTTTACCATCGATGCCTCGGCACAGACCGGTGAAGGCAAACAGAGGGAGTCTTCGTGGGCGTGCCGACAACCCGTCAGGTGTGGGCCCGCCCAGCCCCAAGCATTCTCCGGCCAGCAACGACAGCAGGCCGGCCATGGTTTCTGCGCGCCTGCTATCCCGGGGGTTGGCGCAAGTGACTCCGCAGACTGGTGGTGGCCTCCCACCCTAGGACCCGTGGGGGGCCGTCTGCAAGACTTCATTGGGTCCTGGACTCACGTCACGTCCGACCGGTGGGTGCTCGAGACTAATCGCGGCTATGCAATTGAGTTCACGAGATCTCCTCCCTCCTCGAAAAGGGCGCAATACGGGTTCTTCCCGCTCAGCGGATGCAGTCGGGATTCATGTCGACCTTCTTCTTGGTCCCCAAGAAGGACTCTGACGTGTGGCGTCCAATACTCAACCTCAAGCCGTTGAACAAATTCATCCGCCCTAAACGCTTCCGGATGGAGACACTCAAGACCATTCTAGAGTCCCTCCAACCGGGAGCATGGGCGGCCAGCCTCGATCTGAAGGACGCTTACCTGCATGTCCCTGTCAGACGGGAGCACTGGGAGTTTCTGCGTTTCCAATACGACGGGACGCGCTACGAATTCACAGTGCTCCCCTTCGGCCTCTCGACCTCCCCTCCACCCTCTCGACCTCCCCTCCACCCTCTACCCCCGCCAGGGCGGCGGGCTGTTGGGGCCCCTGGTAATGGGACAGGCGGTCCAGATCCGGTGCGACAACACCATGGTGGTCTCCTACATCAACCGCCGGGGGGGGGGGACTCATTCCCCCTGCTTTGCGCGCACACACGTGGGAACTCTTCCACTGGTGCATGCGCAACAAGGTCGACCTCTCGGCGGTGCACCTTCCGGGCGTCGACAATGTGTAGGCGGACGCCCTATCCAGGGGATGGATCCGCCCCACGGAGTGGACCATTCGGCCGCCGATCGTTCAGTTGCTCTTCCGACTGATCGATCGGCCACACGTGGACCTGTTCGCCTCGCGAACCAACCACCAGCTCCACCTACATGTATTGCGCGAGGGGTCACGACCCCAACGCATGGCGGATATCCTCCTCCAACCGGGGTCGGGTTTTCTTCATCCAGCTCCTCAGGATCTCCACCTGACGTGCTGGGTGTTGTCACACAATCCCTCCGCTCGGCAGGCCTTTCTGAGCGAGCTGCCTCGATCGCAGCCCGTAGCCGAAGGGCCTCCACGCGGCGGGTATATGACAGCCGACTATGCCACTTTTTTAGATGGTGCAGACGGCGGTCTGTTCATCCCCCCTGATTCTTCTCTAGGGGACGTTGCCGACTTCCTTGTGTCCCTGTTCGAGAGCGAGCTCTCGATTGGCACTGTTAAAAACTATCGGTCGGCAATTGGAGCGGTCCTTAGGGGATTCCCCAATGGCACCTCCGTGTCGGACAACCTGGCCCTCAGCCAACTCCTGAAGGGCATGTTTGTCTCTCGACCCCCAACGAGTCAGCTAGTTCTGGCTTGGGACCTCCCTTGCGTACTTTCTACGCTAACGGAGCCTCCTTTTAAGGTTCGGGCCGCGGCCACATCGTGGGCATTTTTTCGGGGCATATCTTTGGGTGACATCACCCAAGCTGCCTGTTGGAAGACGCCGAATACCTTTACTGACTGTTACCTACGGGATGTACTCCAGTCAGAGGGCAGAACTGGAAGGGCAGTCCTGACATTGGCTAGCCGGGCTTCTACCAAACGGTACGTCCCGCCCAAGCCGGGGTCTTCCCGTCAATAGTGCGGCGCACACACCCTTAACGGTGGGTCTGCGTCGCGCTTGATTAGGGCCATGACAGCGCCCGTGGGCGCCGCTCCAGGTCCTGGGGGTTTTCACGTTGGCGTGCCCCTCTGTTTATTGCTGCATCTCGTAGACCCTCCACCATCATCTGGTGCGATTCTGCAAATGTAGTAATTCGCTCTACAGGTAAGTATTCACTCGTAGACCCCACCCACACTACTGTGGGGGAGAATTAAAAGTATTGACATGGTACTTGCATGAATTACTGCGTAAGTCACTCTCGAGGAATATTTCCACCAACTCTAAAGAGGGATCTCCCTCTTGCTTTATGTGTACTGCTCGCTGGCATACAATCCCCACACATGGCACACAGGCATGCCACTATCCTGGAACAAATTTTTGCATTCCTACATTTTACCTTAAGAATAATTTTACTAGCCAATAGCCAATCAAATTTCAAAATAATTAGTTCTTGTGGTTTATTTCGCACCTAGTTTTTCAGCTGTTTATTATTTCTTAGGCCTGCATGCGCCAAATTAAAAAATTTAAGTCAACTTGCTGTTTAAAGGCAAAACTAAATTCTTTTACAGAAAAATTACCACCTTCGATAGTTAGCCAATATTATAAATGTATTTCCAATGCCTGTGTGCTGTAGAGTTGTAAGAGTCTGGGAAACACAGTTCTCCACTTCTTACTTATATCGTTTATCCCCAGCAGGCGTTCTAATCACATTAGCGCATATATTGCAGCACAGGCTGTATACTCCCCAGGGAGCTGAGATGGTTTAAGGAATGAAATAAATGGCCCAGTGACCAGGGGTAATAATGTTAAGAAGCGCTTTGAGACGCCCTTGGGTGTGATAAAGCGCGATATAAATCCATATTATTATTATTATTATTATTTGGCAACTTATTGCCAATATTACAGGTTGTCCTTCACTAAGCCATTCTAATCTATGCCACCCCAAACAATACACCAATTACAGCTCTTTCTCTCCAGACCAGGACACCTCTATGGCCCATCGATGTAAGCTAGCCATCCCAGAAGTGGGAAGAATCTTACACTCATCCAACAGTTTCTTGACCATCCTTCCGCACAGAGTCTTGTGTAATTTTCTTTCAAAAATAAACACATTTTCAATCAACAGTCTTTGTTCAGAAACCATGGTTGGAGCTTTCAGTAAGGGTCAAAATAAACGGAAATCTTTAAACTAAAGATGGTGACAATAATATATATACTTAAAGGTTCCATCCATTAAGGACACCTTTGTGCAGATCTCACTGGCCAAACATTCAAAACGAAATATGAACTTTCTAACAAAGGCTCTGTGGAACTTTACATACTATTTAGTGAACATAATGTCATCACTTAACGTCTTGGGGCAACATTTTTCAGGTAACTGTTTCTCTTGGTCATGCTTAAGTTAATTGGATTGCTAATTTGCACGTCCATCCGCTGCTAAAACGATGATTTCAGCCTCTAGTTCTTGACTATCTGTTCTGGTGGCTATTTAAGGCTGCTACAGAATAAGAAGATCCCTCTTATCCCAAATTTTCTTTTCAACAACCAGTTTGAGGATTCAGACCTGAAGAAAGCAAAATAGCTAACTGTCTACTTAAGATGCTGCACTAGATAAAGCAGCTTCAGATGAAGTCAAGTTTCTTTTCAACAATCCCAACCAAGCCACTGCCTTCATGAGCAAACTCATGGGCTAGTGGGGTCTCGTCTGTGAGGGTGTTCCTTTTAGTCCCTTTTACCATTGAGTCTATCCCTGCAGAGTCCCACTCTGGTCAGGGTCACTTCATGTTATAATGTGAGGTGTTGTGGCCGAGCGGATAAGAGCACCGGACTCAAGCTCTGGTGTTTCTGCTCAGCAGTGTATGGGTTCGAATCCCGGTCGTGACACTTGTGTCCTTAAGCAAGACACTTAACCATTATTGCTTCGTCCTGTGTGTTGTGTAATGCACATAAAAGAACCAGTGAACTTATCGTTAAGAGAAGGGGTTCGCCCCGGTGTTCCTGGTTTGATCGGCTGCATATTGCGCCACAGCACCTTGTAAACCATTACATGGTGCTAAGTAAAGGAATAGGTCTCAAACTTCAAAAAGTAGCTCCACATATATACCTTGCAGGAAAATACTGACTGTTGAAGCGCCTTGAGCGTCACCGAGTGACGGATATGAGCGCTATATAAGAAGCCACTATTATTATTATTATTTATGCAAGGATGCAATCTCTCCCCTTCCTCTCTCGTCAAGCAAGGGGTTCTCCAGTACATTTATTCAGCAAAAAGGGGCAGATCTTTCTTAGGACACTGCATCATTGGCAGCCTAGAGAAAGATGGCCATCTGCAAGTTAGCACTATTCAGTGCAACAATCATGCTTTGATATCTTTTTAATTCTGGTCAACAAATCTTTACTGTAAGTGTCTAAAAGTTTGATATTGCCATTATCCATAATGGCTTTGAAAATGTTAAAATCTATTAAACAATTTGCAATTATCTCATAAACCAGTATGGTTATTTTCTTAATGGAATATACAATCTCTGTAGAATTTGAGAGAATTCTTTGATCATTATGCCTTGATAGAAGTGCGGGTGTATAGTATATACATGGACATACATGGACATCCATAGACTGGCATACATTAAAGAAATAAATTCAGCCTCAAGCTAAGGCTAAGGAGTAAAACGTTAGGTTCGATTCTGCAGGATGTGAAAGCAGTTAGTGTTCACAGGTGACCACTAATAATAGGTGTGATAACTCAAGGGCATCTTGTACTCCATTTATTGCTAATATTGAGTTTTTTGTGTCATTATGGAGTACCTCAAATTGTTGATAACTTTTATATTTTAGCTGTCAGTCAAACAAAAAAGGAGATAAATTGATTTATTGTGTCTTTTAAAATGTTGTGCATGTTAAATGACAAAATATAATTAGTTGGTAGAATTTTTTTTTTTTAAACCAGAAGGTTTTTTGGTGTTTTTTATATATATAATTTTCTTCTGATGAATTATCTTCCTGTTTATTTCATATCACTAGACCCCAAGCAGAAGAGCACCGTTCGCCACAAGTTCCAGTCTAACATGGCGCATGACATTGGTTATGCTATGCTGTGTGTGTTTTCATACATAGCAGCAGCCAGGAGTGCCGACAGTTACACACGCAAAGAATTAGAAGCAAGAATGGCCGGCAGAAGGCGCCAATTTCTTCACTCTCCTTAAGAAAGAAACACACAAATATGGGGATCTTAATCAATATATAATAAAAACAAAAACTTTATTTTCTTGTTATCATTGTTTTGGGTTGGGTTTTTTAAGTTAAATATATTAGCCCTCGTACTTTCTGTGACCGTCCGAAACCATTCAGCTGTGCTTATGTTAGTTACACTCTGTAAATACGTCACCACATTTTGTCATTATTCCAGCCTACATTGAGTATCTAGAAATTAAAACTATGTGAATAGTACTGAATGGTCAGTGAGTAAACTAAGTGAAGAGTACTGAATGGTCAGCCTGTGAGTAAACTAAGTGAAGAGTACTGAATGGTCAGCCTGTAAGTAAACTATGTAAAGTGGTCCAGTGAGTAGGAGGGTTACAAATTTAAAATGGAAGTATCCCCAATGCATTTAATCCATATTGATACCCTTGTGTAATTGCTAATCATTGCTTCCTTCTTATCAGTGGAACTTTGGGATTTTTTTTTTCTTTCATGGTTTCTGAAGATGTATACAATATATGCACCATGAAGAATCAGCGCCGAATCCACCAAATTTGAACTCTGCAACTTGATAATCGCACTTGACGCTGGCGTGTTCCAGAATAAAGATTTTGACATAATATGGAGACAGGTAGATACATGTAGCTAAGTTGGCTGAGCATATTACATGTTAATCTGGAGGTTGCAAGTTCCGAGTCCAGCCCTTAGTCAATTGTTCTTGAGGGGTTAAAACAGATTATTTGTTTTGTACCCAGTCATTTTCTCTTGTGGTGTAATCAACAAATTGTATTTTATGAGAAAGCCCCATTAAATGTAGTTTAAAGAGGTAGTTCATCTTGAACGTGAATCTAGGTAGAGTTAATTTTTCATCCTGGAATTTCCGACCAAAACTTGCTTTGTTTCCTATTGACCAATTGTACAACGCGAAACGCTCCTCTCCACACAATGCGTGTCGATTTCGCCATTTCGGGGGTGGGGGTTTCAGTTCCTTTGTGTACGTTTGTATTTGCAAAGCTGGCTCTCTTCAGACTTTCAAGGGAATTTTAAAAACTCATTTGTTTTAATCTTTATTTTTGTAATTTGCTTTTATATTTGTTTTATGTTTTGTGTTGCGCATAGAGGCTCCTGCATTAAATTTCTCATATTATTCCTATTATTTTCGTTTGACTCCCAAAATGGGGGTCAGTACAGGCGCGTGTAAATACACGTTGTGCAATGGGTCAACACACCTTTTGGTGAAGATAATGTTAACGTCACATTTGTGATTAGTTAGGAAAGCACAAGTTTTCGTTAGATGTGTGTCATAGAACTCCTTCTGGTTGAAAAGTTTAAACAAAACTGTTTTTCCCAAACAATTCTTTTGTTTCAACTGATACATCAAATACACCTATAATGCGAGGCGAATGCTCTAGAATGATGGGAGTCGTCTTAAAATGCAAAAACAGTAGTTGATATTAGTTTTAAATTTGTAGGAATTTATAAGTAAAACTGTTTTGTCTGTATCCATTCCCGCCTTGACTTTCCGTTCTCTGGACCTACTAACATAGTTTGATCATTTAAGGCTTTTGAAATATGTTGGATCTTTATTTCACCAGTTATGAAAAGGGTACACGAAATTGTAATGCGCTAACTATTTTTATAGGATCTAGTTGTAATTGATATTTCTGATAATATACTGTACATGTACCACTGACGATATATACTGTTGGTATATATTCACGATCATGCCGTCATGTATTATTTCTTCAAGAAACCTTTTTGAAAAGGCCTTTTGAACTCAATTTTGAAAAAGAAATTTGATTATTCACATTGCGCTCTTTCTTTATAGAAACGACATAGTATGCTATCAAAGTTCTCATTTCTCTGTAGATTTCTGTTTTCTAAGTTTTCTTACAAAGTAGCTCGTGATACTTCGAGAATATTTCGTTGAAACATGGAAAACTGCACAATATATTACGGATTTCAAAGATATTTTTCTTAGAAACACGGAATTCACAGATAAGGTATCCCAGTAACCCGGAATTCAACGATAAGGTACATAGTATCTCAGTAACCCAGAGTGAATGATAGGATATTTCCATACTGGTGAATTCATCAATGCTCGTATTTTTGACCGCGTGAGGGCGCTCTCAAAAATATTTCTATCACTTCCGGGGGTAAAGCGATTATCGTCTGCTCAGCAGCTGTGTACAGTTCATCGGCGTTCTGTCACTTCTGTGCGCGGTATAGTTTTTAGTTGCTTCTAAGGTGGGTTATCGGCTCCTTTAATTGTCTTATTGTTCGTGATGGATATGATGTCTGGTGGTAATGTGTTCCAGTCTTTAACTGTCTGGGGAAGTATTTGAAGCAGTATTTTTTGTTTGCGGAGAACATTTTGGTAGGAGCAGATCAACTTTTACATTCAAGTCATCGCACTCAAGATTGAAGTGGACGACAAATTCATCACTCCAGACTCCAGTGACACCATTTATTTCTTCAAGGATGTTCTCAGCATCCTCCTGTCCTCTCTCGAGTTGTTTCCAGTACTTTTTGACCTGATTGTGTCGATAGAATCCCATTCCATGAAAACGAATAGGTCTATGTCAGACTGGTCTTTCAAAAAAGTGCCTTTGCCGAGTCACCCACCCTAGAACATTTTGGTAGGCCTGCTGTGAATGTGATTTTGTCTGGATTGGCGTTTGACCGGTTGTAAATTTAAAAACTTTCCTGCCGGGATCGGGACGGCAGCCTGACCATGATGGAGAGTCTTGCGTATTTATTGGAGAGATTTCTGTATCGTTTTACAAGACAAGGACAAGGCAGTACCCCCCCCCCCCCCCCCCCCCCCACCACACACACACACACACGATGTAGTTAGATCATCCAAGATAGGTAACATGAATGGACAGTCAGTGAACGTGAACTGTTCGTTTACCTTTTTACAAGCTCTAATTTATTGCCAGAAGTTGATGCTCTTCTGCAAGCTAACAAACGTTTGAGCTGAATAACTAATGCTGCAGTGGGGTCATCAAGTTCTGGGATGTCTTTTTGTCACACACCAATCCAGACACAATCACATTCACAGCAACTGCATGGCCTACATTACCAACTGTTCTCCGCAAACAAGTAAAGACTGCCGCTTCAAATACTTCCCCGTAAGGCAAAGTAAAATAAATAACATGTTACTCGTCCGGACTTTAAAAAAAGTTGGTGAGGGAGGTCCTTGTTATTTGTTATTTTCAAATTTTTTGTTATTTTTTTCAAGATGGCCACCATGTCTAAGATGGCCGCCATATCGTATTTGAAGATGGTTTTATGGTTTTATGGTTTTATGAGCATGTTCTGTATGTCCTCAAATTCTGTTTAAAGTTGCCATGTGTGTTTCTGTGCCCATTTCGATACATATAGACCTTATGCATTGACGTCACCAAGCCGCCATCTTAGAGGTAAACTGATGATGAAACAATGGAAACACACTGATTTGTACGCGCGGCGCACAGGATTGGCCAATGAACATCTTCCTTTTGACCTCTAGGTGACGTTGCCCTACTCAAATGACGTCATATGCATAAGGTCTATTGTTATTCTTTCCAAGAGTTCTTCTTGCTTTTGCTCCAAAATTATTCTGTGTGTGTGGCATCGCGTCCTGGCCTGGTGCAAAGATCTCGCTCAAAAAAGAACTGTGGCATGCACTAGGGCAAAACGTTTCAAAGAAAATGTGGAGTTTCTCATGATTGCATTGTGGAAATAGCATTTTTTGTAGGCCTACATGCAAGAAAGATGATGAAATTGCTCAATAAAAATGAAGGATACATTTGATATAGCTCTCAATATGTAAATTGATTTCAAAGGTTTATTTTAAAAAATAAAAAAAATCTATTTTTTTTTTGATTTTTTTTTTTTAAATAACAAAATAATAGTCGTTTGACCAGTTCTGGATCACTTTTTGAATTCACGTTGTTTTTTGTTGCAATCTCTTTGACATCTTAAACAAAAAAGTTGATCACTTTACCTAAACATGTAATAAAACTCACCAAGTATTCACTGACAAAAAAAGATTAGTACTTTTGAAGAGGCTTTGAGAAAAGTATCGACACCCGTTTGACAAGTTCAGGATCAGTTGAATCTATTCTGAATCAGTAGCGTGCCCTCTATTGCAAACCCATACTCCCATTCATAAAACTGTCTCCCAAGGACATGAAACTTCAGAAGTGTGTTGGCATGGACTTGGACTTCATTTCTTTAGTGAATGTCATGCAAGTGTCTTCAACAGCAGCGCAAAAACCCAGCGACAAAAACTAAAATAACAGCAACTTCAATATGAAAAAGTGAAGTGTGCCTAAAAGCAACATTGACCCCTCCAAGTTTCATTTTCTAAAAAAAAAAAACAATCTACAAGAATTTGTTGAAGTAATGTATCTCAAAAGCAATTAATAAACTTTCTACTGCAGCAGTATGATTTTACCTCACTTAGTAAGTTAGTGCGGCACCATTTGACGCAATGAGATGTTGAGTGATCCCGAACTGGTCAAGGGTACAATGTCCCCCCAAAGACGATTTTGGTAATTTCGTCTCCTCAAAAAAACAAGTTGACTGCTCAGTATTTACGTGAACTATTTTTACACATTCTTAGCATTTTACATTTAATGTTTTTCGCCCTGGCGTTCAAATTCTAAAGGTGAACAGTTTTAACAGCGTTTTTCAACCAACATTTTTAAACAAAATAATGATCAAAATCGCAGACAAACTTCAGGAAAATGGACATAATTTATTTGCCGATGATGTTTGGCACCTTATTTTGGGTTTGTTGGTTTAATGGATGTAATTCTTCACATGTATCAACAGAAATTGGTAATGTGAGAAGAATATAATTATTTGGTTATTGCAAAGTTGAAGTGATCCCGAACTGGTCAATGATCCGGAACGGGCGGGGACGAGCAACATGTTATTTATTTTACTTGGCCTAACAGTTAAAGACTGGAACACATTAGGGAGGTTTCGCACGCGAACGGATACGCATACGCATACGTTTAGCTATCCGTAACCGTTAGCAGTCTTTCTGTTGTTTTGCAATCCCAGCGTTTTGGTGGCACTGTTCGCTGTTCCAGCACAGCACTTGGTGGCGCTGTTCAACATGGCATCCTCCATAGACGAGCTTATGTTCATAGCTTTAGAGGAAAATGACGAAGAAACAGTGCATTTTTTCGTATTTCAAAGTCTTTAGAAATCAACAAAATGACACGTACATGTTCAGTGATTCATTTATTTTGATACTATTCATACATATTTGGAAACAAATACAGGAGAATTACTAGAAGTTCGAGTTTTCCTACGTGTTTTTTACTTACGTGTAGCAAGCGGGATATCAGTGTCGTCTGCACGTATAGCGGATAGCGAGTAGCGTATGACGTCATAATGATGACGTATCCGTCGCACTAACCGTATCCGTTCGTATGCGAAACCTCCCTATTGCCACCAGAAATCATATCCATTACGACTAATAAGACCTTTACAGGAGCCGTTATAACCCACCTTAGAATCAACTGAAAACTATATATATACCGCGCAAGTGATGACAGAACGCCGATGTTCACTGTACACACACAGAGCAGACGATAATCGCTTATACCCGGCCCCCAGGGGCGCACCACACCAAATAAGCCAGAATTAATGCGCCAAGCTACTTATCATAATTTGTAAACCCACAACTTATTTTTAATTACAACGTTTTGGGGGTCATGCAATTAATAGATTGTGTAAATATAATAATCTATCACAACCTGGGGGTTCTGTGCTTCAACCTTTGAGGAGACTTGATAAATTTAGGCGTTAAAGTTGGCCCTATTTGAACGGGAAAGTGGAGAAGTGCTTCACGAAAACTGGCAGCAAGTCGGTTTTGGAAAAAAACAAATTTTCGCGTTTTTTTCTTCTGGGGTAGTTAGCAAAAATTCCAAACGGCTGACCTGGCAAAAATTGAAAAGAATTCTAAAGTTCAGTCGTCCGAAAATATGTTTGATTGGTTTTCAAGAGGCTGAGAGACTTACACGATTTTTTGAGTATTTTTGAATATTTATCATTTAGCATTGGTTCCTATGGGAGTTTATTTAGTGTGGTGCGCCCCCAGAAGTGATAGAAATATTTGAGAGCGCCCTCACTCGGTCAAAAATATGGCGCATTTAAGCTTACTATGGAATATTGACGTCATTTGAGAACAATTTGTTAGAAAATAGGGAATTCTTGAAAGTGTTTTGCCAAAGTGTTGACAAATTAATTCACAATTATATTTTGTTATTTATATTATGTGATAGATCAATTGCTTTATAAACAATTAAAACGAATATTGCTTTTACCTTTGTGGTTAAACATAACGATTCGAACGTATATCGAATATCATTACATTGTTGAAGTTGCAATTCGTTTTTAAACAAGACATCTACTTTTTACCTTTCGTAAGGGGTACGGTAGTCTGGTATTTAACAAACCATGCAGTGCAAAATATCTCTTCGTTTATTCCATGTAATCATTTGACTGGTGCAAGCTGTGTTGGACAGAATTTGGGGGTGTTTTTCGTTGTTTATTGTAGACTGACGGTTAAGTAGTGTTGAGATAAATATATATTCAACTTTCACAAAATCGTCTTATTTAATAATTAGGTGGAAGCAACAGTTGATAAAAACGAAGACTCATCTGTGAGTTTTGCAGCCACAACTAGTAAATGTTGTACATTAAACTTAAATATGTATCTATTTGTCCTCCGATAAACGTAACTGCTTCAGGGAATTAGTCATACTGTTCGACATAATTATGAACAGTTTGTAGTCAGGAATAAGATGCATTTTTGTCAAATTTCCCGTACTAAAATCACTAACTTAAGCATTTGCAATAATAAATAAGCAACCAAACACTTTTGTATAGGCAGCGTACGGTGGGGAAAGGGCTGCATGGGTATATACTTTATATTTATCAAGTTCTTTGTGTACATCTGTGCAATGTAATCAGTATTAACTTATTCGTGTAAAAATAATACTAAGAAAATTGGGTTTGAAATTGTTCTAGTTTATGTAAATAAAAACGTCAAAACAAGTGATGTCATGTGAAATCAGTGGGCCAACTTGCTTTTCGATTAATATGTATTTTGTTCCTTTCTATGCAAGTAATTTGTTCCAACTTAAATCAAGACAATCTTGTGAATGTAAACAAATACTGGTTCATTCTATGAGTGATCGGAGATGAACAAAATTCAAACCCCTCAAAACGATCTGAGATTGATTCTGTAGGCCTACTAAGAAAAAATAGTGTTCTGAACGTTCTGGTTCAATCTAAGCGTAATCGGAGATAAACAAATTTCGAACCCCTCAAAACGATCTGAGATTGATTCTGTATACTAAGAAACGATACTGTGCTGAAGATACTGGCTCAATCTAAGCGTAATCGGAGATGAAAAAAATTCAAAACGCTCCGAGATTGATTCTGTACTAAGAAACAACGGTGTTCTGAAGATACTGGTTCAATCTAAGCGTACAATCAGAGATGAAACAAATTCAAACCCCTCAAAACACGGTGAGATTAATTCTTTACTAAGAAACAACGGTGTTCTGAAGATAGGCCTACTGGTTCAATCTAAGCGTAATAGGAGATGAACAAATTCCAAAAACCTCAAAACGATCTGAGATTGATTCTGCACTAAGAAACGATACTGTGCTGAAGATACTGGCTCAATCTAATGAAAAAAATTCAAACTCCTCAAAACGCTCTCAGATTAATTCTGTACTAAGAAACAACAGTGTTGCGACCGTTCTGGTTGAATCTAAGCGCGATCGGAGATGAAAAAAAATAAAACTCCTCAAAACGCTCTTAGATTAAATCTGTACTAAGAAACTACAGTGTCTGGACCGTACTGGTTGAATCTAAGCGCGATCGGAGATGAAAAAAAATAAAATACCTCAAAACTCCTGTAAACCTGTAAGCCACCAGATGTCAATACACTTTCCAGGTTAAAAAGAACACAACATCCTTTGAGTCACAAAACCAGGTCACAAAACCACAAAGACATCACAAGCAAAGTGGCTAGTGAAGCAAGAGTATTACAAACTAAAACAATTGTATAACAATCTGCACAGGATTAACCGCAAGGATACCACACAGCCAGCTTGTCTTTTGAGTGAATCTAAGCGCGATCGGAGATGAAAAAAAATAAAACTCCTCAAAACGCTCTTAGATTAATTCTGTACTAAGAAACTACAGAGTTGTGACCGTTCTGGTTGAATCTAAGCGCGATCGGAGATGAAAAAAGATAAAACTCCTCAAAATGCGCTGAGATTAATTCTTTAATAAGAAACAAGGGTGTTCTGAACAAACTGGTTGATTCTGAGCCTGATCGGAGACGAAAAAAATTCAAACCCCTCAAAACACGCTGAGATTAATTCTTTACTAAGAAACATGGGTGTACTGAACAAACTGGTTGATTCTGAGCGTATTCTGAGACGAAAAAAATTCAAACCCCTCAAAACACGCTGAGATGAATTTTTTAATAAGAAACAAGGGTGTACTGAACAAACTGGTTGATTCTGAGCGTATTCTGAGACGAAAAAAATTCAAACCCCTCAGAATGCGCTGAGATTAATTCTTTACTAAGAAACATGGGTGTACTGAACAAACTGGTTGATTCTGAGCGTGATCGGAGACGAAAAAAATTCAAACCCCTCAGAATGCGCTGAGATTAATTCTTTACTAAGAAACATGGGTGTACTGAACAAACTGGTTGATTCTGAGCGTATTCTGAGACGAAAAAAATTCAAACCCCTCAAAACGCGCTGAGATGAATTTTTTAATAAGAAACAAGGGTGTACTGAACAAACTGGTTGATTCTGAGCGTATTCTGAGACGAAAAAAATTCAAACCCCTCAGAATGCGCTGAGATTAATTCTTTACTAAGAAACATGGGTGTACTGAACAAACTGGTTGATTCTGAGCGTGATCGGAGACGAAAAAAATTCAAACCCCTCAGAATGCGCTGAGATTAATTCTTTACTAAGAAACATGGGTGTACTGAACAAACTGGTTGATTCTGAGCGTATTCTGAGACGAAAAAAATTCAAACCCCTCAGAATGCGCTGAGATTAATTCTTTACTAAGAAACAAGGGTGTACTGAACAAACTGGTTGATTCTGAGCGTATTCTGAGACGAAAAAAATTCAAACCCCTCAGAATGCGCTGAGATGAATTTTATAATAAGAAACAAGGGTGTACTGAACAAACTGGTTGATTCTGAGCGTGATCGGAGACGAAAAAAATTCAAACCCCTTAAAACGCGTTGAGATTAATTCTTTACTAAGAAACAAGGGTGTACTGAACAAACTGGTTGATTCTGAGCGTATTCTGAGACGAAAAAAATTCAAACCCCTCAGAATGCGCTGAGATTAATTCTTTACTAAGAAACATGGGTGTACTGAACAAACTGGTTGATTCTGAGCGTATTCTGAGACGAAAAAAATTCAAACCCCTCAAAACGCGCTGAGATTAATTCTTTACTAAGAAACATGGGTGTACTGAACAAACTGGTTGATTCTGAGCGTATTCTGAGACGAAAAAAATTCAAACCCCTCAAAACGCGCTGAGATTAATTCTTTACTAAGAAACAAGGGTGTACTGAACAAACTGGTTGATTCTGAGCGTATTCTGAGACGAAAAAAATGCAAACCCCTCAGAATGCGCTGAGATTAATTCTTTACTAAGAAACATGGGTGTACTGAACAAACTGGTTGATTCTGAGCGTATTCTGAGACGAAAAAAATTCAAACCCCTCAGAATGCGCTGAGATTAATTCTTTACTAAGAAACATGGGTGTACTGAACAAACTGGTTGATTCTGAGCGTATTCTGAGACGAAAAAAATTCAAACCCCTCAAAACGCGCTGAGATTAATTCTTTACTAAGAAACATGGGTGTACTGAACAAACTGGTTGATTCTGAGCGTATTCTGAGACGAAAAAATTCAAACCCCTCAGAATGCGCTGAGATTAATTCTTTACTAAGAAACATGGGTGTACTGAACAAACTGGTTGATTCTGAGCGTGATCGGAGACGAAAAAAATTCAAACCCCTTAGAATGCGCTGAGATTAATTCTTTACTAAGAAACATGGGTGTACTGAACAAACTGGTTGATTCTGAGCGTATTCTGAGACGAAAAAAATTCAAACCCCTCAAAACACGCTGAGATGAATTTTTTAATAAGAAACAAGGGTGTACTGAACAAACTGGTTGATTCTGAGCGTATTCTGAGACGAAAAAAATTCAAACCCCTCAGAATGCGCTGAGATGAATTTTTTAATAAGAAACAAGGGTGTACTGAACAAACTGGTTGATTCTGAGCGTGATCGGAGACGAAAAAAATTCAAACCCCTTAAAACGCGTTGAGATTAATTCTTTACTAAGAAACAAGGGTGTACTGAACAAACTGGTTGATTCTGAGCGTATTCTGAGACGAAAAAAATTCAAACCCCTCAAAACACGCTGAGATTAATTCTTTACTAAGAAACATGGGTGTACTGAACAAACTGGTTGATTCTGAGCGTATTCTGAGACGAAAAAAATTCAAACCCCTCAAAACACGCTGAGATGAATTTTTTAATAAGAAACAAGGGTGTACTGAACAAACTGGTTGATTCTGAGCGTATTCTGAGACGAAAAAAATTCAAACCCCTCAGAATGCGCTGAGATTAATTCTTTACTAAGAAACATGGGTGTACTGAACAAACTGGTTGATTCTGAGCGTATTCTGAGACGAAAAAAATTCAAACCCCTCAAAACGCGCTGAGATGAATTTTTTAATAAGAAACAAGGGTGTACTGAACAAACTGGTTGATTCTGAGCGTATTCTGAGACGAAAAAAATTCAAACCCCTCAGAATGCGCTGAGATTAATTCTTTACTAAGAAACATGGGTGTACTGAACAAACTGGTTGATTCTGAGCGTGATCGGAGACGAAAAAAATTCAAACCCCTCAGAATGCGCTGAGATTAATTCTTTACTAAGAAACATGGGTGTACTGAACAAACTGGTTGATTCTGAGCGTATTCTGAGACGAAAAAAATTCAAACCCCTCAGAATGCGCTGAGATTAATTCTTTACTAAGAAACAAGGGTGTACTGAACAAACTGGTTGATTCTGAGCGTATTCTGAGACGAACAAAATTCAAACCCCTCAGAATGCGCTGAGATGAATTTTTTAATAAGAAACAAGGGTGTACTGAACAAACTGGTTGATTCTGAGCGTGATCGGAGACGAAAAAAATTCAAACCCCTTAAAACGCGTTGAGATTAATTCTTTACTAAGAAACAAGGGTGTACTGAACAAACTGGTTGATTCTGAGCGTATTCTGAGACGAAAAAAATTCAAACCCCTCAGAATGCGCTGAGATTAATTCTTTACTAAGAAACATGGGTGTACTGAACAAACTGGTTGATTCTGAGCGTATTCTGAGACGAAAAAAATTCAAACCCCTCAAAACGCGCTGAGATTAATTCTTTACTAAGAAACATGGGTGTACTGAACAAACTGGTTGATTCTGAGCGTATTCTGAGACGAAAAAAATTCAAACCCCTCAAAACACGCTGAGATGAATTTTTTAATAAGAAACAAGGGTGTACTGAACAAACTGGTTGATTCTGAGCGTATTCTGAGACGAAAAAAATTCAAACCCCTCAGAATGCGCTGAGATTAATTCTTTACTAAGAAACATGGGTGTACTGAACAAACTGGTTGATTCTGAGCGTGATCGGAGACGAAAAAAATTCAAACCCCTCAGAATGCGCTGAGATTAATTCTTTACTAAGAAACATGGGTGTACTGAACAAACTGGTTGATTCTGAGCGTATTCTGAGACGAAAAAAATTCAAACCCCTCAGAATGCGCTGAGATTAATTCTTTACTAAGAAACAAGGGTGTACTGAACAAACTGGTTGATTCTGAGCGTATTCTGAGACGAAAAAAATTCAAACCCCTCAGAATGCGCTGAGATGAATTTTTTAATAAGAAACAAGGGTGTACTGAACAAACTGGTTGATTCTGAGCGTGATCGGAGACGAAAAAAATTCAAACCCCTTAAAACGCGTTGAGATTAATTCTTTACTAAGAAACAAGGGTGTACTGAACAAACTGGTTGATTCTGAGCGTATTCTGAGACGAACAAAATTCAAACCCCTCAGAATGCGCTGAGATGAATTTTTTAATAAGAAACAAGGGTGTACTGAACAAACTGGTTGATTCTGAGCGTGATCGGAGACGAAAAAAATTCAAACCCCTCAGAATGCGCTGAGATTAATTCTTTACTAAGAAACATGGGTGTACTGAACAAACTGGTTGATTCTGAGCGTATTCTGAGACGAAAAAAATTCAAACCCCTCAGAATGCGCTGAGATTAATTCTTTACTAAGAAACAAGGGTGTACTGAACAAACTGGTTGATTCTGAGCGTATTCTGAGACGAAAAAAATTCAAACCCCTCAGAATGCGCTGAGATGAATTTTATAATAAGAAACAAGGGTGTACTGAACAAACTGGTTGATTCTGAGCGTGATCGGAGACGAAAAAAATTCAAACCCCTTAAAACGCGTTGAGATTAATTCTTTACTAAGAAACAAGGGTGTACTGAACAAACTGGTTGATTCTGAGCGTATTCTGAGACGAAAAAAATTCAAACCCCTCAGAATGCGCTGAGATTAATTCTTTACTAAGAAACATGGGTGTACTGAACAAACTGGTTGATTCTGAGCGTATTCTGAGACGAAAAAAATTCAAACCCCTCAAAACGCGCTGAGATTAATTCTTTACTAAGAAACATGGGTGTACTGAACAAACTGGTTGATTCTGAGCGTATTCTGAGACGAAAAAAATTCAAACCCCTCAAAACGCGCTGAGATTAATTCTTTACTAAGAAACAAGGGTGTACTGAACAAACTGGTTGATTCTGAGCGTATTCTGAGACGAAAAAAATGCAAACCCCTCAGAATGCGCTGAGATTAATTCTTTACTAAGAAACATGGGTGTACTGAACAAACTGGTTGATTCTGAGCGTATTCTGAGACGAAAAAAATTCAAACCCCTCAGAATGCGCTGAGATTAATTCTTTACTAAGAAACATGGGTGTACTGAACAAACTGGTTGATTCTGAGCGTATTCTGAGACGAAAAAAATTCAAACCCCTCAAAACGCGCTGAGATTAATTCTTTACTAAGAAACATGGGTGTACTGAACAAACTGGTTGATTCTGAGCGTATTCTGAGACGAAAAAATTCAAACCCCTCAGAATGCGCTGAGATTAATTCTTTACTAAGAAACATGGGTGTACTGAACAAACTGGTTGATTCTGAGCGTGATCGGAGACGAAAAAAATTCAAACCCCTTAGAATGCGCTGAGATTAATTCTTTACTAAGAAACATGGGTGTACTGAACAAACTGGTTGATTCTGAGCGTATTCTGAGACGAAAAAAATTCAAACCCCTCAAAACACGCTGAGATGAATTTTTTAATAAGAAACAAGGGTGTACTGAACAAACTGGTTGATTCTGAGCGTATTCTGAGACGAAAAAAATTCAAACCCCTCAGAATGCGCTGAGATGAATTTTTTAATAAGAAACAAGGGTGTACTGAACAAACTGGTTGATTCTGAGCGTGATCGGAGACGAAAAAAATTCAAACCCCTTAAAACGCGTTGAGATTAATTCTTTACTAAGAAACAAGGGTGTACTGAACAAACTGGTTGATTCTGAGCGTATTCTGAGACGAAAAAAATTCAAACCCCTCAAAACACGCTGAGATTAATTCTTTACTAAGAAACATGGGTGTACTGAACAAACTGGTTGATTCTGAGCGTATTCTGAGACGAAAAAAATTCAAACCCCTCAAAACACGCTGAGATGAATTTTTTAATAAGAAACAAGGGTGTACTGAACAAACTGGTTGATTCTGAGCGTATTCTGAGACGAAAAAAATTCAAACCCCTCAGAATGCGCTGAGATTAATTCTTTACTAAGAAACATGGGTGTACTGAACAAACTGGTTGATTCTGAGCGTATTCTGAGACGAAAAAAATTCAAACCCCTCAAAACGCGCTGAGATGAATTTTTTAATAAGAAACAAGGGTGTACTGAACAAACTGGTTGATTCTGAGCGTATTCTGAGACGAAAAAAATTCAAACCCCTCAGAATGCGCTGAGATTAATTCTTTACTAAGAAACATGGGTGTACTGAACAAACTGGTTGATTCTGAGCGTGATCGGAGACGAAAAAAATTCAAACCCCTCAGAATGCGCTGAGATTAATTCTTTACTAAGAAACATGGGTGTACTGAACAAACTGGTTGATTCTGAGCGTATTCTGAGACGAAAAAAATTCAAACCCCTCAGAATGCGCTGAGATTAATTCTTTACTAAGAAACAAGGGTGTACTGAACAAACTGGTTGATTCTGAGCGTATTCTGAGACGAACAAAATT